>CM057453.1:347156250-347792500 GCA_016271365.2 Neoceratodus forsteri | reverse complement strand
TATTTTTATGCGACTCAATGGAAGATGGCGACAACATGCACAAAAGCTAAGAAATTACTACTTTTTAAGAAAAAAAATGGATACTCATCTGTGAAAGCGGTCAAACTTCAACGTGCGAACTCCACGAGGTCTGATGTGTTTAGGTCGATGGCAGAAAAGAACTGAAAGGCGGGCTCGGGTACCGCCCACTATATAGTGTCTCACTGACATGTGTCACATGATGTTGGGTAGGTAGTCCCCTGTCAGACACTGCGAGCTTAAGTTTACGTGTGGCCCCGACACCAGGGGGCACAGTCCTCAACATGATTACCTACTGCAAGAGCCCTCTCGAAGTAAGATCTTGGGGTGCTAATCATAGGGCAAATGAACCATTCAGCACAGTGCAGGAAGGCAGTAGCCAAGGCCAATAAGATAGTGGGGTGTATAGCCAGGGGGAATCACCTCAACAAGGAGGGAGGTTATCTTGCCACTGTACATATCACTGATCAGACTGAATCTGGAGTACTGCATGCAGTTTTGGTGTCCCCACTTGAAGAAGAATATCAAGCTGCTGCAGGGAGTCCAGCACACAGCGACCCAGATGATCACAGGAATGGAGGAAAAACCCTATGAGGAAAGGCTGACGGAGCTCAACATGTACTCCCTGGAGAAAAGGAGGGACAGAGGTGATATGCTCAAAACCTTCAAATATATGAGGGGCATAAACAGGTTTAGTACAGACTGAGGTGATTTTTAGATTGGGGGGACATTAGGGGCACAGCCTGAAGCTGGAAGGGAATGTTCAAGAGAGATGAAAAGACACTAATTCACGGAAAGGGTGGTAGCTGGGTGGAGCACTGCGGAGGAGGTGGTATCATTAAAGTCAGTGGACAGTTTAAGAGGTGTGGGTCAGCGGAAGTCAGCTACTGATACTGGGGGGGCAGCTGCAGAATAAAAACCGACAGTTGCATTCGAGCAGACTAGATGTACCTTAGGGCCTGGGCCTGTATCTGCTGGCATTTTCATATGTTCATAATTAATGAAATCCTACCACACCACAGCCATTAACTCACTATGTCTTTCAAAGATAATGACCATCAAAAATCAGGATAAATAGAGTGTCTTTGGAGAAAGAATGCCAAGAGTTCAGAACTGTTATCTATATAAGCATGCCTTTTTTTCTACCTCCCTTACCTTCCCATCATCACTCCTTTGGGCCAGCCAATGCCCCAACTCACGCATGGGTACTGATGACCCTTGCGTGGGTACTGCATTAATATCCTCTGCAGATCTCTGAAAGGTTCACGTATTCCCCCAAGCACCATACCATCCACAATGTGTGACCTCCCTGTATGGAGCAGAGACACACAGGGAGAAGACTAGTGCATGAAGACCTAGAGAGTCAATCTGGGATGTCAGAGAAAAGAGTCCCTGTAGAACACAAACCCATTTGCATGGGCTGAGACTATACAACCATGATCTCACACTGGGGACAGCATTTTGTCTGTTCATCCTTTGCCTAAGATGGATGACCCGATGTCAAGATGCTTCACCAAAAGTCTGCAAACCAATGAATCATGACACTCACGGACTCCATGTGTCATCACCTGCCTAGAGCTAGGAAGCAGACAGCCATACATTGGAGTGAGTCCCTCTCCCCAGACAGCATGCTCGATTGGTCATATAATCCTCTCCTGCTGGCCTCTGCTCCCAACATCTTAGGCTTGGAGCAAGAATCTGTGCCAAGTGGCCTCTATAGCTTGGTGCATCAAAGCTGGATCCATAAGTGTCTTTAACTATTTAAAAATGTACCTCTGTCTACATTATGGTTATGCAATAAAGCTTACCAATTTGTGAATTTTGACTCTTAATGGAACTTTGAGTCCTGTGACTTCCATCTGCTTCTTTCATCCATGTTGTCAAAATGTGGTTGAAGCATGACCTCATGGAAAACAAGAAGTTGCATCCCACACAGGCTATATCGAGTAACAGAACTGTAAAACAAAACTGCTAAACATCTACACAAATACTGTACTGCCTACTGAGTGGGAACTGGATCAAGAAAACACTGCTGTCTGCTACAAGCACAATCTGATGGACAGGCACACTGAATATTAGGATACCTTTTTTCAGACCAATATAAATATCACATGTAGGCATTACTACACAAGAATTCTGGGCCACACAGGTTGCTTTCATCAGGTGTCTGATGACGGGATCTGTATAGCACTGAAATCTTGAGTACTATAGCATTTATTTTGCTCCAATAAAAGCATCCCACTCTCAATATGTTCAGTTTCCGAAAAGTTGATATGGCTAAGAACGTTCTTTTTTACAATTTGATGCTGCAACAAGTCAATGAATTTAACTGTCCTTAGTCCATACGGTGTACCAGTCCCATAAATCACCAGTTCAGCAACCTGAATTTGAATAATCTGGCGCTACAACAGTCTGGGACTTAGATATATCACCAAGGCAAATAACAAGGAAGTCATACTATCACAGTTTCTTCTGTGTACTACTTGTAAACCATCTGCGACCTCCCCAGTGCCAGTAACTGGCCTAGAAGCAAGATGATATAAAGGAAGCCATGTCAAAGATCTGGCACACTGGAGTGGTACTGCTTGAGCTACTGCCACAGATTTGACATGGAGAGGCTGCTGGGAAAAACTGTGAACCCAGATAGTATACAGAGTCCTCCTCATTTAGCATATTGGGGCCGATATGCATTATTCAAATCCTTTTTTTTAAAATTTTTTTTATTTTTGCTCCATCCCCCCCCCCCAACCACTCTTTCGGGCCGCCAAGGACCCCACCTACTAACCAGGTTAGTCCCCCTCCTGCCATCCACTGCTTACTCAATTCTGCGCCACCAGATAGCCCAGTTGTATCCCTTTGCCGGGGGTGGGGGCCCTCCTCTGGAAGGACAGGTAGGGGAGACTGGAACTTCATTCTGGGTCCAGGGCATGAGGCCACAGGCGCAGCCTCGAGAGGGCATTCCGCTGGGGCTTTGTGGTGGAAATGGACCTAGCAAACGTCATCTGGTCGGTCGGGCAGCCATCTCCTGTTTTCACCCAGCCCATCCCCCTGTCCCTTGAACCTCATGCCCACAGTGTTCTGGTCACCCACGCCGCAATGAGCGTCGCCATAGGGCCGATCGCTAGGAGCTGCGAGAGAGCGATGATGGCCTGCATCCCTTCCCCCCAGGAGAAGAGCATCTGACGGGTGCGCCTAACCCTCTCTGCTGGTCTCCATTCCTGATGTCCCACGCCTGGCGCAAACCCAGGTCATCAGCGTGCCAGACGAACCTCTATCACCCGACACTACGGAGCCAGCCCATGCTATTTGAATTCTTTTTTTTTTTTTCTGGGCTGGGCTCCTCTAGCCACACGAACAGGCTTGCCTGTCTCCTGGTGACCTGACCCCTCATACTCAAGAAAGCCCCCAAGTGGGTCCACCATGGGCGGAATCGTCATGGCCAGAAGGGACAGGCACCCAGGAACAGCTCATACACAGGAGTCGGCATTTTTCTGAGATTGCTTCCCTTGAGCTGGAAAGTGAAATGACGCAAGCTGAGGAGGAACCTGCAGGTTTCCATGCGCTCCCTCAATGCATCTGCACTCTTCATCCCCATGCTCTTGCATGGTGCCTTGCTCCACAGCCCTCTGCGGAAACCAGGCACTGATGCTGCCGTCCTCCCGGAAGAGGCAGTCCTCCCGGATGCACAATCCTTCCTCCTGCCGACCCCCGGTGGCCAGTGCCCGCTCCCGAAAATGGGTCGCCAGCGTGGCGCAAGGTGTGGCGTCCAGCACCTCAACCCTCAGTGCCATGGGCCGGCCATGCTATTTGAATTCTGATGTTCCTCTGAAAACTATAACTACACTGAAATAAATGGGAGAGGAATCACACTTATTTCAAGAGGCAAATTTAACAGATAACTTGTCCCCAACCATTTGTCTCCCAAACTAATGCTGTATATCCTTGTAAATCTGGGAACTGTAGTTGTACAATTATGTAAAGTAGCATAAATGGTGTTTGAGATACTGCCTGTTCAATTTCTATTAGGATTTGTAAAAGAAAAAAAAGAGCAGGACGACATGGATTTTTCTCTCTTTCATGATTTCACATGATTTCAGTAGACACTATCTACTGAATCATTTTTCCCCACATACTAAAGCCTTATATCAGCAAAAGTGTTGATGTGCAGCTTTACAGTTATACAGGGTCAGCATTAAAAAGGCAAGTAAGTCTGGAGATCCTCCAATAGTGTCACTTTAAGGTTCATCAAAGAAAACAGCAAGTCAGGGTAATCTCATGGCTGCTGAACACTTAGGCCCTGTCCACTCTTGTGATAAAATTCTGGTAACAGTTTTAAAACCGTTGTGTTGTTTACTGTGGTGCTGTGTCCACACTTGTGGGAACAGTATTTTAACACAGTTATTCGCCTGTCCACATTTCCTGTAATGAAATCATGTTTACACACACTTTCCACACTCTGCCCAGCAGGTTATGCAAGAGAATAACCTACATCCCGCTATGCATGACGAAATCTTCAGCAGTCATCTATACACACTGGTAGCATATAACATTTGTGGCTTACGACATTTTCAAAACCATGCTAAAACCCTGATTTTATCAGGGGTTTAAACACGGTTTTGAAACACAGTTCAGTAATGTTACCAGTGTGGATGCAAACTGCGTTTCCTGATTTTAAAACGTTACAGGGCGCCAGTAACGTTTTAAAATCCCTAGTGTGGCAGGGCCTTAGATGGCAAATCTACTGTATCTGTCACAAAAATGGTGTGTGAACTCAGAAACTTAGAATGTGACAGCAGGAGACCGAAGGTCCATTGGTCTGCCCTTACTATAGCACCTCGAGGTAATCAGTGTTTATTCACACATCGGGTTGTTGAAATCAGATGTCAGAATGCCCCACCTGGTGGTCAGTTTTTCCCCCAAACATCTTTCAAGGTTGTGGGTTGTGGGTATGGCCCCTGGTGATCTCCATCTTTTTTGCAAGGATAGCCTCCATTAAATCTCTGTAGAGAACCCTGATACTCTACCTCACTCCCTTGCATGACGTGTGTTGTAAGTGTGTTCCTGACCTACTACTGTTCATCATGCTTTACTGTATGTACTCTCCTGGTGTACCACATCACAAAGTGGGCTTGTTTTCCAAATGGATTCACCTGGTTATCAATGGCATAAATAAACAAATTAAGTAAATAAATATCCTCGGTGTTTGAGCTACCACTTGTCAGACAACGTTTTGCTATACATTTCTGTATTTAGCTACAAATACAACTGTTCAAGTAGCCAAACTGTTACTGGAACTCCACATACTGCAGATCAAAATTCATGTCATTTGAGTAAGAGTTTTATAATTTGGCCAAAAGGTTTAGGTGACAGTTTGCTGGAATTCTAAAGGGTTAACCGATGTATTCTTTTTGTAAAAACATCTAGACATAAGGGTAATAGTACCAAAGTCTAACCATTATAATAGCTTATATCTCTTCAGAGTAAGCCAAGGGGGAATCATTGTGGGAGGATGAAGAGAATGGAGCAGAGCCATACAGGAAGAACTGCTGTGGACATGGGACAGGCACCCGGATATAATGTATGGGAAAGAGTTATTAAGGATGAAATTCAATGAATTCTTATCCTTGTTATGCTAACATTGTCACATCAAGAGGTTGTTACACTCTTGAGTTGTCTCAACGATAGCATAACAACATAGGGGCGTTTGCACCTGCACATCTCTTGGTGTTCCTTGGGTGCTGGTTTTTGAGTAATGCCGTCGCCAAAGAACTCACAGAGAAATAACAAGAAACACCAGGACTCGAACAGTTGCTGTGGGAGAAAAAAGGTACTCATGCTTACAAGGGGCTTGGACATGATCATAACAAATGAACTTATTTAAAAAAAAATACAGTCTGTAACAGAGCTGGGAAGGGATCATGGCTTGAACATGGTGGGGGAGATTTGAAAACAGCCAGTCATCAATGATGAGGAGAGGCAGAGCGGGATGGGCTGGACGGGAGGGTGAACTTAGTGTAGGCGTTCAGATGCTGCCCATACACTATAAAGGGCAATGAATGGGCAACATTTAACAACAACGCTGAGTTCTCTTCTTGAGGTCGTCATGCCAATGGTAAACCTCTTGAGCTTCACTCTCAGGGTTTACTAGGTTGGCATAACAACCTCTCAAAGGCAACACAGTGTTGTTATTAACTGTTGCCCATTCATTATCACCTATGTCGTCAGTCAGGCCATGTCACATTGCCTCTATATTATCATGACAATTTGCATCATTTCTAATGTAGAAAAGTAGTGAAAAAGTGACTGGGGAAAGATGGGGAATTGGTGATCTCTGCCACACCTGGAGAAGAATATGCTGCTGGAGCAGCAGAGATGAGAATGTCAACATGGTTCATCACTGTATGTCATACTTCACTATCTTTTTTTTTTTTTTTTACACAACTATAAAATTATCGTATATCGTCATATCATATTATCAGAACAACCCTAACTGTATTTATTTTTGAGATGCCTTCCTCATTTTAACCCTGTGGTTACCTCCTGCCCATGATGCAACTATCCACTCTCTTACATCGAGCCAGAGAGGGGACATGACCTAAGTGGTGCAAAGAAGCACACTTGTAGCATATGGGCTTCATCGCCTCAGCAGCTGGAGGAACTGCTGGTGTTGGTCAGGGCTGATGCTTGACAAACAGTATTAATGCTGCATGTGATAAAATATTCCAGACAAATGCTTATAAAACAAGAAGAGTTAGAAACTTACTATATGGCTCCATGCCGCCTGGAGTACAAGGAGGCAGTCAAGCAGTAAAGAGCCCAGAAACCCTCCCCTAAGGTAGAAGTGTCACTCTCCTGTGAAGCATACTGCTGTCCCCCACTGACCCAATTAAGACCCAGAACAGAAATCAAACCAAGATCCCCTGCATGCCAGACAAGTGCACTTGCCAGTAGACTACCTCTAAATGACAGTTCTGTGCAGTATAGCTCCCTTTCTTGGCTTACTTAATCTCAAAGAGGCACAAGCCCTTAACAGTCTGATGAATCCTACTCTAGATATTTGTTTGCAATCAGAATTTGGAGAAGAGTCTCCAGAGGCAGAAAGTCTACCAGTCTGCCCCCTCAAATTAAAGCGTCAGGGTCTAGTTGCCAAAAGATCAGTTAGAAGGCAGACTGGCTCTTTTTCTAGATCAGTGGGTTCTAGAGATTATCTCGTATGGAGTTCTCATCCTTACCATATTGATTTGTGTTCTTGCCTTCTTCAAACTACATGAACTACTACAAATGTCAGGCAAATCTTCAGACCCTTCAACGTCTCCTAGATATAGGGACTGCAGTCTGAGTCAATGCATGCCAACAACTTAAACCGTAGTGAGAAAGAAAGAAAAAAAAAAATGTTTCCTGCTGGGAAAAGAACGTGCCCCCCTCCCAAATTACTGTCCTGGTACTCCAACACTGTGCTGTTGTTTCACAAGGTGGGATATAAGGTTTCAAGACAAAGATACATACTAACAAAGCGACCGTACAGAGAAAGAAAAAGGTTCCCCACTGGAAATCGAACAATGGCCCCCTTCCGCTACTCTGCGATCATTCCACATGGTGAGACAGACAGTTTCTAGAGAAGCTGACCCAGTGGTGTGATGGGTTAAGGTGCTAGACACCACACCATCAGCTACAACAGTGACCCAGCTTTGGGAACAGGCCAGGGCCACTCAGGAACCAGCCAGGAGAGGGAAAGATTGAAGTCTGACAGCTCTCCTCCATCAGGGGAGGGTGTTTCTGAGTCCCGCCACTTGACTGCCATCTAGCACAGGCATCATTAAACAAGACTGTCACTATAAATAATGGAACAGCCTAATTGTTCAGGTTCAGAGGGCAGGCACATATTCAAATCCCAAATTTCTGAATACAATCTACCAGAACCCTTACTGCTGCCCACACTGTTAACATATGCATAACCTGATGCACTGTGCAATGCCCATGCAATCTTGCTGGTAAATATACTGTACATAAAACTGTTATGGATTTTAACAATGTTCTGATTCCAAAAGAGAAGAAGCAGAACCAACTGGATGGTCAGTTCTCCTATCTGAAAGGCTGCTTACAGGTACTGCTGGACATGCCGCCGCCCCCCCCCCCCCGCTTTAGGCAAGTTAAGCAGTTTCCCAGAAGTGTCACTGTACTTCATGCAGTTAAACCAGAAATACCCAAACACGGCCTGGTGGCATGGAGAGCTGAGGTAATGTGCCTCACCTGCTGCCACACCGATGACGCAAGTTCGGTAACGGATCTGGGTCAGTGAGGGTTGCCAGGGAGAGGAGGACGGAGTGTCTGCTAGACTGCTCTCCTCCTCTGGGGAGGCAGGGATACGGATCCCGGCACATATCTGGCCTCTAGTGGAGGGTAAGAGTGCAGGCTGCCAGGGACCGCAACTGGGGAAACGGACGAATGGCAGCAGGCAATGTCCCATGCACGGAAACATGCGTGGGTATGTCTGGACAGCACTGTACATTCATTCCTCCAGGGGACAAAAAGTGGTGGAAAATGGCAGGGTGCAGCACAAGATGACACCGACCCCTTGCAGGCTCCGCACCGGTCTACACGGCCCTCTCCCAGAACCAGATCCATTCCATTGGCGGTATGCACCCGACCCCTGCCACCGGGGGGGGGGCAGCCATGGGAGAAGAGCTGGGATTGAGGTTAAGTCCCTGAGACACTGGGTGACAGGATGGGGGGGGGTGTCAGTGAGAAGGGTAGCCTGCAATGGCCACAGAAGAGGAATAAAAATAGATTAACTATAAACAGAAATACCCAAACATAAAACCTACTTAACATAGAAACACTGAAGTGTGACGGCATAAAAGTACCGACAGGCCCACCTAGTCTGCCCATTTGTCTAGCTTCCAAGGACATGCCCCCCTCCAAAAAAAATCCCCTGTGTCTGTCCCATGCCCTTTTGAAGCCTTCCACTGTTGCTTCTCCAACCAGCTCCTCAGGGAGCCTATTCCACTTATCCACCACCCTCCCTGTGAAATAGTACTCCCTAATATTACCCTTGAATTATCCCCCTTCAATCTGTAACCCATGCCCCCTTGTTCTCTGATTCCCCTTCAGCCAGAAGATGCTTCCCACTGGCACCCAGTTTATACTCTTAAGGTATTTGAAGGTCTCAATCATGTCCCACCTCTCCCTCCTCTGTTCCAGGAAGTACATGTTCAATTCTCCCAACCTTTCCTCACAGGGTAGGTGGCTAAGCCCCTTAACCATCTTTGTTGACTTTTGTCACTAGCGGATCCAGCTATGTTGCAAAGTCGCACTGCCCCTTAAGCAAGCAAACAGTTCCTGTATTAGCCTAATCTGAGCTTAAAGGGAACATTTTACATTGTTTCAGGGAAAGTGCTACCACTTGACTCAATCTGCTACTCTCTTGAAAAAATTCAAGCTCCATCCCTGACTTTTGTTCTCACAGGTTACAACGTGCAACTACATTTAAGGTGATCATAATGCCACTTTAATGTTCTCACTTCCTAGCTGAATATAAACAGGTACAAATTTCAGCACGGTTTCACCATTCATTCCCCTTACTCTGAGTAACAGGACTCGGTGTAAGATGATGCTGAGGACTCGGTGTCACCTTCCCAACTCTTCTTCACCTCCCCCTCCTTAAGTCCTCTATAACTGTCCCGGGTGTAAGGAGTCTCGTAAGGTCTCTGCTCCACTAGGTCGCTCGCCTCTCCTCTGGACAAGGACATCATAAAAAAACCTACAGGACCTGCTTCACTGCTGCTCAAACAAAAAAATCCAGCAAATTCACAGACCGACTGTCAGCAAAAGCCATACATGTATTACTGGGCCGCCATATTGTTACTATCCGGGGCATTTGCACCACGTGACCAGCCGTTCTTCTCCCTGATTGGCTGTCAACTGGTAGTTATGGGAACATAGAAGCTTTTCTGGCAAAAGGTGCGCTCATACAACTAAGTTGACCCGCGATGCAACAGTATTCCTTACGTTGTCTGGAAAAAACATGCATCACCTTTTTACGTGCATTGTCGATGCAGTTTCCGATGGGATGCACTGTAATCTATGTGCGGCTTCTGTAAAGCATATATTTAGCTTTTTATTTGTTTTTAAATTATTAGTGACTCCTGTCATTAAAGCAGCAGTGACTCTTACTGATTCTGAGTTTCTATTTAGAATGCAAGGGAGCTACTAGCATTCCGTAACCCCGTTGCGCAACATTTCTTAGGAGATATACGGTGCAAGCCCTCCGGCGCGCCTGCGTGAAGGGGATATCAGAGTGCAGTACAGTATTGCTATCTCCTGGCAGGCGATATTGTAGCGCTTCTGCCCCCCGCCCCGGCACACTGGTGCAGTGTTTAGAAAATAATAGGGCGTGATTCTGCCCCAGTCTGAGCGGCAGTTAGCCGGAGGCACTGCTGGTGTGTACACCTGGGCGAAATAAACGTACTTACGATGTAATTCAAGTACTGGTGTCTGTTCTTTTTTTGAAGTTAAACATGTTTTATTGTTTAAGTAAGACAAATTACCATACTTCTCAACTGTCACACATTAAAAGGTACGTCACTCATTTTGCCCTCAGAAATTCTTTGTCCCACATGGGGAATGTGATATTCCACATTCCCCACTAAGATTTTAAAGTAGAACTTAATAATACTCTATTACGTTCAGTTAGCAGCAAACATTAAGAACATTAGTGCACTGATAGCCATAGTGTTCTGAACTTGCAGTGCCATGTTTGATATGTCACACATTTTGGTCATTTGTCACACATCTTGATGCACATTTCTGTGAAAAAAGGTTGAGAGGTATGCAAGTCACATATATACACTAGTTACAGTACATATGTAAGCCCCCTGTAAAAAGAGGGGCTTATACTCCCATCTTTGTATATAATGTGTGTGGTCTAAACATAGTGTATGTGTGAGGTCTAAACATACTGTTTATAATATGAGCCTATATATGAACCCTACTGCTGCCCTTGTATAAATGTTATTATTGTACTATTGGTGTAACAGATGTAGCTAATGTAATTATTGTTTTAGTGTCCTCTCTGTAACTAACTCCGGGTCGCCCCTGAAAAAGGGACCTTTGGTCTCAGTGGGCTTACCCGGTAAACAAAATCTAAATAAAATAAATAAATTAGTTAGGCATCCCTTTCGTGCCCCCAGTTAGGTAATGGGTTTGTGCCTGGGGAATTCACTGTTGGACGCCTCAAGGTGGCAGCAGAGAGCAGGTCTAGGGAATATAAAAGGGAACAGACAGGAAGTCACGCGCGCCTGCATGAAGGGGGTTTCAGAGAGCAGTACAGTATCACTATCTCCTGGCAGGCGATATTGTAGCGCTTCGGCCCCCCCCCGGCACACTGGTGCAGTGTTTAGAAAAAAATACGGCGTGATTCTGCCCCAGTCTGAGCGGCAGTTAGCCGGAGGCACTACTGGTGTGTACACCTGGGCGAAATAAACGCATTTACGATGTAATTCAAGTACTGCTGTCTGTTCTTCTTTTGAAGTTAAACATTTTTTATTGTTTAAGTAAGACAAATTACCATACCTCTCAACTGCCACACATTAAAAGGTACGTCACTCATTTTGCCCTCAGAAATTCTTTATCCCACATGGGGAATGTGATATTCCACATTCCCCGCTAAGATTTTAAAGTAGAACTTAGTAATACTCTATTACGTGCAGTTAGCAGCAAACATTAAGAACATTAGTGCACTGATAGCCATAGTGTTCTGAGCTTGCAGTGCCATGTTTGATATGTCACACATTTTGGTCATTTGTCACACATCTTGATACACATTTCTGTGAAGAAAGGTTGAGAGGTATGCAAGTTACATATGTACACTAGTTACAGTACATATGTAAGCCCCCTGTAAAAGAGGGGCTTTTACTCCCATCTGAGTTAGGCATCCTTTCGTGCCCCCCAGTTAGGAATGGGTTAGTGCTCTGGGGGAATTCACTGTTGGACGCCTCAAGGTGGCAGCAGAGAGCAGGTCTAGGGGAATATAAAAGGGAACAGACAGGAAGTATTGGGACCTTTCCGGCCTGTGCATTAGGCCTGGGGGCTGGAGGCTGGAGGTGTAGAGTTATGAGCAGATGAGGTGGGCAAGTGAGGGAGCTCAGCAGTCCAGGAGGGCCAGTGGGGAAACCCCCCAAAAGAGTACAGTCAGGATGTTTTTTCCCATGCGTCGTTGTCGATGAGGAGTGGAGCTCCGTGGGGAATATGTAGCTAGGTCCTGCAATATTGGGGTGTGTGTACAGTAGGTGGCTTTGTAGGCCAGAAAAGTGTAGGAGCCCTTGGAGGTCCCTTAGAAGTAGTACCCCAGGTCTGGGAGGGCAGTGGCAGGGCCCTCCTAGGAGAGGAGCCGGTGACAGCAGCTCCTTCATACCCGGTGTGGCAGGGCGGCCTGGAGGATAGAGGGAGCCAGGGGGCCTTTCACCCAATTTGTGGGGCTTGCTTTGGAGGGGCAGGTCCTGGGATGCTGGTACACTGAGGTCCAGTGGGGTCACAGGCCATAATGGCAGACCTTGGAGGGTTGCCCACATGCTGGAGCTTAATTCAAGCCCAGGCTGTGAAAATGGAAATGTGGGCCTGCCTGGGACCCCTGAGGAATTAAGACCAACAGAACCCAGAGTGATTTTGGCCACCAGTGAGAAGGCAGGTGCTGAGTCAGAGCCAAGTAGAGGTGGTAGATGCTGCATTAGCACTGGGTACAGTGCCAACCATTGTAAGAGGGTTAGGGGCCTGCGTCGTCAGTAACATTCCTGGAAGTCCTGTGGCTTGGGCCAGTGAACAGGGGTCCAGGTGGGGAAGGCAGCTCACTTTCCTGCACCAGAGAGTGGAGGGGGATGACCAGCGCCAGTGAGAGTGACCTGGGTGAGGAAGAAAAAATCAAAGTGTTACCTTACCAGATCTTAAGAGACCAGGAGATTGCAGGGATCTGAGTTCGAGTAGGTCTCAGGTAGCGTGTCCGAGAGAAAGAGGAAAAAGAGAATCTTTGCTTGTGTCTGCCTTGTATCCATAATTTCTGCTGCCTTAGAATGTCCAGCCAGTGTTTGTAAAAAGTTAAATGGCCCCAATGGAGCTGTTACCTATTTAAAAGATGACATATGTGATCCCTGTATTGCTGGAAATCATTTGCATTACAGGTGCGGAATAAAAGCCAGTTTGGGGAGGAAATAGTGGTTATGTGCATTATTTAACTGAGGGGGGAAGTAAATGAAATTAAATCCTTCTTTTCCCCTCTATCTTCAGTTTGATTAATCTTCCATGAGTTGCATTCCAGTTGCAGTATTCATTCAGCCTGGGTGGGACCATAAGAGCTCCTGAAACAGCTGAGGTACAGCGCGGAGGTCCTGGTCTGATGGGCCGCTTTGGCAAGGAGAAAATCAAATACTGAAGGAAGAAGGTCAAGTGCATGAGTGTCGAAGACGCCTGAGAGGTAGGATATTATTCCCTGGCCTTAATTTGGAAGTGCATTTGTCTCGATGTTAGCGCTTGAGAGTACCCCCTTTCTAGTGACCTGGAACACCTGCAGAAGAAAGTTTATGCCCCTAGACCAGGGCGTGGAGGGGGGTACACATACATCAGTTATAACAGTGGATTACAGCTTAGTTGCCATGCAGTTTGAAGTAAATTGATTGCAAAGCAACATTTTATATAGTATCACGTCCTAAAGTTGGACGGGAAACAGCCAGCATGCTGTTGTATTTGTTATTAAATTTTTCTTTAGTTCCTCAAATAATCTTGTTTGTTTGTTTTATTTATTTATGCTGATAGGGCCATGGGCCAAGAAGACCCGTTTTCATGGGCAATCAGTGTACAAATTACATTTAAAAAAAAAAAAAAAAAAAAAGAATATATAATATACATCAAAACAAATACAATTGACAAAAAAGAAATGAGCACATCCAAAACATACAAGCATATCTTAACAATATTATTCAAAACCATTACATTTACACTCTAAAAAATATACTCTTTCAACTTATGTCTAAAAGAGCAAAGATAAATATTGATACAATCAAAGACAGGCTGCAGTGCATTAAAAAAAGAAGGTAACATAAGATATTGCTTTCTGACCTAAAGAAGTACACATTCTTGGAATGCAAAGAGAAAGATGATCTGTTGAACGAGTCTTAACAGTTGCATTCTGTTTTTTAAAAACTGGAGAAAAACAAAACACTATTAAGTATCACCTTTTTTGCAAGTATACCCAATTGAAATTTGTATCTTCCATCAAGTGGAAGCTATCCAACTTGTTATAAAAGATTACAGTGATGAACCCTTTGAGGTGTTTTTACTACAAACCTAGCAACTGAATTAAGTAACACTTTTACCTTGGATAACAGCCCCTCCCCTGAAGTGTAATAGAACAATATCCCGTAATCCATTAACGGCAATAGGAAACTTTGGGCCAGCAAATGACGAGCGGAAATTGTTATTTAGGGTGATAGTTTGTATAGCGCGGCCCAAGCCTCTGAGTCACCTTCACCTTGTTAAGAATCTAAAGGTCATAGGATAGTCCCTCGTCTATCAATAAACCCAGGCACTTAAATTGTTTAACCTGTTCGATTAATGTACCAGAAATAGTGTATAATAATAATAAGGGATCTAAGTTCAGTCTTTTTCTTGAATTTACAAATTATCAATATTGTCAATACCAAAGAAACCTTTGTATCTGCATGGTATATTATGACTTAAACTTTGAATCATCTGTGTATATTTTTGTATAGTTGCTAATCTTATTGTGAAGTTGATCAAATAAGTGTCTGTTATTTAACCATTTGAGTGCAGCACTCTGTTACTTTTATTGCATACTGGTGTTGTATGAGCCGACACTGTCTCTATCCACTTGGGGATGTGGGATCGGGTTGGAGGAAGGCCAGCATGTGAGACTTACTGTACATTTATCCATGGACGTAGCCTTTGTACATCCTCTTTCCTGAACACACTTGCAAGTTTCAAGTATGAAATTAATTATGTTGGTGTGGTAAGTGCAAAAAGGTGAGCCGCCCGCCACTGTCTCGGGGGGGGGGGGGCAGTGTAAGGGGAAATCCACACAGCTGCTAATTGTCAATCAATAAGTTTGTCAGTGAAAAATCACTTACTGTGTACTGCTGAATGAGCCAAAGATTACTTTAATTGCATACTGCCATATGAGCGGTTGCTGTCTCGATCCATTAGGGGATGTGGTGTGGGGTCAGGTTGCAGGAACGCCGCATGTGTGACCAATAACTTTTATCTAGTTATGTAAAATTTTAGGGTAAACAGCTTACGACATGAAGCAATTCAAAGCTCCTTCTCTGTGCAGTTGGGGATTTGCTGTGAACCAAGTGTGGATCCCACCATTAGTGCAAACATGTTGTGCTGAATGGAGGGGGGTCTGTGTGCAAATTTCTCTGGTCTGTGCTTGGTAAGGTGGGGGGCCTGGCCCTGTTGGTGCAGGTGGGGGAGGCTGTTTGTTCATTTCAGGGGTTTTGGCCATGTAAGGTGAGAGTTGGACTCTTGGATGGGCAGGGGGACTCGCTGGCCATGTTGATGCAGGAGACTGACTGTGGTGCGGTGGGAGGGATCAGGCGCATGTGTCGGGAGCTGGCTGTGTCGGCCTGGAGAGGAGCTGGCTGGTTTTTTTTGTTTTGTTTTTTAGAGCTGGACTCTTGGGTAGGGTGGAACTCCTTGGTCGTGTTGGTGCAGGAGGGACCAGGCGTATGTGAGGAGATCTGGTTGTGTCAGGGCAGGGGGAGCTGGCTGTGTCTGGGTGGGGGGGAAGCTGGCTGTGTTGAGACGGGGGGGGAAGCTGGCTGTGTCGAGATGGTGGAAGCTGGATAGGGGAGCTGGCTGTGTGGGTCTGGCATCTCAAGTCAACAGTAGTTTGTCCAGCAGTGACTTATAGTCAACAGACTGAGATAATGCTTCTGTAAAAAATATAAACAATGCCAGCCCAGTGGTGCTGGAGGTTCAGGCACTGGTCGCTGCACCTCGCACCATGCCGGCAGCCTGGGTTCAGGAACGAGCCTAGGCTGCTGGGGGTCGGCAGGGGGAGAGAAGAATGAGCGTCTGGAGGACTGCCCTCCTCTCTCGGGCCGGGGGGGGTGCTATGTCGTCCTGCCTGCTGATCGCCCTCTGGTGGTGGCTAGAGGGTGATACAGGTCGGGAGGCATGCGCTGACATAACCATGTCAGTAGGGAGGGGGGATGGGAGAAAAGGAAGAAAAAGGAGCCTGGCAGGGATCCATGACAGTCTGTTGCACCTGAGGGCTGACCCTGACCTCTGATTGGGTCTCCGGAGGGGCGCCACCTCCTGGCCCCACCATGAGGGGTGTCTTGGGAAATTGTTGGGAATGGGGCACTGAGGGAGTGGCAGGACCTGAGAGAGTTGCCTGGAGGGCCAAAGCTCTGCCATGGCTAGGAGGGAGAAAATCTGAATGGGGGGGGGGGGAAGATTAGTTCAAAAAAAAAAATAACTAGTTTGTGTCAGTGTTTTCTTTTGAGGTACAGCATCCTGTCTGAGTGCAATAAGTTCCTAATGGGTTTTGTGCCGCCAGTTATCTCATGTCTCAAAAAAAGGTGAAAGTACTTTTTACTACACTGAAGTCAAGCTGTAAAAATGCTATTCATTATAATGTGCAATCCCATTCATATTAGCTAATGTTTTCTACGTCAGTGTTTCTCATTAGGGAATCTGTGTGGACATTTCATTTCGGTAATGTCCTCGTGAGGTACATCTTGATTATAGTAAAAAAAAAAAAAAATTTTCTGACAGGTGTTTAGAGATGTCATTACTTCTAGGTTGTTTTTTCCTCCCAGTGTTATACACGGAATTTTGTAAACCACCCCGATGACAGTCATGATATCCAAAATAAAGAGATCCACCGCCACAACCATATTCTTCAACCACCAACAATACCCATTTACTCTGCAATCAAACATCCATTTTTTAATTTTTTTTGTTTATAGACACTGGTGACTGGGACAAACCCTGCTCCAGGGGTGGGGTTAAGAATTTATCTCAGTGTGTACCTCCCGATCAGAGCGCACAGTCAATCAAAATTGTACCCTAAAATTTGTACTCCTTCAGATCTTGGTCGTGCTCCTATCTACGTTTTATATTATAATTTGTATATTACTCAATAGGAATTCCTTTGATGCATGCGGGTTTCTTCTGTCTACCGACAGTAAAATGTATAATCTTTCTTTTTTTTGCTCAGTCACCTCCTATTCATATAACTGTTGGCCCATTGTCAGTACCGTCATACCCTCCTTGCCATCCTTCCACAGAAAAACACTTGTTTCCCACCTGCCTACATGCTCTTTTGTAGCCAGAGAGTACACACATACACTTGTTTCCTGGCTGTCATGGCACCATTCATCCACACACTTGTTTCCAACCTGCCAATAAAAGCCCTTGAAACCACACCTGCTCATCCCCTACCTGCCCACCTATGTGGGCATTTGTCTACCAGCTGCCCTCATACTTTGCCTGCTCACGTACATACTAGCTTGTGCTGGCTGCCATCACGCTTGTTCCCTGCCAGCATGCCACAGCACACAATAGCTTCCTGGCCCACCTACTAACTTGATGGCTTCTCGCTCACCCAGTAGCTTGTGATCTAGCTTTGAACTCTGCCAAATAAATAACAAAAGCCTGATCTGCATCCCAGTGTCCCTTCTGGACTCTCCCAGTGCCTGGAACTCCTACCTCTAGCTGTGCTCTTAAAAGATTAAAGGAGTACAGATAACTGGACTTTCTACAAAGGAAATGTGCTCCTGTAATCACTGACCGTGCTCGGAGCACATAGCACACCCTCGACGCTACCCCTGCCCTCCTCTCACCTCCACAGCCAGCCGCCAAATGACAAACTCTTAATCAGCACAGTGTAACAGATGTGTATGGAATCTATTAAACTGGTATCCTGTGTCTGGATTTGGTGTGGAGACAAGGACATTTTCAGTTTGCAGAACGTGAGGTGTGGGGGAGACGGTGTTGTACTCTAGGTTACTCCAATGATTGTGTGGAATTTAAAATTGGAACCATATATGGTTTCTTGTAGGTAGTTGCTGGATTCAGAAAGGTACCTGGTGACAGTTTGTGTGTGTGTGTGGGGGGGATCAGTACATTTTATAAGTTGCTGTGGATTGGGGGGAAGCTTTCCTGTCACTCACTGTCTAAGATCTGTGCAATACTAGACTGTGTGCTATTTTATTTCTTATTTATTATAACTCAGTGTTTTTTATATTCTTTTACTACCTTGTCTGCCATACATCTGTTTGCCCATAACACATACTTTTTTAGGTGTCCACCAACTCAAAATTAATATATTTGCAGTTCTGGCAATCCTAGCCACAAAAACTGAGACCACATCTGTCTAAATGTGTAATCTCACTCGTCTGCGACTGGCACATAATTTCCTGTCAAATTCACAGCTGGCCACTGAGTGACAGTGTCCCCTCTTGCCTTACCCTTGTGATTGTAAATACATCCACAGAAAACAGTCATTCTGTGTCAGGTTGGAAGGATGTGTATGCTAGTTACAGTGAATGAAAGAGAATCACAGTAGTTTTCTGATATGGCAGTTTTATGCACTGAGAGTAGAACTTTATATAGACTGTTTCAAATAGGAGAGGTGAAGAGTGAGTGCTATCTAAATAAAAATAAAAAAACACATATACTATGGGTTCAGAATGAGGGATGGAATAACAAGCAATCAGAAATGAAGATAAACATGCAAAGGAACGAGTATTAGAAATATAACAGTGCACCAGTTGTCTGACAGTCTCAACATCACAGAAGGTGTATGAACTGTAAAGATGGATCCACATTACTATTCCATCAGGGAAAAATATATCCATTTAAAAAAGGGAATAATAAGTTAAAAAAAAAAAAAGTGTATTTGCATACTCCTCCCACGGCTCCCAGAGTACACAAAGTATAGGTTACAAACCCATAATGAACTACATATACTTAGCTGATTAACTGGTTCGAATCCCCCATCCCTATCATCCGATCACATGTGCTTAATCACAAACATACATATTTTGATAGAGCTGAATAATGGTCAATGCTCCCCTGTTTACAACCACTCTCCCCCTTCCATTTAGTCCAACACTGTGCATAGCTGGTTCAGTGATGGACTACATAGAAGGATCTTCAATTCCAGCCCTATGAAAATTATCATTCTTCACAGATAAACTGTTTAAAAAAAAAAGACAAAAATGGTATAAAGCTGCACACCACTCCCCCAACCAAGACCAAAAACAATTTAGAATCCTGACACTGTAATTGGAAAAAATATATTTCCCCCATATTAATATCCTCCTCTTCCCTCCCTTTCTGTGCCTACCCTCTCTCCCAACCCCTCCCCCCTTCCTGTACCCCATATATGTTACTGAGCAAGGCAATTTCAACTCTTCACCTATGGGGTTTTCCTCTCTTTGATTCTCCTAGATACATGTATAGAATGCCCAGTAGACAGTATTTATGTGTATGTACCACACTGCCTTTACTAGACCTACCTAGTACTCTAATCCTGAGTAATTATGTTAAGCTCCTCTATTTTGGGATTCCTTGTCCTGTTTATTGTATGATATATTGAGTATAATCACAAGTCACAAAGTATCTCTGTACATTATATGTTTTAATTTTTTGTACTTGTAAGTGTCATTTGTTTCCCCCACTGTATAGCAGTGTTTTTCTTATGTATGGAATGCTTATATTCCCCGGGTTGCCCCTGAAAAAGGGACAGCTCTGTCTCAGTGGACCTACCCGGTCAACAAAATTCAAATAAATAAATATACACAGTCTTTCTATTTTACCCGACATTCAGCACCAACCCCCACCTTCCCGCCCTCCTCTCCATTTCAGTGAGTGACACATACACTCCTATCCAGACCACAGCTGGTCGCTGAATGACAGTTTATGATAATTTGCACATATAAACATCTGTCACGGTATGCAGGAGATCATAAACCATCATCGGGTGGTCAGCCACAGAGGTGCAAGGGTGATATGTGCCGTAAGGCTGTTCACCAAATAATGAAATACTGTACAATCACTGTAGTTTTATGGTGACTAGGGCTTGCATTAACACTAGTAAAGTGGGAGTCAGTTTGACCCTGTGCTTCAAATGTGGGTGGGTGGGGTCAGACCAGAAAATTTAGGGGTCAGAAATTTTTGGAGTGGCATTGTACAGTATTATCTGGTACTTTTTCTGCTAATGATATTAGTGCGAACCTTTCAATATGCAGGGTCAGTGCTGAAGCACTGCTTTTATTGTTGTACTTCAGAATCCTCAAAAATCCCATTTGGGGGCTTCAGTAGGGGGTTAACACAAGCCCAGTAATGACTATGTTACATATATGGTGGTGATGAGTTGAGTCTTTGAGGGAATACTTAAACATTTTAAGAGCCCTTGTCAGAATCATACCTTCTGTGAAGCGCTGGATTCCCGCTGTGTCTCTGATGTTGATCGCATCTTGTTGTTTTCATAAAAAGGCAGTTTATTTTACCGTTCTTTGTTTGCCATGAGCCTGAGCTTGTTCCCGCTGCTTAGTTGATGCAGCGCACCTGCCTGCTTGCGTTGTGACGTCAGGTAGGGATCTGACAGCCACCAGGTGAGCTGTCAGATCTGTCTAAACGTGGGAGCGCAAGTAAAGTGTAGCGGTCCTATTTGACGCCCATTCCTTCAGTTTTCTAAATAAAGTAAAGTGATGGCAGCCTAGTTTCTTTTTGTATGACTATTTTTCACTTGGTGACACTGTAAAGCCCGATTGTGTTCTGCTTTAGCCTATTTGACGTGGGCATTGCATACCACATTACAGCATCATTTAGGAGGCATTCTGGTTTTGCTCTCTGATAAATTTATTGTGGCACTTCCTTACGTTAATTAATTGAGTTCTGCTTTGGTTTATTTTACTCGGGCATTGCATACCACATGGCAGCATCGTTTTGAAAGCATTCTGGTTTTGCTCCAAGGTGATCAATTTAGTGTGGCACCTCCTTACATTAACTCATCGAGTTCTCTGGCATTGTAGTATAGATACCAGTTGTGGTGTTTTGCGTGAATAAAGTTACTGATTTGACGTCATTGGCCCATTATGCAAACTGAACAGAAGCTGGACTGTTGTGTGAAAGAATTTCCCAGGATAAATTAACTTGTAGTTATCAGTCACCTATTAAAAAATATATTACCCAGTCTTTGCCCTGTCTCCCCCACCCCAGCACAGGTTCTTTTAATAGAGCAGTCACTAAATGAAGTGTAAGTCCAGTCTTTGCCCTTGTCCACCCCTACCACACCCCCGCACAGGCTCTTTTAATAGAGAAGTCACAAAGTGAAAAACAAGTTCACAGTACCCCTAGCAGTTGGTTGCCACCTTTCCCTAATGGATGTTTTAAATGTCAAGTGTGCAAATATTGCACTAATATTAGTGTTACAAAACATTTTCTGAATCCAGTAGATGGAAAGTTACTATACATCTCAGACTTCATAAACTGTGAGACTTGTAATATTATTTATTTGGCTTCTTGTAAGTGCGGTGCCTACTACGTGGGACACACAAAAAGAAAATTCAAAGAGCAAGTGGGGTAACCTATGCGAGCAGTTTTGAATAAAAATGTTGACTATGCTACTGCTCAGCATACACACATCATGTCCAATCCCACTGAACATTTAGTGGTATTTACAGGGATTGATGAAGTAAAAGTTGGCCCAAGGTGGGGGGTGATATGAATGGGGCATTGGCATGTAGGGAGAACATATAGATATTTAAACTGCAAGCCACAAGGTTCCCAGGACTTAACAATAAGGTGGAGTTACCACCACATTTATAAATATGGATGTCGTGTGCAATATCCTCATTCTCATTCTGTCTTAAATGTACAATTGTATTTAACTGTATTGTATGTTTATTATATTTTGTAAATTTTACTGAAACATAGAAACATAGACTTTGACGGCAGATAAGGACCGATTGGCCCACCTAGTCTGTCCATTCCCTATGTATTGGATAAGCTGCAGATTCTAGTTAACCAACCGCCTACTTCCTCCTGCCATTCACTACTATTGCCTTGTCTGTCCCATGCATTCTTGAATTCCCAAACTGTGTTTGACCCCACGACCTCCTCAGGAAGGTGGTTCCATGTGTCCACCACCCTCTCCATGAAAAAATACTTTCTGACGTTGCCCCTGAGCCATCCCCCATCTATCTTCAAACTGTGCCCCCTTGTTCTTGCACATCTTTCTCTCAAAGATGCTCCCATCTTGGACTTTGTTGATTTCCTTGAGGTACTTGAATGTTTCTATCATGTCCCCCCTCTCCCTCCTTTCCTCGAGGGTAAACATATTAAACTCTTTTATTCTCTCCTCATATGGCTTCTGTTGCAGACCCTGCACCATTTTAGTTGTCCTCCTCTGGACGGCCTACATCCTGCCTATGTTCTTACGGAGATGGGGTCTCCAGAACTGCACACAGTACTCTAAATGGGGTCTCACCAACTATTTGTACAGAGGGATAACAACTTCCTGTTTTCTACTGGTGATGCCTCTCCCTATACATCCCAGTAACCTTCCAGCCCTCCTTACTGCTTTCTCACATTGTTTGCCTACCTTAAGGTCATCTGATATGACTACCCCAAGGTCCTTTCCATTTTTGTTGTTGTTAATGCCTCCCCCTCCCCATTGTGTACTCTTCCCCTGGGTTTCTGTTTTCCAGGTGCATTACTTTGCACATTTTTGCATTGAATCTAAACTGCCATATTTTTGACCATTTCTCCAACCTTGCCAAGTCCCTTCTCATCCTTTCCACCTCCCCCTTTGTGTATCAACTCTGTTGTAGATTTTTGTATCTTCTGCAAAGAGGCATACTTTTCCTTCCAGCCCCTCTGCAATGTCTCCTATAAAGACATTAAAGAGGACCGGTCCCAGTACTGAACCCTGCGGTACCCCACTAGTAACCACCCTTTCTTCAGTGTACTCCATTTACTATTACCCTCTGCATCCTGTTGGTCAGCCAACTTGTTATCCAGGCTACCACCCTGGGACCCACTCCCAGGGTAGCTAACTTGCTTATTAATCGTTTGTGTGGGACTGTGTCAAATGCCTTGGTAAAGTCTAGGTAGGCCATATCTACAGCCCCTCCCAGGTCTACTCCTTTGGTCACCCAGTCAAAGAAATCTTAGATTCATCTGACATGATCTTCCCACTGTGAATCCATGCTGCCTCAGGTCCTGTGCCCTGCTGGCCTCTAGGTACTCAACAGTTCTCTCTTTCAGAAGTGATTCCATCATTTTCCTTACCACTGAGGTTAAACTAACAGCTCTGTAGTTCCCTGCCTCTGTCTTGCTTCCACTTTTGTGAAGAGGGATCACATCTGCCTTCCTCCAATCCTCAGGTGCCATACCGTCCTCCCACGATTTGTTAAAAAGGGCAGTCAGTGGTGTCACTAAGTCTCTCCTTAGTTCTTTTAAAATTCTGGGGTGAATCCCATCAGGCCCCATTGTTTTGTCCACCCTGAGTTTTAGGAGTTCTCTCAGAACCCTTTCTTCTGTGAATGGACTATTATTTTCACCCCCCCTGTCCTGAGTGCTTCTATTGCTTGGTTTAGGTTCCTTCCCCTCTTCTTCTTTTGTGAATACTGAGCAAAAGTACTCATTCGGTATCTCTGCTTTTCCACTGTTATCCTCTGCCCACATCCCCTCCCCTTTATTAAGTCTCACTAACCCTTCCTTGGTCTTCCTTCACTCCCTGATGTACCTAGAAAAGGTTTTATCTCCCTTCTTAACAGAGTTGGCTATCTTTTCCTCGGTTTGGGCCTTCGCTGTTCTGACTGCCTTTCCTGCTTCCTTCTGCTTTAACTGATATAGGTCTCTGTCCTGTTCATTCTGTGATTCCTTATACTTCCTGAATGCTATCCTTTTCTCCCTAACCTTTCCCGCAACCTATTTTGAGAACCATAGTGGTTTTTTACTTCATTTTGTTTTGTTTATTTGCTTCACAGAAAGACTTGTTGCCTCTGTGATGGCAGGTTTGATTTTCTCCCATTGTTCTTCTACCCCTCCTTCCTGTCCATTTGCTACAGCATT
Organism: Neoceratodus forsteri; assembly: GCA_016271365.2. Classification (NCBI taxonomy): domain Eukaryota; kingdom Metazoa; phylum Chordata; order Ceratodontiformes; family Ceratodontidae; genus Neoceratodus; species Neoceratodus forsteri. The sequence goes on along the minus strand of CM057453.1, from coordinate 347,768,380 downwards.
CCTTAGGCACTCCCCATTTTGCCAAAATCAGCCCTCCTAAAGTCCAGTACTTTTGTCTTTGTATGGCTTGACTCTACAGTGGTGTTTATCTTGAACCACACTGTTCGGTGGTCACTAGTTCCCAGATGGCTACCCACTTCTAAATCTATGATCCTCTCACCATCTCCATTTGAGAGTACCAGGTCTAAGATTGCTCCCTCCTGAGTGGGTTCCAACACTAGCTGTCTGAGGCATGCCCCCTGCAGGACATCAAGAATGACCCTGCTCTTGGATGTGGCTGCAGCACATGTGCTCCAGTTAACATCTGGCATATTCGGGTCCCCATCAACAAGATCTCCCCTTTCAAACACCATGAAGTCTTGCTATATTAGGACTTATTGCAGTTAGCCACTGCACTTGAACTGCCCCGGAGAGGAAAGAGTTAACTCCAGAGAATCTGGAGTTCTAAAGCGAGGGCGCTATACCAAAGCTCTATCTGGGCAGTTTCAAATGAAACTGTCAGATTCTTTACTCTGCTTCACTGAACAGTCGCCCGAGATCAGCCCGCTCATTTCTCGGTTCAAGCGAGATTTCGGGTTCATTTGAACCGCAAGAAGTAATTATTTTACCGGATTTCGTTAAAGCTCTATCTGGTAAACCGTAGTACAAAATGTAAAGTCTGTGTGGAAATTTAGTTATCGGTTCGGTTTTGAACCGATCGGTTTGCTTATTTTAACGTTTTAAAGTTTTGGGCTTTTAGAGTGCGGTACCCGGTTCTTATCAGTTCTAAAAAAACCTTGATTTTAAATAGGGTTTTTTCAAATACCCGTGAAACGGTTAGGAACCAATAAGGGTGTCTTGCCTGGCACGGCCATAAAAAGGGCAAGTTTTTGGTTAGGCTGGCATTATGTCTGAGGAAACCCAAAAGAAAAACCGGGCCCACTGGGTTTCAACATGTGATGCTGTGGGAAGCTTGCCAAGGCTGTCCCACACACCACTTGTGTTTATTGTCTGGGGCTGACCACCTCCTGTCAGACTGCCAGGTGTTTAAAATTTCTGCAGCCACCCTGAAAAGAGATAGGGACGGCTCAGGGAACTATTGGCCAAAAGTCCGCTGACCCGGATGGCCAGCCCAGTCCAGTACCCACTGGACCAGAGGGAGTGCCCTCTGACCAGGGCTAGACTTCCTCGGGCAAAAGGATGGTTCAGAGGAACCAGTTTAAAAAAAAAAAAAAATATGACAGAGAAATCAGTAGGTTTGGAGTCCAAGATTGTCTCTCCAACTGCTGCAGAAGTAGTTAAGCCATACAGATTGTCCAGTCACTGTTTCTAGGTCCTGTCGAACCATCTACAGTTGGTAAAAGGTGGCTCGTTCAGTTCCAGTGGTTCAGGTTTATGATGTTGAGGAATTATGAACCACAGGAGTGGGAGGAGGAAATTTGATCAATACATGTGTGGCTGGTAGGGTCTGGACGTGCCCACTTAAGCGGACATTTCTCCAGACAGACTTTTAGAATCTCCTCCTATTCTGTCTGAGTCCTTTTCTCAGTTTATGTTTTACAAAAAGCTTGCAGAATCCCCCCAGCTTCCTTTAGAGGAGGCTATGGATGAGTAAAGGGGAGCCTGATTATGTAGGAATGATGGGCTAGGAGGTTGTCTTTCCTTTGCAGAAGTCATTTAGGAAGTAAACAACAAAGATTTTATAAGATTCCTCTTTCTGTCCCTCCTATAAGATAAAAAAATGGACAGAAGGTGTATTTCGCCAGGCTTGTTACAGACTTCCTCACTGAGCAGTGTAGTCATGTAGGTGTGGTACAAGCTGCAGCCTGTGTCAAGGCTAGTCCTGGCCTCACATCCTCCTGAATAGGATTCCAGGAGGATTGATGCCATGGCAAGAAAACAGTATATGGCAGCTTCTGTGGGACTCAGACAGGCAAGTTGTATGGCTTATGTGGCTAGATTTGGAAATCTAGGTGGGGCGATGTGCAGATTAGCCAAGCAGGCCCATCAGCCAGCTGGCTAGCCGGGTTGGAACAGGTGGCTGCTAATGGCACTGAAGCCTCAGTTCAGTTCATACTGCTGTTGGTGTTAATCTTGTTTTCTAGGGTCATGACCACTTCTGTAGCTTCTGTAGGTTGGCATGGCTCAGATGCACTAATCTGTCCCAAGATACTCTGTCAAAGTCTATGGATTTGTTTCTTGTTGTGGTAATTCTCTGTTTGAGGAACAAACAGAAAGCTATATGAAAAACATGGATGATTACCTACAAAGTGCCCAGGTAGAGGCTCAGGCCTCCTCTCTTCTGCCAGAGGGGTCTCTTCAGAGGCAGAGAGATAGACGGGCACAAGTAAACCGCCCTCCCCTTAGCCTAAGACTATTGACAAGCAGGCACTTGATGGGGTGCCCAGGCCGATTCTCCTATACCAGTGGGCAGGTTGGTTTTATTTCAGCCAGAACTGGGTGTCCCTAACTCGGACAAGTGGGTTCTGGAAGTAATAGGTCTGGTTCTCAGCTTCAAACAGTTTCCAAAGATGAGAGCCAGACAGGTCCACCTGCAAATCCTTCGGAATCCCTTGCTTTGGGAGCAGAGGTTTCTTCTCTGAACTGCAAAGCAGTAGAAAGGGTCCCTCCTTGCCACCGGGGCAAGGGGCTGTACTCATGATACATTCTTACCCTATACAAGGCAGGAGATTGGCGGCCCATCTCAGATTTAAGGTACCTGAACAAGCATCTTTTGAAAACAAAGTTAAAATGTTAACTCTGGCTGAGGCCAGGGACTGGCTAGCTTTCCTGGACCTCAAGGATGCCTATTTTTTCATGTCTTGATCAGGCCTTCTCACCGAAAGTACCTCAGGTTACCCTCAGGCCACTACCAGTTCAGGGCAATGCCCTTCGGCCTTACCTCTGCACCAGGGGTATTCAAGAAATTCTAGCTGTGGTAGTGGCTCTTTTAAGAAGGCAAGGGATTGTTTTGTTTCCTTTCCTGGATGACTGGCTCTTAGTGGGTCAGTCTCCAGATCAAGTAAAATCCCACTTGCAAGTCACCCAGCAGCTTCTCACCTTTCTGGGATTCCTGCTGAATTTACCAAAGTCAGTTCTCGAACCAGTTCAGGTACTAACTTTCATAGGTGCAGAGTTGAACACAAAGTTACCCAGGGCATTTCTCCCCTCTGAAAGGGTAGGCAGTCTCTTTGCCCTGGCATCTTCCATTACTCTGCGAGTCTCTTGACCAGCAAAGCATTTGCTACAACTACTAGGGCACATGGCTGCTTCCATAGCTGTAGTGCAGGGAGCAAGATTCCAGATGAGGGACATTCAGTTCCATCTGAGGGCCTATTGGTCCCAAAGGAGGATTCCTTTCCAAATTGGTTCTAGTGACCCAATCCCTGATCCTGGCCTTACACTGGTGGCAGGATCAAAGCAATCTAAAACTAGGGGTCCTCTTCATTCCCTCACCACGGATGCTCCTGTGTTAGGGTGAGGAGCTCGCTTAGGCAACCTGTCCACTAGGGGAGTGTGGTCTCCCTAGGAATCTCTGCTCCACATCAATTTTTGGAACTCAGAGCTGTCTTCTAGCTCTTAGGAGTTTTCAGCTTCTGTCCAGAACAAGGTAGTTCAAGTCAGACAGACAACACCACAATAATGTGGTACATCAACAGGCAGGGGGACTCGGTCATCAGCCTTGTGCACTCGAGCAATGAAGTGGTGGTCTCTGGCTTACCCCTGAACACCTCCCTGATAGCAGTTCACCTCCCAGGGAAGGACAATGCCCTGGCAGATGCCCTCAACAGGATTCTCAGGGCCATCACGATTGGGCTCTGATCCTCAGGTGCTGGGATCAGTCCTTGCCAGATGGGGCTCATTTTCAGATAGATCTTTCGCAGCCCCAGATAACCACTAACTTCTCTGTTTTTGTTGAGGCCTCCAGTGCTGGATCAGCCCCTGGACGCTTTCACTTGGATTGGAAAGGAAGTTTCTGTTCACCTTTCCTCCTTTTTCCTTTCTTTCAGGGTACTAGTAAAATCAGATCTCAGCCCTGCAAAGCGATTCTGATTATTCCAAACTGGGCCAGACAGCCCTGGTACCCATTGTCTCTGTCCTTGACAGTCCACCCTACCCTGAGCTTGCCCAGAGTCCACGACTTACTGGCCTTTGCACAAGGGAGAGTGTGGTATCCGAACCTCAAATTCCTCCTTCTCAAGACAGCTCTTGAGGAGTTAGAATTGCTGATTTACCTTTTCAAGGTGTCACTGGATATTTTAAAGGCTTCAAGGAAGCTTTTCACTGGCGCCACTTACAATTCTAAGTGGAACAGGTTTTCAGTCTGGTCGCTGAGAAGCAGATTATACCACAGTCTGCTTATCTGCCCATTTTCTGACATTCTGGTCCATTTTAAATTCCTTAGGTCTTAGGCCAGCTACCTTAAGGGTTCCTCTGGCAGCTGTCTCTGTTTTTCTGCAAGCAGGAAGCCTGCTTCCTTTTCTTCTCAACCTGTGTTTTCCAAGTTTTTAAGGGGTTGCTTCACCAACCCTCCTTTTCAGAAACCAGCTCCTGCATGGAGCCGAATGTTTGCATTGCTCAGTTACGTAAACCCTTTGGACCTCTTGTCCCCAGCAGAGCTCAAGCTTCACTTGGAAAATGTTTTTTCTGGTGGTTTCACTTCTCACAGACGATAAGTGAACTACAGGCCCTGGCAGTGGAAGAAGATTTTCTCTCCCACAGGGATAAGACAGTCCCTAGGACTAACACAGGGTTTGTCCTTAGTGGTTTCAGGTTTCCACCTGAACCAATCCATCTCTCTCCCAGGATTTTCACTGAGCATTCTTCCTCAGGTGAGAGAGACTGCACAGCTTGGACGTCAAAAGAGCCTTATGCTACTATTTGTAAGCATTAAAGGGTCACAGGTTTGAATCCTCCAACTCTTCCTTACCTAGGGCGAGGTTGGCAAAGGTAACCTGCCACTAAGAGGACAATTGCAAGGTGGATTGTCTCTTGTATCCATTTTGTTATCAAAGACTAGGTAGGAGAGCCCCTCTCAGGACTGAGGCTCACTCCACCAGGTGTACAGCTGCATCTCTAGCGGCTGCTGAGATATTCCCATTCTGGAAATCTGTCGAGCTGTTACTTGGAGACAGTTCACACTTTACCAAGCATTATTCCCTGGATTTCAGTCCAGGAGAGATGCTCGTTTTGGCACAGCTGTGCTTCAGAGCCTATTTCCTAAGTAGGTTCTGACCCTCCTCCATGGAGGTACTGCTGTGTAATCTGCAATAAGTCCTAATATAGCAAGACTTCATGGTGTTTGAAGAAAAAATTACTCACCTTAGTAATTGCTTTTCTTCTCATGGAGTCTTGATATTAGGACCACCTAACCTGCCCTCTCAGAACTTCTACTGGGGTGGGGTGGCAAATTAGTGCAAGCACTGTGTCATGCCATTGTAGTTCTTCCTTCACCCTCTTTTATTTAGGGTTAGGAAACTAGGGTTTTTTGTGTTGAGTGATTTGTTGGCCCCCTTCCTGGACTTGAGTCTTTGGGGGAAGGGGGGGGGGTTCCTAATAGTGCTTGTCAGGGGGGAAAACTAATAATACCATTATTCATTCTTATTATTGTTATTGTTGTTTCTATTGTTGTTATTACTACTAGTAGGTAGCCATTTGGCTAGTGTAGAGCTTTCACACAGACTTGTTGCTTAGTGTTAGTAAAGATCTGACAGTTTCATTTGAAACTGCCCAGATAGAAGCTTTTGTATACGCCCTCTCGCTTAGAACTCCAGATTCTCTGGAGTTAACTCTTCCTCTCGGGCAGTTCAAGTGCAGTGGCTAACTGCAATAAGTCCTAATATAGCAAGACTCCATGAGAAGAAAAGCAATTACTAAGGTGAGTAATTTTTCCTTTTCTGCCATTCTAAGGATGCCTTCTAACATTTCTTTGTCCATTTCCTGCCCCTGAGATGGGGGTCTGTATACAACCCCATGCGGATTGTGGTGCCATTACCTGTCTCCGAGTTGCAGAACTGATTTCTTGTATTATGGGATCCCATTGTAAATGAGCTTTGGCTAAACTGGGATATCCTTTTCTGAAACTTATCAGAATAAAACTTGTAGTACTACTACTACTACTACTTTTGATGAGCTTCCTATATTAAGAATTGAAATTTCTGAATTGCTATCTACTACTGTTAGCTGCTTCAATATTGTGATTATATTAATAGTTTAATTAGTCAATTTATTTGGAATAACACTTTTTTTTAAATGGTGATATTACTGGGTAATGTCCTTTTGAAAGGTGACATGTTTTGATTCGTTTCACATCTTGCTTCACTGATTGAATTGTTATTTAAGTACACTATTGGATTAATCATACTGTTTTCTTGATAAAGTGCCAAAGAAACCAAGAGTATCTGGTGCTGTAGCAAAATGACAGCAGCAAGAGGTTTGTATGTTGTGTAATGGATATTGCTTTTTTTTTTTTTTTCTTCCCTCTATTTCTCCATCTGTGCACCACTGGGTGGGTCACCATCAGTCTGCTGCTAGCCTTTTCCCATCCTGCCTGATGCCGTCCGTGCTAGTTGTCAGGATCAAGTGACATCCCTGCTATTAATCTTTTGGAGATTATGGTGGGTAGGATTTGTGGGTGGAGTGAGGAGCAGTGTTGTCCTACCAACCAACATAGTTGTTCCACATACTCTGGTGTCCCTGGAGGTGAGGACGTGCAGTGATGTCTAGTGTGTGACTTGTGCTGGAAGGGATTAAGGACATTTATGGGAGACATCAGGAACCTCCTAAAAGTCAGTGAAAGTTGAGAGGCACATAGGGAGCTCCAGGTTTGACAGCAACATTAAGGACTTTGTTGTCAGCTGCAAAATCCGGCAAGAGATATCTTCGACCACTTAGCTCTGGTCATGAGTTTGCTTCCCTAAGGCTTTCTCAAAAGAGGGGGGCAAAACTTGCACCATCACCAATGCACCTGTCAGTGAAACCGCGCAGGCAAAAGGTAGGCATGCAAATGGCTTCCAGTGACATTTTCACAGCATAGCTTCTCTCACAATCTCTGTAGTAGTCTGCATGACTGGACCGGCCCCCTCCACACTCCCCACACATCTTTAGGGAGGCTGCTGCTTAGTGTCAAGAACAGCGGGTCAATCAGGAAAGGGCTTCCACTGGACACCAGGGGTAGAAATGTGCATGGGAGGGGGAGAGGCACTGGACTGCCAGTGTTGACAACCATCAAGCCATGGCATTTAAAAAGATTATCTGGCATTGGGAGTCCCAAAGGCAAAAGGTGGAGGGAAATTTCCAGGCCCAACTACCTGTGCTCACGGAGTCATGGCCTGGCACAGCAACATGTGACTGGCACTATGTCATTCTGAGAGCTGCATGACTTACTAGCCAGTATGTTCGTGGGTGTTAACCAGTTTAAAACTGCTGTCATCTTGCATTCTAATTTTACAGTGCGACTTAGTCACAGAGAGGACTCACTACCCTGTAACAAGACCGAAATTGTGTATAACACAAAAGGGTGGCAAAGCAAGGGGGGCAACAATTTGGCCTCCTCCTGCTTTGTGCAACTACCTTGTGAGTCTATGATTGATAAAAAGAGACCATGGTCTTCTGAGTTGGTAGATAGTTAACACACTACAAATGCTATGCACTCGGGGGCATTACCATGTATTGCTCAGCAACAGTTCTCACAGCAATCTCATAAGCAGAATGTGAGAAAAATGCTCTCCTGAATGATGATGACCAAGGAAAGCCTGCTTTGACACAGCCAGAAGAGCATGGGAGAGGATACAGGGACAACATTGTAGGACACACAGAATAATAATAAAAAAAAAAAAAATACAGTGTGTGTGTGTGTGTGTGTGTGTGTGTGTGTGTGTGTGTGTGTGTGTATATATAATATATAAATACAGTGTGTGTGTGTGTGTGTGTGTGTGTGTGTGTGTGTGTGTGTGTGTATATACACACACACACACACCGTAATATATTTTACTTTTGTTTCAAGACCAGAGGTTGGCTCTGTGTTCATGTGTTTTTTTTTTTTTTCTCACTCCCACTAACGCACATTGTATGACGGCACTCATGCATGGCTTAACTCATTTTTACGATCATTCAGGCAACTAAGCTCTTAATTTTATAGGATGCCTGCAGGGGGATCTGTTAAGTGAAGCCCCAATCTGTGCAGTATTTGGGGCTTCAAAGATGCTAGTACTTCTCCTTTACGGTGTTCTAATGGGGTCAGATGAAAGGAAAAAATACAGTATGTGAGAACAAATAATATTCCATTATTCCTAAACAGTTCTTCATAATTCTTCATATTGCAAGCAACAAGAAACATGAGCCTGCAAAGGTTGCACGCCCCCGAGTCTGATAGTCTTATGGGATGAAATCTTGCCCATGCTGCATTATGTAAAACACCCATCTCCTCTAAAAGACTTTAAACTATTCATTACAGTGTTTTAATTGTGCGGTGAGTTTCTCCATTTTGTATATCCCCATAATAAGATCTTGCCACAAAAAAAGCTGGAGGATACTGGCAGTAAACCAATTCTTTGTAATAGATGGTGTTTTTTTTTTTTTTTCTTTTCAGCCTCTACGGCTGCTGGTGTGTGTTTTGGCACACTGATTCTGGTGAGTGTGCAGAAGTCGATGAGGTGGAGGATCTTAATTCCATGATGTTGTGCAGAGATACCAGAAATGGGTTCTGAGATCCTCAGCCAATCTGTTTTCTGCATGGCATTGACACATTTCATAATGCCTCACAAACCACCTGGATCTGTAGGGTAGGATGTGTTACTGCTTTCTTTGTGTATGGTTTGAAAGTTCAGTATGCATATGAGTCACACAACATAATTCTGAAATATTGCACTGTAATTAATTATTATTTTAAATTTACCTTTTAAAGGTACGAGAGTTATGCAGTTCAGAACAAACTGACTGCCATGGACTACAGCCATGTTGGAAGTGGATATCTTAACAGTGATAATGGAAAAGTTGTGTAAGGTTAGCATACTGTTATTTGTAATACAGAAAGTTTGGGTAACCAATTCCACTTGCTGGCTCTGCAGTCAGTATTTTTGTGGGGTTGAAGCAGTTTTTTTTTTTATTTATTTTAAATGATTTACTTTTTATGTTGAGTATTCTTACCCATACTACCACTATTCATATGGTAATTATAGTAAAAAGTATATGGAATATCCGCTAAAGCATGTGGACTTGCAGATAATTGTTTGTAATATTTTGTATTCAACATGCACTTTCATTATTTTAGGTAAGCAAGGCATTATTCAAAGCAAACTAAACATTGAATGGCTATTCCTTTAAAGGAGAAGAAAACATACACATACATTCCAGAGATTTTAAAAGATAGAGTAAGGAGGTAAAGGGAAGACAGGACACCGCTGCTGGAATCCAGGAAAGCATCTGCAGTGCCACCGTCTGGATTACCGAGTGCAAGTGCTCTCGTTGCGCCCCCACCTGCTAAAGGTTTGATGGAGAAAAAAATGAAAACAGGAAGTGTCCAATTTTGGTATACCAAGGTGCAGGGACTGTATTCATATCTAGTTCTGAAGACGACAAAACATTTATGCAATCTATGGGAGTAATTATAAAGATGTGTAGTTACCTCTGTCACCTATCTAAGACAAATGATTGTTCTTTCCAAGGGACTGATGGGTTTTATTTATTGTAATCAGACATGTCGAATATCAAAAAGCAAGACTGAAGATAGTATAGGTTAGTAATGTAAAAAAATGTATGTTTGACATATGTTACCTTATGTGCTGTTATTTAAATTAAATAATCGATTATGTTATGACTCACTTGGTGTACGTTGCCTCACGTTTTGGTCACTGGATTGTGCCCTTGCACACACTTTCGCTCACTTTCCAGGCAGGTGACACCAACAGCTTGTCAAAAGAGGAATGGGATGAGTGATGGAGAGATAGAGATGGTTGGTCCAAAAGCTAGAGCACTTTGTTCTTGTTGTTACATCTATGTTGGTCCATTAAAAGGTATCAAATCATTTGCTTCTGGATCTATCAACCAACAATAAGAGTTACCCATATCTGCTGTCCATTATCATCCCAGTAGTGGGTATGGACTGAGAAGGAATGACTTTTTCCTGCTCATAACCATCTGAGGACAGAAGCCCATTCTAGGATTGAACCTCAGCAAAAACACTTACAGTGATGTTGTGAGATGCAGTGTAGTGCTTTATATTGCTAGGTAGCCTATGTCTGTGAAATTCTTTTGGCTTGTATTTTACACGTTTATTCCACTCCTGTATGAAACTGGAAGGGATCGTAATTTGGCCACCACAAAGTAGGCAACCGATCCAATCACTTCCTGATTGCTCAGATCTGGCCCCCACATTCAGACGCGTAATGATGTGTGACCAGGGAAAGCGAAGGGGAGTGCCCCATTAAAGTCAATGAGGGTCACTTTTAATTCAGTTTTTTCACATAAAAATGCTCAGTTTGCAATTAATGAAGGGCATCACTCAAGTAAGACAGCCCTTGTTAGTTGAGCGGTGCCCTTCATTAATCGCAAACTGGCCATTTTTATGATCTGAATAATTTGGAAGTGAAGGGATCAGCTGGCTGCTTTGTGGTGGCCAAATTACGATCCCTTCCAGTTTCATACAGGAGTGGAATAAATATATAAACTACAGATCAAAAGAATTTCACTGATATAGTCTTCCCAGAAATGTAAATATTAGTACAAAATAAAAAAAAATCACTTTAAAGAGCTAGTAGAATAAAAAAAAATAACAGACAGGAAAATGTTACAAATTTTAAGAAGTAGTCAGTTGTAACTTTTTCTTTCTAAAGTATTTTTTCTTCTATTTGTTAATTCTGATGTTTTCTATGTGATTGAATTATGCTGGGTGTGTGGAACAGACCTCTGCATGATAGCAGACATATCTAGTTCAGTTCCCTTCACTACATCATCAGTACTGTGGCCTCACTGACTATGACATCACAGGTGACTGACCTGGCAGCTACGAAGTGGCGCTTGCTGAATGGATGTGATGTCACAGTAAGTGAGGTCACAATGCTGATAATGTAGTGGGGGGGACTAGAACTAGATATTTCAGCTGCTGGGCAGAGTGCTGTTCCAGAGACCACACCTACTAAAATCAGGAAAAAAATCTTCTAATTACCAAAGGAAAAAAAAAAAGTACTATAGATATAAAAAGTAGTAGCTGAATGCTTATATACAGCAGCGCACTCCTAGCATCAATTGTATGACCGGCAGCCAAGGTGGTGTGTGGAGGGCTATGCTGCTGGCTGTGGTGCCTGCAACACCGACTGACACAGGTATGAGGGGGGTCGATGCACGAGGGGGTTCCACTGGTGACCCGATAAGTCCACTGGGGGTCTGGATTCGGGAGGAGAGGGTGTACCAGGCCATGTTATATAGTTATGTATGGTAAGGGCTCTGTATTACCAGGGAAGGCATGCTGGGTGACAATAGCCCGCTTCAAACTGCTGGGAGTGCACCTGTACTGCACGGAGAACGAGGACTACAAGTGCTTGGGGGGCTTGTATTTACCACTAGGGATGAGCAGGCATGTGGGGTGTGTGCATTCCACCTATGGGGGATGGGGCAGTCATGTGTTAGGGGGCTGGCATATGGGTCTTTGGTGGGTTCCTGCTAGTGGCATTTCGGTGTGTGGTGGGGACCCTTGATGCCACCTGGACTCTGGCTAGAATTTCTACGGCCAACAGGGCCATGCTGCATGGGTCCGGGTGCCTGTTTTCACTATTCACGCACCCGGATCCACGCCCTGGGTGCAAGTGATCCATTGTGGGACCCAGGACAGGTATCCAATTGGATGCCCGCCTAAGTCCACTACTCCTCCCTCGGCCACCCTGTGTGGTCCCGTATGGCATGGCCGCAGACAGGTGCCCCATGGGTGTCTGTGGTTGTGAATACCGCACACCCTGCGCTTGTCCTGGGGCCATGGAGCTGCACAAGTGGGATATGCGCCTCTGGCATGTAACTCCTTCCCGGTCATGCATAGGCCCCTGTATGCGGTAGGAAATTGATATACACTGATTCAGGTCTGGGAATTTGTCTCTTATTTTCCACACACAACAAAACAATATTACCCAACAATTCCCGGCACCTAATCTGCCAAACTGCCACAAAAAAATTGCTTGTATACAGTGTGGCGCATTTCTTTGTTTGGATCCTCTGTTGTGTGATTTCTTATTTCTGTAGAGCTCCACATTGTCAATGAGTAATTAAAACATCTGGGTATAGTGCACCCCTACCAGAGAAATGGCACACCCCAAGCTTTAGAATGTTATGCAGCAGCAACTTCCCAGTTAAGCTGTGCCATTCAAAAGGGGCCGAGCTACTTTTCTCTTCTCTCAAGAATTTCATGTTTCAAGCTTCAAGACTTCAGTTGGGGCTGCAGTTCGCTCTGCAGGTTGAGGCTCCCTGTTTCAGGGAGCACCCTGCCTGTTAAGCTGCGGCATTAAAATAAATAATCTGCCCTTTTTTCTCATTCCCTGTGTGGATTGGGAGCCACTTCTGCTTTGCTAGGGTGTTTTAATGGTCTCCATTGAAAAAAAAAAAAAAGTGCCACAGGTAGGTACAGATTTACTTTTTGGGAGTGTAGGGTCTCTGTGGGGTCAGTTCCCCTGCCCTCCCCCACAAGCTTGACATTTTGTGTTTGCCAGTGATTTACAGCTAATTTGTATATTTTGTGTACTTTTGAGGTGTTTTGGTGTTTTTTTTCACCTCGACCTCTGTTTTTTCCATTTGCATGGCCGCCATTAAGGTTAGGTGTGCGCTCTTTCATCAGTTGGGCTTCCCGCCAGTCTCCTGAGCGTGGGCCTGTGGTGTGTGTGCATGCAAAGTGCTAAACACATTTGTACAGTGCTATTTCTATTGAAACTCATTGCGCAAGTGTATGCGTGCTTCCCGCAAGTGCATGCATGCTCACGCAAGTACCCTAATGGTCCTGCACACCCTGTGGGTGTGTGCACATTCAGTTTAGCATTTCTGAGTGTGCAGAGTCAATTTGGAAGTTAGTCTGGCAGTTTAAAAGCAACAAACTCTAATAAAGTTTAAACCTGTGTGGTTTTTTTTTGTTTTGTTTTGTTTGTTTTTCTGTCACAATTTTTCTCTTCTTGGCACCAAGGCTTACAAGAGACCATTTAATTATGAAACAATGTAAGACCTGCGAAGGCAGGGGTAGCGTTAAGGGTGTGCTCTGTGCTCTGAGTGTGGTCAGTGATTATAGGAGCACATTTTCTTTGTAGAAAATTCAGTTATCTGTAGGAGCACGGCCAAGATCTGAAGGAGCAGACATTTTAGGGTACAATTCTGATTCATTGTGCTTCTCTGATTTTGATGAGCACACTGAGAAGTCCTTAACACCACCCCTTTGCGAAGGGTGATTGAGGTCCTCCCCCATGGGTACATATTGTCCTCATTATGTTGCCCAGCAAAATATTTCTCTCACGGTACCCCCCAGCAGGTCCTCCAAGCTGAGGGGGGCACCTGGTCCATCACTTGGCAGTAGAAAAGCAGAATTTTGAAAATCTCTTACTGCTCCTCGGTGAGCTTCTGAGCCCTGGTGTCATGCAGGACATCCCAGCGGATATACCTGAGCCCAGACCAGGCCCTTCAGGTCATGGTGGGCTCACATAGGCACGTCCAGGTGCAATGCAGCAAGAGCAGGCTGCGGAATCAGATGTGCAGGCAGATCCCTACCCTGACTTCTTAGAAGGCTAGGATGAGGATTTGGGGGATCTTGGGGAAACTCCTGACCTAAAAAAAATTACACTGAGATGAGGATGAGGACGTCCCCTCCGAGGAAGTGGAGTGGACAGAGACCAAGACCAGGATTCCGATTCCACCCCTATTTGACAATAAGTCCTTGTCCTTTTTGATAGCTGAGGTTTGTAGATCCTTACAGCTTAAGGAGGAGCAGTCCGTGGAGATGGTGGATGCTAATCCAATTCTGTCTGCGTCCTCCTCTGCTCCAAAATGTTTCCCAGGTTTTATTCATTGTGACCAAATTACTGAGCAAGAATGGGCAGGTGTGGATCAGAGAAAAAATCTTCCCAAATCAAAAACTAGGAATTATCCTTTTTAAGGGGAAGGGTCTCACAAGTGGGAATCTCCCCCTCTGGCAGACAAGGCAGTTTATAATTCTATGAAACACACCACCATTCTAACTGAGGGGGCTCTGGCACTATCAGATTCGCACAACAAGTGGATGGATTTCGCATGCAGGAGGGCTTTTACCTCTACTGGAACAAACATTTGTACCTCCTATGCTTCATTTATTGTTGCCAGAGCATTAAACCTCTGGGTCACTATGCTGACCAATTTTGTTCCTCCTGATTTGGAAGGTGCAAGCATTCTGTAGTTGGTGGCCACGGCATCCACTTTTCTTGGTGATTCTACAGTGGACAGTTTACGCATGTCCGCCTGCTCGGCCTGCCACATTTCATCGGCCATGAGGGGTGGGTGGCTCAGACATTGGTCTGCTGATCAGACTTCAAAGGCAAAGCTGTTTAAGCTTTCCATTTGAAGGAGGCTTATTGTTTGATTCTGGTCTGGATTCTATCTTGCAGGATAAGAAGGAAAACCTCCCAGTGTCCAACAACAGCACAAGGCCACAGCACCCCAACGGGGTCAAGGTGATGGCCAGCGCAGGCAGTCTCGAGGGGGGTTTCATCCCTTCCAGAACTTTGGTAACCAAAGAAACAGAGGTGCCTACTCAGGCAATAGGGGTTACGGCAATAGAGGATTCTTTCCCAGGCACCGTGGAGGAGGAGTAGCACAAAAGCTTGGTATCTTACAGTGAAGGTATGCGGGCCCATCACTGCCCCCTTTCCTTTGTGGACGACTCCAGGAATTTCTTGCAAGATGTGCCCAAACAACGTCAGATGCCTGGGTTCTGGAAATCCTTCAACTGGGCAACGTCATAGAATTCTTAATGGTTCCCTCAAATGGGGATGTTTTCTGCTGTCCCCGGTTTCGAAGCAAGGACAAAATGGCAGGCATTGTCGGACACTCTGGCCTACATCATTCAGATTGGGACCATTGTGCCAGTTCCCCGAAACAAGCAGGGTCAAGGGTTCTATTCCATCTATTTCATAGTTCCCAAGAAGTCAGGGGGCTTCAGGCCTATTCTGAATCTGAAGCACCTGAACAAGTTTGTTTGTCACAAGATGTTCAAGATGGAGTCTCTGAGGTCGATAACCCGGGTTGTTCAGCCAGGGGACTTCTTAGCCTCAATAGATCTGACTGATGCTTACCTTCACATCCCCATCCATCAGTCCCACCAGAAGTACCTCAGATTCACGATGCTGGGCCAACATTTCCAGTACAAGGCACTTCCATTTGGCCTTGCAACAGCCCCTCAAGTTTTCTCAAAGGTGTTGATAGTTCTGGTGGCTCAACTACGACAGGAGAGACATTATGGCTTTCCTTATCTGGATGACCTGCTAATTCGGGCACCGACCCTGCATCTAGCAAGGAGGTCGGTACTCGGGACTCTGGAGATCCTGGAATCAGTGGCTGGATAGTGAACAGGGAGAAGAGCTTCCTCGAACCATCTCAGTCCTTGGAGCACCTGTGGGCAGTCTTCAACTCTAAAGTATTGAGGGTGTTTTTGTCACCCTCCCGGGTGGAGACTTTATTGTCAAAGGTATGATGGCTCAGGAATCAGTCCTTGGTGTCGGCCCACAGTCTGCTGCGGATTCTTGGCCTCATGATGGCAGCAATAGACTTAGTTCCATGGGCCCACTTCCACATGCGGCTCCTTCAGACTGGGCTGCTGATGGCCTGGGACAGTCAGAGGACCATCAAGCCAGGATTCTCCTCACCTCTCAGCTTCATCACTCCCTGAGTTGATGACTGAATGTGCAGAATCTCAACAAAGGGGTGCCATGGGAATCACCACCAGAGGTGATTCTCACAACAGATGCAAGTCTGCAAGGGTGTGGTGGCAGTCCTGGACCAACTTCCAGCCCAGGGAATTTGGTCAGTACAGGAACAGCGTCTCCACATAAATGTCCTGGAGACACAGGTGGTCCACTTAACCCTCCTTCAGTTTCAGACCATAGTACGAACAATGCAGTAAAAGTACGATCAGACAATGCCATCACAGTGGCATACATAAAAAAACCATGGAGGCACAAAAAGCACAGAAATGCTTCGGGAGGCATCCAAACTCCTGAGCTGGGCAGAGGAGAACCTCCTCTCTTTGTCGGCAGTACATCTTGTGGGGGAATTGAACATTCAGGTCAACTGGCTAAGCTGTGAAAATATTCACCACAGAGAGTGGCAGTTGAACCTAGAAGTGTTCAAACTCCTGAGCAATCAGTTCAGGCAACCACAGATAGATCTGTTTGCATCAGGCCAAAATGCCCAGACCCACAGGTTCTTCAGTCGGTACCAATGTTCACAGACAGAGGCAGTGGACGCTCTGACTCAAATGTGGTCCTTCCACAAAGCGTATGCCTTTCCTGCACTGCCTCTACTTCAGAAGGTCTTAAGAAAAATAAGACACTCGAGAAGAAATTTTCTTCTGATTGCCCCAGAGTGGCCAAGAGGACTGTGGTTCTCCAATCTAGTGAATCTAGTTCAGCAAGTGCCCTTCCTCCTGCCAATACGAAGGGATCTCCTGTTGCAAGGCCCCATTCTCCACCCAAACCCAGGTGCAGTGCAGCTCACAGCCTGGCTTCTAAAATTGGGTTTCTCCCTGAAAGTAGTGGAAACCTTGATAGCGGCTAGAAAAACCTCTACTTCAGCAGCTTATGCTTGAGTCTGGACCATATTTTCTTCTTGGTCCAGAGGGAAGGGGTTTAAGCCTTCAAAAGCCTCCATTCCTCAAATCTGCACTACCTTCAGGAAGGTGTGGAAAAGGGTCTGGCACTGAGCATGCTGAAAGGCCAGGTTTCAGCTCTCGGAGCTTCCTTGGGGTTCCCCAAGGGACTAATAGAGAGGTTATTCGTTTTTTGCACACGGTTGGCAGGAGCCGACTGCTGTTTCGATCTCTGGTGTGTCCGTGGGATCTTAATCTAGTTCTGAATGCTCTCCACTATCATCCGTATTGCTGGATGCGTTGTCCTACGAGGTCTGTTTCTTAATGGCCATGTGTTCAGCCAGGAGAGTGGGCGAACTCCAGGCCTTGTCTCGCAAGAAACCTTACCTTATTGTGCATAAAGACAAATTGGTACTTGGGACGGTCCTATCCTTTATTCCTAAAGTACCCACAGCTTTCCATGTGAACCAGGAAATTTGCCTTTCATCCTTTTGCCCTCTTCCTTCTCACCCGAAGGAGGAGTTGCACAAACTCTACCTGCAGCGGGCAGTTAGAATCTACCTTAGACGAACGACTGAGTTTTGTAAGTCAGATAATCTATTTGTTCTTTTTGTGGCAGCCAAACAAGGACAAAAAACCACTAAGGCCACCCTAGCTACTGTAGGTGGGTGTGGGCCTGTGTTGCTAAGGCCTGTGTTGCAAAAAAGAAGAGGCTTCCAGCTCTCATCAAGGCTCACTCAACCAGGGTGATGGCAACTTCCTGGGCAGAGAGAGAGGCGAAGCCACAGTTTCAGAACTATGCAAGACAGCTACATGGTCATTAGCCCACACTTTCACGAAATATTTACAAATTGGATGGTCTGAGTTCTGCTGATGCAGCTTTTGGTCGCAGAGTGTTGCAAGCACCAGTTCGCAAATAATTCTTTATGCGCCTGGCATATGGGATAATATTCTCTCCCCTCCTGGTTTTTGTCTGGGTACAACTATTTAGAACTCAGTTGTTTTGATTACCCATTGACAATGTGGAGCACTACAGAAAGAAGAAATTAACTTCATACATAACGTAATTTCCTTTTCTGTTAGCTCCAACATTTTCAGTGGGACCAGCCCAGGAGCTTAACTCCTGAGGGAGAATCTTATCCAGTATGCTAGAAGAGAGGTCTATTATTCATAAAAATTCCCCTACTTGGATCTCTCTATTCTGCTGCTACACTGTACTCTGATATGTATATTTATAGACTGATCTGGCAATGATCTGTGACCACAGGTCAACAGGTCTCGTTAATTTCTTAAGGTATTTTTCCTGTTGCAGTTAGTTCTCTGCACTCATTTAACAAAAAAAAGGAACAAAGAGAGGATATGCCTCATTGTGTGTTAGCTTCAGTTTCACAGATTGGTGACTGTCGTGAAGCCTGTTTGCTGTTACATGGTCTTCTCTACAAAAAGAACAGAATACTCCAGGCTTTGGGTCCGTGAAGTACAACCCCATCCTCAGATATCGGTTAGGAAGGTAAGACAGTTTTTTATTACAGTAGGTGATTGTATGGTATGCAATGTGTAGCTCTCATGGCACTGCGAGGTAAGTAGTAACTAGGGAGTTACTGCTGCATGGACTCCTCGTATGCCCAACATTCTAAAGCTTGGGCTGTGCCATTATCTCTGGTAGGGGTGCACTATACCCAGTTGTTTTGATTACCCTTTAACAATGTCGGAGCTAATAGAAAAGGAAATCACAGTAAGTATGAAGTTATTTTCTTCTATCGAAGACATCAGCATGGTTTCTGCAAAGGGCACAGCACCTCCACCGCATTACTCCAATTCACGAACAACACCTTTTGTGCCATGGACTCTGGCCTACAAACCGGGGCCGTATTTATTGACTTCACGAAAGCGTTTGACCTAAAGGACCACCCTCTTCTTCTTGCCAACCTTACATCCCTTGGCTTCTCGCAAAACTCAGTGGCATGGATTGCAAGCTACCTATCTAATAGATTTCAGGTAGTGAAATTTAACTCTGCAATATCAGATCAAACGTCTGTAAAGGTCGGAGTTCCCCAGGGCTCTATCCTGGGACCACTTCGCTGTCTGTATTAACCAGCTTGCATTAAGTATCCCTTACTGCTCGACCATCCTCTACGCGGACAATCTTGTATTGTATGCCAGCTCTAAGGAGGTGCATAAAATCAATATTAATCTATCCTCTGCCTTCCTACAGATCCAGTCCTGGCTCACCAGAAATAAGCTTCTTCTCAATGTGTCCAAAACAAAGGCAATGCTCATTGGCTCCAGTCAGCCAAACTGAAAACTTGCCACAGTCATCTTAAGATACCTAGCCCAGCTGGCTCATTACTGGACACTGTGAGCACTTTCAAATATCTGGGGGTCCTTCTTGATGAAACTCTGGACTTTGACCAGCATATCTAAGCCACCTGCAAATCAGTTAATAGAATCGGTATTGCCTACAAAACAAGTCACGTACTCACTCTATCTGCTAGACTAGCTATCTCACGGGACATTTTACTACTGTCGCTTGCCTATGGTGCCATCACCTACGTGAATGCTTCCAACATCACACTTCACAAATGGGACACCACCTACAATAATATATGCCACTATGCCTCTGTATCCCCGTGACTAAAACACCACTGCCTGCTGTATTCTGATCTCCACTGGCTTTCCCCCTTGGCCCAATGACTGCTCTCTTTCGGCTCCCTGACAGGCAATATAATTGGGTCCAATACCCCTCTATCACTTCACATCCTCTTAATTCCTCAGGTCTACTCCCATGGCCTTTGCTCAATAGACAGATCCCTGCTACAAGTGCTCCGGTTTAAAACCTCAAAGGGTTCTAATGCTTTCTACCATGCGGCCCCTAGGATATGGAACTCCCTGCCCTTGGAAGTTCGTCATGCTGCTTTCAAAAATAAGCTTCGGACTTGCCTTGTCAACCTGGCACCTTGCACTTGTTACAATCCTCCTTAGTATGCCTGCCCTCCCTCAATGCATCACAAGACCTGCCTGCCTCTTGATGGCTTATGTCTACCTGCTTTCTCACACTGACTACACTCTCCCTACATGTACTGTACCTGATCTGGGCCCCTATTGACCAGATGTCCTGCTCACCCTACTTCTGCCATGGTCATTGGTCCTCTGTTAACTCGGTGCCCTGCCCACACATATGCCCGGGGTTTTTCTCTGTTATATTGAGGTAGACTGGCAGTATATTGTAAATGGCACTTACTTGTTACTCCTTGTATCTAGATTGTTGTAACTGCACATTTTTTGTATCTGTAATTACTTGCTGATTCTTGTCTTTCCCTATCAACGTCTACTGTATTTTATTACTTTTATGCCTAACTGAAATTTTTATATTTTTTTCTCTCTTTGTAAGTACTCAGTGCTATGTCACAGTTCCAAATGTGTCACTGTGTAACCTCCTGGGTTGTGTCCGAAAATAGTCACTTCCGTGTCTAGCACACCTACCCGGGAATCAAAAACTAAACAAATTCCAGTAAGCAACGACTAACACTGGCTCACTAAGACACAATAAGATCATTGTAATGGTCTGACTAACACAATGCAGAGGTTCTTTTCCACAGCACTGTCTTTCTATCACCTGAGGCATTGCTCGGGAGTAGGAAAACGCACACCATGGTGGGTTACTCAGACTTGAAAAGTTTACTGGTGATGCATCACAAAGTAAATGACAGTCCCCCAGGGTGCTGCTTCAGTAATTCAACAGTGAGTGTATCCAATCTGTCTGTCTTCGTTATGAACAAATTCCTAAGAGGCAACATATTTTATGAGTGGCAGTATCTTTGATGAACACTGGTATTTTGCCATAAGTAAATAAAGATATAAGATTATTTCTTTGTAAAATTCTACTAACTGTTATAAAATGGGCAAATGTTTTCAAGCTGTATGACTGTTAGCCATGCATTAGAAGTGTCTAATTCATGGCTATCAACAGAAACTCAGTGTTTAATAAACAGATCCAATTTAAAAGCACAGTAAGCCATGCCAGGAATGTGCATTGGACAATTTTAGAAAATGGGTAGGGAGAACTCTGGTATACCTCCCCGACAGCAACACCATTGCAGCAAAGTACATTGATGCCGACAACATCGACAGTTCACAGTATTGGTGCGCCAGAGACCCGGGCACACTGTCTCCCAGTCCTGCACCCCTTCCCCGAATCAACTCTGACTTGGAGTTGATTATATTTAGAATGGGGCATGCGGGGGGTTCTGGGGGTTCAGAGGACAAGGCTTCCAATAGAAAAAAAGAGACCAGAAATCCTTCGGGAGATTTATGTCGACTGCAACTTGCTGTGATGCTTTTCGATGAAATGGTTGTTGAACTGGCATCGTAGAGCCAAGAACTCTTCCTTCCAATTGGCTAAGACTACAAACCAGCTGATCTGGTATCAGGCAACAGAGACAGTGAAAAAATTAGACCCAGTCTCTGGCTGTCTTATTTCATTCTAATATCACTGTGTCAACAGAACTGAAAAAAGTTAAGACGCACTTTTTTTTTTTTTCCCTTCCTCGTTACCAACCAATATGCATGTGATGCCTAGTGGGCAAGTGCACCCTCCCCATCTTAAAATTTCTAATATTTGGACAGCTTTTTGAACCTGGCTTACAAACGCTGTTAAACAGTAATGCCATCATGCTGTCACCTTACAGCTGAGTCATCAGGACAGTTGTCACTGTCATCATCAAGATCCCCACTGCTGCCTCCCACTTATCAACCAAGATGAGGAAACATGGCAAATAAGCCCTCACAAACATCTATTACCTGTTTCAGCTATTCTAAAGTGAACAACAAGAAAATGGGAATGTAAGAAATGATCAGTAAAACTATTCAACTGATACATGGGGAATATCTATCGAAAGACGTGAGATGAGTGGACCGAGGAGTGGAGTGGGAGGTGGGCAGAGAGATGGCTGAGCTCGCTGCCATGCTCTGTAATTATAAACAGGTAAATGATACATGGTAGCCTAAAAAATAAGCTTTGTGTAAAACCAAAAAAAAAAAGGAAAATAAAATATACTGTGCTACTGACTATGGCTATCTTGGGATTTCTGGGTTTCACTTTGTCTATAAAATTAAATGTGCCATCTACATACAACTTAGTTTGATAGAATGCTCTCTTTTGTCTTCTCTCTAATTTCATTTGAGACTCTGACACGCTATTGTGTGTTTGCTTATATGGTGGGAGGAGGGAGAGGTGGTAAATCACAGTCAAAGAGTGAGGGGGACAACCTGTGATGTAAAACAACTCCGGACCACTGCACTGCACTCTACTGACAAGTATACCAGTAGTCAGTCTACTTTTCCATAAAAAAATAAATTTCATAGAGAATACTGGATGGGCAACTACGCACAGCCAGTGTGTTCTGCCACAGAGGGGTTCTAATTTCCTCTGAACTCGAGAGCAAAGCTTGAGAGGTTTGTGGGAATCAGAACTCCAAGGTGACAGAACACACTGGTTGTGCATAAAGTTGCTCATCCTGTATTTTTTATAGTGTATAGTATTATGGGAAATGTGCATGCAGTGGTTCTTACACTTTCAGAATAAAACTGACTCAAGCAGTCTCTGGAGGCTTCAGAATGTTGTTGTACCACAGGAAGGTACAATCACATTCATGACCTTTGAACTATGGCACAACAGCATTTTGAAAGGCATAACATTCTGTACTGAACAATTCTCCAATGTACACTATAATTAATTTGTAGTCAGTGTGTTATTTATTTTTTTCTTTAAATTTTTCTAAACTACTCTGAATGATACATGTAACCCATTTTCTAAACGCAATTATAATTGGGGTAGAGAAAGACAGGTGACTGATTGGTACAGAGCCAGCAGGTGACCTTTGATTAATCCACGATATACGCACAGCAAGTGGTGAAGTGCCCGCCCTGAGAGAGCAGTGCCGATCTCATTATTGCGGCAAACAACCAGTGTCATCGGCAGCCATTAATATCCTTACTAACAGAGCAAGAAGCAAAGCCTGTCATGTACTATAGCACAGTTCACAGTGACTGTACAATTGTCTCTCTTCTCTCTGTCTGTCTCCAGGGTGCCGAGTGCTACTTGGTGTCCCCCAATCTGCGGTCCAGTTCCTGTGCCTGTTCAGTCCCCATTGGTAGCTGTACTTTATTTGTGTGTCCCCTCCCCCCAGCACTAGGTACACAGAGAGGACAGAGAGGAGTGGTGTTTCCCGCAACAGAACATGTTAACATTCTTTTTCCGTCGCCACTGTCTGTCTCCCCACCCCAAAGACCTCTGGGGACCGAGTGCAAAGTGTCATCTGTGTTTGGTGTCCCACTCTGTATTGAGTTCCTCTATAGTGGCATAAGCCGGGAAGGAGCAGTGGATAGACAGACAGGCAGTGCTGAGCAAGAGAAAGAGACAGCGGGATCAGGCAGTTGGTGCAATGTTTGACTGTGTCTCTCGTTCGCTGTGTGTTTGTCCTTCCGGTCCTGCTGGTTGTTCCTTGTCTCCCCTTCCCCCATCAGTGACAGAGTACATTGAAGACACAGACACACAGAGCATGACTAAGCAGTGCATTTTACCCCGTGTTGCTATAACTGCTGTAGCCTCCTGTTTCTTGTGTCAGACTGCGACAGATAGCAAGTGGCCCTGGCCCCACCCCCTACAGCAACTGCAGTGCCAGGGACCCTGAACCTGTGGCCGTTACCATCCCTTCTTGCAGGAGTTACTACACACGGGTAGAAGGAGGTAGTAGGGGAGAGAGTCTGAAGCCGCTGTCAGTCTACCTTCATCGGCCCTTCTGAGTGCGAGAATTAAACCCCTGCCACCACAGCCGTGCACCTTCTGTGTTCTGTTCGGCCCCAAGTAGCAAAACAGTTGTTGTAACCCTGCACAGGTCAGGAAAGAGCAAGAGAGAGACTGCGTGGCAAGCAAGTGACCCCAGTTGTGTCAGTTAAGAGACACATAACTTTTAAGAGAAACGGTACGTGTGCCTCCAGTTCTTCTATTTTTGACACATCCCTGTCTCCATTTCAGTTTCTCCCTGTAAACTTCCAAGAGTCATTTATATTGTGACTGCAGAATTTACACCCCCCCCCCACCACAGCCTTACATGTTCCGTGTTCTGGTCAGCCCCCAGTGCCGAAACAGTTGTAACCCTGCACAGATCGAAAAAGAGGGCAGGAGAGAGAGAGAGAGAGGGCGCACGGCAAGCAAGTGACCCCAGTTGTGTCAGTTCAGAGACACGTAACATTTTAAGAGCAGTGGTACATCTTGCAGAAATTACTCTGTTCTGTGCACTGTGATCATGCCTAGCTGACGTGTGTGTGTGTGAGAGAGAGAGAGAGAGAGAGAGAGAGAGAGAGAGAGAGAGAGAGAGAGAGAGAGAGACCATCATGCTGTGCACAACAGAATTATTTTTATTTCTGTGTTTCTCTGTGATGGGGACCTGTGTTATGGCTCCTGCCCCCTCACACCACAGTGGAACTAGGTACAGGCAGGTCAGCTGCCATGCGGGGTTGTCATGTAACAGAACTGTGACAGTGGAGAGGGAATAACATCACTGCAGTATGCATGATTTGTTAGGGACCATTTTGCAGCGTGGCAGGATAATGTACTTTTTCTGCTATTTAAACAGCAAAAAAATAGGTTTCTGCATATTTTTTTGTTATTTAAAAAGCACCCATGTTATAAGCACAATGACCCACTCCAGGGTGTGCAGTTATTGGGGATTAATCAACACTCCGGGTACTGTGAGGGCACTCGACCAGCGACTTCGTGCCTCACAACGCACCCAGGGTGTTGATTAATCCCCAATAACCGCACACCCTGTCGTGGGTTATTGCTTACTAATATTCCTCTAGGGTGGACGGTACTGGGATATACGAGGCTTTCCATGGGTTATAAGATCCTCCTCTTGCAGCGTCGGGCCTCATCACGCCTCTGGGTGGTCCGCTGTAGCCCAATACTACCCACCCTGTTGAGTATTATTACTTATATAACACATGGCTAGGGGACAGAACTCGCTCGGCCTGCAACCTCATGCCACACTATGCCCACTAGCTGTACATTATAATTATGTAATGCACACCCCATCGTGGCATATTAACTACATGTGGTGTGGTATGCACCATTCACCTCCGTTCCACCTTCTCTACTTTAAAATGTTCTTTAAGCCACATCTGAGTACTTGACGTCTGGCTGATAATAACCATCCCTGACCCCTGATGTGTGTTCATGGGTAGTGTTACCTACCCCCCCAAAAAAAAAGATTCCTGACTCAAATTCATTGTTCAGTAGAATGTGGAGATCTGGGTGTGAAAGACAGAAATAGATATGAATCATTAAATTAACAACTTCTGATGATGACAAACTAATATGTAACATGGTGTATGGGTCCTTTCTGTAAAATTTACTGGAACACATACCATGTGAAAATATATATATTTATAAAGAACAGCATCAGAGTAACTGTTAGCAAACCAAATTTCAGCATTTGACAATTTTGCATAGAGCATGATTTAACCCCCCAAAAATAAAAATATTTCTAATATTGCAAATTCAGAATTTATTACCTGGATCTTCCTGTACTGGTCAACTAACAACGATTCATTAATTTAAAAGTGGTATTCAGTTTATTAACACATTTATCATGTTCACCTCTGCCACAACTTCTTCTGCTACCAGATACTCTAGGTATTCTACTTCCTTTGCCACCTTGGAACTGTCTAAAGGTTTGTGCAGTACGATTTCCATTGACACAATTATAATTGGAACATTTGGCGCTAATAGAAGGGCAATATTCTGTATCAAGTTTGTGGCTGAATGTACATGCATCATTGATACTGGTACTGCTAAATAAACATAATTTTTTTTTTTTTTATATATTATCAATATATTGTTAAACTCCGATGGTCCTGACAAGTAATATTATCACTCCAATCTCAGTAGGCAGTACTGTATTCACCCACTGATCAGTGGCCTTGTATGTCAAGAGGAGAAGACATGTGACCTCAATCATTGACCATGGGGGCTAAACATGTTGCAACTGACAACATGGAGGTGCCATACAGCATATGCTGTGGTTCAATGTAAGAACTGTGGCAGAAGCGACCCACACAAAGGTGAGGGTGCTGGACCTACGGAGGGCCTATTTTGTAAAGATGGGAGAATACTTAAGAGCTGGAAAGGATTGCGGAATACTCTGAGTTCAGTGACCTGCAAGATCCAAGGCAGCATGGATTCATGATGGGGAGGTCATGTAAAACGAACCCCCCCCCGGGGCTGGATTGCCCGCGGAGCTGCTCCCACTCGCCCGTCCATCTCTGTCCAGATAACCCCCTGGGGTTGGATTACCCATGGAGCTGCTCCCGCTCACCCGTCCATCTCTGTCCAGATAACCCCCTGGGGCTGGATTGCCCGCGAAGCTGCTCCCGCTCGCCCGTCCGTCTCTGTTCGGATAACCCCTTGGGGCTGGATTGCCCTCGGAGCTGCTCCTGCTCTCCTGTTCGTCTCTGTCCAGATAACCCCCTGGTGCTGGATTGCCTGCAGAGCTGCTCCCGCTCGCCCGTCCGTCTCTGTCCAGGTATGCTGGAGTCCATGCTCAAATACCTTTGTCTGCCTGTTTGAAAGTTGGCGCCTTTTTTTTTTTTTTTTATCGCGACCACAAACTTGCGCTTGGGGCATCGTGGCTGGGAATTCGGCTGAAACCACTGCGTGTATCTCCCCGGACACTTTAGCAACTGTTCAATAATTAATTTGGCCCAGTTATTGTATTTTGGCAAACAGAGGAGCTTATATGCAGTTTAGCTGTTAATTGGCAGCTGCAGCTGAACCTGAATCATGATGAACCTCTTTAGCCTTTCTATCTAATTTGGGTTCAATCGGAGCTGCTTAAAATTAATTCTGGGATTTTGCTTACTTGTAAAGGCTGCAGCTACAAGTTCACCTCAGCTGTGTGGTCGTTCTTTGCTCCGGCTGGCTCCCAGTGTTGTTGTTTGCTGGGTGATTTCCCCGCAGTCATCAACTGCTCCCCGCCCGCCCCAATACCCTCCCAACCTTAGCTGGTATTACACATATAGGCAGAGAAACTCACATGTGTTTAGTGAATTTCTCTATCTTCCCCAGTTCCTCCTTTGCTCCTTATACAGTTTCCCCACTAGAGGGCGTCTTATCTCTTCAATATATCTCCTTGTTTTTATTGCCTTAGAGCTACCGAGGCAAATCTCCCCAAGCTGTCCTTTCTTGGCTGAGTATATAGCACTTCATCCTCCCACCCTTACTGTGGTACCTCTCCCACTGCTATGCTGCTATTTCCCTGCACCCTGTTTATTAATTTATAACTGTTGTACCTCTCATTCTGGTCCCACTCACTGCTGTTTCTTCTACCTGTTATTTAGATCTCCCTACCCTCGCTGGGCACCCTCTTTTCTTCTCTGCTGCTGTTTCTCCTTAACTCTGCTTTAAGTTATTCTGGTCTTCCTTCTCTCTCTCTCTCTCTCTCTCTCTCTCTCTCTCTCTCCTCTCTCACTGTCCCACTGACTGCTGTTCCTGTTTCTTATTGCTACTGCTTATTTTTACATTTCAACACTCTTCCCTTACTCATACCTCGTGCCTCTCCTCCTCTCTGACCCTTTCTCTCCTCCCTAACCATCCTCAACCTATTCACTCATGAACCATGTATCTTAGGGCCTTACTCCCCCTCATGCTAGTACTATCCATGCTATGTCTCCTAGAACTCTTGGTTCTTCCTTCTGTGCCCCCCTCAAACTCCCATACCTACTCATTCAAGAATTTCTTCTACTCGAACTTACTGACTGGGTCTGACCCCAATCTTTCACACATGTCTGGACTTAGCAATAGATATCTTTGGGTACTACATAGATATACCTTGCGTAGGTTCGCTATCTCCCCTGGATGTGCCTCTCTGGCTATGCTGACTGCTATGCTATGGACAATAACCCTGTCCCTCTTCCTGGCTGGTGACATTGAAACCAACCCGGGCCCTTCTACTTTACCTAATACTACCCTGACTCGGCCCACTCATTGTCTGCCAAAATCTTCCTGCCTCACCTTTGCTCACCTTAACATCAGGAGCCTCACTGCCAACCTCACAGAACTTGAGGCTTGGGCTTGTGCCAACAACCCCGACATCCTGGCCCTTTCTGAAACATGGTCGAAGCCCCCTATGGCTGACTCCCTCTGCTCCATCCCGGGCTACAATATGATTCGGGCTGATCGCCCTAGCTCCAAAAGAGGTGGAGGCTTGTCCCTGTACTACAAATCTCATCTCAACATCTCTATCTTGCTTCCCTGTCATATTGCGAGGTCCTTCATTCTCACCTCTTGCTTGGGGGTGCTAAGATACTACACATCTTTTGTGTTTATATACCTCCCAAACACTCCAGACCCAGTCATGAGGAATTTATTGAGCTGGTGCCTACTGTGTCAGGGAAAAATGAGGTAATCTGCTTGGGAGACTTTAACCAGGACTGGACAGTGCCTCACTCCTCTCTCTTTTCATCCACTACCAGCAAGGCCAACCTCTTTCAATTAATCCAGGCTCCCACTAGAATCTCCAACCGGGGCTCCTCCAACCCCCTCCTAGATTGGATTCTGACCAATAGAAAGGAGACTTTCCGCACTGCTGGTGTTCTTCCTGACTCTAGCAGCGATCACTGCCCGGTTTACTGCATTTGGGACTCCTCCCCCCCCCCCCCAAACTAATATCTTTTTCCAACTTCTCCAATCTTAACCCAGTTGCTTTCCTGCATGATCTGTACCAGGTTGACTGGTCCCTCTCTACACTACCAGGGATATCAACTGCGCGCCTGAGTATTTCAATGCTACCCTTCTCTCTCTTCAGAACCTACATATCCCAGTTACTACACATAGGGTAAAAGGGAAGGTCACTAAATGGCTTAAGCATCCCCTACTCCAGCTGCTTAAACACAGGGACAAACTCTGGTCGATCTGGAAGTCCTCTTCCTTTCAGGCTGACTTTGACGCCTATAGATCATTGCGCAACACTTGCAAAAAAGAGATTTGCCTTGCCAAGAGTAAGTACTACCAGAACCTGCTCAGTGCCTCCGCCTCAAGCCCAAAACGCTACTGGTCGCAAATTAAGGAAACTCTAGGGAATGAAAAGTCTCTAACTCAAAACCAAATGCTTGTCAATGATATCCACTGTAATAATCCTCTCACTATAGCAAGTGCCTTCAATGCAATCTTTTCCATTCTTCCCACCCCCGCTCCTACCACTTCTCCCCGTTTCCTCCCCCATTCCCCCCCCCCCCACCAGCAAAGGCTCCTGCCACTTTAGTGCTGATCCCAGTTACGCGCCTGGAAGTACTCAAGCCGACTTAGGACTATTCCTGCTCATGGCAGTGCTGGTCCTGATGGTATAGATCCTAGGATCCTTAGGCAGTTCGCCGCTCATCTTGCTGAACCAGTTACTAGGCTTTTCAATCTCTCTATCAGCTCAGCCTCCGTCCCCTTGGCCTGGAAAACTGCCAAGACTATCCCGGTGTTTAAGAAAGGTGATCCCAAAATAATGACTAACTATCATCCCATTTCACTCCTGCCTACGCTCAGTAAGCTTCTGGAGAAAGTTGTGCATCAGCAGGTCTCTGAGTACCTACTCCACTCTAGCCTCCAATCTCTTCAACATGGTTTTAGGGCTGGGCACAGCACAGCCACTGCTCTTACCCATTTCTCCAGTGATGTAAAATGCAACATGGACAAAGGCTTACTCACTGGAGCAGTGTTTATCGATCTCTCTAAAGCATTTGATGTGGTGCATCACCCCCTTCTGGACAAATTGCAATCACTCGGAGCCTCTTTCTCCACTCTGTCATGGTTTTCTAGCTATCTTGAAAATCGATCTCAGACTGTCTCCTTCTGTAGGGTTCTCTCTGCCCCTGCCCCTATCACCTCTGGCGTCCCTCAGGGTTAAATTCTGGGGCCCCTACTCTTTACTCTTTTTATTAATGATATCCCCAGCCCCTCCCCTCTCTGCAATATTATCTTGTATGCGGATGCCCTGGTACTTTACTCTGCCTCTAAGTCCATGACTGACCTAAATCAACAATTATCATCTGCCTTTCAGAGCCTCCAATCTTGGTTCTCCTCTAACCACCAAATCTTAAACCTATCCAAGACCCAGGCCATGCTTTTTGGCTCCTCTAGATGGACACCGACTGTGGCCCCTAATCTTCTGGTCTGTGGCTGTGATGGGTCTCCAGTATCTAATACAGTATCTTTCAGATACCTTGGGGCAATACTTGACCCAACGCTGTATTTTGCGGCGCATGTAATTGAGGTCTGTTGCTCAGTGAACTCAAAGATTGGTGCGGCCTATAGAGTGCACCACTCTCTAACTCCGGCCGCCAGGATTGCTGTTGCGAAAGGTGTGTTATTACTGCAACTGCTATATGGTCTCCCTGTCCTTTTGCATGCCAATGCTGTAGTACTCCATAAATCCATAAATGGGACATTGCATATAACAACATCTGCAGATTTGCCTTATCGGCTCCACGTCTGACCCAAAACTGCCAACTTTACTCTACTTTAAATTGGCTGCCTCCCAATACCCTTAGATCATATGCACTAGGCTGCTCGTTGACTCTTTAACCAGAACGCCTCACCCTGCGGCTCTGGGTGCCATGCTTACCCCTGTCTTCCACTCTCATGCCCTCAGGTCCTCCGCCTTCCTCCTGCTCGCTATTCAGCCATGATTTACTAAAATGGGTGAGCAGGCATTTTCTTTCTTTGATCCGCGCTTCTGGAACTCGCTACCCCCTCACGTGAAGAACTCCTCATCTCACCTTGCTTTTAAGCATGCGCTTTTTTCTCACCTCAACACCCTTGGCTGCTGTGATTGCACTTAAGGTAGGACTCTTCCAATTTCTGATTTCTGTTTCCTACTGCACTTGAGCTCTCCTTGCTCCTGTTAATCATATTCAAACACCATGAAGTCTTGCTATATTATAACAATAGCAGTCAGCCACTGCAGCTGAACTGCCCCGGAGAGGAAGGAGTTAACTCCAGAAGATCTGGAGTTCTACAGCGCGAGGGCGCTGTGCCCAAAGCTCTATCTGGCAGTTTCAAATGAAACTGTCAGATTCTTTACTCCGCTTCACTGAACAGTCGCTCCGGAGATCAGCTCCTTCAGCTCGGTTCATTCTCGGTTCAACGAGTATTTTCGTTCATTTGAACCGGCAAAAGTTATTATTTTTACATTTCGGTTTTAAGCTCTATCTGGTAACCGTAAGTACTAAAATTTAAGTCTGTGTGAAAATTAATTATCGGTTCGGTTTTGAACCGATCGGTTTAGTTTTTTCTGCATTTTAAAAGTGTACAGTGGGTTTAGAGTGCGGTTCCCGGTTCTTATCGGTTCTAAAAACCCGGAATTATAACGGTTTTCAAATACCGTGTACACGGTTAGGAACCGATAAGGTGTCTTGCCTGCACTGCCATCAAAAGGGCAAGTTTTGGTTAGCTGGCATTATGTCTGAGAACCCAAAGAAAAACCGGCCCACTGGGTTTCAACACTGTGATGTCTGTGGGGACGCCTTTGCCAAGGCTGACCCACACACCACTTGTGTTTATTGTCTGGGGCTGACCACCTCCTGTCAGACTGCCAGGTGTGTAAAATTTCCTGCAGCCACCCTGAGAAGAGATTGGGCCGGCTCAGGGGCGAGAGGCAAAAGTCCGCTGACCCGGATGGCCAGCCGGGTCCAGTACCCACTGGACCAGAGGGAGTGCCCTCTGACCAGGGCGAGACTTCCTCGGGCAAAGGAAGGCTGGTTCAGAGGAACCAGTCCCAAGAAATCAGTAGGTCTGGAGTCCAAAATTGTGTCTCCAACTGCTGCAGAGATAGCTAAAAGCCATTCAGATTGTCCAGTCACTGTCTCAGGGATCTGTAGAACCACCAACAGCTGGTAAAGGTTGGTTCATTCAGTCCCAGTGGTTCAGGATTTTGAAGTTGAGGATTTTTATGAACCACAGGAGGGAGGAGGAATTTGATCAATATATGTGTGGCTGGGGGTCTGGGCGTGCCCATTGAACGGACATCTCTCCAGACAGACCTTTAGAATCTCCTCCTATTCTGTCTGAGTCCCTTCTTTCTTTATTTTTACAAAAGGTTGCAGAAACCCTCCAGCTTCCTTTAGAGGAGGCTGTGGATGAGCAAGAGGAGCCTGATTATGTGGAAATGATGGATATTCCAGAGTCTAGGAGGTTGTCTATTCCTTTGCATAAGTCATTTAGGAAGCAAACAACAAAGATTTTAAAAATCCTCATTCTGTCCCTCCTGTAGATAAAAAATGGACAGAAGGTATACTTTGTCAGGCTCGGATACAGACTTCCTTACTGAGCAGTGTAGTCATGTAGGTGTGGTACAAGCTGCAGCCTGTGACAAGGCTAATATTCCTCTGGCCTCACATCCTCCTGATAAGGATTCCAGGAAGATTGATGCCATGGCGTAAGAAACAGTATATGCAGCTTCTTTGGGACTCAGACAGGCAAATTATATGGCTTATGTAGCTAGATATCAGAAATCTAGGTGGGACACAGTATTGCAGTTAGCCAAGCAGGCCCATGGCCAGCTGGCTAGTGAGTTGGAACAGGTGGCTGCTGATGGCATTGAAGCCTCTAAAGTTCAATTTCATACTGCTGTTGATAATGATGTTTCTTCTAGGGTCATGGCCACTTCTGTAGCTTCCCGTAGGTTGGCATGGCTCAGATGCACTAATCTGTCCCAAGATACCCAGTCAAAGGCTATGGATTTTCCTGTAGTGGAAATTCTCTTTTGAGGAGCAAACAGAAAACTATATGAAAAGATGGATGAATACAGAACTACCTACAAAAGTGCCCAGGCTAAGGAGAAGCATGCCATGCCACAAGGCATGCTCCCAGAGTAAGGCAGGCCCTTTTCAGGCCTTTTACCAATTTCAAGCCTCCTCTGCTGCTCGAGAGGGTTTCTTCAGAGGCAGGGGTAGGCGTGGCACAGTGGGATCCCCCTCCCTCAGCCTAAGGCTGCTGCTAAGCAGGCACCCTGATGGGGTGTCCAGGGCCGATTCTCCTATACGGTGGGGCAGGTTGGCCTATTTCAGCCGAACTGGCTGTCCCTAACTACGGACAGATGGGTTCTGGAGGTAATAGGCCAGGGTCTGGTTCTCAGCTTCAAACACTTTCAAAGATGAGAGCCAGGCATTTTCCACCTGCAAATCCTTGAAGCCCTTGCTTTGAAGCAGAGGTTTCTGCTCTGCTGGACTGCAAAGCAGTGGAAGGGTTCCTCCTTGCCATCAGGGCAAGGGCTTTATTCAAGATACTTTCTTACCCCAAAAACAGGAGAATGGCGGCCCATTCTAGATTTAAGATACTTGAACAAGCATCTGTTGAAACCAAAGTTCAAAATGTTGACTCTGGCAATGATATTGCCTTCCCTAAGGCCAGGGGACTGGCTAGCTTCCCTGGACCTCAAGGATGTCTATTTTCATGTTCTGATCAGGCCTTCTCACCAAAAAGTACCTCAGGTTCGAACTGCCCTCAGGCCACTACCAGTTCAGGCAATGCCTCGGCCTTACCTCTGCGCCAAGGGTATTCACAAAATGTCTCGCTGTAGTAGTGGCTCACTTAAGAAGGCAAGGGTTGCTGTGTTCCCTACCTGGACGACTGGCTCATTGTGGGTCAGTCTCAGGTCAGGTGAATCCCACTTGCAAGTCACCCAGCAGCTTCTCACTTCCTGGGATTCCTGCTAAACTTACCAAAGTCGGTTCTGGAACCAGTTCAGGTCCTAACTTTCATGGTAGCAGAATTGAACACAAGGTTAGCCAGGGCTTTTCTCCCTCGGAAAGGGTGGACAGACTCATCACCCTGGCATCCTCCTTTACCCTGAGGGTCTCTCGACCAGCAAGGCATTTTCTGCAACTCCTCGGGCACATGGCTGCTTCCACAGCTGTCGTGCGAGGGAGCAAGATTCCAGATGAGGGACATTCAGTTCCATTTGAGGGCCTATTGGTCTCAAAGGAAGGACCCCTACCAAGTTGGTCCCAGTTACTCAAACTCTGATCCTAGCCCTCCACTGGTGGCAGGTCCAGAGCAATTTAAGACAGGGGTTCCTTCATTCCCATTTCACACTCCCTCACCTCACCACGGATGCCTCCTGTTGGGTGGGGGGGCTCACCTGGGCGACCTTGCCACTCAGGGGTATGGTCTCCTCAGGAGTCTCTGCTCCACATCAATCTTTTGGAACTCAGAGCTGTCTTTTTAGCTGTTCGGTGTTTTCAGATTCTGTCCAGAACAAAGTGGTTCAAGTCAGGACAGACAATACCACCACAATGTGGTACATCAACAAGCAGAGGCACTCGGTCTTCAGCCTTGTGCACGGCAATGAAGTTGTGGTCTCTGGCTTACTCCTGAACCACATCCCTGATAGCGGTTCATCTCCCAGGGAAGGACAATGTCCTGGGCGGACGCCCTCAGCAGAATTTCTCAGGGCCATCACGAATGGGCTCTGAATCCACAAGTGCTGGGGTCTGTCTTTGCCAGATGGGGCACTCCTCAGATAGATCTTTTCGCAGCCCCAGACAACCACCAACTTCCTCTTTTCTGTTGCAGGCCTCCAGTTCTGGGCTCAGTCCCTCTGGACGCCTTTCTGTTGGACTGGAAGGAAATTCCTGTCATGCCTTTCCCCTTTCCTCTCCTTTCAGGGTACTAGTAAAAATCAGATCTCAACCTTGCAGAGTGATTCTGATTGCCCCAGATTGGCCAGACAGCCCTGGTACCCTCTGCTCCTGTCCTTGGCAGTCCACCCTGCCTCGAGCCTGCCCAGAGTCCATGACTTACTGGCCTGTGCACAGGGAGAGTGTGGTATCCGGACCTCAAATCCCTCCACCTCAAGGCTTGGCTCTTGAGGAGCTAGAATTGCTGACTTACACCTTTCTCAAGGTGTCATGGATATTTTAAAAGCTTCAAGGAAGCCTTCCACTAGGGCCACTTATAATTCTAAGTGGAAGAGGTTTTCCATCTGGTGCTCTGAGAGGCAGATTATCCCATAATCTGCTGATCTTCCCATTCTACTGGACTATTTGGTCCATCTGAATTCCCTAGGCCTTAGACCAGCTACCCTGAAGGTTCATCTGGCAGCTGTCTTGCTTTTGTGTCAGCAGGAAGCCTGCCTCCTTTCTTCTCACCCGGTGTTCTCCAAGTTTTTAAAGGGTTACTTCATACTAACCCTCCTTTTGGGAACCAGCTCCGCCTGGGACCTGAATATTTGCATTGCTCAGTTAATGCAACCCCTTTGAGCCTCTGTCTTCTGCAGAGCTCAAGTATTTAACTTGAAAATTGTTTTCCTAGTAGCTATCACCTCTGCCAGGCATAAGTGAGCTAAGGCCCTGTCAGTGGAAGAAGATTTTATCTCATTCCACAGAGATAAGGCAGTCCTTAGGACTAATGAAAGTTTTTGCCTAAGGTGGTTTCTGATTTCCACCTGAATCAATCTATCTCTCTCCCAGTATTTTTCACTGAGCATTCTTCCTCAGGTGAGAGGAGACTGCACAGCTTGGATGTCAAAAGAGCCTTAAGCTACTATTTAGGCGCACAGGGTCCATAGGTTAGAATCCTCCAACTCTTTCTTACCTATGGCGAGTTGGCAAAGGAAACCTGCACTAAGAGAACAATTGCAAGGTGGATTGTTTCTGTATCCAATTCTGTTATCAGAAACTGGGTGAAATGCCCCCTCAGGATTGAGGGCCCACTTCACCAGGGTATAGCCTGCCTCTAGCGGCTGCTAGAGACATCCCCATTCTGGAGATTTGTCAAGCTGCTACCTGGAAGACAGTTCACACCTTTACCAAGCATTATTCCCTGGATGTCCAGTCCAGGAGAGATGCTCGGTTTAGCACAGCTATGCTTCAGAGCCTATGTCCTAAGTAGGTTCGGCCGTCCTCCATGGAGGTACTGCTGTGTAATCTGCTGTTGTTATAATATAGCAAGACTTCATGGTGTTTGAAGAAAAAATTACTCACCTTAGTAATTGCTTTTCTTCTCATGGAGTCTTGCTATATTATCACCCTCCCTCTACCCTCTCAGAACTTCTACTTGGGTAGGGTGGCGAATTAGTGCAAGCACTGTGTCATGCCATTGCAGTTTTTCCTTACCCTCTTTTCCTTTGGGTTAGGGATCTAGATTGTTTCATTTAGGTTATTTATATTGCCCCTTCCTGGACTTGAGTCTTTGGGGAAGGGGTTCATATGTGCTTGTCAAGGGTGGTAAAACGAACCATAATACCATCAATTTTGTTATTATGGCTCTGAGTGTTTCTTTGTTCTTTATATTGTTGTTATTACTACTAGTAGGTAGCCATGGGCTAGTGTAGTTTTTCACCACAGACTTTCCAGGTCCTTTGATGTTAGCTTAGTAAAGATCTGACAGTTTCATTTGAAACTGCCAGATAGAGCTTTGGGCACAGCGCCCTCGCGCTGTAGAACTCCAGATCTTCTGGAGTTAACTCCTTCCTCTCCGGGGCAGTTCAGCTGCAGTGGCTGACTGCTATTGTTATAATATAGCAAGACTCCATGAGAAGAAAAGCAATTACTAAGGTGAGTAATTTTTTCTTTTGGACTATTGACATGGTAATCTGAATAATTCTGTAACAATTGTTTGACCACCCTAGCCTGTGTAGTATTCTTGCTGTTATTCTTAGGCTGTTTTTGTTAATGCTATTTGTGTAGATTGTCCTGATGGTTATCTTTGCCTTTGCACCTCATTGTTGTTATCTGATGTCTCTGCTGTATTTACTGTAACTGTACTCTCCCGGGTCGTGCCTGAAAATGGGCAGGCTCCTTGCCTAGCCCACCTACACGGTCATCAAAAGCAAATAAATATCTTTGACTGGGTGACCAGGGAAGTAAATCTGGGTGGAGCGGTGGATGTGGCCTACCTAGTGAGTGAAAGAGAAAGACCAGGGGAGAGATTGTAAGGCTAAGGAGGGAAAGGGATTTACTGTGTGTGGAAGGCAGCAAGGAAAAGGCAGACATCCTAAATGAATAGGTTTGTTCCGTGTTCATGGAGAAAAGGTGAGGGACCACAATTAAATGTCAGGGACACCACAGAAAGGGAGATGGATACCCGCCTTTATAAAGAGGAGAGTCCTGAAGGCACTCACTAATCTGAAACTGGTCAATGCAATTGGGTCAGATGAGATAAAGCCAAGGATATTGAGTGAGCTTGGAGAGGTATTGCCTGCACCTCTGGCAATGATGTTCAAGCACTCACTGGAGATGGAAGTGGACCCAGAGGACTAGAGGAAGGCATATATAGTGCTACTTCGCATAAGTGGTTTCAAGGAGGAGGCTGGAAATTTCAGGCCAGTCAGCCTGACGTCAGTGGTGGGAATATTAGTGAAATCTCTGCTGAAGGAAAGGATTGTGGGATACCTTGATTCCAGTGACCTACAAGATCCAAGACAGCATGGATTCATGATGGGGAGGTCATCTCAAACAAATATGACAGATTTCTTTGACTGGGTGACTAAGGAATTAAATCAGGGTGGAGCGGTGGATGTGGCCTACCTAGATTTCGGTGAGACCTTCGACAGTGTTCCACATAAGAGACTCGTGAACAATCTGGGCAGCCTAGGAGTGGGTCACATGGTGGTAAACTGGGTGAGAAATTGGTTGCTGGATATGCGACAAGGGGTGGTGGTAAACAAAAGGGTGGACAGTGTGGTGCCACGAGGATCAGTACTGGGACTGGTCCTCTTTAATGTCTTCATCAGCAACATCGCAGAGGGGCTAGAAGGGAAGGTATGCCTGCTTGCAGATGACACTAAGGTCTGCAATAGGGCAGGCACTCCATGGTGGGGGTGGAAAAAAATGTATAGGGATGTACGAAAGCTTGAGGAGTGGTCAAGAGCATTGCAACTAAGTTTCAATGCAAAGAAGTGCAGAAACATGCACTCGTGCTGCAGAATCACAAGGACAGAATACAATATGGGGAGAGTGTTACTGGTGGCCACCTAACAGGAAAGAGACCTGGGTGTATTCAGATCTGATGAGGTAAAGGTGGCCAAACAGTGTGATAAGGCAGTGGGGGAGCCTCTGGGATGCCAGAGTGCATAGGGCGGGACATCACCAACATAAAGAGGGAGGTGGTGATGCCGCTGTATAAATCATTGGTGAGACCTCACCAAGAATACTGTGTCCAGTTCTGGAGACCACATCCTTACATAGAAACATAGAATTTGACGGCAGATAAGGACCGCTTGGCCCACCCAGTCTGCCCATTTCCCTACCTAATGGATAAGCTGCAGAACCTAGTTAACCAGCAGCCTACTTCTTCCTACCCCAACCCCCTAGAATTGCCTTATGACTGTCCCATGCATGCTTGAATTCCACTGTTTTTGACTCCACAACCTCCTCCAGAAGACCGTTCCATGCATCCACAACCCTCTCTGTGAAAAATACTTCCTTAAATTACCTCTGAGCCGCCCCTCTATCTTCAAATTGTGTCCCCTTGTTCTTGCACACCTCTTTTTTTGAAAGATGCTACCCTCTTGGACTTTGTTGATTCCCTTGAGGTACTTGAAAGTTTCTATCATGTCCCCCCTCTCCCTCCTTTCCTCGAGGCTATACATATTAAGCTCCTTAAGTCTCTCTTCATATGTCTTCCGGTGCAGACCCTTCACCATTTTAGTTGCCCTCCTCTGGACAGCTTCCATCATGTCTATGTGTTTCTTGGAGATTGGGTCTCCAGAACTGCCGCAGTACTCCAGATGGGGTCTCACCAGCTGTCTGTACAGAGGATAATAACTTCCTGTTTTCTACTGGTGATGCCTCCCTATGCATCCCAGTATCCCCCCAGCCTCCTTACTGCCCTCTCACATTGCTTGCCCACCTTTAGGTCATCTGATATGACTACCCCAGGTCTCTTTCCATTTTGTTGTTAGTATCTCCCCCCATTGTGTACTCTTCCCTTGGGTTTTTGTTTCCCAGGTGCATTACCTTGCACT
Organism: Neoceratodus forsteri; assembly: GCA_016271365.2. Lineage (NCBI taxonomy): Eukaryota > Metazoa > Chordata > Ceratodontiformes > Ceratodontidae > Neoceratodus > Neoceratodus forsteri. The sequence goes on along the minus strand of CM057453.1, from coordinate 347,729,590 downwards.
TCTTAGCATTGAATCTAAACTGCCATACATCTGACCATTCCTCTAACCTGGCCAAGTCCCTTCTCATCCTTTCCACCCCACCTTGTGCATCAACTCTGTTGCAGATCTTTATGTCATCTGCAAAGAGACATACTTTTCCTTCCAGTCCCTCTGCAATGTCACTATAAACACATTGAAGAGGACTGGTCCTAATACTGAACCCTGCAGTACCCTACTAGTAACCCCCCTTTCTTCAGAGTGGACTCCATTTACTATTACTCTCTGTGTCCTATTCTCTAGCCAATTCTTTACCCAGGCTGTCATCTTGGGACCACTCCCAGGCTGGCTAACTTGTATATTAATCTTTTGTGGGACTGTGTCAAATGCCTTGCTAAAGTCTAGGTAGGCCATGTCACAGCCCCTCCCTGATCTACTACTTTGGTCACCCAGTCAAAGAAATCTATCAGATTTGTCTGGCATGACCTTCCGCTGTGAATCCATGCTGCCTTGGGTCCTATGCCCTCTGGCCTCTAGATACTGACAATTCTTTCCTTCAGAAGTGATTCCATCATTTTCCCTACCACTGAGGTTAACCTAACAGGTCTGTAGTTTCCTGCTTCTGTCTTGCTCCCACTTTTGTGAAGTGGAATCACATGTGCCCTCCTCCAGTCCTCGGGTACCACCCCATCCTCCCATGATTTGTTAAAGAGGGTAGTCAGTGGTGTCACTAGTTCTACCCTTAGTTCTTTTAGAATTCTGGGATGAATTCTAAAAGTCAAGAGGAGGGCAACTAAAATGGTGCAGGGCCTGCATCACAGGCCCTATAAGGATAGAGGGGAAATATGATAAAGACTTTCAAATACCTCATGGTCATAAACAAAGTTCAAGAGGGAAGCGTTTTTCAAAGAAAAAGATGTTCAAGAACACAGAGTCAAGCTATAAAGTATAAAGCTGAAAGGAATTAGGCTCCGGAGAAGTGTAGTACTTCTTCATAGAAAGAGTGGTGTATACCTGGAACAGCCTCCCAGCTGAGGTGGTGGGGACACAAACAGTAGTGGTATTCAAGAAGTCACGGGACAGGCATAAGGGGGCCTTAGTGGTAAGGAAATGGGAAGAAAGCCTGAGATCAAGTAGGGTTTGTGGTGTTACAATAGGTAGGGAAAGTGGGCAAACCGGGAGGGCCAAGCAGTCATTATGTGCTGTCAAAAGTTTCTATTTTTCTAGTTGTAACCCCTGCCCTCTGATTGCCAGCCCCCAACGGAAAAAGAAAAGTAGCCCTAGTGAATGTGATAAACCACCATCTCTGCGATTGTAATCTCAGTAGGTGAAAAACTATCCCTGGTGCTAGTGGTAATCCCCTTCCCTATGATTGCCAGCCTCAACTGAAAGAAAAACGTATCCTAGTGTTGGTGTTAAAAACCCCTGTCCTCTGATTGCCAGTCCCTGCTGAAATAAAATTTTCCATTGTGTTGCTAGTGATAACCCTCCCCCTTCCAAATGCAAGCCCCATCAGAAAAATAGCTATCCCTGTTACTAGTGGTAAGACCCCTCCCTCCAACTGGCAGCCCTGGTTGCAATAAACATATCCCTGGTGCTAGTTGTAATCACCCTCCATCCAATTACCAGATCAGAAGGAATTAAAACATACTCTGGTGCTAGTGATAAACCGTCCTCCCATATGACTGCTATCTTGAAAGTAACATAAACAAAACAAAGAAAAAATAAAACATGATGTCCAGTGTCACACACACACACACACACCAGTCAACTCCCCACCAGCTCACCTTTGTAATAGTTGAAGTGCTGCGGAAAGTGACTTTCTCGGCACTATAAATAAAAGGCACACTCCCTGCATGAACATAGTAGGCTGACTGATAAGATGTGAGGTCAGATGTGCCACTCACCGCACGCTTCCAGGGAACCACAGATATTGCAAAGGGTGAGTTGGGATATGGAGGTATTCCTGGTTCTGATGGGGAGGGGAGAAACGCTTTACAACAGGGAGTTTATCAGTTTTCCATTCTAGCCTAGCAATTGGCAAAAGGGCCATTACCACTTGCAAAAGGGATAATTCTATTTCACCCAAAACTGGCGGTCGGAGGGAGAGTGGTTACCAATATCGACAGGGTTAATATTTGCATTATGAATGAGCAGAAGATCATCGGGGGAGGGGGCATGACAGTGACCACAGCAGCGATTGTGCTCACCCAGCAAACACCTGGCTTGGTGGATACATTACATCCAGTGACCGTAATGGTTGCCTGAATGATGCGAGGAAGGACAGAAGGTGGATAATGACTTGCACTGATCAATTAAGGTGTGGAGACAGGCCACATGGGTTGTTAGTAGCGTTCAACCTCACCATCGATCTGAGAACTATGACTACAAGATTGGTGTGTATTGAATGGAAGATCACCTATTATGCATTGACACTAGCAGTATATAAAAAGAATTAACATATCTTACTTGGAATTAAACACCTGCCCAGGGTGAGACAAATTGGTTTGTGATCCGATAGTCAATTTGGCCACTAGATTTCAAAGTCTGGTGATCAAATCGAGATTTATTAAGATTCGTTTTTAATAAATTCAGAATCATTTCATGGGCAGGTAGGCAGTTGACAATTACTCGCCTACATGTGGTTGCCAAATTAACTTTTTTTTAAAGTGGTCATTCGCCACCTGGCTACCTTATTTGCCACTCCCTGCTCCTGCCCACTGTCCTTTAAAGTTTTGAAGGATGTTTTAGTGATGGGCCATGTATTTATGTATTTTAACAACTTTAAAAATTGAGCACTCACCACAGCCTCATAGAATAACAAGGGCACAGGTCTCTTAGGATGGTACGTTAGATGCTACAGCAAGCTGCCTGAATAACAGAGGGGAAGGGGCAATACCAGTAACTGCCTTTCTTTTGAAACTGTTGGAGTTTGTTCTAAAATGTAATATTTTCATGTTTAATAAAGAATTTCTTTTTTTACAGATTAAGGGGACAGCAAGGGGGGCCACATGTGCCCCCTCCATTGTCAATATATACATGGGTGTTTGGGGAAAATATGTTTGTCCTGTATAGGAATCAAAATCCTTTTTTTTTTTTTTTTTTTTTTTTTTTTTTTATAATATCAAGTTATGGAAGCATTACATAGACAATTTGTTTTTTATTTGGGAAGGCACGGAAGTTCCATTAAGAGCCAGGCAGCAATCATGTGAAGGCAGCAAGTCAGTGGTCTGGTCATGGTCGAGATCAGTCAGTGACCCTGTCGGCCAGACCTGATGGGTGACTCTCACTCAGTCTTGGTCAGGTCTTCAGAGTTGTCGAGGAGGAGGAGGAGTGGTAGGTGCACTAGTTCCAATACACGGCGTATTGGAGTAGGGATGTGGGTCTGGGTTAGGGACCAACTGTGTGGGTTGGGAGGAGGGAGCACACAGCTACACAAAAACACTGGCACCACCACCAAGTAGAGCAGCAGCGGTAGCCTGAGCCATGGAGCCACCCACCGACACTGACAGAATCATCACCCGACACCTGACCGAACTGGCAATAGGCTACTACAGTGAGCAAGGCACTGTATGCGATGTGTATGTAAGACCCGCCAGGGCTGGGCAGTAGGAAGGAGGATGGTCTCTCACAGACTACTCAGTCTGCCTGTGTGTCTGCTGTGTGCTGGGCTGGCTTGTCTGGCTGGTTGAGGGCTTGGGGGATGTGGGGCCCGGGGGGGGGGGGACTTGAAAAGCCAAGGCAATCGATGATCATCGATCTATTGCTGGTGGCCAGACTGGGCGCTCTCTGACTGTGGTGACACTGTAAGTCAGACTCCCCATGAGGTCATGGAGCAGGCCAAGCGCAGGTGGTCAGTTGGTGAGTTCCTGGACCCATAGGAGGCCGGAGTGCGGAGCATGGTCGGTCGGGTCCAGTGGACAAAATGTTTGTTGTTTGCCACTGTAGGAATCGGATAGACTAATTATTAAAGTCCTCATGACAAGATGAATACATTTTTTTACAAAACACATTAGTGTACATGTTGAAAGCCAAAACAAGTTCAAAAACTGTGTCAGAAAATGCTTTTTTAATATGCATGATTTATTTTTTAGCTTTAAATTTAAACTGTGGATACATCTTAGTTCTGGTATACCATACAGGAGATAACAGTATTTCTAAGGGTCCTCCCATAAACTGTTTTTAGTCTCACAGATTCTACAACTACCAGTAAACTAACACATTTTGATGGTTAGCTCTGTTTGCAAAAGGGTACCTTCTAGCTTCTGTGGGGTGTTTAAGAGGCCCTGCCTATACTGTATTTTAGACTCTCAGTTCTTTTTCTAAATAACTAGTATTACTGCTGCATATTTTTCTATACCGTATACTGTTTTACTGCCCTGCTTCAACTTGTTACTTTCAGGGACTTAGTCTATTTTGTTGTTTTGACTGGTAATTGTGCTTTAGTGGGTCCCTACTGTGTGTAGATTTGTTTCACTGCACTTTGTATTTGCATTTTAAAGAGCAGCCAGCTTCTTAGCTGCTGCTAACTAGCTGCTGCTCCCCCCGACATATGCAATACCTCACCTACCCCAGAGTGGAGGGGCATAAAGAATTCCTTTTGTTTCTGCCCATTTATGAAGTTATAATGCTGCTAAATCCCAAATGCAAAAAACTGACCTTAACCCACCAACACGCCCCCACGTAGGCACATGCAGCCCTGTTTTGTGAAGTCAGAAGGTGAAGGCTGTGTGTGTGCATGCCCCATTAATTTCAATGCGGGGGGTGGGCTTTTCCATACATTTTATTAACTTTTGTAGTCGAAATTTTAATTAAAAAAAAGATACAAAGTTTAAAAAGTATGACAAACTACTACATAATAAAATTCAACAATGGTGAAAGTTGAAAAACTTGGTTGGATTTTCTTCAGTTAGTTGAAGTCAGAAATTTCAAATTAGTTGAAAAAATCAGTCACAATGTGTGGTAAGTCAGTCGTAATTGGTTTTTCAACTGACTCCGGGGTCTAATCTGTGAGCACAAGTCAACAATTCGAAACAAGGTTGAAACGAATGCAATGGCTGGACACTTTGCAGAAGTAAACCATGGATCACCAGCAAATCTCCGTTTTACTGGACTGGAGAAGGTGGTGCTGGGAGCAAGAGGAGGAGACTTTCTGAACAAACCATTGAGACGAGAATCATTCTGGATTTTTAAACTTGGAACACTAACCCCAAGGGGATTGAATGAAGAACTGCCTCTACAATGCTATTTATAATATGCCTGAATGGAAATGTGACATTCAGAAATGTGTTTAACTGTTTATATACGAGTGTGTATGTTTTATGCGGTTGCATGCTGGTAAAGCCCATGTAATGAATATGCAGTAGTACATGGTATAAGTCTGAATGAATCCATCCAGCTAATCAGCTCTGAGGAAGCCTTTTTGGCGAAATGTCAGCTGATTAGTATGCAGCATGTTGCTGCTGCTGTCAAGCAGTGGCTGCAGGGAGCACTCATGGAGCGCCAGTGTGTGTTTCTTTTGTATTATAATTACGAGTGACCGTCCACCTATGCTTGTATTTATTTATTTGCATTTGCACTTTTTGTGAACTGCGAAACAATTGAGCACTTGATTTTCATGAACAAAACATTCTGCTACAGCGAAGATAAGCTGTTTTTGTTCTATAATGATATGAAAACAGTAAGTACTGGGGTCAGTGCAGTAGCAACTTAGAAGTATAGCTATACTTCTATTTTTCCTTCTAAGCTAAGAACAGTCACAGAGAACTGTACTTGGCCCTTGAGTGGTGTTAGCCCCTGAAAAAAAGCAAAACCTGAAGACATCTGGGGCACTGTATTCATGTTTGTGCTTCATTTTCCTGGGGTTTGCGTGGGAGTGCCATCTTCAAAAGAGCAGTTGTGCGCACTAATGGGTATTATATCTGCAAACAATAATGTATGTGGGTGGGCAAACAGAGGGGAGGGAACAGGAATATCTGCACAACCCAATATTAAGCGCATTTGCGCTGTGTAAAAGGGGTTAGCTCTGTCAATTTGCGCAGTGTAAATACCACTGATCAAAACCCCTACTTACTCTAGGTAACCTTCACGGCCACTGGAGCAACTGCAGCCAACAGCCATGTAGGTGGTAGAGGTGTACTCCTGCTCCCTCATAGACAGTGGCACCCTCACCCTCCAAACCCTGGCCCCATTAAAAAAATGACCTCCCTTGTGTCCCATGGCCCCTCGACCATCCAATCTCCAGTCCCAGTATTTCAGTATAAGTTCCTGGTGCCTAGTGGTCCCCCACCCTCCAGTCATAGGCCCGACAGTTAAAATTAATTTAGCTGGTGCCTAGCAATCCCCCAACCCCCCGATCACTGGCCCGATAGTTAACATTACATTTCCTGGTGCCCAGTGATCCCCTCTCCCTCGGATCACCGACCTGTTCTTGCAATACTGTATCAGTGGTCCCTCCTCTCTCCAGTCACTGACCCATTCTTGCAATAATGTATCCCTGATGTCCAGTGGTCCCATCCCGCCCTCCGTTCCATGGCCCTCTAAAATTAATGTAATCCCCGGTGGCTTGTGGTCTCCACCCATCCTCCATGCCCTGTTACCGGTGAAATGAGATACACCTGTGGTGCCTAGTGGTCTGTCCCACCCTCCAATCACCAGCCCCAGAGTGATCCACCTGTAATCATAATGGCATGCCTCTTGTACACTGCGTTTCGAAAGTGCAATAAACTTTATTAAGTTGCAAAAAATATTAAAAAGGACCTCCCTGGCTTCTAGTGGCACCCCCACCCACCGATCCCCATACATACATACATACATATGTACCCCGTCCCTTGTGCCTAGCTGTTCCCCCACACTGCAAACACTGACCACCCACCCTGCCAACTCCCTCCCCCACTTGAATCTCCAGTGCCATGGCTCAGATACGGTGACTGGCACAGCCCTCCTCTCACCTCCTCAGCTAGGTGTTGTATGAATAGATAGGGAGTGCGTGTCCTATGTACAGTGCAGGGCGCATGCCCTCTGTGCTGTACAGGATGTGCGCAGCCCGCAACGGCTGGCTGAGTTCTGCCTCTGACCTTCCTGAGCTCCCTCTTTATACTGAATACCATCATCTAGTGGTCACTATCTCCCATGGTTCTCTCACTTTATACTTAATTATATCCTCTCCCTTATCACTTAGGACTGTATCTAGAGTCTTGTTGCCACTAGTTGCACTGTGTACATGTTGTTCCAAGTTAATGTTGTAATAACTTTCTGGCTAGCATCCAGTCCTGGTTACACCCCCTTCTACCATGTTCCTATCAATTCCTGGCAGATTTAGGTCCCCCGAAGTATACAGAATAATGGCTGGGTAGGTGATTATAATGAGAATTTTACACACACCCTCAGTGTGGGATGCAACATAAACCCCGAGAGCGAAGCTCAAGGAGTTTGTAAAGGCATCCCACAACAAGGGTGTGTGTAAAATTTGAGTTTTACACCTCTATCTAGCCTTTATTTTTTATAATTGCTGGTGATTGTTTTTTCACCACAGCAATTATATAAAATAAACAGACATCTCCATGGAGCCACGGACCAGTCGGGTTTCAGCGTGGTCCATAGTGGCTCATGAAGAAACAGAAATGTTTCATTTTTTTTTTTGGAAGCAGCCCAGTTTCAAAATTAAGTATTTTTTAGTCCTGTTATTTTTTTTTTTTAAAAGGAACTTACTGCCGACTCTGAGTGGCAGTGAACTGTACGGCATTGAGGACTGGTGGCCAGAGCAGAGGAAGGGAAGAGCAGCGGCTGGTGCATGCACAATATAAGGGAAACCCAATGCGTGTTTGCCGTTATAACCCTCGGGTTATAACAGGGATATTATAGCCAGGTTTTCTGTAGGGGAAAAAATGAACACCAGTCATTATAATCATATTATTTTTCCTTGTAACCTTTTTGATATCCTTATCCAGAGTATTGTCCACTGCTTCAGTCTGATAGGGTTACACCCTAAGGTTATACAATTACTTGGATTTCTACCAACCCTAATCCAAATGGTTTCATTCTCTTTTTTTCATCAAGCTTTTTATCCCCTGAAGCCCTTTGCAGGTGGCTATGATCTCTCCTGATGGAGAGACTCAGTCTCCAGCTTCATGCTGCCCCATATTGCCAGCTCAGGTAGTCCCCTGTGGATTGCCCCCCGCAGTGGGGCCTGGAGAGAGGGGGCTGGCACACCCTCCCCGAGGCCCAATCCAGATTCCTGAGCCAACCCCACAGCCGCAGAAGCCATCATGGACCCCGTAAGGCTCTGATTTTTCTTGTTTTTCTCCCATCCCTCCCCTACCGACATGATGACATTGGCACGTGCCTCCCTACTCGTACTGTCCTCCAGTCATTGCCAGAGGGTAGTCAATGAGCGGGACAACAAATCCCCTTCTCCCCAAGAGAGGAGAGCAGTCCTCCAGATGCTCGATCCTTCGTCACCCTGCCGGTGGCCTGAGCTCGTTCCCAAACCCAGGTTGTCGGCATGGTGCGAGGGGTGGCATCCAGCGCCTCGACCCTCAGTGCCACTGGGCCGGCCATGGTTTCACTCTCTGTGGAATTGGTTACAAGCACTTCAGTCCACAAGCCATTTGTTATATAGAGAGCTAACCCATCTCCTTTACTTCCAGTTCTATCCTCTCTGAACAGCCTATACCCTTCAACTCCATGTATCTTCATCTGACCACCATGTCTCTGTTACTCCACAATTTTAGGCTTCTCATCATGCAATAATATCTCAAACTCCCCAAATGTATTCCTTAGACTTCTCATATTAGAGAATAAATGGCTCCATTCATTTTTAATATGTGGTTTTGCAGGAATCATAGGAAGTAGTACAAGCATTGACAGACTACTTGATCCTTTACAATGCTCGCCATTTAACAATGGTAATACCCATGGATACAGTTCTCTTTCAAATGTCTGTCAAGGTTCTGAGGAAAAATTAAGGATTATAGGAAATCCCTTCATCTTTTCAATAATCAATATTTCTTATTGACTCTCCCCTCCTCCATCCCCATACCCCTTCCTCTTTAGTTTAAACAGTTATCAAAGTGCTTATTAAAATGAGTGTAACCTCACACTTGTGGATAACGAAGAATTACAACCCATTTTTCAGGCTGTAAAAACCCTTTATCAGCTACCACAGTGAGGTCATCCCACTCTGTGTTTAGCATTATACAGTGATATGCCAGACTCACCCCGATCGCCGTTCACTCTGGGATTTTCACCACTGGGACCCTGCTCCACAGTGGTGGTTAGCCCTGCCCACCAAACGGACCTCCACTAATCCCATCCTGCAGCCAGAAGAGTGCGTGGATTTGAATCATGAGTCTGGTGTCTGTAGAGTTTCTGAGCTACAAAAGGACTGCCGGAACTGTTTTTGGACCAGAGCCTGCTGCAGCTGACAAGGACTCGGGTAGTCCCTACAGCTTGGCACCAGACTCTTCCCCCTCCCCCTTATGATTGCTGTTCACCCTGGGATTTTTCACCACCAGAACCCTGCTCCAGAGCAGCAGTTAGCCCCACCCACCAAATGGACCCAAAACCAAATCTTGTGCCATGACCTGTTAAGGCAAGTCTCCTAACTGTCCTTCACTGTGCTCCTCGTGCAAAGGGCCACAACAAAAAGGGTGTTTATTGTGGGTGTCAGCTATGGGAGTCGGTCGGTCGGCCATGCTGCTCCTTTCAGCACACCCGCTGCATCCAGTTCGGGAGTTCTCTCCCCATCCATCTCTCACAACAGCTTGTACTTTCAACACTACTGCCTCCACTGCTTCTACACAGACTTGGGTCCTGGGCTACTAACTTTTATTTGCCGCATTGTAGTATCTACTACCTGTAGCAACTCTATTTTGCCTGAAAGCTAGGTGTTTTTGCCTGTAGCAGTGCCTGTCTTATCCAAAATCAAAAGTACCTATTTGTGTGATTATCTTCACTGTCTTGGTTTAGTGCATAGTTACCTGAAATTTATCATATCCCGCTGTAACAACAATGTGCCTACTTTACCATTTGCCAGTTTGTAGAATTCATTATGCCTGCTGCCTAAATGTTTGCCTATAGCTCCGCCTGATTTATCCAGAGTAGATCAGCTGTTGCAATATATCTTTCCCATCAAGGTATTCTGCTTACTAACCTGGAATTTAGCCTATCCTAGTGTGTTTTTTGTTGCAGCCTATAGTCTGCGCTCTTGTCCTCATATATAGTCATCCCTGCTAACCTGACTTTGGTTAGACCACCCTGACTCTAATCTTCTTTCATCCTACTCCTTAATCACCTCATCACTATCTTCCTTCTTTCTTTCCTACTCCCATCCACCCCCTCCTCTCCATCTCACCCATGTTTCTTCTCATACAACCCTGTCTTTTTTCTCACTCTCTCCTCCTCTCCACCCCCTTCCTTCCCCTCCCTCTACTCTACCCCAGCCTTCCACTCTGAGTTTCCACCCTTCCCGTCCCCCTTCTTTACTCCAACCCTCCGCCCTGGGCTTCTTTACTCTCCCTCCCTCAAGCTGGAATTTTTCCATATTTCCTCCTCTCTTCCTCTGTTCCCCCTTCTCCTCTTTACTTAAGGGGGCAGAAGTCCCACTCTATCCTCATCCTTCTCCTCCTGGCAGGTGATGTTGAACCTAACCCCAGTTCTCCCTTTCCCTCTCCTGAAAGGCCTTAGCATATTCCACCTAAATGCAAGGTAACCTGGAGGAGAAAAGATGGCCGCCAGGCTGGGTGTCCATCCTCTGTGCTCCTAATAGCACAGTTCAATCTACCCTCCTAAATCATATTTCTATACAATTTAAGGAGAATCTGAGTTAGACACAATCTCTCAGACCTTGTAGTCTGGGGTGTGTGTGTGTGAGTGGTTTTAGGAAGGTTTTAGTTAAATGGTAAGTAATTTTAGCATTATCTGGGGAATGAGGTGTAGGCTGGGAAATTAGTGAGGTAGCATAGGAGCTAATTTTATTTTATAGGTCTGAAGTACCTGTTCTCAAGTTTGGAGGTCCACTAATTCATCTCTGGAGCTGGTTCAACGTTAGTTGAAAGATCTGACCGGGGAACAAAGATCTGAAGAGTCAGGACTAATACATCTTGACTGGGAACTGTGGTGAAGGGGCTCGTTGAGAGGGGAAAGGATTTTAGTCAGAAAACCATGCACAGCTGGAAGCGAAGAGCAAGGTCAACTTTGTGCAACTGCGGCATTTTTGGTCTGTTAGTACGGATTGTACAAACTGCAACAGCTGCATTCTCTGTCTGTTAAGAATGACTGTATGAACTGGGGCTGGATAGCTTGTAAGACCTAGCAGGTGCAAGCTGGAAAACTAAAGCGGCAGATAGGAGCCTGGAGGAGAGAGACCCAATAGCTGGCTGTTTTATCTTTTCCCTGCACAATGACTACTGGACTGGTTTGCGGTCGACCAAAAGGACCGGCGTGGGTTCATGAGTGAAAATCTTCCCACTGATACGCAGCAGTAGTGTACTGTTTGATGACCCCCTTCCCTTTCACTTTGGACTGAATTTGCTGTGAGCATTACAACACCTTAAGGAGTGCTGGTGAGAGCATCACTTGTTTGTTGCCACAAACTGAACACCTTAACATAATCAGTGGTGAGAGCACTGATATAGTTATTTGATGTGGTCCAGCTAAGAGGAAGGTCTGTGTAAACAACACTCCTTGAACACCACAAATTCCTTCTGTGGTCCGCACTTGAAGTCAGTGGTGAGAGCACTGTCTCCTTGTGGCTGTAATGTTCCTAAAGCAGTGAGAATGCTATTGACTTGGACCTGGTGTTTTCCTACCTTGAAGTGAGTTGTTTAGTGCTTCAAAGACTAACTGAAGCCCTCTGGATTTGAGGTCTTGGATTCTCCAAAGTTTAATTAGAGTTAAACTCTATTTTTGAGTTCACACATGCATGTCGAACTCCTTGGGATAGTGACTTTTGTGGGGTGTGACACTGTCTGTCCAATGCAGAGTACTCTGCAAGGAGCTCAACAGTGTCACACCAATCATCAGCCAGGCTGGTCGTGACGCTATTTTGCCTGAAGTGGTCTGCACTTGAAAAGAAAAAAACGCACCAATCATGTGGCAGCTTTTTCCTTTCATCTGCAGGTCACCGAGCAGCAACAAGGTGTTTGCGTCGTGATCAGCCTGGCTGACGTCTCTGCCTCACCCACCCCTCACCACCCCACCAGTTCCTTCCTGGAAGGTGGGAGGAGGCGCTTTCCTCGCCTGCCTCCTCCACTTCCCACTGACTCCTTTTGCTTGTTTTCTCCCGCCCTTGTGGAGTAGGCCACAGCCTACGCTCCGCACGGGCTGGGAGTATACAGTGCCCGAAAGCACTTTCACTCTAAGCGTGATCACGCTAGTGGATCCGCCTCCATCTGCCAACATTGGGGTGCTCAATCACCATGTCAGCATGTATCCCCCCTCCCCCTTTAATGTGGCACACACTGGGAGCCCACCCCAGAGTGCCAAAAACTATCTCTGGTGTTTCCAACACTACCCACTCCTGGTGTTGGATGCATCCCTCCCATGCCCCTATATTCTCAGCTGACCTCGAGGTGCCCAATCCCCAGGTCCATTGACTCCCAGTACTCTGGCACACTGGAGCCCACCCACTGTGCTGAAATCCGTGTTATGAATAGTTTACCTGTAAAAGAAAAGTCCTATGATGTATTTTTTTTAAAACCTGAAAAAATGAAACTGTTCCTCAGCCCCTCCCCAACCCGCACCTCCCCTGCACACCCCACCTCCTGCACCCCTCCACGTGCTTACCTCTGAATGTTGGAAGCAGTGATCTTCTGTGGACCAGGAACAAGACTGCACTCTTCAAAAGCCGACCGCAACCTGAAGAAAATCACGGTAAGCCTTATAATGGCAATCAATGGGCGGTTTCAACTCGGGTTAATATCTCAGCCACTTTGTGGAGTTTTGGTCCCAAATTTTCAACATGGGGTTCTTGCAACCCCACCTCATGAACATAGTCACTGTCATTTCATTTCTCCATCCCAAAAGGACCGCGGAATCACCTCTCGGGACCAATTAACGAAACAACAGTACCACTTTTCATGAGGTGGGGTCCCAAATAGCCCTTGTTGCAAATTTGGTGAAAAAACTCCCTAAAATGACTGCATTATGAGTTTCCGTTGTGCAGTTTCTATGCACACTCGTAACATCATCAATGTTTAAGATTTTCACTCCAAATTCCCAGCATTCCAATTTTTTTCACACACCCTTATGAACAGTACAGCTGTCATTTTTTGCATCTTCCCGAAATGTGTTTTTGCACCTGTGGCGCCGAGTGTCAAACCTGCTGTGCAAAATCATCTTTTGGGATTGAGTAACGAAATGGTACTGCCACTGTCCATGAGGTGAGGTCCTAAAAAGCCCATGTTGAAAATTTGGAGCAAAAATACCAACAGACGCCCAGGGCGTTAAGGTTTCCAACTGTAACGCCCATCCTGCACAGACTGACATGTGTGGGGGGTGTGACTTGGGGTCGTTGGCCATAATGCTTACCCCATTCCACCCCCACCCTGCAGCCACTGACAGGCATCGAGGTGTGCCATGGGGTCTTCAGTCCTAACGTTCACCCCATTCTCCTACACTGCACCCATCTTAGCTTATTTTCTTATGGAATGGGGTGAGCATAAGGGCTGAAGACCTCAAGGCACACTGCAACACTGGTTGGTATCTGCAGGGTGGGGTGAGGTGGAATGGCTTGAGTGTTATGGACGACGACCAAAAGGCACACCCCAATGCCTGTCAGTCTCTGCAGGGTGGGGTTGGGGGTTGGCATTACTTCAATACTTTACTGCCATTCCTATTGTGCATCTCTCTAACTCCTGCACTACCAATGCCAATACCAATACCAGCAAGCAAACATTCAGCATTGACAAATGCTTGTTTTTCTAATGAAGTGAACCAGTGCTGGAAGAACATAAGAAATTTGTGTCGAGTGTGATGCCTTAAAATGCAAGGCAGAGGAATATACACAGAAAATATGGGGGGCATGTACAACAGCAATGCCAACAGTGAACTTTTGGCACTGACAAATGCTTGTTCTTTTTTATGGGGTAGTGTATGAGTGTGGTATGCTTGTAATTAGGTAAATTGCTCTGTATTTATTGTGTGGATGGTGAATGTGTGTTTAGGCTAGATTTTTTTTTTTTTAAATAAAATAGTATTAGTAATTTATAGAGTTCTCATTTATAAGGCAGAAAAAATGGGCAGACTGGATGGGCCTTGCAGTCCTTATCTGCTGTCAGTTTCTATGTTTCTATGCTGAGTGGGGTTCGTAGAATGTGTTTAGGTCTCAGGCCTCTCCACACAACTTATATGGTGGCCCTGATGTGTGACCTCTGCCCTTTTGTAGATCTCCCCCTCCCAGCTGTAGCGGTGAGACGTTGAGATGTTGCTGGGAGGTGGGTATAAATGAGGGATGGGTGGGCATCTGGCAGGGCACTGCTTGTATAGTGGAGGTGAACAGTATTAGGGTGGTCAGGAATAGGAGGTGCCCTGGGGTTAAACGGAGTCTTGAGAGAGGCCCGACATGGTTGGTTCTTGTCCCCAGGGTTCCCACCGGATCATGTGGGCAGGTAGCTAGGTGGCTTGCAGTCTCTGCTAGTTCCATTCGGGCTGTGCTGTGCTGTGCAGTGCCAGATCAATGAGGAACAAGACCACTGTATTGATTTCCTTGGTTGACCTGGCTTGCGTCATGGAGACTTGATTGGGGGACAATGCTGGGCCAATACTGGAGGCATCGGTCCCCGCCCAGTACTCGGTGGTGCACTGCCTGAGGAGGGAATGCAGGGGTGGGGGAAGTGGCCATCTGTTTTAGATCCAGCCTGAACTTCTCCCTGCACCCAATGGGTTCTACCTTGTTGTTTGAATGTGTGGCGGTGTGTGGAGGTCCAGGTACAGGTTGTAGGATTCTCCTTGTCTACCATACTCTGGGATGGGGGGGGAGAATTCCTGCAGGAGGTAGTGGACTTTGTCACTAACATGGTGTTGGAGTCCCCCAGATGGTTGATTCTGGAGGACTTCAATGTCTGGATTGATGACAAATCCTCGCATTTTGATTATGACCTCCTTCAGATGATGACATCTCTGGGCCTGGCACAGGTGGTTATCTCTGCGACCTATCAACACGACCACACCTTGGACTTGGTATTCTCACTGGGGCTTGAGGTCACTGACAACAAGACTGATTGGTTCATTCGGTCCAATCATTGCACAGTGGAGTTCTCATTTGGGCCCCCCCCCCCGAAAGTCCCCCACCGCTGAGATGATCCGCTACCGCCCTTTAAAGGGATTGTCCCCAGAGGGACTTTTGGTGGTAGCAGACTTTTCTGGTGAGAGTTCTGCATGTGCAATTGGCATGGGTGAGGTGAAGGTGGCCTATAATCAGGGCCCCTAGTGCTCTTCGGCAGAATTTTCTGATATCTGCGACAGGGCTCCTTGGCTTCTGCGGCAGCATTTTCTGATTTCTGCGGCATGATTTATTCATTTCTCTGGCAGAATGCAGTCCTGCCATTGGTTAAATATGATGTGATGTCATTGATGACATCACATGATAAGCTCAGAGGAGGGGCTTCAGGATAAATGAGATGGGAAAGAAAGCCTGACACTATGGAAAAACTGTATATTTGAATGAAAATCTACGAAAAACAGTGGAATTCTGCGGCAACATATATATTCTGCGGCATGATGTAAATTCTGCAGAAAATTCCTCAATCACAGAATCATAGAATTCCAGGGGCCTTGCCTACAATGGGGCCATTGCCAAGGTGCTCTATGCCTTTGCATTGGCCCGTATATGACTCAGGTCTTCCTCACTTGAGACCCCCCATGGTTTGATGGGACTCTCAAGGAGATGAAGACCAGGAATCATAATTTGGAGCGTTGTTGGCGGAGGACTCAGTCGGTGGAGGACAGACTGGCCTTGAGAAATCAGTATAACTATCAAGGGGCAATCAACCATAAGAAGGCAGAGTTCCTGTCCATGAGATTGCTGCTGGGAGGATCAGACCAGCTCAGGTATTTTGGACTGTGGACAGACTGTTACGACCAGTCTGCCTACAGCCGAAAAGAGCATTTTCAATTGCACTGTGCAGAGTTTGATCTGTTTTTCTTAGACAGGGTGTCCTTCATTCAGGCAGGGATCTCCCCAGCAGCACAAGATTTGTCCCGCAGTGGTTGGCCTGGTTGGAGCAGAGGCATTCTTATTGCCTGGAGGGAGTTTTGGCCAGTAGAAGTGGCTGAGGTCACTGAGGTGATTTTGAAGCTGTGGCCCACATGTTGTGAACTGGACCCTGGCCCAACTCCTCTCCTAGTGGGAGGGGCCAAGGCAATTGGTCCAGTGTTCGCCAGGATAGTCCGGCGTTTGCTCTCAGAGGGGTGTCTTCCTGATGCCTTGAAGGAGGCATTAGTGAAACCTCTTCTGAAAAAACCATTGCTCGACCATGACATCCTGGCGAATTACAGACCTATTTCCAACCTCCCATTTTTAGGGAAAGTTATTGAGAAAGTGGTGGCTCTGCACCTCGAGGTGCATCTCTTGGCCTTTGACAGCTATGAGCCATTCCAGTCCAGTTTCAAAGCTAGGCATAGCACAGAGACGGCACTAGTTTGGGTGCAAAATGACCTCCTCAGGTTGAGGGATAAAGGAGAATGGTCAATTCTCATCCTCCTCGATCTCTCATCAGCATTCGACACCATGGACCACATCGTGCTTTTGGATTGCCTTAGAGTGTATGGTGGGCTCACCGGAACAGTCATTCAATGGTTTGAGTCCTGTCTCTCTGACAGGAGGCAACGAGTGATGATGGGGAATTTCTCCTCCTCCACGAAGCCCCTGTCATGTGGAGTTCCTCAAGGTTCGATCCTTTTGCCGATGCTGTTCGCGGTGTACCTCCTGCCCCTAGGTGAACTCATTAGAAAGTACAGTCTAGGTTTCCACTGCTATGCAGATGATACGCAGCTGTATATGTCATTTGACAATCACACAGGAGTGTGGTGTGCATATTGTCATTTGCCCAGGAACAGAGAGCACCATTGAAGTGCTAAATAAATGCCTGACCGAGATTCAGGACTGGATGTCTTCTAACTGGCTGAGGCCGAACACTGACAAGATGGAGGTGCTGGTGATTAAACCTGGTTGTTGGCATGATGGGGGTGCCTCTAGAGTGGTAACAGGTTTGGTCCTGGGATCTACTCCATTGACAGCATCCCCAATGGTGAAAACTCTGGGCATCATCCTTGATGACAGGCTGACACTCGAAGCTCAGGTGTCTTCTGTGGTCTGAAGTGGTTTTTACCACTTAAGGGATGTCACCCGAATTAAATCCTTGATTCCGCCAGAAGACATGCCCTCACTGGTACATGCCTTCGTGACTTCCAGTCTGGACTACTGTAACACTCTGTACTTTGGGGTCAGTGGAGGGATCCTCTGCCAACTGCAGCTGGTGGAAAACACTGTGGCCAGGCTGCTGATGAGGCTGCCTAGGTCCTGTCATGCAAGATCTGCACTAGTTGCCTGTTAGGTGGAGGATCATCTTCAAGGTGGGCTTGCTCACCTACAAGACTCTCTATGGATCGCGCCCTAATTACCTGTCTGACCTCCTCACTCCAGCCATACTGGTACGTTCCCTCCATTCCTCCACTGAGGGCCTCCT
The DNA here is from genome assembly GCA_016271365.2 of Neoceratodus forsteri. NCBI lineage: Eukaryota > Metazoa > Chordata > Ceratodontiformes > Ceratodontidae > Neoceratodus > Neoceratodus forsteri. The sequence goes on along the minus strand of CM057453.1, from coordinate 347,711,927 downwards.
GGCAGTTCCAAGGACCAGGCTGAAAATTGCAGGAGACCGCTTCTTTGAGGTGGTCAGCCTGGCCCTCTGGAACTCGCTACCAAAATCTTTGAGGGAGGCCCCATCAGTGGAGGCATTTAAAAGGGGCTTGAAGACTTGCCTCTTTAATAAAGCATTTTTAAAATGTTTTTAGCTGATTTTTTAAGTTATTGAATTATTTATTAATTAATTGTATTGTATGTTCTGTGCTGCCTAGAACTCTGCTTTTAATATCTGTAATGGTGCCCAGAGCCTTTGGGATTGGTCGCCAAATATAAATAAAACATTACTTACTTACTTACAAAGCTTGACTTACTCAAAGTCTGGACCTCACAGTACTCTCCTGGTCTCCTGTGCATCTCTGTGTCCTGGCTGTCTTCTAGGATACCAGACTGCCTCTCCCGGACTTCCACCTTTTCCGTCAGGATGGTGGCAAGCGCTGTGGTGGAGTAGCCTTATGTATACGTACACCAGAACATGCCCTGCACAATGATCCTCAAAGAATCAGTCCCCTTCTCTCATGAGCTTCTACTTGCCAAACTAACCTTCCCCTCCACTTTCCCTACTTATGCAGGTGTCCAATAAGCCTCCCCAATGATCTCTCCTTCCTTACTTCTCAACACCCTGACTTCCATTGTTTCCCTTGCTACCTCTGGGGAACTTATCCTCTTTGAAGACTTCAACTTAAATTGGCTTTCCCCCACTTCCAGATCCACACTCCAAAGGACTGAGTCCCTAAACCTAACCCAACTAATTTCTGAACCCACATGACTCAACCCTCACTCCCCCAATCATTCCCTCTTGGACTGGGTACTTGCCTTCCACCCCCACTGCATCATAGTGGCAAGCACTTTGCCAGACACCTTCAGTGACCACAGCATGACCTACTACATCAGGAAAGTGAGACTTACTCATTCCATCCCCAAATACATATGGTCTAGATCACTCAGATCTTGACACTCATGCCCTACTACACTATCTTGCTGCCTCCGACTGGTCACCAGTCTATCATGTTCCTGACATCGATACTGCACCTTATCCCATTTCCAAACCATACTTACACACACCTGGAATTTTCATGCCCCTCTAAGACAATCAAGGGTCAAGCATGCCCACCATCCTTGCCTCACTCCTGACCTTATTGCCTTCTGTAAGTCCCATGACCATGCATGGGCCTGCTTTAAATCTTCCAGATCCCTACTCTACCTCGTTTTCTATAGGTCTCTCAGAAATTCTTCCAGCAAGGCTATCCGCTCTGGCCCTCTATTTCAAATCTAACCTGTAGTCCAACCTCAATTCCACCCTATCTTTGACCCCTCTGCCCAGCTCACTCCCCCTATCCTTGTGGTGGCTGGATCTCCAGTCTCTGACCCCTCCTTGGTCACTGCTGAACTTAATAAATTTTCACCAACTGTACTGTTCCCTCCACCTCCTCTAGCCCCCCCATTCCCTTCTATCTCACTTCTTCCATCATATCCCAAAGGCTTCAGTTTCCTCCGTCTCCCCCCATGAAGTTTTCCTTACTCTAAAATCACTCAACTCTTCTACAGCTAGCCCTGATGGGATGGACCCCAAGCTCCTATGTACCTTGGCCCTAGCCATTGCCTCCCCACTAGCTCACATTCTGAACCCTCCCTTCTCCCGCTGTGCAGTCCCCTAAGCCTGGAAAGTTGCCAAGGTACTCCTCCTGCATAAAGGGGTGACCCCTCCTCCCTTAGAAACCTGCAGCCCATCTTTCCTCTCCCTTCCCTTGCTATACTCCAAGAGACACTCGTCTACTCCAGACTTGCCAACTTCCTTTACTCCTCTGACTTCCTGTCCCCATTCCAGTCTGGCTTTAGGAAGCACTACTCCATGATCGCCTACCTTCTGTGGATTATTGACTCTATCCTCAATTAAATGGATCAGGGCTACATAACCTCAGCTATTTAAATCAACCTGGCCAAAGCCTTTGACTTGGTGTCTCACCCCCTCCTCCTTAACAAGCTGTCCTCTGCGAGCCTCTCAGCTGATGCTGTTGGCTGGTTCCACTCATACCTCTTGGGCTGTCAACAGTTGGTACAGGTGGGAGGCATCATGTCCCCTACCCCATCCTAGCCGGAGTCCCACAGAGCTCCATCCTAAGTTCCGTCTTCTCCATTTTCCTCAGTGGCTTTGACTTTCCCTTTGTGTGTGTCTCCTTGTACATCCACATGTACGCGGCCAACACGGTCATCTACACTTCCAGCCACACAGCCTCTACCATGGCTGGGCCACTCCAGCAGGACTTCCACAACATACTGTGCTGGTTCCATGGCAACCAGCTCAAGGTCAACACCAAGAAGACTGTGTCCATGACCTTTGGTACCTGCCAGAAATTGGCCAGGCTCTCATTCCCCCACCCCCATTTTCACCAATCTAGATAGCACCCCTTTGGAAGTGGTCCATGCTTTCAAGTACCTTAGTGTGTGGCTTGACAGCAAGCTTGATTTCTCTGTCCACACAGATGCCATCCACGCCAAACTCTGTCTCAAATTAGGCAACCTGTACCACAAGACTGCCTCTCCCTCCAGGTCCATATGGAACTAGTAACCAAAATGGTTCTCCTAGTCTTTGATTATGCAGATACAGTCTAAGGCATTGCCCCTTCCTCCTTCCTGAATACCCTCTGTAATGCCCTCTGCTGTTTCACCACCAACTTCCCCTCTTTGTACTCATCACTGCTCCTTATACTCTCCCCTCTCCATCTTCCCCGTCCTGTCATGTCACCAGGCCTACTGCGCCACCTTCATCACCAAATATTGGTTTGGTTCCCTCTCCTCTTGCCTTTCTTCCCTTATTTCCCCCACTCCCTACTCTTCCTACTTGCTTCACTCCAGGGATTCCTGCACCTTCTCCATTCCCCATCCTCACTCTTCTGCTGTTCAAGCTGCCTTTTCCTACTGCCTTCCCTCCCTCTGGAACCCACTACCTTCCCCCGCCTCTCCCTTCTATTCCAGCCTTCAGAAGCAACCTAAGGCAACTTCTGCACCCTTGTGTTCCTGTCGACCCCTCCCCAACCCCATAACCTTCTTCTCCTTTGACCCTCTCCTACTGTTTTCTGCCTTTCTCTATCTTGCCCCTACCCAACATGCACTGTGCATTTTGCCTCACACGATTGTTTTATGTTCACTGTTGTATAATGAGCTGCTATTAAACTACACTAGCACATTTTACTGATGCCTCTGTATGTACCCATTATCCTATAATGTAATGCTGCATCTGCATTTGTTTTGTAAGTTGTTACTCCTCACAGCGCCTTCCCTGGGTCACACCTGGAAATTAGCCTTTCCTGGTTACCAGCTTTAAAATAAATAAACATGCAATAGCCTGACTCAAAGTACTCAATTTATCTTCATGGGTAAAGGGTTAGTTATGAAGGTTCTGCTGGCTCTCCAGTATATACTCAGTCTCTGCATATTCAGGTATATTTTTTTATTTATGCCACATTTAATACATTACATTGTTTTGTATTTTATTATTACTTTGTATTACTTGGACAACTACTATGATGTACTTTTGTACAGTGTTCATCTGGGGCGAAGGTGAAAGCAAGCTGTTTCTTAACTCAGTGTGTCCTTGTAATAGGGATATAGATTTGGAACTATACCATAGGCATAGATATGTAGCATGAATATGAGGCTTAGCTGGGGAATATTGACATGCCCCAGGAGGTCAGTATGGGTTAAAAAGTCTCATGGAAAAAAGAGGGAAAAAAACCTGTCTCAACTCATAGGAAGGTCACGGGAAATAATCCACATCTGAGGAGTGAGATGGGAAAATGAGTTTAAATGAAGTTCACAGGAAAGGACCTGCTTTCAAGGAGTGACCACTCATGAGGTGTGAAAACTTTATCATATATAAACCACAGGAAAGGGACAGCTTGCAAGATCACAGGAACAAAGGGAGGCTACCGCTTGTGACGGATAGGATAATGGAATGGGGGTGGACTTCTTGCCAGGGTTAAACTAGAATCAGCAGCCAGGCACTGGCAGACTCATCTGGAGGAAAAGTGTGTAGCAGATGTCCAGCTGCAAGCAACAGGGAACTCTGTGTCTCCTGAATCTCAAGCCTTAGTGGCAACTTAAGTCCTAAAGCAAGGAAGCTACCTAGAGTCTAGAGTAGGGGGTAAGACCTGTTAAACTGTAGTATAGAGACTACAGATGTTCTTCATTCAAGTAATGTTTTGTGTAACTATTTTAATCTGAATTTCTCTAGTGTGTTTTATCCCTTCGGTATTTTACTGTATATTCTCTAAATGAGTAGCGTAATACTACCTATGTATATCTTTAATATTCCCTGTGACTGTGCAGTGTTTTATCAGACAGTTAACAATCTATTTTTGTTTTAACTTTATTTTTATTCAAGTAGGTTAGTACATTACTTAAGCATCTAGCTGCTAATAAAGATTACAGGTGATACATTACAATAAAAAAGGCGCTCAGTTACTGTATCTCAGACATGTCAAGGTACAAAAATTAAAACAGTTCCATGTACTGTCCCCAAGAAAGTTTGTATTATTACCCCATTTAGTTAGGGGGAATCGACTGTATCAATCAGGAATTCTACATGAGCCATATGTAATAATTGTCAAATCGGGTATAACCAGCCCCTACTCCGCGTCATTCCCTATTAGTTGCCCTTTAAGGGATCATCTCAGATCTACGAGCACCCACATGTAGAAACCACATTGTCCATATATTTAAAAGAGATGCTGTAGTGTTTTGAAGTTTTGGTGATAGGCTCTCTATTTTGTAGATATCATAAATAGTGTTCTCCCAATGCACCACCTCAGGACCAACTGGCGGCAACTGTCTAGTTATGACCTTTTTCGCAGCACTTAATAAGATACTAACTAAAGAAATCTTATGTTTTTGTTTGAAGTGAGCAGGAAAATATAGCAGCAGGGCTACCTCAGGTGTGAGATCCCCCAATTCCAGGAATAATTCTAGTACTACTCGGGCCATCTCTCTCCAAAACGGTTGCACTGCTGGACAGAACCAGAACATGTGTGCATGAGTGGCCACCTCACATCCACATCCCCTCCAGCAGGATGAGTCCCCTGAGGCACTATACTTTGCCATTATCTGGGGAGTTCGGAAAAACCAGGTCACCACTTTCCAGCCATATTCCTGCTAGATGGGTGATCTTGTCACTTTATGCTGTCAGCACCAGATGCACAGCCAATCATCAGGCATCAATTCCAGCATTAAATCTGCCTCCCAATTAGCTTGCACTGCATTCATTTCAAAAGAAGGAGCTAAAAAGGAAGTTTTATAAACCCAGAAGAGTACATGCCTTGAAGAGTCCACTATACACAACTGGAGCAGGGATGTAAAGAATGGAGGGATCGTCTTATCCGTGATATCTATACCAATGGTTTGCGAAAGTGGCAAATTTGTAAGTATTTATAAAAGTCTTTGGGTAGCAGGTTAAATTCAAGCCGAAGGTAGAAAAAAGACTTAAGACACCACCTGATAGTACTGGAGCCCCTGATGCAGATCCATTGTGAGCTAATGAAGAAAAGAATGATCCATCCTGGGGCAAAAGACTTGGTGACTTGACTTGAGATAGGAATTCCATCCATCGGGCCCTCAACACATTCTCAGGGTGGCATAAAAACCGGTTCCATATTGTAAGTAACCTATTAGTATATTTAAAAACAGATTAGACAAATGGCTCAGTTCTCTTCCACCATAGGTAAATTGCCCGCTCACTGTGGGGGACAATCACGATGGCTGTAAGCTTACTTTTGTCCTAATAAACTAGGTAAACTAAGATGGAGACGGGGACAAGAGGAGGAAATCTAGAGGGCGGCTGAAAAACCACTTCACCAGTTAGACTGGTTGAATAGTGCTCTCTCTGCTTGGGTCCATGCCGTGGGACCCCCTTCTGGACTAAACCAGCCCAGAAAGTGCGATACCAATGCTGCTATAGCATATTTATAAAAATTACGCAATGCAAGGCCCCCCTTCCCTTGGGTAATTGTAATTTATTTAGAGCTGTCTGGGAGAGTAACCATTTGGACTGCCTGCAATCTCCTATATTAAGGAAATGAGAAGGTGGGTCCACCTATCAAGGTCCTCACTAAGCTGTTCAAATAGGGGATCATACTTCGAAGAGTAAGTTAAGTGGGGATTGGATGGTATCATAACTCCCAGGTATTTTAACTTTGAGCAAGACCACCAATAAGGAAAGGCACTAGTCAATCCAGGAGGGGGGACATAATGTATGGTAAGCACTTCCGATTTAGTGGGATTAATCTTGTATCCCAAGAGGGCTTCGATGTTCTGAAGGCCTTTACTTAGTTGCAATAGGGAGGTCTCTGGAGAAGTAATTATAATAAGTCATCCGTGTAATATGCCAATTTATGAGATACATTCCCTATAGAATAGCCTGCAAAAGATTGAAGCTGCCTCAAGTATTGAGCTATCACCTCTGCATATAGTGCAAATAAATCCAGGGATAGAGGGCATCCCTGCCATGAACCTTGGACCAAGACAAATCTGTCAGAATGTGAACCATTCACCTTAACTGAAGCCTCAGGATGATCATAGAGACCTGATATTATATCTAAGAAGGATTTGGGAAAACCAAATTTCAACAGGGTCTCCTGGTGAAATCCCCAGGAGACCCTGTTGAAGGCCTTCTGGGCATCAAGACTCAATATCAGCAGGGGGTGCTTATACCTGTAGGCATAGTTAATAATGTATAAGGTCCTCTTAATGTTGTTCGTTATTTGCCGTGACTTAATAAATCTGACTGATCTGGGTGTACCAGCTAGAGAAGGAGGTCATCTAGTCTGTGTGCTAAAATACTTGTTGGTTTAGCACCGAAATTGGACAATAGGAGTCGCACAAAGTAGTAGGATTACCAGGTTTCAAGACAGCTGATATAGTGGCAAAGCACAAGTCTGGAAATATCCCAGATTCATGACCCTCAGATAATGCCTCCAAAAATGGAGTCTTAATAAGTTCAAATTATTTTTGTAACCCTCTGCTCCAAAACCATCTGGACCCAGGCTCTTTCCGTTCTTCAAATCCCGAAATGTTCATGAAATTTTGGGTAAGGTGATAGGACTCTGAAGCTTTTGAATAAATTGTTCTTAAAGTGAAGGCAGGGAAAGGCCTGAGAGAAAAGCCTGAATTCAGGTCATCTCAGGGGGCTGGGGTTCTGCATATAAATCTTGATAAAAGGCATCTAAAAATTTCCAGCATTTGAGGGGTAGAATGCGTATAGCCATCCGTAGTGGGATCTCTAAGTTTAGTAACTGTGACCATTTGTGTCTGAAACGTAATTGATAGGCAGCTAGATGAGAAGTCCGAGCCCCCCTTCATAATACCTTTGGAGCCAGAGAAGAACCTGTTCCATTCAGGTCATGAGTATTTGTTGGATCTCCTGCTGGGTTGTTTGTAATAAATCCCAAACCAATAAATCTTCTTGCATATGTGCCTGCTGAAGAAAACTTAATTTATCCTGCAGGCCTTGTAAACAAGTCTCTAATTGTTTTTTTTTTTTTCCTACGGGCAGCATAAACTATAATATGTCCTCAAAGTACCACTTTTAGTGTGTCCCATAGTATATGGGGTTTAGTATCAGGGAGGAATTGTCCTTCAGAATTTCTGTGATTTTTCTCCTTCAAAAAAAATCTATAAAATGTGGGTCTAGAAGTAAGGAATTATTAAAATGTCACAAATGTTTTTCTTGGGTCTCATCAGGGATAGCTCACCAACCTTTGGAACGTGGCCGGGGCGTTCTTCATTCCGAAAGGCATTACTTTAAACTCAAATAGGCCTATCGGAGTGATGAAGGCTGACTTCTCCCTAGCTCTGTCTGTCAATTCTACCTGCCAATACCCCTTGGTCAGGTCAGAGGTCGTAAGGTAAGTCGCCCCTCCCAACTTGTCCAGGAGTTCGTTCATCCGGGGCATCGGGAGAGCGTTGGACTTCGTGACTGCATTCAGTCCATGATAGTCCACACAGAAACTAGTTGAGCCATCTGGCTTGGGCACAAGGACTACGGGTGAGGCCCAGGGGCTGTGGGATCTCTGGATTACCCCTAAATCCAGCATCTCCTCCATTTCCCTCCTAATGTCCTTTTGGACAGCCTCTGACACCTGGTATGCTGTCTGCTGAATGGGCGTCTGTGTCCCTGTCTCCACATCGTGTGTCGCTAAGGGGGTTAGTCCAGGCTTGGCACTAAACAAGGGGGCAAAGTCTGCTAAAACCTCCCTTACTTTCTGGATCTGGCCCAGGGTCAGCTGGGGAGACAATTTTACTGCTTCCACAGAGGACTCCCGCTTACTCTCTTCCAGCAAGTCCAGAAGGGGGTCTCCTTCGTCCATCCCCTCCCCATGACTACATACTGTGAACACCATGTCAGCCCTGTTTGCATATGGCTTCATCATGTTGACATGGTACCTCCTTTCTGTCTGTCTACGGTCCAGTAACTCCACAATGTAGTTCACGTCATTTACCTTCCTAACCACTTTGTACGGTCCTGCCCACTCAGCTTGCAGCTTGTCTTTCCGGACCGGAATAAGGACCATGACTTCCTGACCCACCATGTACGAGCAAGCTCTGGCTCTGCGAGCATACCACACCTTTTGTTTCTGTTGGGCAGCTGCCAGGTTGCTCTGGGGCTGTCCCCATAAGCTCCTTCAGCCTTTCCTTAAACCCAAGGACATAATCCACAATGGGAGTTCCCTTGGTGGCGTGCTTGCCTTCCCAGTCCTCCCGGATCAAGTCTAAGGGCCCATGTACCCGGCGTCCATATAAGAGTTTGAAGGGGGAAAATCCTGTCGACTCTTGGGGCACCTCCCTGTATGCAAACAGGTGGGGAAGGTATTTCTCCCAGTCCCTCCCATGTTGTTCAGCAAACGCCTGGAGCATTGACTTTAGAGTACCATTGAATTGTTCCACAAGCCCATTGGCTTGTGGGTGATACGGTGTCGTGCATCTCTGCACCACCCCACACTTCTCCCATAAACATTTCATCAGGTCTGACATGAAGGAACCCCCTCGATCGGTGATTACCTGCTGCGGAACCCAACACAGGAGAAAATCCCAAGTAAGGCATCTGCCATTTTTGTCTGTCCTCAGAGAGGATAGGGCAACTGCCTCTGGGTACTGGGTGGCATAATTCACCACAGTCAGGATGAATCTCTTCCCTGAGGAGCTGGGGGTATTTAAAGGCCCCACAATATCCATTTCCACCCTCTGGAATGGCTCCTCCACTATGGGCAAGGGGATCAGGGTGGCTTGGGTTTTCTTGCCTGCCTTCCCTATTTCTTGGCACCGGTGACACGACCTGCAATACTCCTTCACCTGCTGGGTGAAGTTAGGCCAGTAGAAATTCTGGGCCAACCACTGCATCGTGCTTGCGATTCCCAGATGACCAGACAAGGGAATATCATGTGCAATCTTGAGCAACTGCTCACGATACCCCTGGGGAACAACAAGCTGCCTGCCTAGCATCCCTCCCTCTGTCTGTACTGCCTGTGTATATATAAGTCCATTTTCCCAATAAACCTTATGTCTGCCGCCACCTCCATGTGTGCCCTCCGAGTCTGCCCAAGCCCTCAGCTTCTCTAAACTAGGGTCACTCCTCTGAGCAGCTGCAAACCCCTCACACAGTCCCAAGGCATGGGACAGGTCCCCTTCCATCGCTAAACCAGGGTCCCTAGCACTAACGTCAGGGCCCTCAGGATCACTGTCAATCCCAACCCTCTGACAATGGGTCACCCCTCCCTCTTCAGAGTAACCCTCTGTAACTGTGTGGTTACTTACTACTGGGGAAATTTCTACCCCCTTTTTATCAGTCTCCCCATCTGGAGACACAGGCTGGGGAACCAGCCTCTCAATGATTTTCACACTGGTTTCTGTGGGGTTCAGGCAGGGCCCGAGTTTTCAGCGATTCGCGGATCGTAAACCGGGAAATATCCATGAAATTTGCCATCACCCGCGAATTTGGCGCCCAGCGGAACAAACGTCCGCTTCATTTGCCGGCGGTGCCCAATCCCGTCGGCCTACTTCAAAATCGTTGTGCCACGCTGGGAGCCCACCCAGCGTGGCAAACGTGCCAGTTGTTTTTTGCCGACGGGGTGCCCAATCCCCGTCGGCTGAAAGCCCCCCTCTCAAAAGTCGTTGTGCCCGGCACAGGAGCCCACCCCAGCGTGGCAAACGTGCCAATTTTTTTTACCGGCGGGGTGCCCAATCCCCGTCGGCTGAACGCCAAAGTCGTTGTGCCATGCTGAGAGCCACCCAGTGTGGCAAGCGTCCACGGACGTCTTTTTTTTCCCTGTAAACAAAAACTATCCCAACGTCTCCAGGCCCCCTCCCAAATCCCGCGCCACCCACTGCGCGCAGCCTCCCCACACCCCACCCCATACTACCTCCGGACTCCGGCGCGGCGATCTTGGTGGACCGGGAACCGTCTGCACTCTTCAAAGGCGACCGCGAACTGAGGAAATGCCGGTAAGCTGTATAATGGGCTAGATAGGAGGGTTCAACTTTGTGCATATCTCAGGCATTTTGGGGTGTTGACCAAATTTTCAACATGGGGTTTTGGGACCCCTTCTCATGAATGATGTCACTGTCATGGCGTTATTCAGGCTCGAAGGGTGATTTGGCGCGGTGACTGCGAAATCACCCGCCGGAGACCGAACTCCGCCATGACAGGTCAACATCATTCATGAGAAGGGGCCAAACCATGTTGAAAATTTGAGTCAAATTCCAAAAATCACTTTTTAACGTCGTTATGCGCAGTTCCTACGCAGGCTCGTAAGTTCGAAATTTCAATATTTTCACTCCAGAGTTTCAACATTGCCATTTCACCCACACTGTCTTATAGGTAGTACAGCTGTCATTTTCACATCTCCCCAAAATGTGTTTCCACCCTTGTAGCGCAGAATGGCACAGTCGGTGTGCGAAATCAATGTTCGGACAGATTAATAAAATCACAGTGATACTGTTCATGAGCAGAGGTCTTAAACTGGCTATGTTGAAAATTTGATGACAAACACCCATAAAATGACTGTGTTACTGACGTGCATTGTGTCAGATATGGCAAAAAACAAAAAAAGGAAAAAAATTAAGGGTAAAATGTCGCAGAAATTGGTGTTGAGTGCCGCAGAAGTTCTGCGGCAAATGAGAACCCTGCCGCAGAACTTTGCTCCGATGTGCCTCAGAAAAATCGGGGCCCTGGGTTCAGGGAACTATTATTTTCCCTTGCCGCTTAGCTACAGGTAACTGCACATACCACCCCCTGCTGGCTAATGTGTTGGTTACAGCCACCTGCTGCACGGTTCCCCCTGTTTCACCCCAGTCCAGGAGAACACTAGCGAGTGGCAATGTTTTCTCTTCACCAGTAAACCCTTGTACAGTTACATATTTATTGGGTATAAGCTGACCAGACTGTACCAGATCCCCCTTTACCAATGTCAGGGATGCCCCTGTGTCCCTTAACCCCTGCATCTGTACCCCATTCACCATGACTGGGTGCATGTGTTCCCTCATTTTCACTGGCATGCTTCCAGGGACATACAAACAACCCACTTCTTTTCTAGCACCCTGTTGTGTATTATGGCTCACCTTTTTGGGGCACTGTCTGGCAATATGCCCAGTTTCTTTACACAATCAACAGGCATTTCTTACTTCAGAGAAATCTTTTCTTTGAAACCTGGGGCTAACTGGTTTCGGTGGAGGCAGTGAGGGTTTTAGCTGCCCTGAAGGCGCGCTTTTCCCTTTCTGCGCTGCCATGCCCGCCCCATTCATTCTCAGAGCAGGTCTGCTCTTGGCATATTGGTCCGAGAGTTCAGCAGCCTCTTGCACTGTTTTTGGATCTCGGTCCTCTAGCCAGGTTTTTAGCTCTGCTGGGCATGCCCACTAAAACTATTCTAATACAATCACATTTTCAATTTTATCAGCAGACTTTGCCTCAGTTCCTTCCCACCGTTTTAATAACTGACGTTGTTTTGTGGCTAGCTCCTCGTAGCTCATACCAGGGCTTCTCCTGAGCTTACGGAATTTAGCTCTGTATGATTCAACAGTTAATTCAAACTTTTTTAACAGTGCAGCTTTAAGCTTGCTGTAATCATTGCTGTCTTCATGGTCCATTTGACCCAATGCATCTCGAGCTTTCCCAGTAAGTAGCGGGGATAGCTGGAAGCTCCAGGACTCTAGGAATTTTAGCCTGAATATAAACTTTTTCAAAAGAATTTAAAAAGGCGTCCATGTCCTCCTCTTCCTTAAACTCAGCTATTAATTTGGTGTTCAATTTGTAACCCAGTCCTGCAGTCCCAGTTAAACCCAAGCCACTTACCTGCTCTGATGCTGCTGGTCAGAGTCTCCTCTTCTCCAGCTCGTGTTGCCTCTGGCGCTTCTCTCTCTTCTCCGCTGCAGCTCACTGGTGCTTGCACTCCTCACGGTCTGCCTCCCTCTGTTGTCGCTCTGCCTCTCTGCGTTCTCGCTCTGCCTCATGGTCCGCCTCTTGCTTCTCTTGCTCTCTCCTCTCCTGGGACTCCAACTCCATCCTGCACAACTCAATTTGCAGTTTGAGTACCTCTGGATTCAGGATACTGGTGGCCATTCCCTGCTGCTGTGGCCCTTCACTGACAGTGGCCCTGCTGTCCTTTTCAGTCATGGTCGGTGACTCACTGCTCTGGGTATCTGCCACCATCTGGGCCTCTATGAGGTTCTGCTTTTTGGCTGTCACCTCGAACAGGACTCCACTGTCCCCGCACAACTGCTTAAAGTAATCTACAGTGTGCCTGTAGTAGTCAGAAGCCATCTTCTTCTTCCCTGACTACGGCTACTCAGACTTTGCACTTTAGAAAAAAAAATAGGTAGGAACTTGACTGTACACCAAGTGATATATAGTTCTGTTTCCTTTTTAAAATAAAACTGTCTTTTTCTTTCTTTGCAAGAGAGCGTACGGTCTCAGTTGACACAGAACAATACAAGCTTGTGATACCAAAATAATGCCACCGCTGCCAACCAATCTGTCACAAACCCACTCAGCAAGTCAGGCCCTCTACTCCCAAAGTGCCAACCTCCGAGCGTAGTCTTTTGAACAGTGTAACAGACAAGGTAACCCTCTTGTCTGTTTTTGTGAGTTCGGATCAACCTTTGGTATCAGTTCTAGAGGGATTCAAACTGTTAACCTCTTGCTAGCATACCCAATGCACAGGCTCAGATATATCTGTCTTCGGGGGGCCAGATATCTTTGCCTACGGGCACCTAACCAGACATGCAGAAATGAACTCTAACACTTTAATAAAGTCCTCAGATTTAAAACGCTTCTCTTTCCAGTTTGGTACCACCATACAAGCTTATGTCTGCTGTCTGCTATAACCGTAAATATTTCTTAGCAAAAGAAAGCAATTCAAAGACAGACCAGGTACAGTCTAAAATTAGAGTTTTTACTAATATATATAATAATATGTCAAACATACAATACAGAACTCATATCACAAAACATACATATCTTTAAACAAAACAAGGTTTAAAACAGTACAGTTCCTACAATATTTAGATTTTGTCTAGCTTTCTAAATACCTGTTTTCAGTGCTCAGATGTTTTCTTGGTCAGTGTCAGATAAAAGTGTGTCTGTAGTGAAACAGAATAATCTTTAAAAGCTGGTTTTGCCCACCTCTTTTGCACGAGGTCATCTAGCTCCTCCCTGTCAAAATATCTAAAAAAATATAGATTTCTATACAACCACAGGATGTAATTTCAAAGTATTAATTCTGCAACCTTAGCATAACTCAATTTCAAATGACACCTCTTTGATCTTATGTTGTACCCTCCCTCACACAGGCTTCACAGGGTCATTTACAACCTTACACCCCTATGTAACATCCTGGCTTCCCCTTCTAACGTCATAAACCTTGTTTATGATTTCTCTCTTAACAAAATTAACTCTTCTCTCTTAACAAAATTAACTTATACAACTCTGTAATTAACTCAGAGAAACAGGATCCTTGATTAAAGTCTTCCATGTAGCACATTGTCTCTAAAAACTGAGTGGGTGTGATACATGCTGTCAGCATTTCTGTTGGCCTGCATCTGTCAGCTAAAATCTTGGGGAGAGTGAGGTCATTCCTAGAGCATTTAATTTTTCAGCAGTGACAAATTCAATACCACATTTCTATTATTTTTAAGAGATAAAAAAATGATACAGCACTCAGAGCTTGCTGTCTATGTCACAGTGACTTCCAAATGTGGATGAGCCAATTGTTCGTCCAGGGGTCCCAGCCAAAGATGGGGCCCTAATAGAGATGCTTGAACCTACATGGGGCTGGTACCTAGGGGGAAATAACCCCTAAATTGAGAGAAAGGGAGCAAGGAAGAATCTGGAAAAATCATAAATAACAAAAACAATAGGGACCATTGTAGAGGGAGAAGGAAAAAGGGGGAGATAAAAGAGTGCAACATTCCACAGGCACCGAACCCACACCTCCCCCCCACTCCACTGCTAACAGCATCAAAACTGAGCAAACTGACACACATTTGTGAAGCTGTCTAATAATGCCCCCATCCTCCCTCCAACCCAAACGCCCCCGAATATATCAACCATGATATATCTTATAAAAGCCAACTATTTTAGAATGTTTAATTTTTAGACTTGATTCCTACTATAATGTCTTGGCTCTTAAATAGACCACATTTTGAAATCCCTCCCCCCAGCCATAAAGGAGACTTGGAAAGATAATGTTTCATATCGCCCCGACTAGTGCACTGAACCAAACAACAATGTCCGTAGATTCCCCCACCACTGTGAGGGTAAATATCTAGTCCAAATGACCAACTTGTTACCAGTGAGGTAGAACTGTGTGGGAAGGTGCATCAGCAGTGGCACCCACCCGACTGACCCCAGCACCCCCTGAAGGAAGTCAGGAGAAAGGGGCGCCACACCGCAGAAGGACAAGCAGCCAGCCCCCCACAATAATTTAAAGGAATAACTGAGGAATCTAAGTTCGGCAGAGCCCCCTGCTCCCTCCAGTGCAAGGAGGGTCACCTCCACCACCCCCCTGGCCCCCACCTCCGGTGAGCCATCTCCCTTGCCCCATATAAAAGGAACCAGAAGGAAAAATGGGGATAGGGTCCTCACATGGAGCAGGTCCCCAAGCAGCCATTCCTATTATGCTCATGGGTCCTGTAGCAATCAACTATTTCAGCAAAACTTGACTAGCCATCCAGGGGGGCAAGTCACAGATCCATAGAGCCCCATTTAGTCCTCTATTTAATGGGGTGTCAAGTCTTATCCAGTGGATCCAGCAAGCGGAATTAGGCCCATACATCCTATTTAATGGGCAATACTAATCATGGAGATCTGCTGGCAAGGACCCACCACCGCAGGGCCCCATCTGCTTCCATCCCCGGCCTTAGCATAAATGAGCCCCACTCACCAAATACCACCTCGTAGCCACCTCTTCTCCTGTTTAGCAGAGGAAGGTTGGCCAGACTGACCAAGTAAGCAAAAGCCCACCAGCTTCAGGGCTCCAGATCATGTGCACACCCCCTTGTTATGAGCTGACTAGCCACATATCAACCCATAAAGGGGGGATAGCATTGCTCTTAAATCAGAAAGCTGCCCTCATAACCCCTCCACAGTGAGTCTTCCCTTCCCTCAATATAACTGGATCACCAGAGGGGACACCCAAGCAGGCAAAGGCCCCCCATGCACCAGGGAGGCCGAGAGGGAAGCCCAGCCCATCTGTTCATCAAGCACACTGGTGCTAGCCCCCAACAGACTGACCTCTGGATAAGAACCAAGGGAGAACCTGGGGCCCATCGGGGGTATCCTACTCACCACCTCCTACTGAATGAGAGTCAAAATTCAGAAAACAACCAAGAGTTCAGGTTTCAGCAGAAGCTGGGCCTGAAATCCAGTGTTTCAGTTTGTCCAGGGCTGTTTGTTGGGCATCAAAGTCCTGGACACAAGTGCGAAGACTAAGCCTCTGAACCTGGTCCCTCCGAGGAAGGGGGGCATGAAGCGGCACTTTACAGCCCCATTTTTGTAAGTCATCTTGTACCTTCGCTGCTTAATCATAGAGTTGCTGTCTGTTAGGATATTGTACCAGTAACTTCTCTGGGTAAGGAGTGTGAAACTTCAGCTTATGTTGTCTCAGAGTCTGGAACAGAGGGATATAGTCCTGTCTACCTTGCATTGAGACTGTGGCATAATCATTATCCAAAAAGATTCTGTGAGGTCCATAAAATACTTTCCCCTGTGACCAGGTTTTCCGAAGAATTTATTCTTTAACAGTATACCGGGCAAAACGGACAATGATAAACTGAGGTCGAGCTACTGGGTCTATCGACTTTGGGCCTAGCGTCCGGTGTATATGCTCCAGGTCTAATTGAAAAGAGTCCTCCAGCATTAAAGCTGTACGGAGGAGAGTTTTTGTAAAATCCTTGATATCAGTGCCCTCAGAGTTCTCTGGCACCCCATAGATTTGAATATTTTGTCTCTGATTGCGGTTTTCCACATCTTCCTGTCTCTCAATTGTAAGCTGGCAGACCAGGATCACCTTAGATATAATAGTGTGCAACTGCTTCAGCTGCTGGGCCTGGTCCATGGTAAAAGTTTCTATCTCCGTTACCTTGTTCTCTAGATTAGTTAGGTCAAAGCACATAGTTTCTTGAATCAAGTTAAACTGAGAAATCTCCTCTTTAATGCCCTTTATTTCTGTTAAAATTTGGTCCAATTTAGAGTTTGTGATAGCTTTCCGTTTGGCTTTCTTGGTCGGCATTTTGGTGTTGGCCGGGTGGTGTGAGCGCTGAAAGACAACCGAGGCTTCTGAGTCAGAGATTTTGGTTTCTGATTTAGTACCATCTTGACGCAGTACCAGAAATGTATTTATTGCCCCATTTGCTTGGTTGATGCCATACCTCGCCTGTGTAGATTAAGCCAAAAATTCTTGCTTTTCCTGCTCTTTGCAAGGGTAATTATGGAGCACAGGTGGGGGGCCCGAAGCCTACACTGCCATTAGATGGAGAGCTGCACCAGAAGTCATTAACAATCGATTTCAATTGAGCACACTAGTGTTCCACTACCAAAGCGCATGACTATCAAGTATAAAACAACCTGTATCTGAAGCAGAGCAGGTGAGAGGTTCTGGGAGTGACTGTAGGGCCGATTATGTGTCAAAAATAAGGCCTTGCATTGGGTGAGCACTGGCCAGTGGTGGGACTTAAACCTGAATGAGATACTCAAGCAGTCAACCAGGTAGTACTGAAATACAAGGAGCTGTCTGGTCTTCTGGTTGCTTTTGTGTGTTCAAGTTAGACAGACTTGTGCCAGTAGGGCAGATGTTTGTCACAGCCTTCTTGACCAAATCTTGATGATAAATACATATGGCAGGGCATAGTTGTGGACAGACATGGATAGCAACATGGAGGAACTGGACAGTTAGTGTGCCTGTTGGCTTGGGTGGTTATTGGTTGGTGCCATCACACAGCACCAGTGAAGAGTTTACCCATGCAGATCCTCCCACCACCCAGCGTGAAGTGTGCATGTGCACAACAGCCCAGGTGAAAGAGTGCCAGGTGGTGTATGGTCACCTGTGCCACCAATATCATCTTGCTAGGCTGCCCCAGGTGTGCTCAAAACACTGTGCATCAGGACCATCTACCCCTGGGAGAAGAGCATCCTGGCAGTCTCTCCTCACCCTCCCTATTTGCCTCCATTCCTGCAATTCCAAGACTGGGGCATAAATCCAAGCCACCAGCATGCCAAGTAGCACCATGCTGCCCTGTGTAATTAAGCCAGTTTGGACCTATTGTTTCACTTTGTCACTCATGAGTTATGGATCTGACCATTCGTGAGTGGAGATAAATGTGTTATTCCGCTGCAACCCAGTATGTGTTCCCTATTTATTATGTTAATTTTTACCAGGGTAAGTGTACGGGGCCAAGGCCCTTTTTAAGACATGACCCAGTCTGGAAAGCAGAATATACAAAAATACATATAGAAACATGCAAAAAATGGAATATACAATTCAAATATCCATACTACACCATAACATTTACAAAAGGAACAATCTACAAAGTATTTACAGGCTAACATTTTAAACTGTAAGTGTGAAGAAGCAAAACATAAAGAACTGGGAAGAATATTCCACATGTGAGGAGCTGAGAATGAAAATGTCCATTTCCTTGTACTGGTACAAACATGAGGCTCATATAAGAAATGTTAACAAACCTAAGAGTCCTCTGACAATTCCTAAGTTGTAAGAGATGTGCTAATGGGAAAGTATTGGAATTATGTAAAGCTTTGTCAGTCAAACAGAAAAACAAATGCCTCCTGGCCTTGGGAGAAAACCAACCAAGCACTGAATAAAGATCACAGTGATGGGTATGTAAAGGAAATGATGAAGCAAAACAACAGACACCATTGTATGCTGTTGTGACACGAGCCAAATCTTTAGCTGCTGCTGAAGATACATAAAGGAACCAAAGTCAAGCAAAGGAAAAATACTATATTTATCAATCACCAAATGGGATTTGTGGAATTTATCAACTGTCATCTTAAACATTTTGCAGGGCCTGTACCATCTAAACAAACAAAAAAAAAAACAACACTTACCCCAATACTGTTTGGACTGGACTCACAGAAAATTACATGTTTCAAGGAAACATAACCTGAGAGACTGTGATTTTCTGTAAGGTCATTCCAAATAGTGATGGTGAAAGGGACAGATTTTTTTACCTGCTCTGATCATTTTTGCATCTGAGCACCCCCTTTCTCCCAGTGCTGCCTTTTGTAAAGAGGCATGCAACCCTGTGCAGTCAGTAGGCAGCAGCAACAGATCTGCACATCCCCCAACAGAATGACAAAAAGCCCTCTGAAGATGAACTGCTAGTTCGAAACCGGTCAGGGAGTTTGTGTGCTCCGTGTTAACTGTGTATTGTTGGTGTCATGAAATAAACATTTTTGGGTTGTGAGTGCTGGCTTTTTGTCATTTAGTTGTGTTTTTTTTGGAGCCTAGCACCACACTGTAGCTTGAGCAGTTGATTGTGCCTTTTTCCTTTACATCCCCCAATAGAATATTTCAATAGTTGTCAAGCTGTGCTAAATAAGAGTGGGCTAGGAAGCAACACTATGCCAATAACTTATTCAGAGGGACACTCATGTAACTAGTAACTAGGTTATGCAGTTGAAACTTAACCCCTTCCTTCAAGATGCAACCTTTTTTGTCATTTTATCCTCTGGCCAGCAGGCCCTTATCAGGCCACGCCACCTCCCAGCCCTGACACTATCTCACAGAATAACCTCACATCCAATGGTACATAAACCTAGGTGAATCCTTGAACAACCAGCTCCTCAGAACTGTAGTTTGCAAGAAAGAAAAGATGCAGTCAGAGCTAAAGTGTGAGGTGCTCTGTATAAATGCTCAGTCAGTAGTTAGAGAATCATTTTGCTCAAATTTTCATTTATTGTCAGCACACACAGTGAAAGCTGTGGTACAGAACAATCCATCACAGATACAGTATCCATTAAAGCAGTAGCACCTTGTTCCACAAACAGATGTTGGCTAGCCCGGGTACTTCACTAGAAAGAGCTTTGTCAGGGTACCTAGGGTGCCTGAAGTGCTTCCAAGTGCCTCTTGCCCTAGTTGCAAACTCCCAGCTATGACAATCCTGCTCATCTTCACCTACTGACATAGGGATCTGATGGGGGGCAGGCCTGAGAGTGTTGTGCCATCCTCTTGATGGCTGCTATTGTATCCCCAGTGTTGTTTCTTCTCATCCCCTTCCAGCCTCCCTCTATCTAGTGATACCTTGCAAGTGCTCTACAGCCTCAAGTGCATGCAAGCATACCCTGCAAGGAAGCAAGTTACCCAGAGCATGTCAGGGGTCTCCGAGGCAGTGGAACATGGGGCCACTGATCCTTAGGCTGGGACAGTTGCCAGATATGGCACTTCATTAGCCCTGGCTAACCAACTCCAGAGTTTTGGGTCACCAGCACAGTAATGCAGCCCCAGGTTTAACATTTTTAACAGAATTCTGGTTTTATGAAACCACATTCATCTTTCAAATGATAGTACTCACTGATTTATTTTTATCATAACTTTTCCATTTTTTTTCATCTCAGTCACTTACTGGGTTCAATAGTCTCCCTTATGATACAAGTAGACACCCTTTTACCCTGTAACTTTGATCAACAAATGTAGCCTCTATGCCAGGGTCTTAATCTACATTCATTCCTCACTGCAAGACTTTTGCTTAACACATGGTTCTAGGTCAAGAATTGGGCTCTGCTATGTCTTCACTTCAGTTCTCTTTTTGCCATGATTGGGGCACTTCAACCTCAACTGCCATAGGACTGGAATACATGGTTCCTATAATGACAGTAGAAGTTTATTTATAATTTTTTGGAAGACTATCATCTGTATCTCCCAATGTGGACCTTAATTGTTAGACTGACACCCCATTTATGTTCTTTAAAATAATTTTGTATAGTCAAACTTCCCACAAAAAAGTTTTAGTTTCACAATCGGACTCCTGTTCAGCTCCCCGAAATACCACACAGTTTCTTCACGTATGCAGAAAATATTTTTTTCTGTTGCACACATGTCTGACCAAATGCAGTGCAACTTCCCAATGTGTGTTTTTATGAAGTCTGCACCTCTTCATCTCTCCTCTGCTAGTGCCTCACCCCCCATAGCATGTACCTGGAACTCCTTGGCATAGCAACCTACCTTGGTTTGTATCACAAGTTCTCTCCCAGAACTCAGTCCACACTACTGCCTGTTCTCATGACCCTGAATGGTAACCATGATACGCCGTTACCACTTAGCTTGACTCTCACTCGGGGTATGTTTAGGTTAGAATCCTACCACAGCCGCAGCTCACACAGTACAGTGACCTTCCCCAAAGGGCAAATGACCCACCCTTTAGTCGAAGCTGAGAACACTTTCTGTCTCTTCTGAAATGGATCACGGCTTTGCCAATTAGCCCTGGTTATCTATACCTTAAAAACTCAGTCACAGAAAGCATGACATATAAAAATAACATTTAATATGCCACAATATTTGCATATATGGTACAAGATTATACGCACTAAAGACTATGGGGAATACAGTACACTACAGAAATGGAAAACGAAACATTTGTGCAAGACAGAATTCACACACAGAATAACTTAAACAAGATCTAACTAAATTCTAAACAGAAATAGGTAGTTTTAGCTTACCCCTAACTGGGATCTTGTGAGCCTTAGCAGAGAGGACCACAATGGTGAGCCTTCCACATACCAAATAATGTGGCCTTACTCTGAGTAAAACAAGACAGGAATACCTTTGGCAGGCCAGCCCACTTGCCTGCATTATCAGTCCTGTCTATCATACCCTACACATTTCTTTTGACTATGGGGACCTCGGGACCTCTACAACTGAATTGGTTATGTGTATTTGGGCTTTGTCCTATTATCATGGCTGTCTGCTCAGTGAGAAGTGTCTTACTTTGGCTTAACCACTGTTTGCACCCAAAACAAAGAGTCTTTAGATGACAGAAACTCTGCTGTTCACAACCAACTTATTATCTACTGGGACAGCACATTTTTAAAGAAACTGTCATCTCAGTCCCTATCTACCTCCCAAATCAAATATTTCATAACAAAAAAAAAAACAAAAATGTTTCCTGGGTACAACCTCTCTATCCCTCAAAGAAATGAAAGGTCATATTTTAGTGACCTAATGTGCCCCATTGTGGTGCCTAATGTCCATATTATAGGACAGCAGCATCAGACTCCATCTTAACAACTTGGGATTTTGCCCACTGGTCCTATGAAGCCATGTCAGGGGGTTGTGATTGGTGACCAGTATGAATGCCCTCCCATACAAATATGGCTGCCGCTTCTGTACAGACCAAACTATACCCATTCTTTCTCAGTTGTGGCATAGGCCTCCTCTTTGGGCAGCAGCTTCCTTCTCAGGTGCACAACTAGGTGTTCATCCCCCATGTGCAAGAACTGACTCAGAACCACCCCTCGCACCATGACTGGATACAGCCATGTGGACAATGAACTTTAGAAAATAGTCAGGTTTTGTGCACATAGGTGCCAGGCACAATGCTTTCTTCACCTGGTGGAATGCTGTCTCAAAATGATCCATTCACTGAACTTTTTCTGTCATTTTCTTCGTAGTGGGATCAGACAAGGGTTTGGCCATACTATTGAAGTTAGGCACAAACTTTTGGTAGTGTCCGTCCATCCCTAGGAAGGCCCATACTTTCCTCTTTGTGGTAGGTGTGTCCCTTCCTTGTATGGCCTCAATTTTTACTGGCTCAGGCAGGATGTGCTCATTCACTACCCTGTGCCCAAAGGTATGGTACCTCTGCCATCTCTATTTGGCACTTCTCTGTTTTGACTGTCAGCCCTGTAACGTCATCCTCCATGTCTTGCTGCAGACAGTGAAGCCATCCATGTATGCTAGCGTAAAGTCACCTGCACCTGCCAGAATGGGGACTATGAGCCACTAAAAGGTTGCTGGCACATTCATCCCGAATGACAATACTCAAATAGGTCAAACAGAGTGATGAAGGCTGACCTCTCTCTGACTTTAGGGGTCAGGGGTACCTGTCAATAGCCTTTTGTCAGGTCTATGGTGATCAGGTACATGGTGCCCCCTAACTTCTCTAGAACCTTATTTGTCCTGGGCATGGGGTATATATCCGACTCTGTACACCTGTTGAATCTGCTGTCGTTGATGCAGAACCTCATGGTATCATGCTTCTTGGGAATCAGTACCACAAGGCAGGACCAGGAAATACTGGACTACCTTAAGATCAAGCATTTCCGTGCTCTCACCCTCAGTGGTATGTGTCACTCCCTTGGGGGCTCTGTAGGGTGGCTGCCTTAGTGGGGTCTGGGACCCTGTATCCATGTGATGCTCCACCAGCATGGTATATCTTGGTTTCCTCGGGAACATTTACTCATATGTTTCCAGCATCCCACAAATTTCAGCAGCTTGGGCTGGTGACAGCCACTCCAAGAGTTAGAGTCCACTGAGGATTCTTCCTTGACCTCTCCAAGGTGACCCACCAGCAAGCCTGCTTCTGCTCCCTTCTCTGGATGGCTGCACAGAGCCAGGACCATCTCTTCCCAGTCATGGTGGGGCTTAATTATGTTTAGGTAGTAATTTTGATGCTTGCACCTCCTGTCGGGTAGCTCTACCACATAATTAACAAAATGTAACCTCCTGACAACCAAGTAAGGACCCTCCCAAGCCACCTACAATTTATTCTTTCCACCGGGGATGGGTATCATCACCCATTGCCTGACTTCATACTCCTAGACTCTGGCCCCACATTCATACCACCTCTTCTGTCTCTATTGTGCAATGGCTAAGTGCTTCAGGGGAAACCCCATGAGCTCCTTGAGCCATGACCTGAACTTCAGGACATACTTCACAACAGATTCCCCTTTGGAAGCAAGCTCACCCTTCCATTCATCCCTTACCAAATCAAGGGGGACCCCTTACCCTATGGCCAAACAGGAGTTGAAAACTCTGTGGACTCCTGGGGGACTTTCTTATACGTGAATAAGAGATGGGGTAATTACTTGTCCCACTCTCTGGCACCCTAGTCAACCCCCCCCCCGATCCCCCTGTTCCTAGCCAACTCACCAACTAACTCCCTTAACCAGTGCCTCACACTATTTCTCCTACATTAGCACTTATAACTACAACACCAACCCCAAGTGTTCTTTCAATTCCCCATCCCTTGAACATACCATCCCATGTGTATGTATCACATAAGATCTATTGCCATGTATGTGCTTTCTGCCTTTAACTGATGATACTGTACTATTGTATTGCTGCCAGCAACCACTGTTGTCATAACTATGTAAATCTGTAACCCTTTGATACTCTTCAATATTTGTACTGTATATGTCTATTCAGTTACTCATTGTTGTACGTACCATGACCTCCTTGTGAATGAGTCTGCTCAATTGAGATTTCCTGCAATAAACTTGAACTTGAACTAGTCAGTGAATGCTCCTAACACGGACTTAGGTGATGCATTATAATGTTCGAGACTTAGGTGATGCATTATAATGTTCAACCAGATCGTTAGTTTTGGGTTGGTATGGGGAGGCCCAGAACTGTCGCACTTCAAATCTACCCCACAGACTAGTCATTAGGGCAGACATAAAATAGGTTCCCTCGTCTGACAAAATCTCTTGGGGAAACCCCACCCAGCTGAATATCCCCAGCAAATTGTTGGTCACTTCTTCCACCTCAGTGAAGGACAAAGCCATGGCTTTCAGGTACCTCATGGCATAGTCCACAACAACAAAAATGTACATCTTGCTTGGGCAACTTGGGGTACTGAATGGCCCCGCAATGTCCACAGCAACTCACCAAAATGGTTCTTCAGTTATAGGCAGGAGAATCAAAGCCACCTTAACATTGTCCACAACCTTTCCCACCCTCTGGCTTTGCAGACAAGTTCGGCAGTAGTTTGGCACATCCTTGAAGATACTAGGCATGTAAAAATTGTTAGTCAGCTGCCTATTTGTATGACTACCCCATAAGTGTCCAGAAAAGGGTATATCATGGGCTAAGGCCAGAAACTGGTTCCTGTTCTCCTTAGGAACTACTGTCTGCCAGAGTACCACTTCCTCTGATTCTTCCTTCAGAATCCACTCTTGATATTTGTTTCAGTTGTACTGCCCTCTCTGTATCTTCAGGAGCTGGTACTCTAGCCTCACTAGGGGTAGTGACACACACAGTGTTGAACCAACTGTCAGTCATTACCCATAATTACATCAACAGGAAGGTCCAGTAGAACACCCACCTACCATGTGCCTTGGCCATCTTCCCAACTTAGAAAGATCTGGTCCATTGGCACTGAACCACAGGACCCATCACTTCTCTAATTTTGGAAAACTGGCCCAGCAGGATCTGTTCCTTGTGAATTAAATCCTGTTTTACCACTGAAATGGAGGCCCCAGTGTCCCTCAATCCCTGGGTTACCATTCCATTAACTAACACAGGATGCATGTGTGCTGTGGAGTTAGTGGGAACTGCACTCTGAGTATAGGCCATTAGCTGTTGGGAGCTTCTAGAGCTACCCCCTACACTTGCACTTGCCTCTTTTACTATGTTTTTCAGACAATCATACAAAAAGTGTCCCCTTTTTTGCAGATATAGCACCTGCATTCCCCTTACTCCTTACTTTTGAAACCATTCAACTTCCCTTTTTGTTCCAGCACAGGTTGGCTTCCCTTAAGTTGCCTCTCCAGAGTTCTCTTAAAACCACCTGATGTCCCTTCCCCATGGTTTTTGCACTGAGTGTATGGCTGGCTGGACACAAACTGATCAGCCCTCTCTGCTGCTTCCTTCATGGAGCAAGGAGTCCTATGATCCAACACCCATATTATCTACTCCTGTAGTACAGTCTTCAGAAATAATTCCATCTATCTATCCAACTGTCTGTCTGTCTGTCTACTAGTTACTTATTGGATTTTGCTGACCAGGTTAGCTCACTAAGACTAGTGTCCCTTTTTCAGGAGTGACACAGAGTTTTAATTACAGTCAGTACATTCAATATCATGTTGGAAGTAATTCAGCACAAATTATGCAGACAATTACATGTAGCGACAGAGTTCCATGCCATAATATTGACTGCAAAATAGTGATCGCAATTATGGCGAGTGTACTGTATACTGCGGAAAAGCAAATCGGCGATATACACTCCCAGGCGACCCGACATCTGGAAAAGGAAAAAGTGATCTTCCTGGACATAAGTCTCCACCACTCATTCACACTAATGGGATCTGCACCGGAGGCACTAGGACCCAGTGGGAGCAAACTTTTTGCTGGAGGGCTGGCGCCAGAGATGGGGCCGTGAAGAGCAGCACCGCGAGCCTCAGCTCGTGCGGTAAAGACTATCTCGGCATCGACCCTCCAACCGCCTCAGTTCCTTTTTTCCCGCCATCGAGTGCGCTTCAGTGACGACATTGCTCGCCTGCCGGGAGTCAAACTTCAAACTAGCAGCATAGTTTTCAGTTTTGTTATTTTGTAGTAATATCTCGAATAAGTATCGCTTAAGTTTATTCTTATTTACAAAGAAGTCTCAGCCTACTTTGATGGAGTCGACCATGAGCAGGTTAGGTGACAGTAGGGAGACTTCGTATGAAAGCTGTTCAGTCAGTTGGGCTGGGTCTGGTCCGCTGCCTTCTCTGGAAGGGGGGTCTGACAATGGTCAGTCCAATGCCCTAGGGGGCGGGCGGTCCCCTGAAAGCATAAAAATAAATCATGCATTCTCAGCAACTGCACGCTCTCGAGTTCTTCTTTGGCCCACAGGTCAAAAAGAGAAGGCATCACTGAGGTCGCCTCTCTGATATGTCTACGCCAGAGATGGTCAGTTATTGGGGCTAGTTGTCGGGTCTCTCCTTCGAGCCACCTGCTTCTGTTTCTGGTAGCCAACGTCTTCGACATCGGAACCCTACCCCGCCCTATGGTAGGTCTTCAGATGAGCAGTTTCATCAGTGGGCCGCTCTTATGGAGCAATGGGCTTGGAGGTTGGTCCAGCTGCCTGGCCCGGTCACTCAGGGGCCTTGGGCTTCTTGGGAGGCCAGGTAGGGCGGTTGAGCCTTCCTGGTGGCGCACCGCCTTCGGTGCCATTGACTCTGTGTCTGGTGTTTCCCTCATATGGCTGCGCCAGAAGGGCCACACCGATGCCTCTATCTCCTGCTCTTCCTCCCTCTCAAACTTGTTTCTCGGAGTCTTGGGTGTTTTGGTGCCCTCGGCATCAATGGCTCGCTCAGCGCTGTCTTCGGCGCTGATGCATCTGTTGGCACCATCCTCAGTGCCATGTGAGACGCCGGCGCCGCGTGGCATTGCGGCGCCGTCCAGCCTCTCGGCACCGTGTGGCTTCTCGGCGCCATCCTCGGTGCCATGCACTTCGCTGGCACCGTGCGTTTCTGCGGCGCCGGGGGTTCTTAGGGCGTTACTCACCTTTCAGGACTCCTCCTTTAACCATTTTCCTTCCTCATTTCCCTCTGATTTTCACTCCTTTCCTGTCCATGCAGTCCCCCCTGGACTGTCAGGAGATGACATTGAGCCTGACCCAGACCTTAAGCTGGGTGATGAAGTGGAAGAAACAGGATCTATTCCTGCTGCAGAGCCTGTGGTCAAGGACCTGTCTTTTAAGTCTCTGCTGAAAAATTTGATTTCCACTCTTTCTCTCCAAACTACAGACATCGATCCTGGGAAATTGCTAAGACTCCAATACCTCCATGTTCCGGACATCCCTAGGGGTTTGACTCCTCCGGTACAGCCCTCCTTTGAGATGCTGTCTCAAATGGTATGGAATAATCCTGCTCTCATTCCTTCGGTGGCTAAATCTATAGCTAGGAAATACTCAGCCCCCAAGGATCGACCCATTTTGGCGTCCCAAGCCTTTGCGGATCCTGTTGTAGTTTTGGCAGAAAATGATAAGGTCGTCCTTCCCCAGACTACTACAGCTCGACCTATTAACAAAGAATCTCGTAAGATAGACACTTTAGGTAAGAAAGTCTTTGCTGCTTCCACCCTGGGTATGCATATTGCCAGTTACCAAGGCTATTTCTCTCAATATGAGCATATCCTTTGACACTCACTCAAACAGATGGTTGAAGCTCTACCGGAATCGGACATGAAGTCAGAGCTACAGTACTTCAAACCATTACCAGGGGTATCGAATCTAACAACCAGCAGGTTAAAGCAGCTATGGATGCTTTCGATACTGCTTCCAGGGCGACGGCGGCTGGTATTTGTACCCACCGTCATTCCTGGCTCGCACTTCAGGTTTCACGAATGATGCACAGCAGCAGGTAATGGCGTTGCCTTTTGATGGTGTGTATCTCTTCGGCCCTCAAGTAGAACAGGCTCTAGAAGCTAACAAAAGACTAGGTCAGCCATTAAGTTGGCTCGACCTCCTTCTGTCCCCTCTAGAGGGGGTGTTAATAAACGCCAGTTCCATAACTGTCAGTCCTTTCGAGGCAAAGGCAGAGGAAGTTTTTCATAAAAATCAAGCTCCCCAGCCTCAAATGAAAATGCAGCAGAAGGTGCAAGGGCCCAAAGCACCCAGTGCCGCCTTCTGAGTCGTTGGCCCAAGTCCCACCTCAGCTGCCTGAGGTGGACTCTTCCTCAGTGGTGGGAGGTCGTCTGATGCACTTCTACAATCAATGGAAGTCCATAACCTCAGACAGATGGGTCCTCCAGATAATCCGCGAGGGGTATTCACTCAATCTTGTGGAGGCCCCTCCGGATCGTCCTCCCAAATGACAGCCCAAGCTGTCAACCCTTCAGTCAGACCTTCTCGCCACCGAGATTCAGGGCCTTCTGAACAACAGGGCAGTGGAAGTAGTACTGCTGCATCAATGGGTTCTACTCCCATTACTTTCTGGTTCCAAAGAAAACCAGGGGCATGCGCCTCATTTTGGACCTTAGAAAACTAAACCAATTTCTGCCCAAGGAGAAATTCAAAATTATTTCACTAGGAACCTTGTTACCTTTGCTTCATCAACACTGGCTAGCTTCCCTAGACATGCAGGATGCTTACCAGCACATTTCTATTCACCCAAAGCATCACAAATTCCTAAGGTTTGTGGCTCTGGGACAGCATTATCAGTTCAGAGTCCTGCCCTTTGGGCTATCCTTGGCGCCACAAGTTTTTACAAAGTGTTGTGCAGTTCTCACAGTGCATCTCAGAAAGATTGGAATACAGATGTTCCCTTATCTGGCCGATTGGCTTCTGGCAAGTCCTTCCAGGCAGGGAACTCTGGACGCCATAGACATGGCTTCACGCTTTCTCACGTCCATGGGAGTCCTGCTAAACCTCAAAAAATCGCAGTTGTAGCCCTCCCAGAGGCACCTTTTTATAGGAACTCTTCTGGACACCTCCTGTGCGAAGGCTTTTCTTCCAGAGGACAGGAGGAGCCATATCCTTCAGATGGCCCGTCAGATCGGGGAGAGCAACTCTGTTCCAGCTCTCTCGATGCAACGGATGCTAGGTCTCATGGCATCCTCGGTGTTCACTGTACCCCTAGCTCGCCTTCACATGAGAACTTCTCAGTGGATGCTCAGTACTCAGTGGTCCCCAACCACTCACCCGCAGTCCTTTCTCATCAAGGTGACAGAACCTCTAAAGACGTCGCTCACCTGGTGGTCGCAAGAGAACAATCTCCTAGAAGGTATCCTTTGCTCCTCTGGATCATCAGATTTCCATTACCACAGGCAGCGTCCCTGATGGGGTGGGAAGCTCACTGTCAGGCTCTCCACACTCAAGGTACATGGACTCAGGTCGAGTTCCAGCTACATAAATGTTCTTTAGAAATGAGAGCCGCCCTTATGCGGCTCGGCGGGTTAAAGGACATTCTGTCACAAGAACATTCTCCTTCAAGCGGACAACAAAGCAGTGATGTATTACATCAACAAACAGGGCGGTGCTCACTCTAACCCCTTATGCAGAGAAGTGATGAGAATGTGGGAATGGTGCTTGCAGCACAAGTGTCTAATTCAAGCAGTCTACCTGCCAGGAGTGCAGAACAAACTGGCAGATCACCTCAGCAGAACAGAGACAGATCCTCACGAATGGTCTCTCGACTCAGCCGTAGTTCAATCAATATTTTCAGAGTGGGGAACTCCAGACCTGGACCTTTTTGCATCCCCACTCAACACAAAACTGCCTCTCTTCTGCTCCAGAAATCCAGGGCCTGGCATTTTCTGTCGGGATGCGTTCAGGCTGCAGTGGACAAAACGCTTTCTATACGCCTTTCCGCCTCTTCCTCTAATTCAGGGGGTACTTCTCAAGTTTGAATCTCGGGGACAAATGATCCTCATTGCTCCCTTCTGGCCTCGACAGATGTGGTTTCCACTACTCAACAATATGTCGGCAGCTCCATGAACTACTCCCCTTCAGGCGAACCTCTTGACTCAGGGGCCTGTTGTTCATCCCAACCTGAGATCGCTTCACCTTCACGCTGGGCTCCTGAAGAGGTAGAAGAGAACAGGTTCAATGTCTCTCGCAGGGTTTCAGATATTCTTCTGGCTGTGCAGAAGCCAGCCACTAGGAAAACTTACACAGCCAAATGGAAGCATTTTTCGCTCTGGTGTGCAAAATCCTCTTTGAATCCCTTTTCCTGCCCACCAGATAAAATTTTGGAGTACCTCTTAGACCTCTCAAATTCAGGTCTGCAGTACTCTACAGTCAAGGTTCACCTTTGTACCATTTCACCTTACCATGAGCCGGTACTTTCCTTGTCACTGGCTCAGTTACCCGTGGTTAAGAGGTTTCTTAAGGGAATTCTGCACACCAGACCTCCTACAAGACGTCCAGTTGCAGCCTGGGACATTAATCTTGTGCTAGACATGCTCACTGAAACCTTCCAGACCTCTGGCTACCTGTGAGCTAAAATTTCTCACCTGGAAAACGGCCTTCCTGGTGGCCATTACCTCAGCCCACAGGGTCTCTGAGATACATGCCTTGGTCACAGACCCTCCGTATACTGTGTTCCATAAAGACAAAGTAGTCCTTAGAACCCATCCTAAATTTCTTCCTAAGGTTGTTTCGGAATTCCATCTAAACCAACCTTTGGTCCTTCCCTCTTACTTTGCGGACTTCCAAAATGAAGGAGAACATTCTCTTCATTCCTTGGACGTTAAGAGAGCTTTGCATTTCAATCTAGATAGAACAAAAGACTTTTGTAAAGCTCAACAACTGTTTGTTCCCTTCAGCGAGACCCGGCTGGGTCAACCTGTCGCTATCTGATATATCTCAGCATGGCTAGTGGCATACCTTCACCACTGTTATTCCATGGTGCAGATTAAGCTGGAGGGCAGAGTTTACGCTCACTCTACTAGGGCGGTCGCGGCATCTCTGGCGGAAATCCGCAATGTGCCCATTGCAGATATTTGCAATGCGGCTACCTGGAGCTCAGTGCATACTGTCGTTAAACACTATGCCCTGGATGTCCATGCCAGATGACATCTTTCCTTTGGCAGAACCATCCTTAATGGACTTCTGTCCTAAAACTGTGAGCTCTTGGTCTCTCATGCTGTCCTCTCGGGGGATTATTAGCTCGGTACTCTCCCATTAGTGTGAATGAGTGGTGGAGACTTATGTCCAAGAAGTTATGAAAATTACGTACTTACCGTAATTCTTGATGATCTTGGACGAATCTCCACCACTCATTCACATGCCCGCCCTCCATCCCCCGAGCTCACCTCTGTTGTTGGTCTTCACTCCCTCAAATCTTTAGGCTGTGAAGACTTCTTTGTTGACCCTTCTTATACAGGTCGTCCGGACTATCTTATGTCCGGTTTTTGGTTAGACTATCCTTCTAGGTTAGTTATGCTGCACCTCCTCGGAAAAAAAGGTAATGAGGCGGTTGGAGGGTCGACGCCGAGACAGTCTTTACCGCACGAGCTGAGGCTCACGGTGCCGCTCCTCATGGCCCCATCTCTGGCGCCGGCCCTCCAGCAAAAAGTTTGCTCCCACTGGGTCCTAGTGCCTCCAGTGCAGATCCCATTAGTGTGAATGAGTGGTGGAGACTCATCCAAGAAGATCAAGAATTACGGTAGGTACATAACTTTCATTTTTTGCAGGAGGGCTGTGCCCACCCGCGCCCCTCTGAATATGGATTCTCAACCCTGGGGTGGGGTGCATGTTGGGGAGGGGGAAAATCCTTACATCAGACAAAAGTTAAGTGCCGCAGCCGCAGGGAGTGGCAAAAGTTTCATGCACCCGGTTCCGAACCCTGTACCTGCTGCTCCTGAGCTAGCCACCCACACCACCACACCACATGGCTAGCTCAGTGGCAGCAGGCACACCAGTCCCCCCAAACCCCTTCCCTGTCCCTCCCTTCCCTCGCTATCCCTCCTTCCTGTCACCCTTTACTACCCTCATGTTCACATGGGGTCACTACCCTTGCAGGGTAGCCCAGAAGGAAAGCGCTAAATATGAGTCACTGTTTTGACGGTCACTCATATTCGGTCACCATCCTTACTGGATACCTAGTGACAGAGACAGTACATGACTAGCATGAGGAAAAAATCCTTGATCTGTTCTACAGAGCTAGCTTTTCCACCCTCTAACCAACACTCTAACAAATTGCCTAGTTGAACACACATTTCCCATGCCTTCCTTAAGCCTCTACATTTTTGCCTGTAGTCCTAGGTAGCCAATTCAAAATGTTTTAACAAGGCATGTTTTACTTTAGTACAGTCAATACAGTCCTCACTGTCCATCCTGGGGAAGGCTTCTAATGTCTTGCACAAAAGTAGTGGCAAAAGGTGAGTTGCCCAAGAAGCCTTGTCCTGTTCAAATTGTCCAAAGATTCTTTCGAAGGATTTTAAAACCAAGTCAAGATTATCCTCATCCTGATACCTGGAAAACATTTTGAAATTAAGTTTGGCTTCTTGGGTCAAACCCCTGATGTAAGTACTTACGGTCTGTGGTTGCCGCCTTCTGGCACAGAATCTTCATCTCCCACTCGTGTCCATGCTCTTGCTCTTCTCTTGGCTGGATCTCATGCTGGCACTACCTTTCTCACTCCTCTCTCTCTCAGATCTCATGCTGGCACTGCCTCACTCCTCTCTCTCAGATCTCATGCTGGCACTGCCATTCTCATTCCTCTCTCTCTTTTTCTTTTGCTCCTCAGCTTCCAGCTTTATTCTTTGCAGCTCAGCATCTGCCTTCACCTTAACCAGGATGAGCTCTAGTTGCATCTTTTCTAATTAGTCTGCTTTTGCAGCTGTTCCAGTTATAGGCTCTGGTTCACTTGTTCACTCACTAGCCTCAGTCTCATGACTTTGGCCAGCAGTAACCACTTTTGCATGGCTTCCCAGATCACTTTCTTCAAGGATGTCCACGGGTTTGACCTGTTGCTGGCTTTCCTCAAATACAAGCCCTCTTCTCTTGCACAGCTCCTGAAGGTGTGCCACTGTACATCTCGCATATGTTCCAGACATAGTGTCTCCTAGCTATCTACAATTACTTAGAACAAAATAAAAATGGCAGTATATACAGTATACCCTTTGTATATCCCAGTTCTATGATTGGACAGATAACTTTTTGTATTGACAATCTGTTGAAGATCCCAACCACTGCTGGCCAATAAATCAGACAGGTTTTCTCCCAGAACTCAGTCCGCACGTCTGCCAGGTTTCACGACCCTTCAGATACTTGAATGGTCTCCGTGATATGCTGCCATCACTTAGCTGGACTCCCATTCAGGGTATCTTTAGGTCAGAATCCCACCACAGTCACTGCTCACACAGTACAGTGATGTTTCTCATAGGAGAAACAACAAACCACTTTAGTTACGGCTGAGAACAGTTTGTTTTAGATAGCTTAGTAGCTTGTCTCTTTGGAAATGGATCACACACTGGCCAATTACCCCAGGTTATCTATACCTTAAAAACTCAGTCACAGAAAGCATGAAGCATATACAAATATTTAATATTTCACTGCATTTACGTAATCCTACCTGTACCAGCTTGTTTGTATCTATATCTTAAGTTACTGTTATACTGTGTTGTACTGTTACACTGTGTATTTTCATTTGTCTTACTGTGACAAGGTACCTTTGTAAATGAGCCTATGGCTCAAAGGTTTTCCAAACTGCTGTTTAAATAAATAAATAAATAAAATATGGTGCAGGATTATACATGCTAAAGACTGAGAAATATAGCACACTACACAGATGAAAAATAAAACATCTGAACAAGACAGAATTCACACACAGAATAACCTAAGATCTAACTAAATTATAGATTTAGCTTATCACCAGCTGGAATCTTGTGAGTCTTAACAGAGTAGACCATGATGGTGAGGCTTCCACATCCCTAGTAAGACTGCCTTACTCGGAGTAAAACAAAACAGAAATACCTTTGGCAGGCCAGCCCACCTGCATGCATTATCGGCTCCATCTCTCTGACATCACATCCTGGCAATTTCCTTTGACCTGTGGGGACCTCTTCCACAACTGAGCTGGTCCAAACTGGTTGTGTGTACTCAGACTCTTTTGTATTGCTACTATGGCCATCTGCTCAGCAGAAAGCACCTAACTTTGGCTGACCACAGTTTACACCCAAAGGTGTCAGTATGGCTCATTTGTTAGCACATCTGACTCTGGGTGAGAAGGTCACGGGTTCTCTTCCAACTGTGGGATTGGACTCATACCTAAACGCAGGCACCCAAGTGCAGTATTGGGGGTGCTGTACTGTTGGGGTGTGCTGTTCTTCGGATGAGACATTAAACCAAGGTCCCTTCTACCCATCTTGGTGCTGTCCTGGTGGGTGTCCAGGTGGAAGTAAAGGAACCCAAGGCATTCTTTGCAAAGAGTAGGGTACATTCCCAGTGTCCTGGGCAGTATTCCCCTTCCCATAAAACTGGTTCATGCAATTGTCCAGGCTGTGTATGGGTGCTGATGTGCGATATGGCTGCCACTACACATTCAGTCACTTCACTACCAGTCTAGCACTGCTTGTAAAGCACTTTAGGATACATTATATACAAAAAGCACTATATACATGCTGATTCTTCTTCTTCGAAACATAAAAGAGGCTTTAGATGAAAGGAACTCTCTTACCCACAACAGAGTTTTTAGATGACAGGAACTCTGCTGTCCAAACCCAATTTGTTCTCCCAAGCACACAGTACATGTGAAACTGTCATCACAATCCCCATTTATCTCCCAAATCAAATACTTCACAAATTAAATAGACAGTAAAATAAAAATAAAAAAATACTGTGTGCTACATCTGTTAGTTTATCTCTTAGCTGCTGCTCTTTCCAGCTTAGTCCAAGCCCACAGAACCCACTTCTCCAGACTGGTATCCTTGCCTCATAACTAGGACTTCTTTCAACCTCTACAAGACTCCACTTTTATGACTAGATAATGATTTTTCAAAGAAGTGCACAGTACTTACTGTACTATGAAAAGGTCTGGTGACAGACAGATATTATATAAATACATTTTACTGGAACAATGATGAGCAAAGGTCAACTAATTTACAAATCAGCTTTTGTGTCTTCCCTTGGTTCAAGATGATAGACCTACAGTAGGGCTCCTTATCCGTCAAATCCAGCTTCTCCTCCTCTTCACCGACTCTTGTACTGACACTCAGACATCTTTATGCAGCCTGTCCTATCCTGCAATTACTTTAACAGCATTTCACAGACTTGCTCTGATTTTATAGTATTGCACAGGCAATTTTGTCTTTAATTATATAGCTCTATATATTCACATCTGTGCTGGCAACCTAATTCAGTCACGTACTGATCTGTGTTTTCTGTACTATGTTAAGCGTGAGTGCTACATTTGAACTGTTCAACCTTTACATCTAGGTTAACATTACAACACTGTGGACATGTTTTAAAGACTACCTCTAGCTTGTTCTATTTCTGGTCTGTGAGTAAGTAGGTCTTGAAGACTTCTAGATCCTCCTTCCTAGCCAAATGGAGGAACAATAAATATTGTAACACGAAGAATAATGTATGGGCAACAGTGTGTAACGAGATTTTTAATTTTTTTTTATTTTACACAGTAGAGACATAGCACTACCACATAAACCACAAGACTAAAGGCTGAGTGGTTTATTATTGTAGCACACACCGAGGGTAATATAAAATATGAGTTTAGCTGTTAGCCATGTTTATTTTATATTATTACTGCTTTAGACAGTGGTGGTTGGCAGGTAACAGCAGAGTGTGCAGAAAACAAAAGTAGATTTTGTGTGCTGCCATTGTGATTTGTGCTTGGTGCTGTGTGTGTAAGACCAAGGCAATTCTTCATTACACACATACATATGCAATTGAGGGGGAGCGGGTTGTAATGAGAAAAGGCAAGGTACTGAGTTCAGGGTATAACTGTATGTAACCAGTAATTAGTATTAGTTTTAGTAACACTGAAAAGTTTAAATTGCTTTGTGTCTACCTTTTCCAGTTGTCACTAACATTCCTTGCAGGCCCTCCTAGGAATGTCAACTGTTTCCTGCAGTTGTTCTGACCGGAGATGCAGTAAATAAAAAAATAAACTGGTACAGCACTGGTCCGTAATAATTTTAACTCATGCTTTAACAACAAATAGTTTAAATGAAGCCATTGAGTCTGCACTTTTCCTTTCTGTATAGTTATCGAAATTGTTTCTTCAGGTAAATGTATGGGGATAAAAGGAATCTCATTTAGAGGTGCAAGTGGGGGCGAGGATATGAAAAAGAGCTTAAACACAATGGCAACTTGAGCAAACATACGTAAATAAATACTGTACATGAGGTGCTATATAGTGATATGCATTATTTACAATAGTAGGAACAAAATCAGCAACAGTGATGGATAAGAAGAGTATCACGTCCAACAGTAGCTCTCCAGTACATTCAGACAAGGGAGTAGACCAGGTGCTGTCACAGTGGGATGTGAGCAGTAGCTTAAGGGAACACTGGCAGGTGGACAGACACCCAGGGCTAATCTGTTCCATAAATGAGGGAGTAGGTAATTGAAGGCAAGCTGAACAGTCTTCTTTTTGCAGCAGGTGTCAGTATGGGAACAAACGCTGTGCCCAGAGCCTGGGGAGGGACGGAAGCAGATTGTTTAGATAACTAGGGAAATGTCAGTGAGAATTTTAAACCCATACAGGGCCAGATATTGGGAGCCTCTGCAAATAAGCAAGGGCCATTGCAGACTGTCATACAGAGTAAGATGATGAGTTGGGGGGGCAGGGGAGAATAAAGCAGGAGACGGAGTTGTACAAGATGTCTTGTTTTGACAGGTGACATTTTGGGCAGCGACATAGATGATGCCACCATAGTTAATTATGGGTAAGATCATGCATTCATCTTATTCCTGCAGGCTCAGAACCCTCAGTAGCTGCAACTGGACCACGTGTTTAGCAGTTTTTTTTCCTGATACTGGTTACATTGGAATAATTTAATTTGGTTACTAAACGGTATTATCTGACATACATAATGAGACACACAATATAACACCATGAAAGTAGCAGAAATAAGCAGTAAGTCAGCAGCATGTATCAATTACAGTAGGTGGCATTACAAGACACTGTCCCACATTACATAATATATAGGCAACCTGAGACCATCCATCCTGAAAAATTAGCATAAATCAACACAGTATCCGATAAAGCCAAGTGGCTGATCTTGACTGCCATTTTAGTATATGTCATAATTACTCCGATATGTGTCATATCCACTGAGTGTGGGTCATAGCCATTTTGGCATGTGTCATACATACTTTGGCATGTGTCATAATTATTTTGGTATGTGCCATACCCATTTTGGTGAGTGTCATGCCAATTTCAATGTATATCACACCCAT
This sequence comes from Neoceratodus forsteri, assembly GCA_016271365.2. Taxonomy (NCBI): domain Eukaryota; kingdom Metazoa; phylum Chordata; order Ceratodontiformes; family Ceratodontidae; genus Neoceratodus; species Neoceratodus forsteri. The sequence goes on along the minus strand of CM057453.1, from coordinate 347,674,560 downwards.
TTTGGTATTTGTCATACCCATTTTGGTATTTGCCATATCCATTTCAGTATGTGTCATACCCATTTTTTGTATTGTTGTTATTGCAATATGTGTCATATTCATTTCCGTTTTTGTTACACCATTTCACCATGTGTCATATCCATTTCAGTATGGGTTATATCCATTTAGCTATGTGTCATAATTATTTTAGTATGTGTCATACCAATTTCAGAATGTCTCATACCCATTTCAGGTTAAGTCATACCCATTTCGGTATGTCATACCCATTTTGCTATGTGTCATGTCTATTTCAGTATAGGTCATATCCATTCTGGTATGTCATTATTAATTCAGCATGTGTTATATCATTTTTGGTGAGTGTCATATTCATTTCGGTTTGTGTTAAACCCATTTTGGTGTTTGTCATACCCATTTCAGTATGTCATACCCATTTTGCTACGTGTCATAACCATTTCAGTACAGGCCATATCCATTTCAATATGTCATAATTACTTTTTTACGTATCTTACCCATTTTGGTATAGCATATCCATTTCAGTTTGTGTCATATCCATTATGGTGTGTGTCATACCCATTTTGGTATTTGTCATATCTATTTTGGTATTTGTCTTACCTGTTTCAGTATGTGTCCTAGCCATTTTGGTATATGTGATAACTTATTTTAACAAGTGTTATTTCTATCTTGGTGTGTGTGATACCCATCTTGGTATGTCATACTCATTTCAGAAGGTAGCACACCTATTTTGAGTGTGATATACTCATTTTCGTTTTTGTCATTCTCTTAATATTATGCTGTAAACATTGTGTTGCTAGTCAGACATTTGACTATGCATTGTATTCTGAAAAATGTAATTTTGAATTGAATGGCTTTCCATAATAAACCTTGAAAAAGGAAACTGAGAACTCAAAAATATATTCTCTAGTGACCTGTGAGAGCTGAAGGGTTCTGTTTGGAAGTGCATGCTGAAGTGTAGTGCTGCTCTTTAAATGAGCAAAACATCTCAGCACTGTGAACTAGTGGGCAGACTTATTCAAATTTCAGCTGCTCTATGAAAACTAAACCCCCCTGTTTAGAGCATGAAAACAAGAAGGCATGAGAAAGAAAACCGTTATTGATTTACAGCCCTTTTGGGGGAAGTATTTCGGCATACTGGATTTTTTTTTTTTAAATCTTTTTATCCCCTCCTAAATGCAGGAGCCCCACTCTGTCAGGAGACACCTAAGCACCAGCCCCACTTCACTGCCTTACCTGATTCCCCGGTGGACCCCCATGGAGCCATGGCTGTACCCTCCAGGAGGGTACGAGGTGGGGCCCCATACACCCTGGAGACAATTCTTGTTTCCATTGGGTCCATTCCAATGGTCAGACAGGTAGGAGCAATAAGGGTCTGTGCTGGTGCCCCTTCTTCTTGGTGCTCCGGTGTTGTTTTCCCCTGTTCTGAGGATGTGGCAAGCACCCGAAGTCAAGGCATTTCCGCAGATGTCCACCACTCCCCAACCCTCTCGTTGTGTGCTCTGCACTTGCTGCACATCTGGTTTCCACCACAGGACAGTCAAGCACTGAGTTGGTGCCCCCTCCCTCCCGGGAGAGGAGAGGAGAGCTGTCCTCCGGATGCTCGATCCTCTCCCTCCACTATCAGCCCCGATGGGCAGGCTCATTCCCAAACTGGACCACTGGTGTCATGTGAGGTGTGGTGTCCAGTGCCTCAACCCTCAGTGCCACTGGACTGGCTGGGCATACTGGATTTTGTCTGATTGATATTAGCCAGTAGCCACCCATGAAGAGTACCCTTGGAAAAAATTAAAATGCCAGAAAACTTGCTCCCATGCTGGGCATTTAATGGTAAGAGTCCTATGTTGCACCATAGAAGACACTGCTGCCAGCTGTCCATTGTAGATGGCCTACAAGGTCTGCAATATCAGGTACTTTTTATTGTGGTTGAGGCATAGTCAAGAAGGGTAGGCAAACCAGGAGAAGTTGTAAAATTCACAAGTAGTGTTTTATTATTACCAATAATAATAAAATAATAATAAAAAAAGATGTACAAGATAGCTGTTCACAAAAGGCAGTACAAACAAAATCCTTCCTCTGAGTCTCTCTAAAGTCTCTCTCTCTCTCTCTCTCTCTCTCTCTCTCTCTCTCTCTCTCTCTCAACAAACCACTGCTCTCTTTATATGAGATGTCCTAGTTGCCACAAGGGAAATTTGATTGCACAACCAGGCAAGAGATAGACAGGTGACAGAAATAGGAGAGGACAGAACAGATCCTTGCTTTTGACTCTATTGACATTCTCCTTTCTGGATTTGTGTATCACTTTGAATTGAAATGGCTGTAGTGCCAGATACCACCTTGTTATTCTGGGATTTTAATTCTTCACTTGATTAAGCCAACAGAGAGGACTGTGATCTGTTATAAGTACACATCATCTCGTAGCAGATAAAAGGTGAGGGACTCTTGGCACCCATTTTGCAGAAAGGCTCATGCTAAGGAGCGTCAGGGAAGCCAACGGCATATGTTGCCCAACTTGCTTATAAATAACCCCCATCTCATGCCCCGTCATACCACTTCAGATCATTTCCCAACATCCATGCAACTGGTTTGCTCTTACAGGAAAATTTGTTTTTACTGATTATTATATCTTAGGGGTATTGCGAAAGATTTTTTTTCAATAGTAGAGTACTTTCTCTCTCTGTTGGGCAATTTCCTACTGATGTACAGAATGGGATGTTCCTCTCATCTATAATATGACTCGTAACTGTACCTAGGCCTACCTCTGATGCATCTGTCTGTAACAGAAATTGTTTCTCATATGTACAAAGCCAGGGGGAACCTTGCGGTGTATGATAAGAAATGGTTGGCTTTTGAAGACTTTCTCAGTTCTCAACCTCACGCCATTGTACAGAGTTTATTTTTGAGTCAGTAGGTTAGAATATTATGAATTTTTGCTTTAAAGTCTGAATTTACAGTAGCTTCTCTGTATGGGCAGCATCTTTTCTATGAGAGACGGAGCAGGGACAGATCAATTTTGATGGGTAAAATGAGGGACATCCCTCATAATCAGGGACAGTTGAGAGGTATGATTGCTGTGTGTGTGTGTGTTTTTACTGTCTGATGAATTGAACATAATTAAATATTTTGGAAAAAAAAAACTGTTTCTCAGAGTCTGAACTTCTTAAAAACAAGGCCTGAACATAATGCAGCTTTGATGACCCAAAAAGCTTCATCACACTCTGGGGATCATTTCACATTATTCTGGTACTATTTCTTTGTGAGTTCAGGGAGGGAAGTATCTAACTGGGCAAAGCTGGATACAAATCTCCTGTAGTAACCAGTCAGACCTAAAAATGCCATGACATGTTTCTTTGTTTTAAGGACAGGACTGTTAGCTGCAGCATCTATCCTGGAAATCTCTGGCTCTGCATCTCCATTTTTTAAAATATATCCTAAATACTGTATCTGGTTTCTTGCATACCTAATGCACATTTGGTAGGATTAATGGCCAGACCTGCATTTTTGATGGATGGGATAACTGCTCAAAGGTGTTGCAGATGGCTTTTCCAGTCTGGACTGTACACCACAACACCATCCAGGTAAGCAGCACAAAATCAGTGTGAGGGGCTAGAATTACATCCAAGTATCACTGGAATGTGGCAGGTGCGCCATGTAAACCAAACAGCACAATGGTGAAATGAGAGAATGCAACTGGAGTGGAAAATGCAGTTTTGTCTCTGGATTCTTTAGCTAGGGGAATTTGCCAGTAACCCTCGGTGAGATCAAGGGTACTAATGTACTTGGCACTTCCCAATCTGTCCACCAGATCATCTATCCTGGGTATAGGATAGCTGTCAAATAGAGACACTTGATTAAGTTTCCTAAAATCAAGGTGAGTCTTACACCCACTTCTTTTTATTTACAATCACCACTGATAATGACCAAGCAATTCTTGATTATTCAATGATACATAACTCTTTCATTTTTTTCTATTTCCTTAACCATATCTGCTCTTAACCGCTCTGGTAATCTATATGTCTTTTGTCTAATAGGGTGAGCATTCTGTCACTATTACGTGCTTGACCCTTTTTATTTGGCCTGGCACTATGGTAAAAGTACTTCTAAATGTCATTATCAAGTTACACATTTCTGTGGGTAAGAAAACATTCACCTTTACAGCATCAGAAGTTCCAGTTTATCATAAGCTATATCAATATCTTCTTCAGCAGTTTCTGGTTATACTAATAAAGCAACCTTTAGTGTTTTTCAACTAATTTCTTCAGGAGGTTAGCATGGTATATCTTGGTAGGATTTTTCCTATCAGAGGTCTCAATCTCATAGTTAACTGCACCAGAACATCTAATCACTTTATGAGGTCCTTGCTGCTCATTAATGGTTTATTTTCTGTAGTGGGTTACAGTAACAAGATCTTTTCACCCTGCTCAAAAACTTTTTCTTTTACCCCATGGTCATAATACACCTTTTGCTGTTTGTGGACTTCTTCCTGATTACTGTGGACAATTTCAGCATATTTTGCCAGTTTCTTTCTCAGTGCAAACATGTAAGATGTGATAGATTCTTTCTGAGTGGTACTGTCGTCCATGTTTCTTTTATTACATCTTGTGGCCCTCTAGATTGTTTACCAAGGAGTGAAAAACCTGTTGATGCGTGTGGTATTTCTCTGTAAGCAAAATCAGGGAAGATAAGTATTGGTCCCAATCTTTCCTTTCACCTTTTACAAACCTTTTTAACATGTTTTTTAGGGTTTGATTGAAATGCTCAACAAGACTGTCTGAGGGTGATGGCAGTGATACCTACTGTAGTAGTCAGTACAGCTGCTTAAGTAATGCAGCACCAAAATTACTACCCTGATCAGTAACGATGTCTTTAGGTATGCCCAGCCTGCTTAACATTTTGGCAAGCTCTGCTGCCACTTTTGGGGCTGTGACGATACCCAGAGACAATTCCAATGGGTACTAAGTAACATAGTCACATACTACCAAAATGAATTGATTACCCTTTTTACTTTTGTCTAAGGGGCTAACCACATCCAATGCAATTCTCTCAAAAGGCACATGTATCAAGGGTAGCACACGGGGCACCTTGTCTTCTTTACTCACTGGGGCAACTTTCTGACATTCAGCATAAGTACTGCAATAGGTAGCAACATCCTCATGAATCCCAGGCCAGTAAAACTGGTACAGCAATCTGGCAAGGGTGTGATCCCTCCCCGAGTGACCAGCCATAGGACTATTATGTGCTATCTGCAACAACTTAGTTCTGTGCTTCTTTGGTATGACCAATTGTTCTATCTGTTCCTGTGTCTGAGGATTAACCCAAACTCTGTACATTAAACCGTTAAATTTTTTAAACATTGGTTTATCCTGTTTTTGTTTCACCACCAGCTGCTTAAAATAACCTTGGAGAGAAACATTGTTAGTTTGCTCAGAAACAAAATCACAATCAGTTATCAGTTTAGTTTCAGCATTTTTATACGTCAGCCTCTTATGTTCATCAGTCTTTTGTTGCCCCTTTTTTTCAGGCACTTTCTTTCTTTGCTGATCTTCTGGATCTTCGAGTTGGGCTCAGACAACTCCAAATTGAAAGTCACCAAAAGGAAAAGAGTCCTCAACATCTGAAATTTTCTTTTCCCGTGCTCTTGTTATCACAGCTGCTGACACAGCAGGATTTACTCTCTCTGTGATTAACTTCACAAATGCTGGAAAGTCATTTCCAATAATCATAGGTAAAGGTAGCTTGGGTAGTACCCCACTTTCATTTGGTGCAACACCCCATTAATACTCAGAGTCACTTGGGTAGTGGGATAGTATTGAGTGACCCTGTGGAAGCATATATCCCCAGTACCTGGTCCTTTTGCAAAGTCTTTTCTCAGAACTTCGGCATGCACCAGGATCTATTGGTTTCCCAAATCTGTAAATCCCATCACAGTCTTATCTCTTACCATGACATCTGTTAAATACATTTGGCAACTTGCTAAGGTCAAATTTGCTTCAGTGTTACCCAAATTGTTATCGCAGTTTCTTGCAAGATGGCCTGGCTTATTACACTTGTAGCAGATTAAGTCTCTGGGTACAGACTTGTTGCCCACATCAGAGTTTTTATCTAACTGGGAGTTAAATCAGGAAAAATAGGTTCTTACCAGTCCCTGGCTGCTACTTCACTGCTGTGGTGTCTGTCTAGCCATCTGATAGTCCTCAGCCAATGAAACTGCCTTTTCCTCACTTTCTGGGTGGTGTTCTTTTACCCAAATACGCATGTCTACAGACAGAATGTTGAGGAATTGCTCCATTGCAAATATGTCTATGATCCATGGAACTGTTTTGCCTTCTGGTTGGAGCTATTTAATGAGGAGTTCTCAGAGTCTGGTGAAGGCTTCTTGAGGATTGTTGACTGAGTTGTGGGACTGGAATCTCTGCCTGTAGGTCTCTCCTGAGATGTCATACCTTTTAAGGATTTCTTTTTTCACAATGTCATAGCTTTCTGACTATACAGTGTCCATACTGCTGTAGGCAAGTTGGACTTTACCTGTCCGATAAGGTACCAGCTGGATTGACCATTGCTGATTTGGCCACTGGAAGGCTCCGGCAGTACTTTCAAAAGCTGTCAGGTATGCTTCAATATCATCTGAGGGACACAACTTTGTAAGTTTAATGTCTTTTAAGATATTTGTGTTTTGCTGATCTGCTGGACCTCTACCAGGTCTTCCAACTTTGATAGCTTGCAAGGCACCCAACCATTGCTGCTCCTGTCACTGCATTTCTTCTCTTCTCTGCTGCTTCTCTTCTCTGCTTCTCAGTCTCTCTTTGTTGTATAGCCCACCATTCAAAGAATACAGGAATGCTTTTAGGTTCTGTCCCTGATGGTTCATCTTCTTCCATCTCTGGTGCCGGATGTACAGTATCAGCCTCGACTTTTGTTTGTGATTTTAATTTGGCTGTCATTCTAGTAATGACTCCTGGGCTTGAAGTTGTAGGATCCATACCTTTCTTCTATGCTTCCCAGGTAGCAGATCCAGCACCCATGCACAAAACTCCTGGCGTAGAGTATACAGGGTGTAAATCTCACTTCTAGTACCAACTGAGGTCGAGGAATAGGTCAGGAAGCAGAGGCAAATAAGAAGGAGTTATAAAATTCATAATTAGTGTTTTTTTCTTATGAATAACAATAAAATAAAAAAGATGGCACAGGATAGCTGTTCACAAAGGCAGTACAAACAAAAATTCTTCCTCTAAGTCTCTTTCTAAAGTCTCAATCTTTTTCTAAAGTCTCAATCTCTCCCTCTCCCTCTCCCTCTCTCTCTCTCTCTCTCCACACATAAAACATTGCTCTCTTTACATGAGATGCCTCTGCCTGGCAGTTTAACCTCTTCATCCTGTTCTTTTAAGTTTCATCTCCTGTTTTTCACAAAATACAACACATTTTTTCAATGACCTTCCTGTGACCAGCTAGAAGAGTACACCAGTCTTCTTAATAGGTGCAACCAATTAAGACATCCTGTCCCAGGGCAGATTTCCTGCAGATAATTCTGCACACAAGCTTGTGGAGGTCAAAATGCACTTAAAGAGCTGCTGATGCCATCTGGCCAAAAGTGCTACATTGCAGAATTAGGATAAGCATATTCACAGTAAATCTCGTACAAAAAGTAGATTTGTGTGTTACTTCATTTTAAAATTATTAGCCATTTTGTAACCCTGATTTCACTACCTGTTCAAAGAAAGCCTGTTCCAGTGAAGAGCTGCTGCTAATGTCATCTAGGGACCTTACAGTTTATTTTTCCATGTCAGCAAGCTTATAGGGCCTGTTTCTCTAAAGCTGTAAAGATCATGTGCAATGGTTTTCATAAGTAAAACAGGCAGCATGAGTTGGTAAACATTGCTTTAAAAACTTTGTGTTTCAGGCTTTGTAACAAAATTGATAATATTTTGTCTGGATGCTTTTTATTGAGGTCCTTTTGTTGAATGCTAGATCATAGCACACTGTGAGGTCTACAGACTGAATAAATTTCTGATGAAAGGCTGAGCTCATTCACACCTATCAGTCAATTGAGGCAACTTCTAAGAATGGCAATTTTAAACAATTAGCCCATCTCCTTGTTAATGGGGGTGGGGCAGACTCATCTATGTCCTACTCTAAATTACAATGATCATTTTACCAGAGCTAACACTTCTACCCCAGTAGGAATTAACACATATAAGGCCCCTATTAAAACATACTGTAAAGCAGACAATGACAAACAGCAGTAAGATTAGTAGCACGCTAACTGGCTTCAGCAGTCTGGAAGCATGTAAACTTAGTATTCAGCAACCCTGGTGAAATGGACAACACAAAAACAGCATTAAATAATACAATTTTATCAACTTTGTTACAAAACCTGGAACATATATAGTATTTATAGCAATGTTTACTGACTGGTGCTGTCTATTTTACTTGTGAAAACCATTGCACATGATCTTTACAACTTTGGAGAAAAGGGTCTTATAAGCTTGCTGACAGTCATTACTAGACTTTGAGCTCCCTAGATGACATCATCAGCAGCTCTTTACTGACACCTGCTTTTATTGCACAGGTAGTGCAATCAAAGTTACAAAATGGCTAATAACTTTAAAACCAAGTAACGTAAAAATCTAGTTTTTGGTATGAGATTTACTGGGGGTATGCTTATTTGGATTCTGCACTGTAGCACTTTTTGCATCAGTGGCTTTTTAAAGGTTAACTACCCCTGTGTTCCAGATAAACCCAAATAGCTTTCTGCAAACATTTCAATAATATAATTATATACATTTGCAAACTAAGGGGTCCCAGTTTCACATATAGATTCACATATTTTTTTAACCACAGAGAAGCAAGGTGAGAAAGAAAGAATAGAAGCAGCATGTGAAGGAAGGGAGATAACAGAGGTAAACTGTGGGACCATCTGAGTGGCCAGTTCCTAGGTGCCACAAGGAAAATTTGATTATGCAATCAGACAGGCAAGCGATAGATAAATGACAGAATAGGAGAGAACAGAATAGACCCTTGCTCTTGACTCTCTTGCTGTATAGCAAATAGGACCGGGTTTTATGCCAACCCTGTCACATTTATATAGCACAAATACGAAATTGTTTTGGAAAAATGAAAATGTGTCCACTATAACCAATGGTCAGCATTTAGTGGTCCAGTATAAGTGGAGTTGACTGTATAGAGACTTATGTAAAATATGGCTAAATTGAGTGAAATAGCCAGAGTTGAGTAAGTTACAGCTCAAATCACATTACATTGCCTAGCCAAATGAGCTGCTTTTGCATTTCTCAATGAGCTGCATAAGTGTTGCTGGATCCATTAGAAAGTCTTACAAAAACAGTTATCAAGGAGTTGCAACTCACTTCTGCAGTGCACTGTGACTCATCTGCAGATGTGTTTCAGCTGAGTTGCAAAATCATTTCATAAATGTGGCTCTTAAGCTGGCAAAAGGTTGAAAACAACATATTGTGAGTTGCCGGTGCAGTGTTAACTTTAAAAACAATGCTGAACCAACTCACTGGCATGAGTGTCTAATGCAAACTGTACTGTGCATCTTGAATTTCTACAGTAAATGACTAAAGAGTGGTGTGGCTGTCTCTTTTATCAGAAATGGGGGTGGTGGTCAGGGGAAGCATGGGGGAGATAGGGGGCATGTCTAAGGACTCTTTTATTATCTCAAATGTAAAAAAGTGCTAACGCAGACCTAAAATGATAAGGACTCTTTTTATTATTTCAAATGCAAACAAACTCTGATCAGAGCCACAATGGCTGCTAATGCATTAATGTGATAAGAGATTTATTTATTTATGACTGTATGTATGTATTTATGTGTGTATGTGTGTCTGTGTGTATGCATGTACAGTATGTATGTATTTATGTGTGTATGTATGTACAGTATGTATGCATGTGTGTGTGTATGTATTTCAAAGGTTTTCTAGGAAAGACATACTGAACTGGTAGCAGCTCATTTTCATTTCCAAAGGTGGACTGTGAATCCTCAGGGCAGGGGTGGTGCAGGTAAGTGGCAGCCAGCTCAAACCTCACAAAAAGTCAGAGGAAACCTGCACTTGAAGACAACCAAGGCACCAACTTTTTATCAATTTCAAACACTTTATTGCAGAAATATAACAAAAGAAGGTGCACCGATGTATGCACTGGCCACTAGTTGCCCCAGCACTTTGGGTATGAAACCCTTCATTAGGGGGCATGGTTAGCAGGAGAGAAGTGATGTCAATTTGTACACTAATTTCATGAATAAACATGACATTAATTAGAAAATAAATTTACATATGTACACAAATACAAAAAAGTGAAAAACATGAGAAAATACAAAAATTCTATGTCAGTCAAAATATCATCCAGACCATACAATCATAACATTTCCAAAGTTATTTTTTTTAAATAAAATCCATTATCAAGAAAAAAAATTGTTTGCTTATTGTAACCTGAAACGTGTGTGTGTGTGTGTGTGTGTGTGTGTGTGTGTGTGTGTGTGTGTGTGTATATATATATATATATATATATATATATATATAGTCAGCAAATTCATAATGTACAAATGTTAACCTAAGTAATTTGTATCTGTTCTCTTTTAGATGACTATCTTCTATCTGATCTTGTTTATCATGGAGATCGGTGTTTGTTGATCACACTTGCCTTGCCAGATCACAACAGCCTCCCCCCCCCCCCTTTTTTCATCTATCCACAGCCAGTATGTCTCCAGTTTCAGGTTGCAATAAACAATGTTTTTCTTGATCATGGATTTTATTTAAAAAAAATGATGTCGGAGATGTTATGATTGTATGGTCTGGATAATATTTTGACTGGCACGAGATTTCTGTATGTTCTCATGTTTTTCACTTTCTTTATATTCATGTACATATGTAAAATCTATTTTCTAATTAATGTTATATTTATTCCTGAGATGCCTGTATAAACTGACTTCACTTCTCCTCTCTCCTGCTAGCCACACCCCCTGATGAAGGGTTTCTCACCCAAAATGACAGGGTAACTAGTGCCCAGTGGATATGTCTGTGCATCTTTGTTTGTTGTATTTCTGCAGTTCATTTTCAGATGTATCCTGGGGGAAGGGGAAAGGGGAAATGATAACAGATAAAATATACAGAACATAATACACAGAAATGGAATAAGTGTAACAAAAAGAAACAGGACAATCATGCCACAAATAAACTGACAAAGTAAGTTACCAAGAAATAAGGTGTAGAACTGACCAAAGAACAATTAAAAAGTTACCAACTTAACAAAATAAAAATTGGCAGTATAGAAACTGCTTGTCCCTAACTCTGAAGTGATAGCCCAGGATGTTGAACTATCAGATTTGTTGAACTCTGAGGTAAATGCACTGAAAAAAATGAATAAATGCAGGACCCCACTGGAAATGAGATGTTGTAGGTAAATACATTGGAAAAAAATGGGTAAAAGCAAGACCTTACTGGGAATTAGATGGTGTAGGTAACTACAATGAAAAAATGGGTAAATGCAGAACCCCACTGGACATGAGATGTTGTAGGTAAATACACTGAACAAAAATGGCTAAATGCCAGACCTCACTGGACAAGAGATGTTGTAGATAAATACACTTAAAAATGGATAAATGTAGGACTCCACTGGAAATGAGATGTAGGTAAATGGGTTAAAGTAAGATCCCACTGGACATGAGATGTTGTAAGTAAATACATTGGAAAAAATGGGTAAACACAGGACCCCACTAGAAATGAGATGTTGCAGGTAAATAAATTGGAAATATGGGTAAAAGTAGGACCCCACAAGAACTGAGATGTTGTAGGTAAATGCACTGAGAAAATGGGTACAAGCAGGACCCCACTGGAAATGAGATGTTGTAGGTAAATACATTGGAAAAATGGGTAAATGCAGGACCCCACTGGAAATGAGATGTGGGTAAATACACTGGAAGAATGGGTAAAAGCAGGACCCCACTAGAAATTAGATGTACTGTTGGTAAATGCACTGAAAAAAAATGGGCAAACACAGGACCCCACTGGAAAGGAGATGTTGTAGGTAAATACACTAGAAAAAATGTGTAAAAGCAGGACTCTGCTGCAAATAAGATGGTGTCGATAAACACATTGGAAACCAGAATTGAAGAACAATAGCACCAAAAATCAAGCACACCACTATAAATATAAGTCTTGGTGTAGTTAAATGACTGAGAGTGTTTTTTGCACTATTGCTGTTTTTTGTGGAGGAAGGGGATGTACCGCCCTTCCACTCAGTTATGCTCAGTTTATTGCTACAGTATATAGCTTAAGCCTGTAACATCAGAGAGAAATGCACTAAGAAAATAAGAAATTTAAAACACAGTGTGCAGACATTCAATTGGTGGGGATAAGCAGGGCTAAAAAAAAAGCACAGGTATGAAAGTAACTGTGAGCTGGGGATATATCTCCCTCATTGTTTGAGTATACCAAGTTACATGCAGCTACAAACCAGTGTCACTGGAGCTGCTTATAGAACCTAGAGGTGTTTATTTTTCAGGGTTGCTCAATTTCATTATTCCAGTCACATCAGAGTTAAAATCTTCAGGATTGTCCTTACTGGAACTCTGTAACCCTGTCCACTGGTCCTCCGATGTTCAGTTAGGGGGCTCTATATATATTATTTCTATCACATTCCATAGTGTGGATTAAAACTATAAACTGAGAAAAAAATCTTCTATCAAACGGGCACTGCAAACAGAATATGAATGCAGTTTGTATTGTTTCTTCGATTCTCCATCTTGTAACTAGAAATTAAGTTAATAGGGTGATTAAAAGGAGACCAGTCAACTGTGAATTGAATTTTAAGTTAATGGGAATGAGGTAAATTACAAAGTGCAGTAGGTAGTGTAGATTGTGCAAAAATAAGCAGAGACCTCATTCCCATTAACTTAAAATATTGTTCAGTTAACTGGTCTCCTTTTAATCACCCTATCTATTAACTTAATTTCTAGTTACAAGATGGTGAATCGAAGAAACAATGTCAAACTGCTTTTATATTCTGTTTGCAGTTCCCATTTGCTAGAATATTTTTTTCTCAGTTTATAGTTTTAATTCACATTACTGAAGCTGATAGAGAAATGCAGTAAGAAAATAAGAAATTTAGAACACAGTGTGCAGACATTCAATTAGCAGGGATAAGTAGGGCTCAAAAATAAAGCACGGGTGTGAAAGTAATTGTAAGCTGAGGGATATAACTCTGTCATTATTTAAGTATATCTTTTTTTTTTAACCAGGAGAGAGACACTAAGCTGAAAGCTTGTTTAAAGGTGTGACCTGGGAGCACAAGGAAGTTAAGTGACTTGCTCAGGGTCACAGAGTATGTAAATGGGGGCTCTGGGGTTCAAACCTAGGTTCTCTAGGTTTGCAGCTCAGAGCCTTAAACCACTGCACTATACTGCCTCCTCAAGTATCAAGTTACATGTGGCTACAAACCTGTGTCACTGGAGCTGCTTATAGAACGTATAACAAAATGCTGTTTATCTATCAGGGTTGCTCAGTTTCGTGTCCAATACAGTGCTGACATCAGCACTGGTAATAGCAGCAATCTCATCTCACTGATAAATTACAAAGTGCAGTACTTAGTGAAGATAGAGCAAAAATAAGCAGAGTGCAAAAAAGAATGGTTTGTTTAGTGTCACAAATGGCTCCAAACTTTCACTGCTTGCCTAGCGAGAGAAGCTTCGGGAGATGGGGACTCCAGAGAGAGAAGCTTTGGGAGGGTTGGGGGGGGGGAGAGAGAGACAAGAGCGGGGTGCAACACTGGGTTACTGAATGGACACAACGGAGTGTTTCCATTAGTGGAGTGTGCAACTCCAAAAAAAGTTGTTCGGTAGGAATCCAGTGAGCTGTTTTTTTACTTTGATAGCAAGACGTCTCCAGAGCTCTGCCCTGCAGCCATAAAAAGTGCTAAAGCAGACCTAAAATGTGGAAACAATGGTATCGTACAAAACGGGAGACAAGAGGTAATCTAAAATGAAAAATATAGGTCCCAATTTTTTGTATCTCTTCCGAAGGATGGCACTTCATCAGTGCAGCAGTCCTCTTGTACTGCAATATTAAGTGTCTTCAACTGATATAAATAAAGTAAAAATAAAAACGGTGCCATCCAGAACCTGACCTGAGGGTTCACCACGAAGTGGTGGCCGGGCTTATTCAAATTACAGCTGCTCTGTTATAACCGTGAACCACTGTTTAAAGTATGATAAGAAGAAGGAATGAGAGGCAAACAAAGCAAGCTTTTACTGATTTACACACATTGTGCAGAATTTAGGAGAGGGCACATTGGATTTTGTTTGTTCAACAAATCTCACAACCTCTGACTTAAGTTATGTGGCATGCAATTTTCAAAGCATTTACATGTTTCAACCTAAATATCTAAATAACCCCCCTACAGTTTATTAACTTTGGCTAGTCTGAGATGCAATAGCCAGTTACAATATGTGTGTAGCAGGGGTTGGGGGCTGCATCTACCCATTTTGACAGCTAAGAGGAATAAAGCACAGGAATGCCAAGTGACTTAAAACTTTTGGGGGGACTGGTCATCAGGAAAAACAAGTCATGGTAGACAGCAGCTGTTTCACAGTGCAAAAGTAATTTGAATTTCAAGCCTTCCTGTATTTAATTACTGAGGATATTTGCATGAAATCTTTGTTCTTTAGAGTTTATCTGCTGCTGCAGCTTCTTCCACATCCAAGGCTATACAGTAATCCCCTGTTTGTGACTACATCATAATCTGCTGCTGTGGAAATGACTGTGACATCATAAATTCAGGATGAGGACTTCATACAATCATACATACGAACATCAGAAGAAGCTAGCAGAAGGCTATTTGGTCTATCTAGTCTTTCTTCTGACAGAAGATAATCAAGAGCAGATAAACATGAAGAGACACAAATCCCATTGTCATGCCAATTTTGTGATAAAGAATGGAAGGATTTTACATTCATTTTTTTGTTTGTTTCGTTTCTTTATGACCCTTTTCCTGGCTGGCCCTACTCTCAGCAACCACTCCAGCCCCATCATCTGGTTTCTCCCTGGATTTACTTAACACAATTCCCCCCACAGGTTGCCCCCATTGGTGGGGTGTCCTCCTTGATCTGCCAGTCAAGGATCCAATTGCAGACAGTGCCTGGGTCACCGGTGTGGGGCCCGTGGTGGGGGAAGGGGTCGATGGTGATACTGCCAGTCAAGATGATTTTCCGATGTTCTTTTCCTTCCTGAGGAGCATGCAAGCTGTGATGTCAAGGGTGACACAGAGCATACTTCTGCATGCAGTACATCCAATGTCTGCTGCTCCTCTGCCAACATGTAGCAGCTCCAACATCCTGCTCCCCCAGGGGCCAGTCATATGCTGGGTGCCGCACCACCCCCTTCCTGAAGTCCCCTGGATGCTCAATCCTCCTCCCCAGGCCAACCCTCCAACACTCTGAGTTTGCTCCAGAACCTGGGTCATTGGCACCACATGTGGTAGTGCTATCACTGCACTGGTGTGCAAGCCATTTTGCTGTATTTTTCAATTGAGTTTTACCAATGCCAACTGCAACTGTTTTGCAGAAATCCCTATTTATCTGTCCACTTTCAAACTCTACTGCAGACTAAATGGCATGCCCCCCTCACTGCAAGTAACACAGAGGTGCATGTACACTCACTGTATTTTACTGCCTTGAGTGGTGCACAATGGATGTTCCATTGTAGATGGAGACAGTCTGTATGTGTCTGAAGCCAATCCACTTTACCAGCAGTGAGCTAGTCAGTAGTATGGAGCCAAAGTGATCCAGGACATTTCTGCTCCTTTTCACTGTATTCCATACATTGCTTGTTCATCTGCCTGACTGCCCGCAACAGTACAGATCTCCTATGTGCGGAGATGCTCAAACTGCTGATGCACTGTGTGCCACATACAGGAGCTAAAACAGCACCAAAATGCCCAGCTAGATTCAGCTTTAAACACTGCTTCAGCTTCTGTCTTGTGGTTGTTCATTTGCATCCTTCTCTCCACCCAGCTAACAAGTCAGTATTACATGAATGCAGCCATGTAAATGAGATGTATCTAGGCTACCCCAGTGACCCAGCAGCAGCACATTATGCTGCTGTGCACAGAACTGGAGTTTAGGACTCCAGTTGCCACATCAAAAGGCAGGCCAGGCTGCAAACAGCTGCTTAAGGGCAGGGTGCCTTGGTATGGAAGGGCTGTTGGCAGGTTCTGGCATGCTATGAACCCTGTGGGTTGCCAAGAAGCTTGTTCATTTCACAGGGGCACACAGCAAAGTCAGACCCGATGGGCAAAGCTAATGCCAGAGGATGGATGGGACAACAAGGGAGAAAACATGGGAAAACAATTTCCTGGACAGGGTATATTCCTGCTCACAAGGTATATTCCGGGGGTTGGGGGACAAGAGGAAGCAGCATCTTACTCGAGCTCCCACAGAAGATCTTTAAAAACTAATAAATCATAATCAACTTTAATACAGAACTTCCTAAAAGTTGCTCTAAAGTGTTTAGGATGCCGATGAGAGAGAAGCTGGGCAAAACTAAGGGTGCTGGGGCTCCTGCCGCCAACTTTTTTGCTCCCAAGAAGCAGAACAGGGAGCAGAGGCCTGAACAATGTGGTGGAGCTGGGGCCTCTTCTGACACTTTACCAGGGGAGGCCTCTCTGACCTCCATACTTGCTACACTCCACCAGCTTGTTAAATCCGTACAGAACTGGGACCAAAAATTTGACATGCTCACTCCGAGAGTGTCCACTGTGGAAACCAGAATGGAGCAGTGTGAAGCCACAGTACCATGCTCCAAATCCTCCATCCTTAAATCAATGGACACAACATTTAAACTAATACAAGAGAATACACACCTTCATCAAAGGTTGGAGACCGTAGAAAACCAGGCGAGAGAACGAAATCTTCGAGTGATCAGGCTATCGGAGAACGCTGAAGGGGAGGACAGCCTGGGCTTTGCCAAAATGCTCCTGTTGGCCTTATTGGGTCTACATGAAGCAGACCTTCCCTTATCTATTGAAAAGGACTATAGAATCACCCTCAGGAGAGCTACAATGGACCCCTTGACCCCGAGGACCTTTTTAGTGGTGTGCACTGGAATTGGGGACAGAGATCGGGCCCTAACAATCACCCAGTGTTGCAGGGTTTTGAAATATGGTGAAGATGAACTTATGCTATTTCCAGACCTCTCCTTTCGCACCCGCCAATGCTGCAAGGCATTTGAAGGTCTGCACCAACTTAAAATACAGCACCAGTTGCAGTGGAATGGACAACAATACTTATTCAGCGAGCCCAAAGAAGATAACAAGCGGCTCCAGAAAATTGAACAGGAGATGGCAGGGGGAGACGAGGAGGAGAATTTGTCTGGAGGAAGATTGATTATTTAGGCCATGCTGGTAATGCACATTTTAGAGTGTAGAGACTGGGACTGTCACTTATAGTGGCCCAGATGTAAACAAGCCCACCAGTGCATAAATTGTCTATCTGGGACGGTAATTTGGTATGTGACAAAAACATGGCTGCACGCTGGGTCTTTTCTGAATCAGGACGATGTTAAATATGGCGATTGTGGCTCGCGCCTATCTTTGCAGGGCCTTTGAGGGATCATTTTGTGATAACTGCTTAACTTAAAGTTCCTCCTATATGCAGAATATGTTAAGGGGGGGTGGGGTGTCACATCAGGGTCTCCCTCTGCTCCTTCAGCCTTAGAGATGTAAAGGGGAACTTGGTTGAAAGAATAAAGTGTTTATTTCAGTTTTAGCTCTTTGCTGGTTATGCTTCACAGTTATTGTTGATTAGATAATTTAAAGAGGGGATTGCGTGTTTACTCTCTGGGAGTCCTGGGAATGAGAATTTGCTATAAAATGTTATATTTTGTAATGGGGGAATCATTCAGACTGTTAAGTCACATTAGTAACAGGGTATTTCTTTATGCACATTCTAGCAAGATTCCCTGTTGGCCTTCCTGACTGCATGCATTGGGTGAATTTATTTTATATAAGTCCAGCTAAGTGGGAACTACCCCTATGCTGTACCACTAGAGGGGGTGTCGTGCACTAGCTCTTTGTAAGTATATATTGTCTGTATTACATACCTGTGGTATTCTCCTATGTATACG
This sequence comes from Neoceratodus forsteri, assembly GCA_016271365.2. Lineage (NCBI taxonomy): Eukaryota > Metazoa > Chordata > Ceratodontiformes > Ceratodontidae > Neoceratodus > Neoceratodus forsteri. The sequence goes on along the minus strand of CM057453.1, from coordinate 347,656,417 downwards.
TGCTTTGTAAGTTTTCTTGCAAACTCAATAAATAACTAAAAAAAAAAAAAGGTATATCCCTGATCAACAAGGTATATCCCTGATCAACACAGTATATCTCGGTATATCTCTGATCTACAGGGTATATCCCTGATCAACACTGTACATCCCTGATCAATGAGGTAAGATCCATGATCAACAGGGTACACCCTGATCATTGGGGTATATCCCTGATCAATAGGGTATATCCCTGAGCAACAGGATATATCCCTGATCAACAAGGTATATCCCTGATCAACATGGTATATCCCTGATCAACACGGTATATGCCTGATCAACATGGTATATCCTGATCAATAGGGTATATCCCTCTGATCAACATGGTGTATCTGTAATCAACAGGATACATCCCTGATCAACGGTGGGGGGGGGGGAGAGTAAATCCGTCGTGCAAAAGCTGACTTCTTTAAGTCACATTTGCACTCCTCAAATAGTTCTCTAACTTTCTTCTGGCAGAATCTCTGCTCTCTCCAGCACCCCCAGCTCTGATTCCCCCCTCCCTCAATCCGTGATGCTGGCTCACTAATCTCCGCTCTTTCCTGTGTTGCTGAAGCCCTAAATAAGTATTTCACTTCCTGTGCTGTTCCATCTGGGCCCCCGACTTCCCCTCCTTGCACCCCTAATTCTCCTCCACCCAGCTTTTAGGTTTTCAATTGCCACCAATTTTACCATCTGAAGTCCTGAGAGTTATAACTTAACTAAACCCCTCTAAGTCTAGCCCTGATAGTCCACACCCCAGGCTCCTTAAAATCTCAGCCTCCTCTATTGTTACCCCTTTAACCTGCATCCTAAATCTCTCACTCCTTTCAGACACCATTCCTGTAGCCTGAAAGTCTGCCACAGCCTTCCCTATTTTCAAAGGTGGTGATCACACCATCCCTAGTAACTACCGCCCCATCTTCCTTCTCCCTGCCCTTGAAAAAGTCCAAGAATCCCTTATCCTCTCTCGGCTCAACAAACTCCTCACCACTTTTAATACTCTCTCTCTCTCTCCCTGTTCCAATCAGGGATTTTAGGAAATCCCATTCAACCACCTCCTCCCTCCTTTGCTTTACTGATGCCATCCACTCTGCCATGGATCTTGGCCACATCGCCTTGGCTACTTTCATCGACCTAGCCAATGTCTTCGACTTGGTTTCCCACCCTCTCCTACTATATGAACTAAGCTCCATTGGTCTATCCACAACATTGGGTGGGGGGTGATGAAAGCCATTGATCACTTGGGGTCAGTGACTGTATACAAGTTTAGGACTTACTGGCAGACTAGATGGGCCTAGTGGTCCTTCTCTGCTGACAATTTCTATGTATCTATGTATTTATCCCCCATCTCAGTGTCCTAGTTCACCTCCTACCTTACTATTCGCTCCCAGTCAGTGTCAATCAACAATGTCCAATCCTCCTCCCTTCTCATCCTTGCTGGTGTGCCCCAGGGATCTGTCCTTGGGCCTGTTCTTTTTTCCTCTCTTTATTAACGATCTCCCCTCAGTATGCAGCCATGCCAATATTCACATGTACACGGATGACACTGTCCTATCCTGTCTGGCCCATCTACCCAAGTCATCAAAACCCCCTTCAAAACAATCTCACAGCGGTCACCACCTGGTTTGACAATTCCCTAAATCTAAATACTAAAAGAACTGCTGCCATGACCTTTGGCTGTAAACAAACACTTACCAAGCTTCCCTCACTACCGGTCTTCTTCTTCGCAGCTAATACCCCACTAGACAATGTCCTTACATACAAGTACCTGGATGTCTGGCTCAAACCCTCCTTTGATTTCTCCTCCCACTTTAGCGCACTACACACCAATTTACACCCGAAACTAGGGCTACTCTATCATCACAAGGCCAGTCTCACCCTCCCTGTAAGATGCAATCGTGTTGTTAAATGGATCCTCTCAACCCTTGACTACACTGACATAGTTTACAGTGCTGCCCCAGCCACCTCCCTCACCAAACTGGATGTCCTGTTTCATGCCTTCTGTAAGTTTGCCTCTAATTCTCCCCCTTTAACTCACCACTGCTACCTATATTCTTCCCTCTCCTTCCAGTCATTTGCATTCCTCTCACTGCTCCACCTTCATAGTCAAATACTGGCTTGGTTCCCTTCTTTCCTACCTTGCCTCTCTCCTCACTCCTGCTTCTCCCTCACCCTATAACTTGTGGTCTAACTGCGTCGGCACCTTTTCCCTCCCTCATGTCCGCACCTCAGCTGGTAAACTCTTTCTCCTATAGATTTCCTTCCCTTTGGAACAGCTTTCCCTCCCAAACTCATCTCTCTCCCTCCTTCCCTGTTCTTAAATGCTTGCTTAGACCTACTCCTATAACTTCCTGCATCTGTTCTCCTTCATAGACCCCACTCACAGCAGTATGACTATTTTCTCTTACTGTGAACCACTGTAAATACCTAATGTAATTTACTTTGTATTCATCTAGAACCACTGTAAATATCTATTGCATGTTATTTGTATTTATTTAGATCTCTCACTATTGTATATAGCATCTGTGATGTACAATCTCTGATTATTGTAATACCTCTGTTTTTGTCTGATTCCTATACCCACTTCCCTGGGTCACATCTGGAAACAACTTCAGTTCATTGATGCCTTTCCCGGTCATCAACTTTTAAATAAATAAATAAATATGAAAACAAAACTGAGACATATATGGACCACCTGATGGCTAGTGTGGTGTTGTACTGATGACCTGGGTTCAGAAGTGGATTTGGGGTGCTCTGGACTAGAACAGCAGAGCTGGGGCAGTACTGCACCTGGCAGTGTACAGTAGTCCTAGAGCAGGGATGTAGCCAGGGATTTCAGGTTTGCACACCAAGTGGACTCACTGCTACCCCTGCCCCCTTGTTAGGATGAGCTACCCCCGGTGTAGCCAGACAATATACAAATGTACACCAGGACCATGTTTGTTGCCTCATTTGGCACAATAAATACAACTCTTGTATCTCATGACAGTGGTTGTTGCCATGCATGGGTAAATACAAATGCCATGCATTGTTCCCTAAGACACCCACATACCAGCCCAGAGCCTGTAAAGTTGTATTGTCCTTGGGATGCAAATAGAGTATTAGTGACCAGTCCTTCTAGTTTTGACTCCTATGAATAAAATTACAGAAAGGTTCAGTATTTTCTTTGTTAGTTTTCATGGAAAAAGGAAGCAGTTCAGAGCCTATTTGCTACCCCCTTAAATAAAATTGCACACCATGGAGTGCTTGGAGTATGCTCTGCCTACACCCATGTCCTAGAGAGCAATGGGGCCAAGTTCTGCTGACACAGCAACTGCTGGAGGCAAGCTGCATCTTGCTCCTCTGCAGGAGTTCGCTGTCATAAGATAAAAACAACAAGATCTGGAGCACATAGGTCCGCAGGTTCCTCACTACTCCTTGGAAGCTGAGCTGCTGACTAAAAGCTGGCTGTTCAGTACTGCACAAAAACAGAACAAATCAGCGCTGCAGCCAGGAGTAGAACTTGACTTAATTTATTGCAGACTGAGGAGTAACAGCTCAGCCAAGTGTGTGTGTGTGTGTGTGTGTGTGTGTGTGTGTGTGTGTGTGTGTGTATATGGGGACTTTTCGTTTTTGTTCACTGTGCACGAGCAAGACTGCCAAAGGTACTGCTTAATGCAGCACAGAAGGAGGCAGGGTTGGTGGGGGCACTGTGAAAAGAAAAACTGGGAAGGAAAAATGGCACCTGTCAGAATGACGATGCCGGTAGTCTTAGTCCCCATGCCTCCATCAAATCCTAATGACACGGGGTCAAAGTAGTCAGGTGACAGGACTAGGAGATCACCAGAGACAGATGGTAGAAGAAGAGAACCTGTATAAAAAAAATAAATAGTCAGATCTGCCACAGATCAGTACTGTTATGGCCCTTTTGGTACACTTCTGGGGAAACTTAGTTAAATTGCAGTTTCTGTCAGTTTTTCTTTTCTTCACAATCTGCTAGTTATTTTGTGGCCCTATTTGCGATTTTTTTTTTTTTTTTTTTCCATGACTACCTCTTCTGTTTTAATGCCACTTAGCAAGTGTAACAGCTTAATCTTGCACATCAGCTACTGTTGTTGGATTTAAATGTGTTATCCTCTCAAAATACGATTCCCCCTCCCTGGTCACACCTGGAAATGACCAGTTTCTAAATAAATAACAAGCAAATGCAATCCCCTTCTGTGGGGCAGCAAGCAACACGGGAGGTGGGCACAGCAATTTATCAGTACAGAATTCACTTTTTAGCAAGCCAGTTATTTGAGACTTATGTGTCTTAGCACTAACTGCCAAATGCCAGATAGTGTATGAAAACATAGGGGACAACTCCCAAACCTGGGTGATTTTGCTGCAAACTGTAACACAAATAAAATGACTGTAGATTGCTTAAGAATGTGTTTTGTACAGAATTGTTGCTGCAGTCACCTCCTGTGTTGCTGCCCTGAAGGAGGTCACATTTCCCTTTCTTTTAACTTTCCCTGCACTGAAAGAGGTGGGAAAGCTGGACACAGAAGTAATAGCTGATTCTGGCTGATAAGCCTGATCTGCAGTTTGCAATGGCCTATTTCCTTTTGTCCTGAGCAAGAGAGGAAAAAATATTTGCAAGCAGTTATTTAGGAACTGTGTGAGCATATTATTTGCAATGGGACAGAAACACTATGAAATATTACCTACCACATAGAGTCAAGGAGAACTAGGCAAGCAAAGGAAGTAGATTTTATTTATAAAATGGATTAAAATGGCCTCTGCAAATACTGTTACCTGATTGGTCAAACCAGGTCACTTGTCATGTCTTTACGTGCTCATGAGTGCATGGTGTTACTTTTTCAAAACCCAAGTTGTTAATACCATGCCATTTTGTCACTACAAAAACACACTCCAGGGTGCTGCATTCATTGGGAGATAAAGGGGCTCCTCTAGTGTGTGCTGCGGAGCACTTGGTCTGAAGCCTTGTAACTCATCTCACACCAGAAGAGGGCATGCATCTCCCAAGTAACACACATCCAGTTATGTGCTGTTGCCTGCATAACGCCATTCACACAGATTTTGTCCCAAAATGCTTTAAAAGCCAGGAACAGCTGCAACAGTCACAGGACTCACACAAGGAGGTTTAGGAAGATCAGGGCAGGTTAAGCACAGTGAGGCTGACTTACTGTTGGTTACAAAGCCAGTAAGGCTCTGTCCACACCAGCACTTTTATAACATTGCAGTCTGCCTGTAACATTATCTTATTGATTTATGCTCCTGTTGCTGCGGCCCCTGCCTCAGGAGGGAGCCCCCAGCCCACTGCCAGCGTCCAACAGCTGGCACTGACCCTTACCCCCACAGCTTACCCCCTCTAGCGGGGCTGGCTGGGTTCCCCAACGCCGCCATAGACCGGATCAATTGTGGCCAGCGCCGTGGCTAGCCAGGAGCAGGGCCTGTGAGGCACCCTCCATTATATACCATGGCAACTTGTTTTCTCCTCCAGTTTTTCTCCCTTGTGGAGATGAGGTATGCAATGATGCCAGTGGAGGGAGTGCGCACATGTCCGCATGTGCTCCTCCAGGCATCTGCCCCATCTCTACCCCTTTCTGCAGCATCAGCACACTGCCCCCCAGCCTCCGCCAGGGGCCAGTCACATGCCGATCACTGGCGACCCCCCCTCCCCGGAGCAGTCCCTCGGATGCTTGATCCTTCTCCTCCCCTGCCAACCCCTGGTGGCCCGTGCTCGTTCCCGAACATGAGTCGCCAGTGTAGAACAAGGTAAGGCATCCAGTACCTCATCCCTCAGCGCCACAGGGCTGGCCCTGTCTGTAACATTATAAGAATGCCAAACAGTTTGCATCCACATTGGTGACTTTTTAGCACCATGTTCCAAAACTGAGTTTAAACTCTGATGAAACAAGGGTTTAAGCATGGTTTTGAAAATGGTTTTAAACCAAGCATGGTAAAATTACTGTGTGGATAGGAGATGCCACCATGCTTCCTCTGTGTTGTCCTCCTATGGCCCAGAATACAGTTCACAAACCATAACAGCTACTTGCCTGTTAAGGTACTGCAAGACCCAGATATGTGATCTTGTTGTCTGTATTGTGTTGAGCTGCCTGTAAACTCATGCATGCACGAGTATGTCAGTTTTAATGCAAGGTGAGATGTTAGTATTCTTAAGAAGCTGTCTGTCACCTAAACTTTCCTTAAGGTGAAAATGAGTCCTGTAACATAAGGAAATATTGATTTAAAAGCTGAAGCCAGGACTCTGCATGTGCATTACAGGTCACAAGTACAGGTCTGGGAGAGCAGTGGGCTCTAGGGGTTAGAGCACTGAGTTGTGAAACCCACATTTGAATCCCAGCATAGCCACTCACTTGTTCTGTGACCCTGAGCTAGTCATATGACCTCCCAAAGCTTCTGTATGCCCAGTTGCAAACTTTGGTAGAAACAAGATCCAAAAGGATCCCCCAGAACAGAAACTACTGCAGCTCAGTTGGGTAAATAAATGTTAAAAAAACACAAATAAACCCACAGAACATGTTCCGGCCACTGGATGACCTGATCTAACCTGACCATATGAACACTCAAGCCTGCTCAAGTATATATGGAGCCTCTGCATATTGACCTGAGATTAAATCTATTGCAGTTTGCTGAGAAAGGGTCTAGTAGTCAAGGAAAAACATGCAGGATTATGAACAGCTGCTCGGTGAGAATAGGACTTCTGGTTCCATTACAGAGGCAATGACACAAGAGATTTACTGCATCAGGCATACCCCCAACACCAAATGTATAAAGCACTGGAGGACCACGGGTCCAGTGGATTCAGAATAAATCAACAGATAAGCATAGCATCATGCTGCGCTAACTGCAACAGCTGAGAATTAATTTGCTCCATCTAAAATGCTTCTACTCAAGTAAAAATCCAAAATATTTTATGTAAACACACTTGTATGGGCATATGTCTAACATGCTACCTGTACTAGACTATAGAACTGATATCTCTGGTATTCGAAAATCTTTGTACTGACAGCCAGTCTGTCATATTCATGCACTGATTATTTTGCACTCTGAGCTCTAACCTTTCAGCACTCACTGGCGTACCTGTGCTGTCAAAAAAGAAGCTGTTCTTTAGTGCTGTTCTAGACCCCCACTCACTCTGTTTGCATTATTTTGTGTTCCTCTTGCTGAATTCCATATTTCTTCATGCTCTTCTTGCAGGTAAGTGTATCGAAACTCTCTGCCAAACCAAATACTGCTGTTCTCGCTGCCTGCTACTGTTCCCATTCCTGCTGCTGTCTAACAGTATATCGGTCCCGCCACTGCCTAATACCACTACTGGTCCGGTTGACCTTAAAGGAAAACTAGACCCTCATATCTTGTAAATGTTATTGGTTTCCATGTCAACAGACAACTGTTTTAGTGTAACAGTTTGGAATATATGTGATTGCTTTAGTTTGTTTTCACAGTTCATGCCAGTCATTGTAACTATCCTGGGGGGGTCTCCATTTTCTGGTTGTTGAAAATCTCACTGTCATAGAGAGCTGCAATAGCATGTGAGAACATGATGTATCAGCACTCTTTAGATTCCACAATATACCTTTCTGCTTAATAAGAATTCAACAAAACACGTTACAGCAAGGTGTAAAATATCACACTTACCTTCATTTAGCTTTGCAAACTGTCTAAGTTGTAATGCAGGGGTTTTCCCTTTTAATTGCATGCAATTTGTGTGTTTCCAGAGAGTTTTTTCAGGATTTTTGTACTTTCAACATATAAAGAATAATGTGTGGACGGCGATACACATCGAGCCAGTGTTTCCATCCAGGGGCTGAGATACCAGCATATGAACCTTGAGATCTCAATCCTGAGATGGAAACACAAGGTAAGTTGTGTATGGAAGACCATATTTTATCTGTTATAGTGTACGGTTTTAAAAAATAGACACAAACACTACGACCATAATGCCATTAGGATTTCTGTGAGGCACAGTAAGGTACAGTGAGCAAAAGAAGTGAAATGAGAATCCTCAGATCCACTGCCTTAAAGAGCTGCTGAAGCCAAAACTTGCTCATGAGAAAGTATTATATGTGATAATATTGTGCTGGATGTGTGGAACAGCTGTTAGCCTGGCAGCTGACATATTTAACTCTACTGCCACTCACTATATCATCAGCATTATGATGTCACTACAGGTGAGTGCCTGGCAGTCACTCACTTGCTGTTCCTAAGTAGCAGTGATGTCACAGTCAGTGAGGTCACAGTGCTAATGATGTAGTGTGGGGCAGTAGAGCAAAATATGTCAGCTGCCAGGCCAAGAGCTGTTCCACACATCATACCTACAAACACCAGGTAAAAAATCTTCTAATTAAACAAAGAGAAAACAAAAAGTACCTCAATTATAAAAGGTAATGGTTGGCTGCTTTTAAAATCTAATATTAGTTTTAGGCAGTACATTAGCTCTTTTTTTTTTCTAACTTTTTTTCTGCACCACTTTAGCCCTGGGAAACTCTCTCAGGCATCCTTTGGTGCTCCACACTTCTACCTCCCATCTGAGACCCCTTGTTCTGCTCCCCTCGTGCAGCCTGACACAACCCCCAGATCTACACCCCCTAGAGGAAGGGCTGCCATATCCACCCAGGGCACTCCGTCTACAGTAGAGAGTGCCAGGCATACATGAGGTTGGCTGTGGAGGGAAGCCCGGGCCCGATGCTGGAGTGTGGGCGATGAAGCCCGAGGTGCCATTGCCTATCCCCAGGAGTGGGGATTTTCTACTTAGTTACCTTCCTCCTAGGAGTTTGGCTTGCAAGGCAATGTACACTGCAACTCCACCCCCTGCTTACACACATGCCGCTACTGTTGCATCCCCCAGCTACCACCAGAGATCTCGATTGAGCGACGAGCACCCTGAAACCCACCCCGGGAAGAGAGAGCTGGCCTCGGGATGCTCAATCTCTTCCCTCCCCTGCTGACCCCCAGCAACCTGGGCTTATTCCCGAACCTGGGTTGTCGGCATGGCATGAGGTGTGGCATCCAGCACCTGAATGCTCAGCACCACCGGGCAGGCTAGTACACTAGCTCTTTAATACTACAGGACCTAGAGATGCTGAATAAGCATATAATCAAAAGGAATACTTTTTTAAGTAGCTGACAGGTTAGATGGCTTACTTTATATCTAGTTGATCCTGTGTCCCTCTACCCTCCATGCTGCCAAACTAATAGTCCTATTTTCCCTGTGGCCAGTCTTGGGATGACGTGAGTGACAGACTAAACTGCAGGGGATGTCTATGTGCCAGTTCTTACTAATGTATTCGAATGCTCTGTAACCGCATTTTCGGGCTTAGTGTGCTGGTGCGGTGCACTAAGGCGTGTGCTATCAAATATTGGTGCATTCTACAAGGCACACAGAGGTCCCTGCAGGTTCGTCTTCACTGACATCATGACAGGACTCGCTGCGGGTGACAGTTGGACTATTAGTTCAGCAGCATAGTGAGTGGAAGGACACAGAATCAACCAGAAATAAAGTAAACTATCTAATGTGCTGGTACTTAAAAAAAATATTTGTTTTTGATTATTTGCTTAATGGGGACCTGTAGGCCCAACATTTGGCAGGGGAGTTGAGGATTCCCCTCGGAAGCAGTCAGCAAGGCTAAGTAAGCATGAGTGAATTGCAGGTGCACTTACTGAAACAATAGAACATGCACAATAAGGTTTTTAGAACGTACACAATAACTTTAGAATGTGCATAATACGGATTTTAGAACATGAACAATAAGGTTTTTGATCTATTTGAATTCTGTGCGCAATAAGCTCCAACCATACACTATAGAGATATATGGTATAAATGGGTGGTGTGAGATCATGTTCTCATATGCTAAAGATTTCAACAACTATAAAATGGAGACCCACAGGATAGTTACAAAGGATTAGCATGAACAGTGAAAACAGACTAAAGCAAACATGTATATCCCCAACAGCTATAGGAAAAGAGTTTACTGTTGACATGGAAACACATACAATTTACAAGAGATGAGGGTGTAGTTTTCCTTTAAAATGTTAACTTTGAAAGAGAAGCATGCACAATGGCTAGTTTGTAGCTTAGAGAACACCACACAGAGGAGGGGGGACTGCATCAAAGTGTTTCAGATTACAGGAATAACAGTGGCACACAAGAACTGCTTAAATCAATGAAAAAAGAATGAGCCTGCTTAAATGAAAACAAATTAGTTTTTAACCCTGTGTATTACTGACATTATAACTGGCTATCAATGTTTTCTAATGTAATGGCTACTTATTATTTGCCACAATAACTGTCTGGGTATTATGGCAAACATGGTCAACACACTAAGCAGCCATGCTCAAGATTCACACAGTCTTGAGGGCAGTGTTTCCTCACACGGTGGTCACTTTCAGTAAAAATATAAAAAAAAGTGCAGATTCAGAGAGTCTGCCAACTGAACAGAAAATATACTGTTAACAAAACAAGTCAACTGATCTGCACAGAAGATACAAATCCCCCTTGCCACAAAAGGAAAATTAAAGTGGTTGGCGAACATCATCTCGGACAGAAAACAAAAGTGGCTGTGCTTCATGACAACACTCCACAGAACACAAAAATACAGAACAAAAAATGATATTTCAAAGGAATCATCAGAAATGAGAAATTAAATATTCAAGAGACAGCAAGGTGTCTGCAAATAAATGAGACAGAACAACAATGTTCTGAAATAAGTTAAGGAAAAAGTCTTCTATTTAACCATATGTATGGGAAGGAGGAACAAATAGATTGTCAGTGATTATATATAGTAAAGCATTGCATGGTGTCTTTATGTGAATTTAATACACACTCTCGATGTGTGATGCTTGAATAAACCCCTTGAGCTTCACTCTTGGGGTTTATGCAGCATCATGCACCTCGAATGTGTATTACATTCTCTTATAACACTCTTGACCATTTAACAAATGTTATAAGTGTAATAACCCACTCCAAGTGTGCTTCAGTGCTGTAATAACCTCACTTCCTTGGTGGTTGAAGGCCCTTGCCCTGGCACTCACACCTACCCAGGTTGTTTGGTTATTACAATATTGCTGCACACCTGACCATGGATTATTCCTTACATAATGAAACAGGGAGGCAGTACAGCATAGCGGTTAAGAGTGCTGAGCTGCAAATGTGGAGAACTGGGTTTGAATCCCACAGCCACCACTTGCATGCTATGTGTGACCAAAAGCAAATCACTTAACCTCCCTGTGCTCCCAGGCCACACCTGCAAACAAGCTTCAGCTTAGTGTGAAACAAAAGTACACCACCCAATGTATGATTCTGTATTTAAACTGAACCCCATTTCTACTTTTGTTCTTAAATATTTAATACTGCTATTCTGTACCTATTCTTACTGCTTGCTTGGTAACTAATTGTTTGTTCATTTCTGTAGAATAGTATTTTCATGGATAGAGTGCTTCTCACGAATATAGTGAAAATATTATTATAGAGAAATATTATAGTTCTACTGTAGTCACTTGTATTTTGGATCCTTTTACTTAAAGAAACTACTTGTAATGCTGCTGCTTTCATACAATACCCATGGACCCTATTAGAACTGAGGTGCAACACCTAAATGTGGCTATCCTGGTGTGGAACATCAATAACTAATAGAAAGATCCTGAAACAAGAAATATTTTGTGAATTTTTATTTGCGTAGAAAGATCTTAGACCAGGACAGTTTGATCTCAGCTGCTGGAGTTGCTCCGATACATTTGATCATTCAATTCAAATTGAGTCCATACGAATCAAGACTTCTGAATGACTTTTAGATCTGAGTCGCAGGCGCTGAGACAGGGCTGAGGTTGTTTGAAAAGATCCCAGTTCTTCCCACACTACTACCACTGCAGTAATTTCTTTTCTCTTTAATGTTTTTCCTACAGCCATGATTCATTCTTTCTTCAGGAATTTGCAATAATGTCACTGAAATGCCCCTCCCATCTTAAAATCAGTCAGCAGCATTAACATTTATTCTGCCCACAATTCTGCATGCAGATTAATTTGGAAAATCAAGTCTTAAAGGTGCTACAAAACAATTTATATACCTCTAGATGCCCTCCTGTTTTTACATTTGCTGCACTTGCGCATCAAACATTTTGAGACAAGTACAAGGGGAAATTGGGGGGTGTCACTGCTCAACCTATTGCAGTTGAAACTTCAAGGGGCTCGACAGTCTACACCAATCACCACACACTGTGGCCGTGACACAACTCACTGCTTGCTGGTCTGCACTTCCAAGAAAAAAGCTGCTCGAATCAGAGAGGGGTTCGCCGGCCAGCAAACAGCTGATCAGCTTTCATCCCTGTGGCCTTCCAGACTCCGCCCAGCCAAGCAAAGACAACAGTGATATAAATGTAAAAAAATATGTTTCCCACTTCAGGTTTAGCACATTGTCATGCGCTCCGTCGGCCTCACATTCTTTGTACTTCCCTGTTCTGAGGCAGAACCCAACTAGGAGTGTAGCAATTCAGATCTTAAAGCAGCAGTATGGATAGCAATAGTTGCAATTTTACTATCACACTGACTGTTAATATGAGATTATAACATGCCTGGTGTTTTTTTCTTATTTGGCAAGTCTCTGTGATTTTACAAATACAATACATTTTTCCCCTGATCAGCACACACCCTTGCCTGGTCCACAATTACATTTTCCGAGCAGTGTGGATGGGCTTAACAGAAAAGTGCACTCATGATGTCTATACACTGCAGTGTGCATTCAGGTCTCTTTCAGTTTATACCACGTTACAACCATGGAGACTGATTAGGCATCTATGTTGTCCAAAGTATGAAAAATGATATGTGTCTCAGAGAAGACACAGTGAGGTACGTTATCCACAGGACCTGCAGGAGCTGTGGGAAACAGTTGACAGCTGTTCAATGGCAGGTCGATGTCATGGAAATCCTCGCGCTTAGAGGCACAATGAAATATTTGAATATAATTTGTACTGTCTTTATTTACAAAGAAGTTATTTTTATAAAAAACAATACTGTAAACCAGATGTGTTCTGTCTCATCCTTTTGAAAGTGTTTCATTTTCAACCATGGAGAGCACATCAATTAAATAAATGAGAAAAAAGCAGCCTTTTTTTTCTCCTTACAATGCAAATGATTTATTCCATCACCAGGAAAACCCCTTCATGCATTACTTAAACACATTCAGCTAAAGCAGACTAACTGAATATTGAGGACACCTGAGTTTGTAGACAGATTCCACTGCTGTGTCTACAAGATAGAGTGAGTTTTGTGAAGCTGGCTGTCAATCACACAAGTCCAGTCATGAATATGCATATTGAAAGCAGCAGTTTTCGTTAGCTTGTTGAAAATAAGTCCTCTTTTAAATCCCAATTTCAAAGGAGCCCTCATTCCAGTTTAAGCATGTTTGGGAACGTTATCACTGTTTTTTAAATTTAAGGACTAATGTCATTAAATATGTTGGCTCCTGTGAAAGTAAAACTGGCTTGCGATTGACTTGAGGTCGGAAGACAAAATGTATTTCAATATGCATGTGTATGAGTGGGGTTGCATGATTGAATGACAGCCGGCTGCACAAAACTCACTCTCTCATAGATATGGCAGTGGAATCTGTCTGCAAATGCTGTATCTGGTCCCTGGCTTAACATAAGTAGTAAGTGGTTACCCCACCGGTAGAATGACCAGCCTTTTTTCCCCCCTAAGTATACCTCACGGTCAAATCCCTTCTCACCATTACTTTTGGGTTTGACCACAAACATTGCACCACCTCAGGAGACAATTTCCTTCTAACGAATCCCTGTACTTCCAAATGAGAGCCCTGTACAGCAGGAATTCACTCCCTATCTAGGCACAGGGGTTAGGAACGCAGCTTCTGTAGTTTAACAGGCACAGACCCTGAAGAGTTTCTTCCTGAACTACTACTACTTTTTGTTTTGAAATCCACATCACTCTGCTTGTGCTGCCGTGGCATCCCTTGCTATTACCACTGACTGCCTACACCGAACCACACTCACTGGCACACTGATCGGACCCAGCCCCTGGTGCCAGCTGCAACTCTCAGATTGTGTCTGGGAGGCACCGGGTCCCTGACCCATGGCTATGAAAGCATTTCTCAAGGTTTTTTTTTCCTACCCTGAGTACTGCTGGTAATATCACAATGGGCTTCTAATGCACTGCTTCCTACCATGGCCGACGGAGGGTGGGGGGGTTGAATGCCACATGACGACCGATGACCAGGACCCTCTGAGTAGCCAAGTCCTCCTCTACTGTAGCTAAGAGCCTGGTTTGAGATTTATGACTGCAGTAGGTGGAGCCTGCAGACATTTTGCATGTACAAAAGGAGTGATGTCATATTTTCTGTCATGGAACTGACTGAAGGTGTAAATAGTCTCGTTTGCCTTACCCTCCTCCAAGAAATGTTTTCCACCCTCAAATAAATACGCTTTCATGTTAGTCAATGGTTGCAGGGTACTATTTTCTTTCTTAAATGAGCGGTACAAAAACTGGAACCTGAGTAGCGGGAGGCAGCATTCGTTTTTTTGGGGGGGAGTAGGATCTACCCCCACCTCCACCCGAGAAGCTCCTAAAAATCCCCCCCTTTTTTTTTTAATTCATGTGGGAGGGGCATGAGGTGGATCTGTCATGTTGGAACAACTGACTATCAGAGCTACCTCGGGAAGTAATTAAGGAGTGCCTGTAACTGCATCTAGGCATATCCCCCCAAACACACACACACAAGCTCCTAAAGATCCACCCCCACCTTTTTTTTTTTAATTCATGTAGGAGGGGCATGAGGTGGATCTATCATGTTGGAATAAGACACACTAGTTTGGAACCTGGACCAAGCAACAGAACAAGTCTGTAGAGTGATCGAGTTGTTGAGCCCCTGCATTTTATTAAGGACTGGGAGAACAGAAGATACTTAATGCCTTCAAACTGATTTAAAAACCCTTGGAACAAATGATTATCAGAGCCACCTGGGGCTTCAGAAGGAAAGAGTAATTAAGGAGTGCCTGAAACTACAGCTCCCAAGGAAAACAATAGACACAGCGTTCTGATTCAAGTTGAAAGAGCCACAGGTTTTTCTTAAACATTTATATACTAAAAACTTAAAGTTCGGCTTCTGGGATTAACAATATTTGTTTACCATATTCAGTATATATTTATACATCTACACACACACACACATATATACATATACATATACATATATATATATATACACACACACACACACTGTATATGTATGTGTGTGTGTATATGTATGTGTATATATATATATATATATATATATATATATATAGTTCATCTTTTTAGTAGTTTCAAAACTTTGAAAGCATTGGTGTTAGTAATGCATTTAGAAATACATTTTTTAATTGTCTTTACAGCTAAACATGCAGTTTCATGTGAGGGCACATTTTTGGGGGGAGGGGTTCAAATTATTGCAATCATGGGCACAGTACTTGGTAAACACGTACTTTGATGATAAAGTGTATTTTTTCTTTTACGTTTGAGAAGTATGTATTATATATAAGTATAGCAATGTTGTAACTGGGACTGAGGAATGAATAATGGTTAAGTGCCTAGAATTTTTTTAATATAATTGAGTTTATATGTGGCAAGTAGGTAGGGGATAGTGTTTTGAATGTGGCAGTAGGACAGATTTGTTAGGATAAATATATGCTGTCTTGCAAATAAGAAAAAATTGTAAGGGATACATTTTGAGGAACAGTGACATATATCATAGGGTTTTCTTTCATGTATTGTTGGAAGAAATAGCTATGGCTCATTTTGTACTATCAGCAAAAGGAGAGAAGAAAACATTGAACAAGAAGACAATTGGTGATTTTAAAAACTATTCTGATCAGAGCTGACATTAAAAAAAAAATCTCAACTGTATTTTTTATTTTATCAGGGACACTAGAAACAGGATGTTAACACATCAGTGAGCACTGATGCCATTTGTCTGTGTGAGGGAAGTTGTGGGTGGAGTTGCCTTGCACATGTTAAAATATACCAGCTGCAATTAACAACTACTTGTGGAAGCAAAAGGCTGGATTTTTTTTCCTACTTTCTTTTCACTGATATTATAAACTGAGCCAGGAAAAAAGTAAGACTGAACAGATCAGAGCTGACATTAAAAACTATGATGTTCCCAAGGTCTGTTGCATGCACTATGCTTTCATTTTTGTGGGAGAGGCATGAGGTGGATCTATCATGTTGGAACAACTGACTATCAGAGCTGCCTGGGGAAGTAAATAAGGAGTGCCTGAAACTGCATCTAGACATATCCCCCCCAACACACACACACACTTAAGCTCCTAAAGATCCATCCCCACCTTTTTTGATTCATGTGGGAGGGGCATGAGGTGGATCTATCATGTTGGAACAACAGACTATCAGAGCTGCCTAGAAAAGTAATTAAGGAGTGCCTGAAACTGCATCTAGGCATACCCCCCCCCCAAACGTGCACATACATAGACATCATGATTTTTTTTTTGTAACTCTAAGCATGTCAATATTTGGCTTTTACAGTATGGGCAAGTTGAGCATAAAAATAAAATAGAAAAAAAAAGGATCAAGCAGGTGCCATTTCCTTTGTCAGATACATGCAGACAGAAGGTCACGAATCCTGTATGACAAGTTCATTATATGGATGTTTTCCACGTAAAACTGAAAGTTTGTTAATGTCATGTATGTAGCATCATTTGTAGCCAGTAAACTATTTACATAGGTACTATAAACGACAGGTTTTAATTCAGAAATCCAATCTTGATAAATTTGGTTTTTTAGCAGTTCTGTAAGATTTATGTATCTCTGATGTAAGAGTGCATAGCATAGAAATGAAAGGGTTTCTGTAATTGATTGTTGTTTGTATGAGAAGTTGGCATGACAGTGGCATGCAAGAGTGAAGTCTAAATTGTTTCTTGGTCATTCTGGGATCTAAAGTTTAACACTATTGTGTGAAGAGAATAAAGTCTTGTGTTTTTTGCCTTTGAATAGATTTAGTGCTCCGAAGTTAAAAGATATAAATATATATACATAGTGTCATGGGCACCTGAAAAGGAAGGATATACTACTAAAATAAATACTATTCTGATGATGGATTCATTAGTGAAAGCTTATAGTAGCAAAATAAAGCAAGAAAAATAATATATTGTGTTTTTTTTTCTTTCAATTGTTTAACCAGGAGTGGCAAACTAAGCTGAAAGCTTGTTTACAGGGGCAACCTGGGAGCACATGGAAGTTAAGTGACTTGCTCAGGGTTACCCAGTATGCAAGTGGGGGCTGTGGGATTCAAACCCAGATCTCCAGATTTTGCAGTTAAGAGCCTTAAACCACTGTGCTATACTGCCTCCCTAGTTATGGCAGTCATCTGTTTTATGGTTCATGATGTTGGTGTAGTAAGCATACCAACATACTAACATACAAAAATGCTAGCAGAATAGGTCTAGCGGGTTTTCGTGCCTGCTCGTTTGATAAGTCCCCACCCTGGGAGCTGACCTTGCTGCCCCCCTGCCCTCTCAGGCTTCTCCCTTTCCATTCCAAGGTATTCCCATGTCATTGGACTTTGCTTCCACAACCCTTCCCCGTCCCACCCCTTCTTGAACCCCTCCACAGTCTCTGCCTTCACCAGCCCCCGTTCAATGCATTCCATGGAGCTACCACCCTCTCAGTGAAGTAGCACCTCCTCCTTTCTTCCCCGAGTCTCCCCCTCCAGCTTCCACCCATGCCCTCTAGTTGCCCCCTCCTTCCTTCAGAGCACCGTGACTGCACCTCCCCTATTTACCCCTTCATGTACTTGAAGACCTCTATCATTTCGCCGTCCCTTCTCTTTTCCAATGTGTACATATTTAGCTCTTTGAGCCTCTCCCCATAGGTAGTTTCCCCCAAGCCCCAGATCATTTTGGTTGCCTTCCTCTGAACCCTCTCCAGGAGTTCAATGTCCCTCTTTAAGTGTGGCCTCTAAAACTGCACGCAGTACTTGAGGTGCGGCCTCACCAAGCAGTTATACAGAGGGAGTATCACTTACCTCCTTCTGGAGTGATCCCCCTAGCGATGCAACCCAGTATCATGTTGGCCTTGGCCTCTGCCCTCCTACAAGTCTCCGAGTTGTTCATCTTGACATCCACCACCACCCACAGGTCCCTATCAGCCATACAGCCACAGCAGCAGTACATTGCATAGCAGATATAAAATGTCAATAAGCAGGTCATGCAACACATGTGCTGAGCAGTTACTGAAGCAAGAAATGTACAGCTGTCATTTTTTACATCCTGTTCAAAATGTGTTTTTGCACCTGTGGTGCCAAATGGCACAGTCACTGTGCAAGATCTCCTTTCGGCTAACAAACTGATAGTGTCACTGTTTATGCAGTGGGGTCACAAAGAGCCCATGCTGAAAACTTGGAGTAAAAATACCAAGAAACACCCAGGGCACTAGGGTTTCTGACTATAACACCCTGCACTGTAGGGACTGACAGGCATCAGGGGTGTGACTTGGGATTATCAACAGTAATGCTCATGCCATTCCACCCCCATCCCCACCCTGCAGCCAGTGACAGGTATAGAGGTGTGCCTTTGACTCTTCAGCCCCAAAGTTCACTCCATTCTCTTATATTGTACCCATTTCAGCGTATTTCCTTATAGAATGGGGTGAGTGTAAAGTCTGAAAACCCCAAGGCACACCTCGACTCATGTCTGTGTCTGCAGGGTAGGGTGCGTTGAAATGGCCTGAGCGTTATGGGCAATGACCCAAAGGCACACCCTAACTTCAATACTTCCCTGCCACTCCTATTCTGTGTGTGTGTGTGTGTGTGTGTGTGTGTGTGTGTGTGTGTCTCTCTATCTATATGTCTATGTAATTATCTGTCTTTATATTAATTGCATGTATTGCTATTTTTACTGATTTTCTAAAACAAACCTGCATATCACATTTGCCTGCACTCTGAGCACATACTTATGAAACTGCATATTTGTACTCCACTTCTGTGTAGACCTCATACTTTCCTAATATTCCCATTATCACAAGCATAACTACCTTGCCCTTATCAACAGCTACCCCCTCTGAAAGTTAATATTACATTTTCTCTAACAGTCCATCATCATTATACCCAACTTCCTAACATCAACACATTGCTTAAATTTAACTTACATCACCTCATGGAAAGAAACCCTGTTTCTCTTAAAAAAACATACAAACAAACAAAAAAAAATATGTAAATAATCCCAAGGCTGAACATATGCCAGCCATTACTTTTTCATGTATTCCCACCTTCTGTACCATCATGGGGATTTGCGTATGTTTCCCTTGATGATTTGCATTATTGGGATATGTGCAATTGTTTTCTTTAAAATTCAGTTGTCTGGCCAATATCATCTGGGATAACACATACATCAGTGGCATTTGCTCTGGGGTTATTTTGTAAGCTTCTTATTCCTTCCATTAAAATGTACACCTCCATATATTTTCCTAATAATGTGTAGCCTTCCTTAGAACAGAAACTAAAACAAATCTTACGACTTACAAATCATTGTGTTGTTTCTCCATACCTCTTTAACAATTCCACACAACTTCACTAACTTCATTATGCAGCTGTGGTGGATCCGACCAAATTTTTTTTTTTTGTAGCTATCTGCCTCTGGATCACAGAGATGGGGGTGTTAGCTCCCTAGACTTGCACTCTGTGATAAATCCCCCCCAATCCTCCAAGTCTGCCATTTTATAATTTGTGCACATCTCCTCTTCTTCCCCTTTTTTTTTGTTTGCTTGAAATGACCCTTCTGAAGAGTCACCCTGGTAGAGCCTAAACCACTTATTTGTTTGTTTCTATATTTTGATAAGGATAAATTTAGTTATCAGTACAGTCTCACAATCCTCTCTCTTCTTGCCCCTTGCACCCATCCTCCCTCCGCCCCCCCACTCCTCACTCTGGTATGCTAGCCTAAACTCCAAACAAAAGACACTTATCTAAGCCTTTATAGTCTTCTGTCTGCTCCTCCCAGTGCGACTGTTAGTCTCAAGTCAGGACTGGTATCTGCTGTAGCAGGGCCAAAAAGAAGGCAGGGCCCCCCTGAAGCAGCTCTTAACTAACCAAGTCCCCCTCCTCCACATAGCAGCTACCAGTCCCACGTCCGGAGGACCTTATCCCCCTCCCTCTCTGCCCTACCAGGATGGCCTAACCTCCCTCCCACCTGTCTCTCCCAGTGTCATCCAGGGTGTTATACATAGATACATAGATACATAGATACATAGACAGTGTCGGCAGATAAGGGCTTATGGCCCACCTAGTCTGCCCATTTGAGCTTGTAAGTTCAGTTTGTTTTCCTAGAAGTCTATTTCCCCTTACCCCTGACCTCTAGAATTCCTTTATGTCTATCCCATGCATTCTTAAATCCTGTGATTGTTTCAGCCCCCACCACTTCCTCTGGCAGGGTGTTCCCATATCCACCACCCGTTCTGTGAAGAATTCTTTCTCATGTTTCCTCTGAATCGTCCTCCTCCAACTTCATCCCATGCCCTCTAGTCCTGAAACATCTTTTCGCTTAAAAATAGTGTTTTCCTGCACCCTGTTCCTCCCTGTAAGATACTTGTATGTCTCTATGATATCCCCTCTCTCCCTCCTCTCCTCCAGGGAGTACATGTTCAGTTCCTTCAACCTGTCTTCATAGGACTTGTGATGCAACCCATGCACCATCTTTGTTGCCCTCCTCTGAACCTTCTCTACCCTGTCTATGTCCTTACGTAGGTATGGTCTCCAGAACTGTACACTGTACTCCAGGTGGGGCCTCACTAGTGTCTTGTATAGCGGAATTATGACCTCCCTTTCCTGCTGGTGATGCCCCTGCCTATACATCCCAGCATCCTATTTGCTTTACCTGATGCCTTGTCACACTGTTTCCTACCTTGAGGTCATCAGAGATGACAACCCCAAGATCCCTTTCCTGCTTGGTGCATGCTATATCCTCACCCCAACTGATATATTGTGCCAGGGTTTTTGTGCCCCATATGCATTATCTTGCACTTCTTTGCATTGAATTTCAACTGCCAAACCCTTGACCATTCTTCAAGTTTCTGCAGGTCCCTTCTCATTCTGTCTACACCCTCTGGTGTGTCTACTCTGTTACAGAGCTTTGTGTCATCAGCGAACAGTGAAATTCTGCCTTCTAGATCCTGTGCAATGTCACTGATGAAGATGTTGAATAGGACCGGTCCCAGCACTGATCCCTGTGGTACCCCACTGGTCACTCTTCCTCTGTGGAGTGACAGCCATTTACCACCACCCTCTGTGTCCTGCCACCCAGCCAGTTACCTACCCACCACACTACTGTCCTGCCCACACCCATATTCCCCAGTTTGTGTAATAGTCTTCTATGTGGCACAGTGTCAAAGGCCTTGCTGAAGTCCAGATAGGCCATGTCCACTGCCCTCCCCTGATCCACCTCCCTAGTCACCCAGTCAAAAAATTCAATGAGGTTGGTCTGACATGACCTCCCCCTGGTGAAACCATATAGCCAAACAAAGCTCCACTTGATGTCAATCCCTTGCAGGCTCTGCCAATGGGTTTAAAGCAACAATATATTACAGGAATCAAAAGTAACAGGCACAGCAAACTGAAAATCATGATAACACGAAGGATGTAATTCTATAAGCAATTAGACTGTGATGAACAGGGGATGAGAGCATACAGAGAGCTAGGATAGTTCATGCAACAGTCTTTGAAAGTCAATCAAGAGAAAAAATGCTCACATGGCAGTCGCCCTCACAAGTAGACCCTCTCAAGGATTAGCTGAGTACAGGTTCGAAAGACACTCTTTGATCAAACACTCACAGACAGATCACATCAGCAGTGGTGATATTAAAGGTCCTAATGTGTCACTGTGGTCAGCTTTATCAAGGGACCCAAAAGTACTATGTGCAGTAAAGAATTAAAATGACAGCAACATGTGTGAGATCAAAAACATGCACATGTCCATATATATCTATATGTGTTTATATGTATATATAAGTTTGGTAAATCCTTCCTAAATAATTTAAAACATCATTTGCAATGTTTTGCAAGTTTTCATAATTAAAAACTTGCACTGAAAGTGTAAAGTCCAAAAAGTCCACATATATGAATTGCACAGTCCTGATAGTAGCAAACAATGCTTATTTATTGCATTTAGCACTGTTGGATATATAAAAAGGATTTAGCAGCTGTCATCCAGTCCTTTGATAAACCTGACTACAATGAAATGTTGGGGCCTTTAGTATCAATTCAATGTCTGGGGAATAGATGTGGGGTATATAATGCTTACGTAACTTATAGTACTTTTTGTGGCTTAACTCTGTTCCCACCCTTGAGTAGTAGGTATGTAGGTAGGAATTTGTAGGGAACAGAAGGCCCAGGAACAAGGATGAGAAGAGTGCTGGAAAAGGAGGAGGGGATGGTGGTGAATGAAAAAACACTCCCTAAACAAGGGAGGTGTGTTTAGTGGAGGGCTTAAGTAGAGGTTGTGGGAGGAGCTATTCCCCACATTGAACCATGGGCTAAGCCCTCCCATTCAACACTGCTAATGTGATCTGTCTGTAGATTTTTGAATAAAGACTGTCTTTGGAACCTATACTCACTGTGGACATCAAACCCTTGTGACAGGAAGTACTGTGCATTTCATCTCTTGATTACACAGAGTTCTATGCACAGGTACCAGGATTTCAGGGCAGCTCCTTTAAGATTTTGACTCTTTGAAAGTCATTGCCTTCTACCATGGAGACTGGCTAATGATCAGGCATCATCATGTCCCCAGTCAATTGAGTGATTAAGACAAAACTTACATGAGTAGGTGGCAGATGCATGTGAGCATGTAATGACTCAGGCACCCTAGTTTGTTTGCTGGCAACACATTCTAGACGTTTGCTGGTGTTTCTGTGTGTTCTATACCAGCCTTGGCAGGTGGCACTGATAACTCTGCTGTTATGCTGTTATTCAGTCATTGTGGATGCTACAGATAAATTGTTTAACTTTGTGCATAATTCTCCCAATTGAAATTCTGTTTGTATCTCTTTTTTTATCTGTTTAACTTATTTCTCATGGTTGCATTAATAAAAGAGGTTTCCTCACAGTTTTGCCTACCAATAAACTGACTGTTTCATTGATGCTTTCAGCGGATTTGTGTGGTCATTGCTATAATACTGTTACATTACATATCTCTTTTTTTTATACCTACAGTGCACAACTGAACTGGTGGCCCTTGGCCATTTGTCTTTGGGAGCAATGGGGTGATGACTGAAAGATAAGAGAGTTTCTGCAATGATGGCATGACACGACTCAGTAATGTTAGCTTTACTATGAGGCTGATCATTGTGGGCTGCTGGTTTGTCTGCTGTTTATGCCACTGTTTCATCAGTGTATCACCAAAGAGAAAGATATTTTAGCACTAGACAGAGGTGTGCAGTGCATTTCTGTGTATACACCAGCACCTGGCTCCTTGCTTCTCTGCACTCATTGTTACTTGCTGGAGGCTCCATAGTAGACTCTGAGTGACCCCTTTTCCTGTGGCAATGCAGATGGGGATTTGCACATGCCAAGAGAGCTGATGTTTCTAAGGTGCTCCTCGCACTGGCAGCTGATGTTGTGGGGTTCACACAAGGCAAACAGAAGAAGGTAATGCATCTGCAAATGGAGAATAGCGTGCATACCTTATATCATGGGTAGGAGACTTGAAAGTACACTGAAGAATAATAGACATCCTGTCATCTTCTGTTTTTTTCAGGCTGCTTTCATCACCAGATGCACCACAGGACATCAACTGTGGCAGGCTCAGACTGGGAAAGCTGCTGCAGCTTACAGTGAGTTTAGAGCCTGTTGACATTTGGGGATTAATGAACCCTCATGGTTTCTGTGGGCACACAGACACCCAGCTTAATTATTATGTTCAGCTCCATCAACATCACCAACATCAGCACCATTCTCTGTCTCACTCCTCCCATTAGTGTCTTAGGCCCTGTATACGCTAGACTTGTTAAAAGATTGTGAGTTCCTTAAAACATTTTAACAGTGACTTTCATACATCACAGGACCTGCATTTGAGTCTCTGGTCACAAAACGCACACTGAACTGCCTATAAGAAACATAACATCAGTCACAGCAGTTTTAGGAAGAGATTAAAGGGTTCTATGTATGCGTTAACTTATTTAAAGCTCTGCTAGTGGGTGTATGTGGGGGGGTGAGGTGTTTTACTCTGAGGATATTTATTTCACTGAGGATGTCATGGTGGGGTTGGTGGGAGAGTGATGTTTCTTTAACTTATTTCACACAGCCCACAAGACAATGTCACTATTATAACTTGTGCTATAGTGTTAATTATCACCTCTGCACTATCAGTAACACACACATGTACAACAAATAAATGGCAGCAAATGTTTGCCATTGACAAATGCTTGTTCTTACAGTGTCTGTCCAATATTTAGATATATTTTGACCTTTTGTTCTTAAATTAATAATGTATGTGTAAGCCCTTTGTAAATGCGATGATTATATTCCCACTGTTAGGCATCCCTTCCCCCTCCTACTCCCCCAACTAGGAAATGGGTTTAGTGCTCTGGGGGATATTGCTCTGGATGCCTAAGGTGGCAGCAGAGAGTTGTGAAAGGGTATATAAGGGGACTGACAGGAAGTATCGGGGCCTTTTCCAGCCTGGGCATTAAGCCTAGGGCTGGAGGGGGGAGGCTGGAAGAGTAGCATCAGGAACAGGTAAGGTGGGCAAGTGAAGGAGCTTGGTGGTTCAGAAAGACCAGTGGGGAAACCTCCCAAAAGAGTGCAGTCAGAACAGTTTGTCATAAGCCGTGGTCGACGAGGAGTGGGGGCATGGAGCTCTGTGGGGACACAGATAGCCAACTCCTGCATTGTTGGGGGCTAGGGTGGTAGGAGGCTTTAGCACACCTAGAGAGAGAGATGTAGGAGCCCTTAGGAAGTCCATTTTTGTGTATTGCCAGGTCACCAGGGCTGGGAGGGCTGTGGCAGGGCCCTCTCAGGAGGGGAACTGGTGGCAGAGGTTCCCCTTGTACCCAGTGTGGTAAGGTGGCCTGGGGGGATTGAGGGAGCTAGGGAACCTTTCACCAAAAACAGGGGGCCTGTTTAGAGGGACAGGTCCTTGGGTGCTGGTCCATCAAAGCCCAGGTGGGTCACAGGCCAAAAATGGCAGACCTTGGAGGGTAGTCTCTGTGCTGGAGCTTAATTCAAGCCCAGTAGTAAAGGCAGGGATGTGGGCCTGGTGGGTACCCCGAGGAAGTAAGTACCAGCAGAAACCCCTGAAGTGAACCAGTGATCACAGTTCAATTTGGTTTACTGTGAACAATATGGAGCACAATAGTCACACTAAAATCAAGGTACTAGATTTCAGAAAAGCCAACTTCCCCAAAATGAGAACTATGATCGCATCCATACTAGAAGAAGGAATCACAGGAGATGTAGAGGACTGCTGGAATACTCTGGAGGCTGCACTGCATACAGTAACAACGGTATGCACTAAGCAGATCAGCAAGTCCAAAAGAAGGAAAATACCTCTCTGGTTCTTTCACGAAGTAGCATCCAAAATCAAACAGAAAAAAAAGGCTTTTACACAATTCAAGTAAACAAAACATGAAACAGACATGGAAGAATACAAGAAGAAATTACAGGAGGCAGGGAAAGCTGTTAGAAGGGCAAAAGCGCAGACGGAAGAGAAAATAACACATGGTGTTAAGAAGGGAGACAAAACCTTCTATAGATACATAAAAGAAAAAAGAAAAACTAAGAGAGGAATAGTCCGACTAGCAAACAAGGAAGGTAAAATGGCAGAGTGACGAGGACAAGGCAGAAGTGCTAAACAAGTTCTTTGCTCGGTCTTCACCATAGAAGACAGTGGCAAAGGTCCCACACTGAGCAGGACAAAGGAAGATACCAGGAGCAGATACTAGCCCCTTCACAAGGGAGAGGGTCCTAAAAGAACATAATAAACTGAAAGTGGAAAAAGCCATGGGACCGGACAGTATACACCCTAGGATACTGAAGGAGCTCTGAGAGGAACTGACTGCGCCGCTGGCTGAGCTCTTTAACAAGTCACTAGACACTGAGAAAATACCTCGGGACTGGAAACAGGCAACCGTTGTACCTTTACACAAGAGCAGAAACAAGGAAGAGGCAGGAAATTACCACCCTGTCAGTTTGACCTCAGTTGTGGTGAAAATGATGGAGTCACTACTAAAAGAGAGGATAGTGGCGTACCTAACAAATACTGGGAAAATGGACCCAAAGCAACATGGCCTCACAGCAGGATGCTCTTGTCAAACCAACGTGATCGACCTTCTTCGACTGGGTTACCAGAATAGTGGATCAGGGAGGGGCGGTAGACATTGTATACGTAGATTACAGCAAGACCTATGACACCATCCCTCACAAAAGGCTAACCAGCAAGCTGGAACATACGGGAGTTGGCAGGAGAAGGTCAGCTGGATCAGTAACTGACTGAATGACAGGACTCAAAGTGCTAGTCAATGGATCATTGTCAAGGGAGAGTAGGGTGACCAAAGGCATCCTGCAGGGATTGGTACAGGGACCGATCCTGTTTAACATATTTATAGCAGACAAAGCAAATGGACTAACGGAAGGTTTGCCTGTTCGCAGATGATAGAAAACTCTGCAACAGAGTGGACACAAGGGAAGGAGCAGACAACATGAAAGCTGACCTTAGAAGGCTAGAGGATTGGTCCAGGGACTGGCAGTTACAATTTAACACCAAAAAGTGTAAGGTAATGCACCTGGAAAAGAGGAACCCTGGAAAAAAGTACACACTGGGGGGACATCAACTTGAGGAGACACAAATGAAGTGAGATCTCACCATAATCATCACACTGACAAATTAAAGGTAGGAAAACAGTGTGAGAAAGCAGCACAGAAAGCGGGGGGTATCCTCGTATGTATAAGTGGATGTATTTCTAGTAGAAAGAGGGAAGTTATCATGCCCCTCTACAGGTCCTTGGTGAGGCTACACTTGGAGTACTGTGTCCAGTTCTGGAGACCTCACCTCAAGAAGGACATTGACCATTTGGAAATGGTGCAGAGAAGGGCTACTAAAATGGTACATGGACTGCATCACAGGTCATATGAAGCAAGACTCAGGGAGCTGAACCCATACTCCCTTGAGCAGAGAAGAACCAGGGGGAACGTGATTGAAACATTTAAGTACATG
This sequence comes from Neoceratodus forsteri, assembly GCA_016271365.2. Lineage (NCBI taxonomy): Eukaryota > Metazoa > Chordata > Ceratodontiformes > Ceratodontidae > Neoceratodus > Neoceratodus forsteri. Next base: position 347,629,189 of record CM057453.1, on the reverse strand, counting down.
AGGGGATTTAATGCAGCTCAGACAGGAAATCTATTTCAACAGAACAAGGCAGCATGCATGAGAGGGCATGATATGAGACTGGTAGGAGAAAGGTTCATAAGCAACCTCAGGAAGTACTTCTTCACAGAGAGAGTGATAGCCCCTTGGAACAGCCTGTCCCATGAGGTGGTAGCATCAAAGACAATCGGGGAGTTCGAATTTGCCTGTGACAGACATAAAGGACAAGTTAGGATGAAGGTTGCATAGGAAGGGGGGGTAGTTTGTAGGGCAGACTAGATGGATTGCATGGTCCCCATCTGCTGTCGCTTTTCTTATGTCCTTATGAATCAGGGCCATGGAGTGCTGAGGCAGAGCCGCACGACTGTGGTAGGTGTGGCCTTAGCACTGTGAATAGTGCCAGTCATTGAAGGTGAGTCAGGGCCTGGGTTGTCAGAAAAATTCCTGGATGCCCTTGTGGCTTGGGCAAGCGCCCAGGGGTCCAAGTGGGGAAGGCCGCTTGCTTTCCCATGCCGGTATAAGGGGGGATGACCAGTGCCAGGGTAGAAGGGAGCCATAATGAAAAGAAAATGAAGGTTGGCTTACCGGACTCCTTAGGAGCTAGGAGATTGCAGGAATCTGTGTTCCAGGAAATCTTGGGTAGAGCACCTGGGGGAGAGAGACGGTAGGCAGAGGAGAATCCTTGCTTGTGTCCACTGAATCCATTGGTTACTGTTGTTTATCATGTCTAGCCCAAATTGTAAAATAAGTTCAATCCCCATGAAGCTGCTTATTTATTTTTTAGAGAAGAATGGTGACCCCTGTATCACTGGAATCATTTGCAATGCAGGTACAAAATAAAAGCCAGTTGAGAGAAACAGTGGTTTTCGCCTTATTTGACTTGGGCGGGGGAGGCTAATGAAATTAAATATTTTTCTTTTCCCTGTATTTGCAGTCTAATAAATTTTCCTTCAGTTGCATTCAAGGGGAGGAATCCAGCCTGGTTGGGGCTGCAGGGACTTCTGAGACCTCGGAAGGTGAAGAGGGAGGTCTTGGTCCAGTGGTCGGCTCGGGGAGGAGATCAGATGCTGAGACAGAGGAGGTAAAGTGCACAGCTATGAAGATGCTGAGCAGGTAGGAGACAACTGTTTTCCCTGCTGTTTAGTGTGCAATAGGTCTTGAATGTTAGCGCTTGGGAGTGCTTCCCCTTTTCTGCCTGGAACAGCTGCAAGTGAAAATGTTATGCCCCTAGATGGGGCAGGAAAGGGGGGAGGGGTGGTTACATATGTTTTCAGTGGTGGAGGAGTGTACCGAAAAGTGTGTGTGTGAGGGTGCGGGGTCAGAATTGCATTGAACACCTTAGCCCAGGGTACTGGGAAAACAGTTGCCTCCTTGACTATACTTTAATCAACTTATCTAGCTTTTTATAAACCTGAATAATCTAGGCACTTCAGTGAATCATCCATGATTTATTAACAAAAATTTGTGGGTTATTTATGATTATCAGAACAGAACTGGGTCAGAAATTATAGCTTTTTAAGAGGTTTGAGAGGAAAAAGGAAGCCAAAAACAATACAGTGCAACTCATGCAACAGTAAAACAAAATATTCCACAGATCATTTCCAAACAGTATAATTTAGGTTGCCCAGATTTTCAGTACTATGTTGAGTACTTAAAGTTTAAAAGCAACCTCCCTGCTGTCACTGAAGAAATCCCCCGGTCTCATTGTAATCCAGCTCCACTGATTGAAATGTGGGGGACAGAATTCACTGCCTGATCCTTCAGCTACAGAAGTGAGGGGACTCCTAACCCCCCACCCAACCCCCTGGTTCTACTGCCTATGTATGCTTTTGCCTTTGTAGGTGCTCTGAAGGATTTATTTCTCTTCAGCAGCTGCTATTCTTTTTTCGTACTGCCTGAAAATGCCATGACATTAGTAACACCATTCCAGGCCATTCAGATAAATAAAGAAGCAATAGGATGCAAGGGGTTGGTACTACACATTTCTAATGCATGGCCAGGGACGTAGTAAGGCATGAGGCTGCAGGCTGAGTGCATTTAGCCCATGTCCATGCATCAGAAATGCCTAATGTACACCCATGGAATGTCTTATTGCACTTATAAAATGGGTTCTTTTTCATATAACAGTAGAAATTTAAAAATATATGTTTTAAGATGCAAATATTGTAAAGTTTAGCTTTATATTTAGTAAAATAGTCACTCTGCCTACCTGAATTTGAGTTTTTCCTGGTGTTTTAACCTACTGGTGCTTCCATAGCTGTAGTTTTCTTAAGCAAAGATTGGTAGTTTAACCCCTCAGACACGCACACACACATACACATACACATACACACACACACCTGGAAGACCTAACAGTTCTATACTAAATTTGTTTCTTGTACAGGAAAGTGGAGCCCCCGTTATTGCATCAGTGGCTATCTCTTTCTATATTGGTGTGGTTGGGCAGTTGATTTCCTGCGTCTTGTGGTCTGAGCAGCCAAATAACTGAGACAAAAGGTGGTGACTGACAGCCTCGATGCCGGAGGCAGTGGGAGCACAGTTGAGGTTGGAGCCCGGTCAGAGTTTTAGGATTATGGGGCAGAGCTGACAAGATAGGAACTGGGAGCATAGATGATGGCTTTGCTGTTGAAAACTGGGGAGGTGATTCGGGAGCATGAACTAAAAGCACAGTTTAGGGCGGCCTGGTGGCGCTGAGGGTTGAGGTGATGGGCGCCACACCTCGGCGCTCGCCGGCGACCGGGTTGAGGCGAGCCTGGGTGGGTTGGGGTTAACAGGGAAGGAGGATCGGCGTCCCCACGGATGCTCTCCTCCTCGGGGAGGATACGGGGGTGTTTGGCGACCTTCGCCCGCGAGCCGGTGGGAGCACCGACCTTGGGGCAGCGGCGACCCTATAGAGAGTCGGGAGGAGATTATCCGGGCACTTGGCAGGCGTGGCGTAAGCACGTTTGCCCGAGCCGGCATCCTCAGTGGGAGGGAGGGGAGGGACAGAAAACGGAAAACAACCCGCGGCACTCTGGATGACGGCAGCTCCAGCCACCCAGTCCGCAATTACGGGCAGACCCCACTGTGCAAGGTGAAGGAGGCATGTAGGGAGTCACCAGAAGGCACTTTAGGGGCAGACTCAGTAGGGACTGGAGGGCATTGAGCTAGCCCGAAGGAGTAGAGTGGCGAGGGCGACCAGGAGGAGAAAAAGAGAAAGTACAAAAAAAAAAAAAAAAAAGCACAGTTTAATTTATGGCACAGAAATGGGTACTTTTGTTACAAGAAAAGTTTGTGAAAACTGAGACGTATTGCTGTGTAAATTCTGAAAACTGAAGTAGGTAAATGAGCAAGTGGATAGACAGATGGCCCGAACGGCCTGGGAGGGGAGGGGATCATATACTGTAGAGGGCGGGCAGCGGTCGAGATGCGACCACATATCGTAGTGGTCAGGATAAAAATGTTAAGCATGTACAAAAGAAGACTGCTTTTTATTTTGGATTAGTTATTTCCTTATTCTTTGCTTTATTGATTTTCCCAGTGACTGTTACATGGTGTCTGTAGTTTTTTTTTTTTTATTCTAAACTTTGACTCTGGCTCTAGGATATCTTTGATGTCCTGTGTCCTACTTGGCTGAACTAGTTTTAGCCATGCATTAGATACTTCTAATGCATGACTAAGGACCAAACAGAACACATGACTTTCTCTCCCCTGTATTATAACATGGAATCATGTAAGCAATATCCTGGAATATTTTAGAAATGTGAAAAGAAAGAGCAGTGGCTGCTAAGGACAGTGGAAGTCTGTGTAGATCTGAGGGCACCTCAAAGCTAGGTTATTTATTCATAGAACATCAGTCAGAGCATATCAGAATGCATCACTGGCATGGAAAGGAAAATGAGAGGGCAGTTAACTTGACAGAGATCATGTCCTATTACCTTTAAGTCTACCGTTACCACAGAACATCACTGACTAGGGCTCCATCACTAGGCGCTGTGAACTAAATCTCAAAATCCTCATCACTCGTACTTAAACAATTGTGGCAGACTTGAACACACTCCTCCCAATCATGAAAGAGCAGTAATGAGAAAATCTTGCTGTAACACAATGATCTGTTTATAGCAGCAGCATAAATATGAAGTCCAGTTTCATTTTTAATCCTGCTCTTAATTATAACCAATTGTGTGAGCAGCAGGCTCTTCAACAATAGCAAGCAGGGCTATAAGCAGTGTTTAAGGTAGAAGTCTAGAACCATGCTACAAGCTGGCTAATTCTCGCTTGACTGTTTTGGCCAACTGACAACACCAGTCAAACCTTGGAAAAACATTCTTGAATACTGACATGCAGCCTGGGAAGTACAGTAGCACTCTGGCTACTTCAACCATGTTATTTGTAGTAAAGTACAGAAATGCTTAGCAAAACACAACGTGGCTAGTGGTATCTTACGCACAGTCTTCGAGTTAAAGCACAAGAGTGGAGCATCCTTTCTTTTAGTACAATGTCTTTCTTGAATTCATACCTCTCAACTGCCCCACCCTGATTTTCAGGAACATCCCTAATTTTTCTCCAGTCCCTCCTACACCCTCCTAAATTTGACATTTTGGGTACTCAAAAGAAGGAATTTGAAACATAAAATAATGCCAGACATTAGTGCTACAGTCTAGGTCTCCATCAGAAAGTACTTTTCACACTAAGCCACATACCGGAATAGCTTCCTGAGTTGATGTTACGATAGTTTGAAATTGGTCCCTGATTTGGGTCTTTTGTCCCTGATTTTTTTTCAAGCCTGGTCCCAGATTTCTGTGGCAGGAGGTAGAGATGTATGCTTGAATTAGACTCTGATCCCTATTACACCAATCTAAATGCATGTCTTTTACTGAACATTCAACAGCTGCAGCTGTCAGTTAATATCTGCAGACACACAGTACAGCCATTATCCCCCGCAGATGCTTTGATTCAAATTCAGTGCAACAAGAAAACACCATCGTGGGGCCCTGCCTAATTGTTTGCTGCTTCCGTAGGACAATACTGACTACTTGGCAAGCTCCCTATAGCTCCAACCTATTTAGATTGGCAGATAGTCACTTCATCTTAGATTACACTTAGAATTAGAGTTCAGAGCTGGATTTTGTATAGGCTTGTATTCTGCTAAAAAATGTTGAAATCAAAACGTCGGCATCTGTAGCTGTGACTTTTCAGCATTTAATATTTAACACCCTGTTATAAATAGGTGAATTTCTGAATTTCACCCAAATAGGGACCTAGGCCTTCCCTGCTTGTATTATAATTATTGAAACTAGTCAGGATTTCACAGCCTCATCTTTGTTTCAGCCATACATTAATTTTTTTTTATGATTAGGTTCGATTTTTCCTAAGCTTTGCCTTTTACAATGGGTCTTTTAACTAGATGCTGTTTTCTTGTTACCAAGCAAACAATAATGACATTTTCATTTAAAGGCTGCAGCTTTAGTGGATAATGACATCAAAGTGAATTTGTATGGAAGGGGATGGATATAATCGCTGTGTAAAATGCTGCATAATCTCGGTCTCAGAAACTCAAAGTGGTGCCGTCCTTAAAAGCACATTAAGGGATATTTATCAAGAGAGTTCAAAGTAAACCGATAATATGCTATTCATACAGATTTGTAAACTATTTGCTTTGTGAAATAGTGCAAAGTTTAAATCGCTTATAGTCTAACAACAAAGAAAACAAGAACAAAGCACAAACTTTTAAAAGAGCAAAAGTTTTTTCTTGCTATAGTGATTTTTGTGATATCAGTTTTTGGTTCCCTCAGAAAAAAGGTGACTGCATTGTGATAGAAAGCTTAGCAAATATATTCTGTTTGGTCCAGAAACACAATACACACATATCTTTTCTAATGAAAGCTCTCTGCAGAATTAAACTTTGTTTCATTTGTGGGTTTTCCAAAATAATTTACAAACATATAGGAAACCTTAACAGTATCAAACATATCCATTAATCTGAACCCAAATTTATACTTTATCAAAATCTCCTATTAAATTAACATCTGCTAAATCCAGGGGCCCCATTATCCATTCCAAAGGGTGGCAGTGCAAAAAAACAGGGGGATGGGGCCAAAAAAAAAAAAATCACCCCATTGCACCACCACCACCACCACCACCACCATAATCGCTGAGGGGAGGTGTCCCACTGCAACAACATTGCAATACAAATGAGTGAGCCACATGTTTATGGGTGCCAATGGGTTTTTGTACCTGATAATATGCTGGTGTGCAACTCAGAGTCACAGCATGGTGTAGTACCAGTCTTGTGGAGCGATGCCATACTGTAACTGTATGCAGTGGGAGGTGCCACCTGATAACACACTGGAGTGCAACTCACAGAGTCACAGCATGGTGAAGTACCAGTCCTGTGGAGCGATGCCATACTGTAACTGTATGCAGTGGGAGGTGCCACCTGATAACACACTGGAGTGCAACTCACAGAGTCACAGCATGGTGTAACACCAGTCCTGTGGAGCGATGCTGTACTGTAACTGTATGCAGTGGGAGGTGCCACCTGATAACACACTGGAGTGCAACTCACAGAGTCATAGCATGGTGTAGCACCAGCCCCAGAGAGTGATGCTATGCTGCAACTGTATGCCTTTGGAGATGCCAACTAGCAGCTCCCCACCCATTCTCCTTTCATTAAGGCTCACTTCAGTGCACACTGCTGTTTGAATTTTAGTGGCCAACTGACCACATCTCTGGTAGTCCACTATACCCCCACCTACTCTATATTTCCACTCCCAGTTGAACCATCCATACCTAGCCCACATCCTGTTGTACTGTGGTCCCCATGCCGTAAAATTGTTCCTGCTTTTGAACTGTTTCTGGTTGAAGTTTGTGACCCACCTACCTCTAACAGTCCTGTAGGCAGGCAGGGGGTCACCAAACCCCTTGAATGGGTTACCGAGTATTGCAGTGCTTTGGCAATCCATTTTCATGGTGACCCATGCCCCCTTCTCCACAGTAGCAAACTGCTTAGTGACCATTTAAGGAATGTTTGCAACCCCCCGCCCCCCAGATTCTGCACAGCACCAGGGGGCTGCAAAGTCACAAATGTTGCTAAGTGATTTCACAAGCCATTTATTGACAGACCCTGTGACTGTAAATCAGGCCTCAGAATTGTCAAAAATAACAGCCTTTAGGCATAGGTATAGCATTCACTTAATGGTGAGGAGGGTACAGAGTTCAGCCGTTTACAGAATTAAAACTGTATTCACTTCTACAGTAAATGCACAGTGCATCTTGGAAATTGCACCCAGAACTCCTTAAAAGCTTTTCAACTACAACTCCAATAAAAAGGTAGTTGTTTTTCTGTGAAGGAATGGCATTTTTATACACTTCTAGTATCATTTGACTTTTTGTTTTAAATTTATTGTTCAGGCTCTCATCTCCAATAAGGCCCCCATTGATGCCTACTGACCAACTCAGTACTCTGGTTTCTTTAGAACTTAACCCCCCCAAACCTACTAGTGTACCCCTCCCCCCAAGGCAGGTCCTTCCCCAACTGGAGCTAAGGTCAATGGAATAGCTGGTCCCTTTCTATGTAGGGACCTCCAAAGTGTGGTGGGGTGGTGGTGGTTAGTCACTAATGCCCAGGTATGCCCCGTCATCTTGTCATCCTTTTCTTATTCTCTGGTTCCTCCCTTCTCACACAGACGTCAGCAGTCAATGAGCATTGTGCATGTGCACACTGCTGCATGCCACCGCACCACACTTATCCTGCAACTGTCCACCCTCAGAAGCATCCCCTGCTGCACTGCCACCTGTGGTCACCCAGGTAGCAGCATGGCAGCAGTGACTACAACCCTCTGTCTCTAAGGAAGGAGAGTGTCCTGCAGGATGGATCCTCCCTCCTTCCAGCCCTCCGACAACATGGGTTTGTTCTTGAACCCGGGTCACTGACTTCATGAGTGGCAGCACTACCGCTGAGCTGACAGGCCAGTGCCTTTTGACATTTTACAATTCCCTAACAGCTGGGCACAGCAGAGGGTGCCTCGATGTTGCTCATTCATCCTGATGGTATCTGCAGCGAGTCTGTGATGACAGCTCGCTAGTTACAACAGACCAGTTGTTGACCTGATCCCTCCAGCTATCCAGGTCCACCGCTGTAAGCCACTAATCTCATTCTTACCAGCAAGGAGGACAAAACCCTCAGCTTTTAAAGAAGAACTGCTCTTAACCAACAAGCCACTGTTTTCTGTAGAAGTCATTTTCAAGTAGCTGTTTGCATTCTGCTACGGTTCCAACTCTGCTGGCCTTTTACTAAATTCAATAAAGCTTTCAGCTAGCACCGTGGCAATGAGAGATGGAGAAATGCTCTGGCATGATGGTGACTCAGATTCATGCTCCAAACCTGAGATGTCAGGAGCGGAGACCGGCAGGGAGGGTTCAGAGTGTTTTTTGGATGCTCTACTCCCAGGGACAGTGAGTTGATGCTGCATCATACTGCAGCAGCTCCAGGTGGCGGCGTGTGGAGATGCCATTGAAGGTGTGGGTGATTATTCACTATCAGGCACCCCCCTCCAGGTCAGTCACAGCATGTGCATTGTTGTGGGTGGGCAGGGAGAAACAGAAGAAAAATTCCCTGCAGTCAGCCCACTGGTGCAATGGCTAGATGTCCACTTGTGACACTGATGCCCCGGGTTTGGGAAAGAACCTGAGATGTCGGAGGGCCAGCCGGGTGGGGGGGGGAGGAGGATTAAATGTCCCATGGACTGCTCTCTTCCTCTGGAGGAGGTGGGCTGGGTTAACGTTTGGTGCTTGATCAGCCTCTAGCAGAAGCTAGAGGGAGAGCAGCTGTGGCACCAAGACATTGGGAAAGTGTGCTGCACTTCAGCGCACTACGTCATTGCATGCCACGCCTCCTGAGGGATTACAGCAGCAAACAAATACCGGCACCACTAATGATGTCCTGCTCCTCTGGCCTCACTGTTCCCACTTGACACACTCCACCAGTGCCCTTGTTCAGTCCTCTATTGGGAACAGCCTGACCCTGCAGCCCCGCCCTGAGGGGTAAGCCAGGGAGGAACACCAGTAGTGTGGCCCTACCGGGAACAGAGTTCAGTCTCCATCAGTGGTGCGCCTTCTTGGTGGACCTGCCTAGGAGGACAAGCCTGGGAGGCAACACCGGCAAGGTAAGTCCCGGGGTGAGGAGGGTGAGTGGGGGCCAAGGAAGTGGGGGCTAAGCTCTGGCAGATTGACAACAAAAAAAAAAAAAAAAAGAAAAAAATGCCACACCAGTACACTGGATGTTGGCCTTGTAGTCCCCCCCATTCCAACCAACCCCCAGCGTGTCAGCAAAGGAGTCCCTCAGCCTCCACCCTGCACACTGTTTGCTCCTCCTCTAGACCACAGGGAGGCCCCTGGTTGGGACAAGCCAGACAACTGGAGGAAGGAAGGAAGGAAGGAAGGAAGGAAGGAAGGAAGGAAGGAAGGAGATTCCATGTGTCTTTCCCCTCCATGACAGTCGGAGGGAGCTTCCGGCAGGGGCAAGCTGGCCCTAGGGATGAAATGGCTGAGGTCTGGATACATCTCTGGCACTGAAAATGCGAGGGTGAGTTTGACAGGTAGATGGGGTAGTGTCTGAAGCCTGAAGGAGTGGAGTGGCTGTGGACACAAGGAGAAATATAAAGATATAAGGCAAAAACAATAAAATAAGTGTTTCTGATTTACACACTACTGATCAGGATCCTTTTAAAACCGTATTACGTAATTTCTGTGCTTGCTGAAATATGACCCAGGAAACAGAAACAAGCGGATTGGTCAATGGAATTCCAAAAGCTTGTAATTATCCCAGTAGAGTTACTCACCTCAACTCCACATAACCTAATCACTAGTTGTTTTTTTCATCATTTTTCTTTTGAAGGTCACTTTGTCAGTGCAATGGTTGAGTGCACTTGGCTTTGTCTTAGGCCTCACGATGCACCAAAGGCATTTGTATATTCCACAACAAATAAACACCATGTTGTGCATTGCTGCTTACTTAAAGGGAATGTCCATCTGTAACTGCCCTACAGCTCACTTTGGGGCACCCCCGATTAGCAATTTTGCATAAAGATTGGAATTTTTTACTTCCTGGATTTTTGAGAATGTTACATTTTATCTGGTTGGGCCTGCCATCCCTCCTGCCAGCATTTTTATTACAGCACCACTAGCAGCACACCCCACAACCTCCCGTGGCTCTCCCGAGGCTGACATCAAAGCCTGAGAGCAGCCACTGGAGTGTGCATGTCAAATTGTCAAGTCCATATACAGCTACTAATAGTTCCGGTTTGTGATTTAGTGGTCTGGTGTCATACCGAGACCAATTATAGTCTGACAGCCACTGATAAAATTTAATATTCTTAAGAATGCCAGTAATTAACAAATTCCAACTGTTATACAAAATTGTTAATGGGGGGGAGTGCCACATGAAGGTGTGGCGCAATTACAGGTAGACATTTCCCTTTAAAACTAACTGGTATGTTCCTTGCTGCTCCCTCTGCACCACTGAGGTGTTGCTATTGGCTATTCAAAGGTCCTGTTTAAAACAATCAGGTGAGATAGCTTTCGCAGTGGCTGACCCAGCTGTTTGGGACTCCCTTCCATTCCTTTTTAGGAGTTCCCCTTGATGGAGGTATTTAAAAGGGACTAGTGTACAATCTTTGTCTATAAGCCTAAGGCACAGCTCAGTGTATCTGTTTCTCTTTATATTATTGGCAGTTGTTTTTAATGTTCTTTGGTATATTATAATTTATGGGATGTGTTGCTCCGACTCAGCCCATTTTGATATAAAGGCAAAGAAAACGATGAGGGAGAAGCTCATGCCAATCAAAGCACCTTAAATGCCATACAGAGTGGGCATACAGGCTCATGCACCAAAATATGTGTAAAAATGTATTTATTGAGTTTTTAAGATTTTTTTTTTTATATTTTAAAAGCTCTTTGAAAAAGTTGTTAGTTCATCCCTGTACCTGCATGGGCTAAATCAAGTATACTGCAAATAATGCAGAGTTATATGTAACCTGAAACTATTTGTTGATATTAAAATCTATATGTCTAAACTGTGGTATTAATTTAAGTTTGTTACTAAGATATAATTTTTATATGTAAATGGAACAAGTGTTGGGGTTTACGTATAGATGTTGTTATGTATAGGATGATGGTTGCAAATAGGGCTAGTCCCTAATCTGCAAGATCCTAGTTAAATATATACTACTACTTCTACTTCTTCTACTTTTTCTTCTTCTTTCCAAATCAAAATACAATATTTCAGGGTATAATTACCCCTTCATCAGGGTGACCATTAGCCCTATAAGGACCATCAATAATCCTTCATCTTAAAGATTCAGCCTTCATTAGTAAACATGTTTTTGGCATGTCTGTATGGTTTCAATTCAAAAGGTTTTTATTAGTCCACCTCAGTGCCTTCCTGAAAGTTTTCTTCTTTGAGAGAACCACTTAGTAGTGCTCGCAGCATGGCTCAGGGTTGTTGTGTTTGCAAAGAGCTAATTTTGGGTTCTGGTTATTGACGTATTTTGTGCAGCACCCTGAGCCCCTGACGTAGGATGCTATACAAAAAAAAAAGTAGCTTGCTATGCCTCAAAGGGGACTTCCTAGTAACTGTAAAACCCCTCCTCAAAGGTTAACCTCCTGATTAGCCTTTCCCCCCAAAACAGATCATTTTTCACATACATATTGTCTACTGCTCTGTATATGTAAAGAAACCGATGCTGCTTACCGCTGTCTCACAGTAAACCAAGCGGATCTGCTGCTCACAGATATGCTGCTGATCCAGCACAGTCAGCAGAGCATCAGTGAGCGATGGACGCACTTGGTTTACTGTGAGATGGTGGCATGCGGTGTAGGTCTACTTACATTCATGGAGCATTAGGACAAACTTAAAAGAGTTTTCAGCAGGCAGACAATTCTCTTTTGTGAAAAGGCCAGCCAGAGGGTTAGCCTTGGGGGAAAGGTTTTACTGTTATTAGGAATTCTCCTTTAAGTTTTTACATCATTGTCAGAAAACATCCCTATTCTACTACAGCAGTCTGTTGCTGCAAGGGACATAAACGGTATCATACACAGTTCTAAAAATGATACTCCCCACCAAAATTAAAAGCGTACCGAGTTTACTAAAACACCAGTAAAGATGAAACAATTATAGACCTGTAACCAGTATTTAAAAAAAACTTCTGTAGTGAATAATTATTCATCAGTTTAATGCAGTATACTTTTAACAAGGTACTTCACAGTGACTTATTAGCAGCTCTTAACACACGGATTTCATGCTGAGTGCTGAAAGGTGAAATCTCATTGTTTTTTTCCCCCCACACAGAACAGTGAGGGAAACTATACATTGTTGTAAATATTCAGAGACCAGACTGGACATATACTATAGGGTTGCTCAGATTTTGGATGTTGAAAATGGAATCATTGGATTCTACTCTGTTTTTAGGATTTAGGATTTTTAGTACTCGGGGTTCAAAATCTGAAATCGTAAATGCACTGTGACAGAGGTGGGTTTTGGTATTGGAATCTGATTCCACATCCGACTGCTAATAAATCCCCCAGCTGGCCCATACACAAGTGACCAACCAAAGGCCCCCCACCCTTGGTGATTTTCGCAGCTGCACTGGAGTAAGACTGCTCCGTTCAGATAGTGTCGAGGCAGGCATCCTGTTTCTTCAGTTCAGTCCAATCCAGAAATCCTCTGGTTGATATTTAAACACCCTCAAGTCCCCGTCTGTCAGCAAAGCAACCAGTGCAGCCCCTCGACTGCCCTACAGCAACCATACACAAACAAGGACAAAGCAGAGTTAATGCTCAACCTGTCTGCCACCATCCCATCCTAGCCAGATGAGTTTCTCAGACCCTCTACTAACAGCCACCACTGAAGCAGCATGGTCCCCTCTCCCCCAAGCGAAGTCCAACTCCTTCCTTTCTTCCGGACTGTCCTGAGCATGAAACAGAATGAATGCTTCCCTCAGTGACCTAGGCCATAACCGTAACATGTCATCAAACAGTAAATCAACCTGATCTGGCCGAGCCATCACTTTCCCTGCAGGACCTGGAAAAACTGAGGTGGCCAACCAGAACAAAACTATGGATATGCAAGACCAGATGCCTTACACAGAAGAGCAGCTGAATAGTGGCTTACCAGCCAGCCTGGTGGCATGGAGGATTGAGGTGCTGGATGCCACACCTCACACCACACTGGCAACCCAGGTTCGGGAATGAGCCCAGGCTGCCAGGGGTCGGTGGGGGGTGGGAGAGAGAGGATTGAGTGTCCAGAGGACTGCTCTCCTCTCTTGGGGGGGAGGAGGACTAATTATCCCATTCACTGACTGCCCTATGGCAGTGGCTGGAGGGCAGTATGGGTTGGGAGGCTTGATCCAATGTCCTTATGTCAGAAGGGGGGGGCTGGGTGAAAAAGGAAAACCAAGGCTGGCAGGCTCGAAGATGGTCCGCCACTCCTGGGAGTGGTCCCCAGATTCTGGATTGGTTCTCTGGGGGGGTGGGAGGAGAAGCTGGCAACCTCCTCCTGGCCCCGCCACAGGAGGCAATCTGTGGGGGAACTACCAGGGACCACCCAGCACGGGAGCAGCAGGACCGAAGAGAGAGTCCATCTGTTCGGAGGGCCATAGCCACCTGCCAGGGCTCTGGTGGATAAAGTGCTTACAGAAAAGAAAAAAAAAAAAAGAATAGTGGCTTGCCCAGGGCTTTGTTAATGTCAGCCACCTCAGTTTTCCCAGGCCCCATAGGGAAAATGATGGCCAGGCCAGACTGAGTTGTTTTACTTTTTGCTGATATGCCACAATCCGGGTCACCGAGGGAATCCTGTTTTGTTTCATGCCTGGCCAGTCAGGAGGGAGTCAGACTTAGGAGGCACTGTACTGCGGCAGTGGCAGTTATCTGTTGCAGGACCAGTTAGCTAGTGTTAGGGCTGGCAGGGGGACAAGTTGAGCAGCACTGCTCTGTGACATGTTGTGTATCAGTGGTCACCACTGGGCAGTCAGCAGGGCTAGTGGTTGCTCTGCTACCAGCTGGGGAGGAGGGCTTACATACCAAAGGATTTTTGGAGGAATAAAAAAATGTGAAAACAATTGAATGCCCTGGATTAGTCTGGATTTGGAATGGATGGATGGCAGTAAGTCCACCCGAAACTGGCCTGGAACTGCCAGACCTGCTTAAATGCCTCCTGTATCCTAGTATTCTGCCCAGCCACTGTCACTTAAGATAAGGAGGTGGGGAAAACAAGGGATGGGGTCTATGCTTTTCAAGTTCAGCTTTGTTATGTGGTCCTTCAGTGTGTGTATCTAGGTGGGGGAGGAAAAACTAGGGAGTCAGATGCAGAATCAAAAATTCCATTCTTGATTCTGAGCCTGGTTTTGATGCCTTAATTGGCACTGGAATGGAAACAGAGGCAGAATCAGAATTTCAGATAATCCGACAGATGCAAACGGAATGGATTCCACCAAATTGGAGCAACCCTAAAAGAGTATTGTGTGCAACTATCCACAGACCAAAAAATGAGCAAGTATCCTGCGAGCACAGTGTACAACTATCCAGAGGTGCTGAATTGGGGGGAGGGGGCACTAAGGCCATGGTCGTGCCACTTTCATAAGTGGTGGGGCCTGACTGTATCAGCTTTTGCAAGCATGGTAATTTATTACTATGGAGGACTGTGCACAGTGTTACATATTAAGCACTCCCTTTGTGGCTTACAGGGTATCAGCAGAATTTTGGAAAGTGAAGGCCTGAGTAGTGTTGGCAGGGGTGGGCTGGGGTCAAGGCCTACTGAGTTAAGGCACAGTGAAACTTCAAAAATGAAAAAGAAGGGCCAGCTCTTATCGGGAGGAGAACTAGGCATAAGGAGATGCAGCCAGTTGGTGGGGGGAGTAACTCCACATATTACAAATTTGTTCAAGGAAAAAAAAAGTGTGGGGATGAACCCACTCGGTGGGTGGGTGGGGGGATTTACCACTTACATTCTTGGCCCTACCACTTTTCAGACCCTTCTGCCAACTATACAGTTATCCACAAATCATACAGTGTGCAAATATCCTTACAGTGTAGTGTGCAACCAGCCACACAGCATACAGTGTACAAATAACCTGAGCATAGTGTGCCACTATCCATAGACTGTACAGTGTGCAACTATCCACAGACAATACACTACAGGTGTCCAAATATCCGGCGACCATACAGTGCACAAAGATCCTGAAAGGATAGTGTTCAATCATGACAGGCAATACAACAGTATCCAAATATCCTTTTTTTTTTTTTTTTTCCTTTTTCTTATTCTTTGGTAACTGCTTGTAAGGCCCACTCTGGACAACTGCCTATTTTCAGGCAGAACCCAGTTATGTGACTTGTTCAGAGTCCCACAGTATGTAAATGGAGGTTGTGGGAATCAAACAGTCTGTTGGATGTACCAAATTTATTCACAGTTCCTTAACCTCTAGGCTATACTATACGAACTGCTATTATTACACTCAATACAGTGAACAAATATCCAGGGACCATACAGTGTACAAATAGCCAGAGGCCATACAGTGTGCATGTATCCCGAGATCATACAGTATGCAGATATCCTGAGACCATAGTGTGCAACTAACCACTGACAATAAGCTACACTGTACACATACCAGAAACCATACTGAGCACAAATGGACTGAGATCATACAGTGTTTACTGAAAAGTATTGTAAATAATTTCAGGTTCACATTCTCTATATCCCGTCGGCTGGCGCTTCAACGGCCCCCTACACCCATGTACTAACCTGTGAAGGAGGACGCTTTGAACAGAATCTAGGTCCTCCAAGTTCCGGGTGACAGGTCTTGGGATGCTGTACCTGCCAACTTTAAACATTCTCCTTATTCCAGCTCATTCCTGCTGCACGTGAATCCTTATTCATCCTGCCGTCAGCTCTCCTCCCTCTCGAAACAATAATTATCAGAGCGCTGAGGATGTGTCTACGCCAGCCGGACAGCACCGCAGGGACAGAGAGCGAGAGAGAGAGTGTGTTCTGCCCCTGCCAGCCAGGATCGCTAGGATGTCACCCGTGGTTGTTCTGTCTTCTGTGGTCCTTCCCTCCTCCTGCCGGTGGTGCAATGATGACCGGGGAGGGGCGAGCGGAGACCCAACTTGTTGCTGCTACTTCCTGCAGCGCAGAACTCGGTCAGAGACAGCATTAGTTAAAACGACCCCTTCTGTCTTGTGCACAACGAGGAATGCTAGCTAATGATGCCACTCTAATTAAAGCTCACTCCACCCCACCCCCCGTTTGCATGAGTTGGTCGGTTCCATTCACCGCTGCTGCTGAGAGCTGCTGCCGCTTGTCCTCAGGTTCTCCGGTATCGACTGCCGGTGAAGTGAAGGGAGGGCGGCGAATAGAGTCGGGCTCAGGGTAGACACTGTCTGGTACTGTTCGTAGCATACCTCTCAAGTGTCCCTGATTTTCAGGGACGTCCCTGATTTCGCCTCAAAATTTTACTCTGTCCCTCCTAAAATTTGTGTTTTTGTGGCTAAACAATGGGGACTGTAAGCACAAAACAATGTCAAGCATTAAAGTTACAGACTTGTTCTTCTTTAGAAAATGCATTTTGCCCCAAGCACCATATTCTACCAGCTTTCTAGGTGGATATCTCTAATTTTGAAGATGTGTCCCTGATTTTGATCCTTTGTCCCTGATTTTTTTAAGCCTTGTCCCTGGTTTATGAGGCAGGAGGTTGAGAGGTATGGTTCGTAGTGCACCGACGAGCCCTCTGTGGTTTGGACTACAAAACTTTGGGGTGGGGGCGGCTTTAAGGCTTAGAAGACGTTGCTGTCGCCTGAGGACTTGCTCTAAGGAGGGCGCAGCTGTTCTGAAGGCATTCTAATGTCGTGCACACTCTTTGAAGTCAGTAGTTGAACGTGAGCGGGTGGGAGCCTAGAGCAGCTTCCCCTTGGCCGCATACTTCTCAACTGTGCCTGATTAGGACCTCATTTTACCCCTCAACAGGGGTGTAGCCAGGAATTCCAAACTTGTACTTGAGAACTGACAGAACTGTTACCCCATGTAACCACAAGCTAAAAGAAGTGCTGCCCTGCCACATAAACAATGACCCACCTCCATTTCAGTCAACAGTGTGCAGTAAGCCAGTGATCTTAATAGATTCACATTTTATATTATTTAACACACAAATTACGAATCAGGCAGAAGTTGACTGTCTTGTAGTTAGAATGTTTAGGTTAAATTAAAAGCCGCTGTGCCACATCAAGGTACCAAACCTCACAAAAGACAATTTACAGCGGCACTGGTGTATACATACTAGATCAGGTCACTCATATAATAGTGGCCTCTAAGTTTAACACCTATACATCTTCCAAAGATCATACACAAATTCACAGTAAAGGGGGGGGGGATGCTTCTCAGGTACATCCTTCTCTTTTGTGTTTGTTGCCCTGGCCTGAGGCTAATGTTGCCCCTGGATTTTTCAGATTTTACTGTACACATTGAGTGTGCCTGCCAACCCCCATGTCCCTCAAAATTACTTTGTCCATTGATTGTTGGGGGTAGAAGAAACGGGGACAGGTCACTCAACTGTCTAGTTTGTAAACAGATTAAAATATATTATACAATGGCAAGAAATAATCCTGACTTCTGATTGGTCAGTTGGCCATTACAGCAGGGATGTTATCCTGGCATAACATCGCTGCTGTTCACAGCTCTACTGTCATCATTACGGCAGATGAGCTTATGGCAGATCTTTTTCTTTGCATCTCCTCTTAAGAAACAAAAATGTTTTTCCACACTAACAAAAACATTCTTTAAAATTATTTTTTTATTATAAAACCACAAGCCATTGTATAATAGGAATAATGCCCTCCAGGGTGGGTGTCATGCTGGGATAACATCCCGCCTCAGGTGTTGGATGCCCTCGGACGTTGGCCTCGGGCCCAACCACCTGAGGTGGGATGTTATCCCAGCATAACACCCACCCTGTCGGGCATTATTCCTTTATTCGTTTTGCAGTATCTGTTTAAATGTCTGTTTGAAGCCATCAATATTATTGAGGACACTATTAGAACTATTTATTTTCTCTCTCTTTTTTTGGTTACTAATTCCTGTTCGTAGCAGTATGGTATGTTGCAGGTGACACAACAATGATCGCAACCAGCGCCTTTCAATAGCAGAAAGTGTTATAAACTCTCACCTGCTGTACTTTAATGTGTAACCCTGGCACCGTTATACCAAGAGCTACTACCCCTGCTTGTATCCCGAATAATAGGCTGAGGGGCCTGGGTTCCTAACTACCTAATATGGGGGGGGGGCTACCAGTAAATAGTGCTATACTTATGGTGCCTCCACCTAGAGAATTATGTGGGTATCACAGTAGGTACAGCCCTCTGGGAAGCTAATACCACCCACAATCCCACCTAGTGACCTTTTGCAAAACCCTGAACAGCTGTAGTGTTCAACAATTGAAATATCACCCAGTTTGACCATTAATGATATGCTCACAGTCAGCCCACTTACCAACAGGGTCTGGATCGCTGGCTTGTGCCCTGTAACCCCCTGCAAAAGACAGTTTTAACAATACCAACATGCACTTTCACTATGCTTTGCAGTACATTCAATGACTTTAGACCAGGTAATAATATGCTCATAAACCAGATTAACCTTAAAACTGTAAATCATGTTTACTAAAGGGGACATGAACAGGGGAGGGCTAAAATTTGGGTAAACGATTAGTATTCTGATTTAATTCAGGCTGTTCATGCATGCACTTTAAGTCCCAACCATATAGTTCAACTACACTGGGTACTCAGAATATTAAACAGGATAGCCTGAAGCGTTGCCCAGGGGTGGTCGGCATTGCAGCTGATGCTGGGGCCCTTTGGTGGAAAGAAAGCAGTTAACCATGCAAACAACCCAATTATTTGTAACCCCAAGCCAGAGGGCTCAGTCCTTTGTAACTCAAGAAAAGTAAAATAATTAGATGGTACCACAGATGATTTAAACCACTATTGCAGGGTGCTACCCCGATTGTACTCACGCTACCAGGATTTGACTGCACATCAGGTGAGATGTAGACCTCGTGGTAATAATCAATGACTGGGGGAAATGGGGCCAACACAATGCACTTTTTGATGGTTGCAACCGGCACAATGGTATTGTGCAGGGGGGCCATATCCCAGAGCTGATCTTTCACCAAGTGGTCTCTGGTGCAGGAGTAGTGGTCTAGGCCAAGGTGGCATGACCCTGGCTGGATGAACACGTCTGGAAAAAGTTTGTGATTTTCTGCTGGTGAAGCCTTCAGCTGGTGTAACAGTTTCTCTCGTGGGGAACCAGTCTCGACCCACGGAAACATTCAGCACATTAAAGTCACTAACTACTTTAAACAACAGTTCAGATTCAGTCCAGTTGCAAATTACAGCTTTACTGCACAAACCTTTAGAGTCCGAGAATGTCCCACACACAAACTGAGCCAATTTCTTCAGAAGCAAAAACTTCATTCCAAATCACAAGTAGTGCTGGTAACACTTCTGTGCAGTGCTGGCTGGCAGTTCCAATGTCCGATCCCCTTTTGGACCAGAGGAATCTCCACAGGGCCTTCCCTGTCAAAAGCAGCACAGAGCCACACAAGCTCCCTTCTCCTCGATGTCTCGAGCTGAACTCCTAACTGGCTCACTTTAAACAGTCCCCCTTAAGACAAAGGGCAGGGTTCCAGAGATCCGGTTGTCTGAGCAAGATGTCAATTACAGTCTGAGCACTCTGATTGGCTGGATCCTTTGGCACCAGGAATTTGTCCCTGTTTTTTCCCCATAAGTCACTGGTCTTGTCCAGTGAGTCCCTGGCTGAAATCCTGGCTGATGACTGGCTGTTGCACTCCCAAAATGGTGCCTGCTGAAAAATATATTGTCCCCTTTATGCAGTCCCACAAGTTTGTTAGTCTGGTGCAGCCAGAAGCAATATTATTATAATTTACTTTCCCCACACACTTATAGCCCTGACAATTCTCTTTCAAATAAGTCCTCATTTATAAATATAGCACTTGTAGTTACTGAGTCGCTGCTGCCATAACATAGATCCCACCAGGCATCAGGCAGCATCATATGAATATTCATGCGGGATTCATGCATATTAATGAGTCCTGCTATTGCTCCGTGAAGGTGGGAGATGTATGGGCTTGCAGTAACAAGGAAAGAGAGCATTTGGAGGAGGCAGTGTGAATTGTAAGGGGAAGAGAGTTCCAGATTTTGGGAAAGTGGTAAGAGAAGGCATTCTGTCTTGCAAGGGATTTACAAGAAGGGAGCGGTAGCTTGGGTTATGGAGAGAGTAAGAGGAAGGAGGCATAAGGGAGAGAACTGAGATAAGGTGGGAGAGAGGGAGGGAGGACAGTCAGAATTTAGAGATGATTTACTTGGGGTGTGCTTGATTACACGATGTCCGGTGGCTGATGCCCCAACACTGCAGTCTGGTGTGGAAATTGGGATTGGGTTGACCAGGATGGGGGCTGGTTCAGAAGATCTGTGTGGTTGTCTGGGCTTAACTTAGGAAATAATTGTAAACCCCCACACAGTTGGGGGCTTACCTGAATGCTACCTCCCGACGTGTGCCATTGTCCCTGGATCCAGAGGGTCCTTGAGTGCTCCTTCTGGTCCCATTGTCTCCAGTTTAGCTAAAGTGGACCGTCTGAGCAGAAAAAGTAAAAGTAAAGCCGCATGCTGCGGTGGGTTTGCCAATTGTGGCTCTGTACTGCTGCTTGTTTAAGCTATTTGATTAAGAGCTTTTTATCTGACCTTAATGTATAGGTATTGTTTGTTTCAAGTCGATTACTGGGTAGCCATTCTGTTTTTTGTTTGATGCCTTTATTGTCCGGCTCCAGTTATACTCGTTGGTAGCCGCCTTTTTGTGTGCATAAAAGTAAAGCCACATGCTGCGATGGGTTTGCTGATTGCCACGCAGCTCCTGTGCGAGCTGCTGCGGTCAGCTCTTCCTCTTCCCCTTGTCCCTCTTACACACTGAGTGAGCGCTAAATGAATACCACTCTGTGTGGCTCTAAAGCAAGCCTGTTGGTGTGTGCCCCTGCCCAGAGGGAAAATTAAATAAAAAGGGGTGCCCGGAGGCACTTGAGAAGCAGAAGGGAGCATAAATTAAATGTTTTTAAAGCACTGTTAAGCACTAGATTAACAAAGGGGCACCTATTACTTTAAGGAGCAGCCGAGGCTGCTCATGAATATTTTAAAGCACTGGTGTGCCTGGGGGGATAACGCTACATAGGTAGTGACTGGCACATAATGCCCCTGTCGAAATTGTTTCTGCAGTTGCTAAAAAGGGCAGAGGCTAAGCTACAGCAGCATGTTTTTAAATAAATATATAACCATACTATTTGCCTGTATTTTAGTGACAAACATGGGACTCTGGATAAAATGTTTAACTGGCAGCCATGTTTTGTCAGCCTAGTGACCGCTAACAACCAATCAGAATGCCAGGATTCCGAGGAGCTACTGTGAAGGATTTTGGGAAAAGGAGGTGGTGCCAGTTTTAGCCAACAAGACTGCCAGCCAATAGGGCATTGAGGAAGCCCATTAACTGCCTTTTCTGGGACTGACAGCTGGCATCAGCTAATCAGCAGGTGCCAGACTTTCCCCATTGTTTTGTTAAACCAGTTAGAGACTGTGTTCTTTTTCTGAAGCTTGTGAGGAGAGACAAACAGTTCTAGTTCTATTCAGTTAGTCAACGTTGAGTTTGACTTCAGTCAGTGTGTTGACTGGAGCCCCTCCTCAGGGAGGGGGGCTCCTGCCCCTTGCTTCCTGATCCTGTGGGGCCAAAAGAAATGGAAATGTCTAAAGCATTGCAGTGGCGTATGAGTTCCAATGCCTGGAAGATGCTCCAGTTGAAAGAAAGATTTGTAATTGTCTGAGGCAGGAAAGTTACCTGACAGTTGATATGCTCTCCAGAGTGAAATAAAAGGACTGCCTGGGGGTTTGCACGACCCACAAAGCCCAGGAGGTTCCTGCATGTCTCCCACTGATGGGAAAGAAAGTGTTTTCCAGCACAGAGGTGTGTCTGAAGCAGAATCAAGGTCATCAGCTGGGGTTCCTGAAGGAAGAAGAATTGCCCGGATGCCTGCGAGGTCCGAGAACATTTAAGACAGAGTCAAGGTTGTCGGCTGGGGTTCCCTGAAGGTAGAGAGGAATTGCCTGGATGCCTGTGAGGTCTGTGAAAGTGTGAAGTTTTTTTTTTGTATGCCTGCATGGCCACTGAATGCCCAAAAGGAGCCTGCCTGAATTTCCAGTGTGATGGAAACAGTATCTGATGCTGCACCTGATCGGCGACTTGTTCTTCATGTCCATCAGCACCTGCATGACAAGAACAGAGCGAAAAAACAGTTTCTGTTAGCCAGAGACTACATACTGAAAGCACAGGGCCACAGCTGCCTTGCTGGTAGGTGGTTGTAGATAAAAGAGAAAAGTGTCTTCTGTTAGCCGGAGACTGTGTGCGCCAAAAGTAAAGGGCCACAGCTGCCTTGCTGGTAGGTGGTCAGAAAATGCCTTTCCTGTCACAACAGGTGGCAACATATTTCTTTCAAACTGAAGTTACCGTTGACTATAAAGCTATGAGGTACTGCAATATTGAGTGAAACCTGCAGGGTGATTAAAGCTACCTGTCACCCCTCCCCATCCTGAGGACCATCAGAGAGAAGAAGGTACAGGTTTGTGAAGTGAACACTGTTTACAAAGGCAGTCACGGTGAAGTTTGGAAAGGCTTGACAGGTGAAGACCAGCATCCTTCATCCCATGCAACCCACGCTGCATTTCCTGCTTTCTGCATCCTGATGCTTGCTTCATCATGCCTCAGTGTTTGGAGCTACAAGATGCCTGCGTTATGTCTCCAGCTTTTTAAGTCTTCAGGTTTCTGCAAGTTCCATCCACCCCAGAGCTACAGATTCAATGCCACCAGAATTTGTCTGCAGAACCGTGAGTAAATGCAGGGATTGTCCTGCCCATGGGGAACTGCACATAGTTATGATTGCAAGTTTACACCCACAACATGGAAAGTTTTAAAGCAAAAGTTAAAATGCCATTTAAGCAAAAGCCTTTGGGGTATTGGGGTTGTTAATCTGAATTTTAAAGTGCACCAGTGCTGGCCAATCAGCTGCATCATGCAGGCCTGCAGCTAGAACCTGGGTACCCAAACAGGACTCATAGGGTTATACTGTACCAGTTTAGGAGTGGGTAATATGGTTAACACCTGTGATGTTTGAAGGGAAATGCTGGTGGGAGGTGGCCACTGAAAATGTGTTACCTGAAAGGTGAATATTTTCAAACATGCAGAAACTGGGTTTCAATGTTTTTGTTATTTAACCAGGTGAGACACACTAAGCTGCAAGCTTTTTTACAGGCGCAACCTGGGAGCACAGGGAAGTTAAGTGACTTGCTCAGGGTCACACAGTATGCAAGTGGAAGCTGTGGGATTCAAACCCAGGTCTGGTCTGCTGGATGTCACTAGATTAGCAGCTCAGAGCCTTAAACCACTGCGCTATACTGCCTCCAATGTTGTTAACTCCTTTCCAGTTTACTTTTTTCCTAGCCCTCCCCATGTAAATAAATGTGCTTTATTATTCTGGAACAGTATCTGACTCATGAGCACACTACGAGCTGGAGTCTTTCATTGCAAATGTCATGAAAATGGAATTTTGGGTTTCAGGTATGCCATGTGTGTGGGATGACTGTAAGGGGAGGTGGGTAGGTACAGCATCCTGGAGTGTTGTACTGCTGAAACAACATCTGACCCACTTCATATTTAATGCTGGGTGGAAGCACCGTGCTATTTACTATCCTTTGGGAAAGAACACCTTTCTTTCCATCTGTTTCTGATCCCAAGCCCCTTAACCTTGTTTGAGCTGGTCTGAGCTGACAAGGCAGGGGTAGTAGCCCTTCTCTGTCTCTTCCAGACCACGGCACTGGGGAAGGGATTACATATTAGCTAAAGAAAAAAACAAGATCTGTAATAAAATATGTTATCAAATATTTTCAAAATTGGCATGCTTCCAGCAGGTACGGTGGTGCTGAGGGTTGAGGCGCTGGATGCCTTACCTTGAGCTACGCTGGTGACTCATGTTTGGGAACGAGCACGGGCCTCTGGGGGTCGGCAGGGGAGGAGAAGGATTGAGCGTCCGAGGACTGCTCTCCTTCACCAGAAAGGAGGGGGACATCAGCCCTTGGTGCATGACTGGCCTGTAGTGGAGGCTAGGGGCTGGCGTGCTGATGCTCAGAAGGGAGAGAGATGAGGCAGACACTCGGAGGAACATGTACGGTAGTGTGCATGCTCTCTCCTTGTGGTGTCATTGCACGCCGCATCTCAGGGCAAGTAATTGGAGAAGAAAAATTGGTATTGGCAATGCAGAATGACTCGATCCCGGCAGGCGCAGACTCCGCAGTGGGCAGAAACCTTTGGCACTGGATCCGTGTGTTACAGCGGGTTGGGGGGTCCCGCCACCCTGCCACAGGGGGAACAGCCAATGGGCAGCCGTGAGGTAAGCTGCAAGCAGAGGACGGGGCTGGGGGATCAAGAGAGAATAGCCACAAGCATTAGGAGGATAAGCATGATAAACTGCATAAAAAATTGGCATGCTTCCTCTAATCTATGGATTGATATTGATTTTACCCCTAAACTTGTCTTGTAGTCATAAGGGTTTTGACCTCTGGACTCAACATGTTTGTAGATAAAACCCGTCTTGTACCAACTAAATGTTCCTGAACTCAATAGGATTCTGTGTAACTAATTCTGGGTCGCCCCTGAAAAAGAGACTTTGTGGGCCCAGTAAGCTTACCTAGTTAACAAAATGAAATAAATAAATAAAATAAATAAAGAATACAGTCGTTGTGCCAAAGGTTATTGAATTTAAATCTACTGATTGTGGGGAAAACTGTTTTTTTATTCTTTTTGGTAACTGAGTAAGGCCTACTATGCACAAGTGCCTGTTTTCAGGGATGACCCAGGAGCACTGGGTGGTTAAGTGACTTGTTCAGAATCACACAGTATGCAAGTGGAGGTTGGGGGAATCAAACCCAAGTCTACGGGATGTAGCAAGCTCATTCACAGCTCGTTATTCTAACCTCTAGACTATACTGTCAGCCAGTACATGCCAACTTAATGTGCAATAATATTACAGGGTGATGTACCTTTAACATGCAGCTTGTGGTACTAAATCGATGTTTTTTCGGAGAGTTAGCATGGATTATTTAACACTGCTACTGTACAGCAACTTTGGGGTCACTGCAGTTTACACGCACAAAAAAAATGAGACCACTGTCCTGTGGAGTCTCAGGTAGTTTGAATGTAATTAATAGTTTAAATCTGACATGTGTTTAAGCCATTTTGTGTCTAGTACCAACTAACTGTCATTACAAAAATGGTTTAGTGCTTTCAGTCCCTAAAGATCCCTCATCATGTTCCTGCTACCTGTGGAGCACCATTATTTTTGGCTGAATAGTAGGAAGCAACATCTGTTTTCCTGCGACACCCATGATGTATCTTGCCTAACTCTAAAATGTAGGAAAATGCACCATTTGTAGTGATTTTTTCAAACATTTCCTGGGGGGCATGCCCCCAGACCCCCCTAGCTTTGTCATGATTTTGGCTCCCCTTGTTCACTGCTTCTGTACACGTCTCTGCCTTCATCCATCCCTCATAGAAAAGGTACTGCCCACCAGGGGCGTCATGCAAACCTAAATTTTAGAGGGGCACAAAATCCACACCTCTCTAGAGAGGTTGGGGGCATGCCCCCCCTAGGAAACTTGAAAAATTGATGCCAAATTGTAGATTAGCAGGCTGTGAAGCTGTTCCTTTCCACAATTCACAACACTCTCCTTCATGTGACTCCTGTGGCACAGTAATCGGGTTCGGCCCCTGCCTGGTGACTGTACAGGGCACACCAGGTTAAGGGGTTTGGGTTTGTTCTTTCTCCTGCAGTAGTGGGGTTCGTCCCAGAACAAATAATAAGTAGCTTATAATATATTCAGAACAGATAGACAATCAAGATTTGGAGGTGTAGTGATTTATGTTCATGATAAGTTTACTGTCTCTATTTTAAACTCTACCACAAAAACCAAGGAGTTTGAAAGCTTGCCTCTTAAGGTTCAGCTTTCCTCCTCCATCTCTCTTACTGTGTTAGGGTGCTACAGACCCCCTCCAGCATGGCTACAGATATTGAACCACCTGAATAAAATGCTGGGTTTGATATCCTCGGAGGTCATTATTATGGGGGATCTCAACCTTGATTGGTTTTCCAATTGCTCCAAACCCCTCAAAGACCTTTGTGACACCTTTGGTCTTTCACAACTTATACAGGAAGCAACACACCCAAATAAGAGCAACCCTAGTAATAGCTTCTTATTGGATATTATCTTGGTGAACAAACCACACCTGTTCTCACATTTGGGAGTATTTTTCAATTACTTCAGTGAGTGACCATTGTTTCATTACTTGCGGGAGGGCTGTGCCAAAACCACCCTCTACCTCCTGGTGTATATTTAAAAGGTGCCGTCATAATCTTGACCCTCTGTGCATTTCTCTTTGTCTTGCAGAACTCTCTGAGTTGGCAAGCTTTCTACCTGGCTAAAACTGTGAACGTGGCCTATGACATCTTCCAGGAAATTGTTTTGGGGATAATTGATAAGCACGATCCCCTAACTGAAATCCGAACTAAGAAAAAATCTTGCCCTTGGTTTACGGCTAGTTTGAAAGCTGTGCAGCTTAATAGAGATCTACTCTGGAAGACAGCCAGAAAAATCAAATTACATTCTGATTGGCTAGTTTTCAGAAAGGCCAGAAACCACTGTACAAAACTTGTTCGAGCCAAGAAATCCAACTACTACCAAACTGAATTGGACTCCTCCTCCAAGTGCTCAGCTACATTTTGGAAAACTGTTAAGGATAATTGAAGGGCACGTGTCATCCAACTCCCTCTCTGCCAAAATATCATCTGGTGGCTCCCTTATAACTGATAAACTAATGATACTTGACTTACTGAATAATCATTTTGTGACTGCTGGGCTAGCGTTTGATACTTCCCCAGTCAGTAATCTACATACTCAACTGAATACCAATGACACAACTTGTCCGGTGTCTGACCCCCCCCCCCAGATCAAACTATGACATTTTCCTTCCAGCTCATATCTTTAAAGGATGTAGAAGAATTATTGCTACAGTTGGACACCAGAAAAAGTGTTGGTGCTGACCGCATTGAGGTGTACATTTTAAAACTTAGTTACCATGTCCCGGCCATTCCAATTACACATCTATTCAATCTGTCCCTTTCTCAGGATGACATTCCACCAATATGGAAAACAGCCCAGATTATCCCTTTGTTTAAATCTGGAGATCCTATCGATCTAAATAACTATAGACCAATTTCCTTACTTTCTATCCTCTCTAAACTGTTGGAGAAATTAGTGAACACTCAGATTAGGAACTACCAGGACTTCTCCAACCAGCTTAATCTGGCACAGTCAGGGTTCAGGCCACATCATAGCACAATATCTGCCCTTGCAAAGGTGGTTAATGATTGGCAGAGTGCCCTAGATGACAAGAATTACATGTGTGCTGTTTTCCTTGATTTAAGCAAGGCTTTCAACACTGTCGATCATGACCTGCGTCTCGCTACACTCCATAACATTGGTCTGGACTCCATCTCTCTGAAATGGTTCTCTAGTTACCCAAAGGGGAGACTTCAACAGGTTAAAGCTGAGGGAGTACTTTCACCCTTACAATCTTTGTTGAGGGGTGTGCCCCAGGGTTCCATATTGGGACCCCTACTTTTCTCATTGTATATTAATAGCATAGACGCTGGAATCAAAACAGCCAATATTCATCTCTTTGCAGATGCCACAGTCCTCTACATCGCCAGATCAATCCCAGTATCCACCTGCATGGACCTCCAACTAGAGTTTAATCATCTACAATCAAACCTTCTGAGCCAAAAATTACTCTTGAATGCTAAAAAAACAAAGGGGATGCTTTTCTCACCTTGCATCTATGCAATAAATCCTGCCTCAATAGGAGCGGTACCTCAAATTATGACTCTTTTAGGTGAATCTCTAGACTTCATAACTAAATTCAAATACCTGGGGTATGGATCGATTGCAAACTTTCTTTCCTGGACCATACTGAGGAGATGTCCAAAAAGCTTAAGCAGAGACTTTGGTCTCTTATTCAGGATCAAACACCTCCTTACACAGGATGCTAGAAAAAGGCTGGTCCAAACTGCTTTTCTTTCTATCTTGGACTGTGCTGATTTCCTCTACACCAAGCTCCTAACACAACGTTAACCAAACTTGATACTCTTTACCACAGAGCCCTAACATTTATCTCTGGAGCACTGTATTCTACACACCATTGCTCCCGTTACTCCTTGGTGGGTTGGCCTTCCCTTAAGTTCAGAAGGCAAAGAAATACTGCCCTCTGGACCTTTCAGGCAATCACTAAGAAGCTCCCACAGTACATTTCAGATTGTTTACCCTGTTGTACAGTATGTTAGGTAGTTATGCTCTGAGAAGCTCCTCTTACATTTTCCTAACTATCCCCAAAGTCAAGTCCTGCTTTCTCAGGGCCTCAATAAGTTATGCACGTCCTCAACTCTGGAATAAACTACAAAAAAACACAGGAATAGCCTGCCATTTGAATCTGTCAGTGTTCAAATCACTATGTGCACGCTCCATTAAGGAGTCCTGCAATTGCTTTCCTTGATTGTTGGCTAAAGGCATACTGATCTCAGACATTGTACTCTCTGTTTGACCTCCACGGACTCCCCCAATGTGATTTTTACTCAAGCTTATCCTCCTCCTCCCTCCTTTCTCCACCTTTAGTTCCATGTAACCATTGTCTTTCATTGCATGGTTACCCACACCGCCTTTGTTATGCTGGTATGTTCAATGCATATATTGCTATGAGACTGCTATCTATAAATGTTCTCTTAATGTACATATTTACAAATGTATCTTATTCTATTGTATGTAATGCATTTATTTTAATTTTTGCAATATTATTCTGTATTTGATCATGTACCTGTGCAGGTCCATCTTGTAAATGAGTTTACTCAAAAATGTTTCACCTGGTAAAATAAAGATTTTTGATTGATTGATAGCCTAGTGTCTCCACCCGGAGAGAATAAATGGGCCAGATGGTGTGTGCAGTACCATCCTCTAGGATGCAGTACCTACCCACCTCCCTACATTGGACAGGACCATCCCCTGGGGACCACAATTGACACTACTTTCACCAGTAAACACTTCTGTTAGAGCACACAAACTGAGGGCACACACAGGAATGAAATTCAAACCATTAATAGTATATGGTTAGGGCTTATTGTGGAAAGAAATCAGTGGCATTTAAAATCTTGTTGTAGGACAGTTCAAAGGTCAAAAAAGTTGTACTATCATTCTGACATCACATCAACAGTACAACTTTTCAGCCTTGTCCTGACACCTGATTGGCTCACTCAACTTGCTCTAATGGAGAAAAATAGTGGAAACATGGCAGCATGATTAAGTGATCACTGAGCAATGGACCCTCCTACTTTTGACACGAAGAGCCTCATATGGCTTTGTGTCACAGAAGTTAATTTTGTTTAGTTCATTTTAAAAATAAACAGTGCCAGAAACAAAGAGAGAGTGGGGAGAATCCAGAGCCCACAGAAGCAAGGAGAAGCTGGAGCTAGTGCAATGCCAGCACTCACATGACCCAAGGATACAGCAGTTCTGATGAGGCAAGGAGCAGCACAAAGCAACAGAGGCACACAGCATGAGAGAGAGGGAGCAGGGAGAAGCCAGAGCCTGCAGGAGCAGGGAGAAACTGGAGCGAGTTGCAGTGGGGACAAGCAGGAGCCAGCAGGAGCAGCACCAGATAACGCAGAAGGAAACCAGCAAATATAAAAAAAGACACAAAAAAGAAACAAGCCCTAACCATATACTGTATAAAACAGTGAATGGGCAGCCATCCATAACTAAGGCTGTGTTTCCATCTTGGGAGTTGATGACATCAGTGAGACCGCTTGAGTTTCACTCTCATGGTCTCTATGATGTCATCAACTTCCTCTATGGAAACACAGTTTTGTTGCGGATTGTCACTCACCCACTATTCTATATAGAGTGCTTTTATTTTGAAACCCAGGCCTGGCAGATGAAAAAAGAGAGGAGGTTAAACAATTGCATGTCACCATAAACACTTCCTCCATGTATCAATACACCATAAACCCCCTTTATAAATTGTAACCCCACACAGTTTGAAGACGCACCCTCCCAGGCAAGAGGCCCACTGGGAAGAACTAGTTTGCACAGGGTGCAGTAAATTCTTTAACTGGTACCAATATTATAACCTTAAATTCAAGTATGACACAATGGAATTCAGCTCTGGGTACCCAGGGGTACACTAAAGTCATAGTGTAAGCTTGGTAGCTACTGTAGAAAGATAGATAATTACATAGACATACAGATTTTTTCTTTTTTTTTTTTTTAATTGCTTAACCAGGTGAGACACACTACACTGAAAGCTTGTTTACAAGTGCAACCTAGGAGCACAGGAAAGTTAAGTGACTTACTCTGGGTCACACAGTATGCAAGTGGGGGCTGTGGGATTCAAACCCTAGTCTCCAGATTTCCAGCTCAGAGCCTTAACCCACTGTGCTATACTGCCTTCCTGATAGAGAGAGAGAGAGAGAAAGACACACAGACAGACAGGCAGAATAGGAATGGCAGTGAAGTACTGAAGTGACGCCAAACCCACCCCCACCCCACAGACATGGACTAGCATTGGGGTGTGCCTTTGGGTCATTGCCCATAACGCTCATGCTATTTCACCTTACCCTATCCTGCAGACACAGACAAGAGTCGAGGTGTGCCTTGGGGTTTTCAAACTTTACACTCACCCCATTCCATAAGGAAATACGCTGAAATGGGTGCAGTATAAGAGAAGGGAGTGAACGTTGGGGCTGAAGAATTAAAGTCACACCTCAATACCTGTCACTGGCTGCAGGGTGGGGATGGGGTGGAATGGTGTGAGCATTACTGTTGACAATCCCAAGTCACACCCTTGATGCCTGTCAGTCCCTACAGTGCAGGGTGTTATGGTCAGAAACCCTAATGCCCTGGGTGTTTCTTGGCATTTTCAATTCAAGTTTTCAGCATGGGCTTTTTGTGACCCCACTGCATGAACAGTGATCAGTTCATTAGCCGAAAGGAGATTTTGCACAGCGACTGTGCCATTTGGCACCACAGGTGCAAAAACACATTTTGAACAGGATGTAAAAAATTACAGCTGTACATTTCTTGCTTCAGTAACTGCTCAGCACATATATTGCATGACCTGCTTATTGACATGACATTTTATATCTGCTATGCAATGTACTGCTGCTATGGCTGTATGACTGAGAGGAACCTGGGGGTGGTGGTGGATGTCAAGATGAACAACTCAGAGACTTGTAGGAGGGCAGTGGCCAAGGCCAACACAATGCTAGGATGCATCACTAGGGGGATCACTCCAGAAGGAGGGAAGTGATACTTCCTCTGTATAACTGCTTGGTGAGGCCGCACCTCGAGTACTGCGTGCAGTTTTGGATGGCACACTTAAAGAGGGACATTGAACTCCTGGAGTGGGTCCAGAGGAAGGCAACCAAAATGATCTGGGGCTTGGGGGGAAGGACCTATGGGGAGAGGCTCAAAGAGCTAAATATGTACACATTGGAAGAGAGAGGGAACAGGGGGACATGATAGAGGTCTTCAAGTACATGAAGGGGTAAATAGGGGAGGTGCAGTCACAGTGCTCTGAAGGAAGGAGGGGGCAACTAGAGGGCATGGGTGGAAGCTGGAGGGGGAGACTTGGGTGAAAGGAGGAGGTGCTTCTTCACTGAGAGGGTCGTAGAACCATGGAATGCACTGTCTGGGGGGCTGGTGGAGGCAGAGACTGTGGAGGGGTTCAAGAGTGGGTGGGACAGATACAGGGGAAGGGTTGTGGAAGCAAAGTCCAATGAAGAGGGAATACCCTGAACTGGGATGGGAGAAGCCTGAGAGGGCAGGGGGGCAGAAAGGTCTGCTCCCAGGGTGGGGACTGACCAAATGAGCAGACACACAAGCCCTCTAGGCCTATTCTGCTTGCAATTTTGTATGTTAATATGTTGGTATGCTTACTACACCAACATCATGAACCATAAAACAGATGACTGCCATAACTAGGGAGGCAGTATTGCACAGTGGTTTAAGGCTCTTAACTGCAAATCTGAAGATCTGGGTTTGAATCCCACAGACCCTGCTTACATACTGGGTGATCCTGATCAAGTCACTTAACTTCCATGTGCTCCCACTTTGCCCCTGTAAACAAGCTTTCAGCTTAGTGTGCCACTCCTGGTTAAACAATTGAAAGAAAAAAAAATGCAATAAATTATTTTTCTTGCTTTATTTTGCTACTACAAACTTTGACTAATTCATCCATCCTTATTTATAACTTATGTGTCTGTGACCCAGCAAAACTGCACTTAAAATCTCACACATATATAAAATATTAGAATAGCATTTATTTTAGTAGTATCTCCTTCCTTTTCAGGTGCCCATGACACTATGTGTGTGTGTATATGTGTGTGTGTGTGTGTGTGTTGTGTGTGTATATATATATATATATATATATATATATATATATATATATATATATTAACTTCAAAGCATTAAATCTATTCAAATGCAAAAAACACAAGACTTCATTCTCTTCACACAATAGTATTAAATTTTAGATCCCAGAATGGCCAAGAAACAATTTAGACTTCAGTCTTGCATGCCACTATACTGCCCACCTCTCATGTAAACAACATTCAATTATAGAAACCCTTTCATTTCTATGCTATGCACTCTCACATCAGAGAAACATAAATCTTACAGAACTGCTAAAAAAACAAATTTATCAAGACTGGATTTCTGAATTAAAACCTGTTGTTTACAGTACCTATGTAAATAATAGTTTACTGGCTACAAACGATGCTACAGACATGGCATTAACAAAATTTCTGTTTTACATGGAAAACATCCATATAATGAACTTGTCATACAGGATTTGTGACCTACTGTCTGCATGTATCTGATAAAGGAAAAGGCACCTGCTTGATTCTTTTTTTTCTATTTTATTTTTATGCCCAACTTGCCCATACTGTAACAGCCAAATATTGACATGCTTAGAGTAAAAAAAAAATATGATATCTATGTATTTGCGTGTTTGGGGGTGGGGGTATGCCTAGATGCAGTTTCAGGCACTCCTTAATTACTTCCCCAGGCAGCTCTGATAGTCAGTTGTTCCAACATGATAGATCCACCTCATGCCCCTCCCACAAAAATGAAAGCATAGTGCATGCAACAGACCTTAGGAACATCATATTTTTTAATGTCAGCTCTGATCTGTTCAGTCTTACTTTTTTCCTGGCTCAGTTTATAATATCAGTGAAAAGAAAGTAGGAAAAAAAGAACACCCAACCTTTTGTTTCTACAAGTAGTTGTTTATTGCAGTAGGTATATTTTAACATGTGCAAGGCAACTCCACCCACAACTTCCCTAACACAGACAAATGGCATCAGTACTCACTGATGTGTTAACATCCTATTTATAGTGTCCCTGATAAAATAAAATAACAAATACAGTTGAGATTTTTTAATGTCAGCTCTGATCAGAATAGCTTTTAAAATCACCAATTATTTTCTTGTTCAATGTTTTCTTCTCTCCTTTTACTGATAGTACAAAATGAGCCATAGCTATTTCTTCTAACAATACATGAAAGAAAACCCTATGATAGATATCACTGTTTTGCAAAATGTATCCCTTCCAATTTTTTCTTATTTGCAAGACAGCATATATCTATCCTAACAAATCTATCCTACTGCCACATTCAAAACATTATCCCCTACCTACTTGCCACATATAAATTCAATTATATTAAAAGAAAATTCTAGACCCTTAACCATTATTTATTCCCCAGTCCCATTTACAACACTGCTACACTTATATATAATATATACTTCTCAAACTTGAAAGAAAAAATACACTTTATCATCAAAGGACTGTGTTTATCAAGTACTGTGCCCATGATTAAAATAATTTGAACCCCCTGCCCCCCAAAAAGTGCTCTCACATGAAACTGCATGTTTAACTGTAAAGACAATTAAAAAATGTATTTCTAAATGCATTACTAACACCAAAGCTTTCAAAGTTTTGAAACTACTATCAAGACTATATATATATATATATTTATGCAAAAGGTGTGGCGACAAACAGTGTGATAAATCTGTTTATCTGAGTCACTGTGTGTATAAATGTATTATAATGTATGTTAGAACGCTGTTAACCTTAGGAAATCATCATTTCCTAAGGTTGTTAATCTATCGATGTGATGTAGATATGTTGTTAACCTATCGATCCTACGTCACATCGATAGGTTAATAACAGCGAGTGGTCTGCACATGTGCGCGCTTTTTTCCAACGGGGAACCGACTGAAGGGAAACCCACGGGGAAGGACTGAAGGGCCGCAGCGGTGACTTTTTAAAAAACGTAAGCCATTTAATTTTTGATAGTGGGACCAAACACTATAAAAAATAATGTATGGTCCCTCTATCGGCAACCAGTCAATTTTAACCGTCTCGAGGTTGCCATGGCGACGTGAACCTCCCCGAGCTCACTCGAGGTTTACATGGTCGCCCCTGGGCAACCTCTCGACTGTTAACTGACCGGTTAACGATAGAGGACCATACATTATCCTCTATTATACACACAGTTACTTATTTATACACACAGTTACTATGTCACAAATCTCTTCAGAATTAATTTAGAATGTTCGGCCTCAGAAGCAGTATTAACCATATTCAAATGGAAATAACTTTAAAATGAAAAAAGAGCATGGTACTGTAAGCACAAAAATTGTTCAGCACAAAATTATCTACAAAATAAGTGGTATTTCATTTATAGATACCTTATAGACTTTTTATAATTAGCAAAAAAAACAGAAGAAAATTTAATTTTTTGTGACTTTTTTGACAACCAAATATGAATAATGTTAAAACAAAAAATGATACCATGGTACTGTGAGCACGAAAAATTTTCAGCACAAAACTATCTACAAAAAGAGTGGTGTTTCATTTATAGATACCTTTTAGGTCTTTTTATAATTTGCAAAAAACAGCATAAAATTCATTTTTCTTTTCCCTTTTTTGACAAACAAATGTGAATAACTTTAAAATGAAAAAGGTAGCATGGTACTATGAGCATGACATTTGTTCAACAAGATGTTTTCTACAAAATGAGTGGTGTTTCATTTAATAGCACCACTATGCTAGGTGGACATACTCTAGGAAAATTAACCAAAACTCCCAGAAAATATCATTAAAAAAAAGATAAACAGTCAAAACCGAATGTTCCTGCACTGATAGAAAGCATTCCTATTGCATAAATAAAATATACAATGGTGAGCTGTCAGATAAATGATTTATCTACACTTGTGCTGTTTGACCTCAGACACCTCACTCGTGGCTGACACCACTCATGAGATTACCTGAGGTCATGCAGCACTTGTGTAGATAAATCATTTATCTGACAGCTCGATATATATTATATATATAGAATATGGTAAACAAATATTGTTAATCCCAAAAGCTGAACTTTATGTTTTTAGTATATAAATGTTTAAGAAAAAACTGTGACTCTTTCAACTTGAATCAAAATGCTGTGTCTATTGTTTTCCTTGGGAGCTGTAGTTTCAGGCACTCCTTAATTACTCTTTCCTTCTGAGGTCCCAGGTGGCTCTGATAATCATTTGTTCCAAGGGGTTTTAAGTCAATTTGAAGGCATTAAGGAGCTTCTGTTCTCCTAGTCCTTAATAAAATGCAGGGGCTCCACAACTGGATCACTCCACAGACTTGTTCTGTTGCTTGGTCCAGGTCCCAAACTAGCGTGTCTTGTTCCCACATGATAGAGCCACCTCATGCCCCTCCCACATGAATTAAAAAAAAGATGGGGGTGGATCTTTAGGAGCTTATGTGTGTTTGGGGGGGATTTGCCTAGATGCAGTTTCAGGCACTCCTTAATTACTTCCCCAGGCATCTCTGATAGTCAGTTGTTCCAACATGATAGATCCACCTCATGCCCCTCCCACATGAATCAAAAAAGGTGGGGTGGATCTTTAGGAGCTTCTCGGGTGGAGGTGGATGTGGATCTTACTCATACTAGAATTTCATACTAGGAAGAGGTAGGCATACAGAAGGCTAGTGCCCATTAGTGTATGTCTCCAGCACAGCTGGTACAGGATCCCTCAGTTTACAACAGATAACAATCAAGATTTAGTTTAAATGTAGCTTGAGTATTGCAATCGAGTAGAGAATTGGGGATAGAATTCCATAATGGAATGATTGGAATCTTTGAGTGTAATAAGCTCTTCTTTTATTGGTTCTAGGGAATGTGAGTGCAAGTTGATGGCAATGGCTACGTAGGATGCGATCCCGGTTGTTGTTGATCATATTTAGCTAATACAGTAGTTCAGTGTCAGTGTGTATTTTGTGCATTAGTAAGAGATCACCTCTCTTTCTTCTTAATTCTAATGGGTACATGTTCAGTTCCTGTAGCCTAGTCTCATAATTCTTATCCTGCAAAAAAACTAGTGCTGCCTCCACTACTCAGGTTCCAGTTCTTGTACCGCCCATTTAAGAAAGAAAATAGTACCCTGCAACTATTGACTAACATGAAAGCATATTCATTTGAGGGCAGAAAACATTTCTTGGAGGAGGGTAAGGTGGAGGAGACTATTTACACTTTCAGTCAGTTCCACGGACAGAAAACATGACATCACTCCTTTTGTACATGCAAAACATCTGCAGGCTCCGCCTACTGCAGCCGTAAAAAGACTGACAGTCTTTAAGGCCAATTTGGGATTTGCACTGTCAGCAGTAGCATATGTGCTCTTTTTTATTCTGCAGTACTTGCACCCTGTGAAGATCAAGACATGCCAAGCAGCAACCATCGGCAGTAACTGACTTAATTAAAAAAATACAATAAAACGCAGTCTAAATGGGCACAGTGTAGCCCACAAAAATGGAGAAAAAAATAATTTGAAATATTACATTCAGAGGGGACTTGAGGCCTCCTGTGCTGTATGGGCATGATGCAACTGCTGCCCACACAAAGAAGGTGCTGTACATGGATGCTTAAAAGCAGAAATTTATAATATTCTAACATTTTAAATTATGCAATAATGCATGTCATGGTGTGGGTTGTTATGGGATTTACCTATGCCTGGTGTGTGTCATGAGGCATCAGGCAGAGTGACGTAAACTACACCAGAAGTGGGTAAAGTAAGCAATAAGACATGACAAGGTTTGCATTATGGTGATTTAATGCATGCCCCAGGGCTGTAGTAAGGCATGAGGCCAAAGGCTGAGTGTTCCAATGCCCCTGGGATGTACATTATCCTATGATGTACACCCTGGATGGACTTACTGCACATATAAAATGGCTCCAGGTAGTTTTTTGGGGAGAGAATTATGAGATTCAGCATCTGACTGTGTTTATAGATATTTAATGCATGGTCAGGTGATGTATCTCAGCCAATGAAATTTCTAGATTTTTCCCTGCCATTTTATAAATAGTATTATAGCTACTTCCTTTTCTTGTTCTGCTACTTTTTTCTGTTTCTTCACATTTAACATAAGGAATGTTTGCCATGGAATACAGGGATTCAAAATGATGCACAATTTCACTGGCAGAATGTTCCTCTCCCAACATACTGTAAACACACACAACAAAGACCTCATGTGGAGCCAGCGCCTCAGTTTTAGCTCTGTCAGGGTAAGCAGCAGAGATTTCCCTGATGAGCAGGTAAAGATAAGAGGAGAATTTGTTATTGTCAGCAAAAAAAACACTAGTAATGAAAACTATGACAAGTACTTAATGTTTATAATTTGTTTATGTGGCAAGAAGAGTGTGATGATCAGGGAAACAACATGTAATGAATTTGTTTTTTATTTGTTAGCTTTATTTTTAGGACCAAGTTGAAGGTTTTTAGTAAGTAAAAGTAGCAGTCATGTTTGTGCAGGAAGGTCAATTCTGGCCGCAGAGGAATTGATTTGCTCATTCTTTGATATAGCTGCTAACAAATCCAGTCAGGTTTAGGAATGGCACTAGGTCAGAACAGAGAAAACCATAACAGCGTGGTCAACTTAGGAAAAAGGCAACCACTGTGCCAATATCGAAAACAGGTGATCTTTCAAATATGCAAAATTACAGACTTATTTCACTTTTAGCTTCCCTTTCAAAAATTCTAGAACATATAGTTTTTGACCAAATGGTAGAAAATTTAACAAAGTATGAAAGTCTGACACCAGCCCAACATGGGTTTTGACTAGGGCACTGTACTGCAACGGCCTTGGTGGGGTTCACTAGCACTGTACATGGGGCTCTGGAGACAGGGAAAATTGCAGTGGTGCTATTCGTGAACCTCACCAAGGCCTTGGACTTGCTTAATCATGGCTATATGTGTATAGGGCTAGTGGTGGTTGTTTCTTATGTGATAAGAATGTTATCTCGTACTGGTTTGGGCGAGAGGACTGCGAAGTGAAGCTGAGCAGTCCTGTCAGCCCAAACCAGTACGAGATAACATTCTTATCTCATAAGAAGCAACCCCCACTAGCCCTATAAACATATTGTATAGCATTGGAACTGCCTGTACCACAAAAGACTACAATTTTTGTTTTTAATAATGTCAGAAACGGGGCTAATTGGGAGCATCAGTTCTGTGGTGCCAGTGGGGATCTTTGAGTCAGGAAGGAAGTTTTTCATTATCAGTGGGAAAGAAACGCTGATTACTGGTTTTTATTTTGTTTAAAGTTTTGTCCATTTCTGCTTCACTACATGTATTTTTTTTACAGTGCGATTCCCCTGGTAGCTGATTCTGCTATGGTGACTCTAACAGTAACAGTCTGACAAGCAAGCGTCACCACAGCGGGCATCAGTTGTGTGGAGTAGTGCGAGGCAGCAACTGTATGCTCAATAAGAGGTACAGTAATGCTGCACTCTGATTGGTGGAGGCAGTTCCACTGCTATATAATTATTAAAATCTATGCTTGCCCGGTTAGGGATGTCGCAGGATGTTGTTGGTTGATGTGGTGACTGTTTATCAGAGCATACACAACATACGAAGGTTAATGGTTGCCTCTCTTCCCCTACTTTAATCACTATGGGTGTTCCTCAAGGTTCGGTTTTGGGACCTCTTCTTTTTAGTTTATTTTCAAACACTCCACCTTTAGCTTGCTTTCACTCTCAAATCTTTTTGTACGCTGAAGATGCAGTGATCATCACGAGTGGATCCAATTTTGCTGAAATATGATCTGATTCTTCTAGTGATTTTTTGTCCATTCAGAATTGGTTCTGTGACCATAAGCTGGTGCTAAATGAGAAAAAAAACAAAGACTGTGGTGTTTTATGGCCATCAAAGAATGGAACAGAAACCTGCACTGTCTCTGCACTCTATTATGCGGGCGGAAATAGAGCAGACTGATTATTTTAAATATTTAGGATTCATTGTGGATTTGAAGATGAGTTATGAGTATCATATTCAAAACTTGGTTAAAGTCCTGGATCAAAGAATCGGAGCTCTTTATAGAGTGAATTCCTTACTTACTCCAACTACAAGAGTATTGTTAGCACAAAGTTTCCTTTTAACAACCATAGATTATGGCCTGAGTTTTTATCACGCTGCTACAGGTCCTACCTCCTCAGGCAGAATATTCTACCTGTCCACCACCCTCTCTGTGAAATACTGTCTCCTGACCTCCCTCCTGAATCTTCCCCCCTTCAATCTCAGCTGGTGTCCCTTCGTGATCCTCCCCCTTCTGATCTGGAAAACCCCTTCTATACGAGTCTTGTTTATCCCCTTTAGGTATTTAAAGGTTTCAATTCTGTCCCCACTATCCCTCCTCTCCACCAGAGAAAACATGTTCCGCTTGCCAAGCCTCTCCTCATAGGAGTATCCCTCTAATCCCTGGATCGTCTTTGTCACCCTATGCTGTACACCCTCCAGCAATCTGATGTTCTTCTTCAGGAATGGGCACCAGAACTGCATGCAGTATTCCAGGTGCGGCCTGACCAGTGACCTGTAGAGGGGCAGGATCACATCCCTATTTCTAGAGGAGATTCCCCTCACCATGCACCCCAGTATTCTGTTGGCTTTTGCTGCCGCCTTCCTGCACTGAGCCGAGTTGTTCATACTCCCCATTATGAGCAATTCTAGATTCTTCTCCTTCTTGGTACATTCCAGCTGTACCCCCCCCCCAGCTGATGGCTCCTCCCCTGGTTCTTAGCCTTGAAGTGCTATACCTTGCACCTTGCACTTTTTGGCGTTAAACCCCAACTGCCAGGCCTCTGACCACTCTTGTAGTTTGGTCAGGTCCTCCTACAGCCCCCTTCACCCTTTGATGTCATCCATCACCGCTCCCATCTTTATGTCATCCACGAGGAGAATGAACTTGCTCTGGGCCCCATGGGAGATTTCTGCAATGAAAATCACGAAGAACACCAGCCCCAACACTGATCCCTGTGGCACTCTGCTCGTCACATCCCTCGGTGTTGAGAGCCCCACCACCACCACCACCACCACACTTTGCTGCCTACCGTTCAGTCAATTGGTGATCCAGTTTACCATCTTTGTTCCCACCCCTATATATTCCAATCCCCCCCCCAGCCTCCCATGTGGCATGGAATCAAAGACCTTGCTGAAATCCAGATATAGGACATCCACCGCATGGCCTTTGTCCAGTTTCCTTGTCACCCAGTCATAGTACTCAATTAGGTTTGTCTGGTAGGATCTTCCTGAGATAAACCCATGCTGCTGACCATCCTGGAGATCATTGTTTTTCAGAAAGGTCACTAGCCTCTCTTTTAGGATCTTCATCATCAGTTTATATACATTTGATGTGAAGCTCACTGGTCAGTAGTTGCCTGGTTCGTCCTTGGGTCCACCCTTGTGAATGGGTACCACATGGGCCATCCTCCAATCCAGTGGCATGCATCCTGTGTCCAAGGAGGTATTGAACAGATCAGCCAATGGTCCTGCCAGGATCTCAGCTAGTTCCTTAAGTACCCTAGGGTGAATGCCGTCTGGACCCGGTGCCTTATTCCCCCCCTCAGTGCTCTTTCAGCACCTTGTCCTCTGTGATCCTTGTATCAGTCACCTCCTCCCTCCCTGCCCACCCTCCTCTCCCAGGCAGTGCCTGCCCCTTTTCTTCGTGAACACAGAGCAGAAGTAATCATTTAGTACCTCTACCTGGTCCTCCCCCTTCTCAACCCAGTCCCCATTCTTCTTTATCCTCACTATCTGATCTTTGTTTTCCTGCCTTTCACTGATGTATCTAAAGAAGCCCTTCTCTCTGTTCTTAATGCCCTGCACCAATCTCAGCTCCCTAGAAGACGTGGCTGCTCTGACCAGCCTGGTAACCTCCTTGGACTTCTTCATATACTTCTCCCTGTTGTCCTCCCCTCCTGATTTCATGAGTCTCCGAAATGCCTTTTTCTTGGCCCTCACCCCCTCCATGACCTCCTGTATCAGCCAGCTGTTTTTTTTTGCCCTCCCTTTCTTACTCCTTGTTCTTGTACATGTCCCAGTAGCCTCCACTAGCCCTTTCTTAATAATCTGGCTAACATCCATGTATGGTTGGATACCCGCCAGATGCCCGCCCTCAATAGTCACCATCCTTTTAAAGTCCACCCCTTTGAAATCAATAACCCTGGTACTTGTACCTCCTGATTCGCTGCCTATATTGAGCGTGACCCATATCGTGTGGTGGTCACTCACAGCCAGAGGGTCCTCCACCTCCAGATCCCTTACAGCCTCCCCATTTGACGGAACTAGGTCTAGAGTTCTATCCAGTCTAGTTGGCTCCCGGACTAACTGCTCCAATGCCTCTATATAACCTGCTCCTTGCACTTGTGGTGGTTTGGGTGCTCCACTCCACTCCACCCCCGGTAGGTTGAAGTCCCCACCACCACAGTGTTCCCTTTCCTACAGACCCTTCTGATTTGCTCAGCTAACTCCCTATCCAGGCTATCCCCTTGGGCTGGCAGCCTGTACACTACCCCTATCCTCAATGTCCTCCTTCTTGACTCCTGGAACTGCATTCATAGGTCCTCTGTTCTGCTTTCCTCCTCCTCCTCTTCCCTTATGCACCTTATCCCCTCCCATACATATATTGCCATACCCCCCTTTTCCCTTAGCCCTGTCCTTCCTGAATATTCTATAACCTGGGACCATCAAATCCCAATCCTGGTACTGGGTGGTTCACGTTTCCATGATGGCCTCAATGTCCACCCTCCCTGTTACCAAGCAGCCTGTAATTCTGCTGATTTATTACCAAGGCTTCTCGCATTCAGGGAGATCACCCTCCAACCTGCCCCTGCCCCTTCCCCTCTCTGGGATACTATCGCTTAATCCCCCCCCCCGTGCTCTGTCCCTGGATTTCTGTGCCCTAATGCATTATTTTGTACTTTTATCACATTAAAGCTCATCTGCAATACCCTTGACCACTCCTAAAGTTTTCTCAGGTCTCTGCTTATCCTTTCCATCCCCCCCAGGGTGTCCACCCTGTTGCAGATTTTGGTGTCATCCACAAAGAGGCAGACCTTCCTTTCTAGCTCATCTGCAGTGTAGCTTATAAAGACATTAAAGGGACCGGTCCCAGCATTGATTCCTGAGGCACTCCACTGGTCACCCTCTCCTCCTCGGAATGAACTCCATTTACCACCACACACTGTTGCCTATCGCCTAACCAAGGTCCTACTCAGTTTTCTAGTTTTCCACCTTTGGACCAACTCCTCAGCTGCCCAGCTGGCTGACAAGTCTCCTATGTGGAACAGTGTTAAAAGCCTTACTAAAAATTCTAGATATGCCACATCCACCACTCCATGCTGATCTAATTCCTTGGTCACCCGGTCAAAGAAATCTATCACATTCATTTGACATGACCTCCCACCCCGTGAATCCATGCTGCTTCGGGTCTTGTAACCCATTGGATTCAAAATGTTCCACAATCCTTTCCTTCCTCAATGTTTACATGAACTTTCCCACCACTGATGTCAGGCCAACTGGCCTATAATTGCCATCCTTCTCCCTGCTACCACTTTTGTGAAGTAGGAGTATGTCTGCCCTCCTCCAGTCTTCTGGAACTTCTCCTGTTTCGAGTGAGGTGTTAAATAAGACTGTCAGAGGTGCAGCCAGTACCTCTCTGTGCACCTTCAGTATCCTTGGACATCAGAGTTTTATAAGCGTCTGAGGCTCTGGGAACTTTTCCTTCCCTTGCTACTGCAGGTCTATGTCTCCCTCCAGGAATCACTCCCCCCCCCACCA
This sequence comes from Neoceratodus forsteri, assembly GCA_016271365.2. Lineage (NCBI taxonomy): Eukaryota > Metazoa > Chordata > Ceratodontiformes > Ceratodontidae > Neoceratodus > Neoceratodus forsteri. The sequence goes on along the minus strand of CM057453.1, from coordinate 347,585,798 downwards.
TTGTGGAAATATGGTATGCTGTTGGCCATTATAAGCCACAGAATGATCCACTTCACCCCAGTCCTATTGCCCAATTTTAATCCTTAATTATGACTATAAATTATTTATGTCTGTTTGGGCGGAGTGACTGAAGGGCCTTTTTCCATCCCTGCTGGATGTGGACCAGGTTGGGTTTGTTCAGAAGCATCAGATGCATGGCAGCATTTGCTGTACACTGTTGCTACTTGACCATTTTACAAGGCACTCCAGTCCCCTGGTCCTGGCCAGTTTCGATGCAGAGAAGGCCTTCAACAGGGTCTCATGGGCCTTCCTGTGGACCGTTCTAAGGCAATTATTTATTTATTTCAGTTTCGTTAACTGGGTGAGCCCACTGGCCCAGATGTCCCTTTTTCAGGGGCGACCCGGAATTAGTTACATAAAGACCTACTGGATATTTAGCATTACATTTCAGAGGCACATTCCATTTTGGGAGCAGGCAAGACATCTTATTAACACATTAGACTAGACATGAGGTGACTTCAGACAATGACATTGTTAATACAAGGGACTGTGGTTTAAGGAAACAAGTGCAAGACCCCAATTTAGTATTTTGACACTATACACCTTATATAGTGGTGCATCTGAGCAGGGGCATAACTGCCTAGGCGGGTTAGTCTGCTTGGGTCTTTGGATTCTCAAGCCCATTTCTCTCCATGCTTCAGGGACTGTATGACACTCCCCAGGCTTTCTTTCAAATAAATGTCTCCCTAACCTCTTTTGTTTAATTTCTGATAAATCATTTTACCTCCAGTTCCAGGGTACTGCAATAGGGACCTCCGTGACCCCCTCAAACACAAATTTGTACCTGACCAGGTAGGAGGAACAATTTGTGTTCAATGACGGATGTAATCCAGACTTCGGGGGGAGTCAGATGGCACAGCTTTATAGATGATACATTCTGTGTGTGGTCAGGATCTGAGTCTGTGGTGAATGCATTTGTAAACAGAATTATTAATTCAGTAATTTCAAATTTAAAGCTACTCTTTTTGGAAAAAAACAATATCAGCAAACAATGACAATGTTAATACACAACTTGATGAAAGTGGAACTAGTGGGGCAAGTAGTGAATTAGATACACAAAGTGGGGCAGGACATAAATTTAAACCTGTATCTACCTTTTGCTCACCATTGAATCCAGCAATGGATACCTTTCTGAATTGTTTACATGACATGAAACAAATGTTTGAGGGCCATCCACGATGATCTCACTGTAATATGTCACGTGCAGAGAGGGAGGCTGTGAGGGGTTTAGCAATGGACACTGGCATCATTGTTAAACTGGCTGATAAAGGGGGTGGTGTCGTTGTACAAGATACAGAAAAAAAACACTAAGGAAGTGTATAGACAGCTAGGGAACACAGAATTTTACCACGGCATGATCTTTGACCTCAATTCAAAAATTAAACAGGAGATAGAGAATTACCTACGTGAGCTGCACCAAAGTGATTTGATTAGCACTGATGAATTATGTTATTTATCAGTACAAAATCCAATAAAACCAGCCTTCTATACATTACCCAAGATACATAAAAATCCCACTGAACCACCAGAGTGCCCCATTTTATCAGGAATAGGGTGGGTCACTGAGCCACTATCAAGATTTGTAGATAGCCATATAAGTCCATTGGTACCAGAAACTAGAAGCCACTTAAAAGATACGAGTCACATCTTATCTATTCTTGAGGAAATACAGGTAGAACGGGAGTGGGTACTTGTAACAATGGATATAGACTCACTCTGCACCAACATCCTGATGACGGGGGGTCTTGAAAGCTATAGAATACTCACTAATTCCTGAAGTACACTGACTTTCCCCAAGAAAAAATAAATATGATTACAAACCTTATGGACCTAGTACTGAGGAACAACATATTTATGTTTGAGGGAAAAATATTTAAGCAAGTCAAAGGGACAGTGCTGGGGGCTACCCTGGCCCCCCGTATGGCTAATCTTTACCTTGGGGAGTGGGAAGACAGCAACATCTATAACCCCGAACAGAGATGTACTGTATGACAAGAGAGTAAAAGAACTTACAGGGAGGTTCAGAGAGAAGCAATATCATGAAGGAGACACTAAGGAAGCAATATGACACGCCCAAACAATGCCTAGGGAATCGCTGTTCCTTCCAAAGACCAAAAAAATAGCAAGCATTTGTCCATGCCGAATGTTTTCTTGCTGGCATTAGCAGTGGAAGTGCAGGAGTTAAACAGATGCAGAATAGGAATGGCAGTGAAGTATTGAACTGATGCCAACTTCACCCCCACTCTGCAGAGATGGACAGGCATTGGGGTGTGCCTTTGGGTCATCGCCCATAATGGTGATGACATTTCACCTCACCCTACCCTGCAGATGCTGACAAGTGTCAAGGTGTGCCTTGGAGTGCTTGGGCTTTACATTCACCTCATTCCGTAAGGAAATATGCTGACATGGGTGCAGTATAGGAGAATGGAGTGAACTCTGGGGCCAGGGGGTCCGAGGCGCACCTCAATGCCTGTCATTGGCTGCAGGGTGGGGGGGTGGAATGGCATGAGCATTACTGTCGACAATCCCAAGTCACACCCCTGATGCCTGTCAGTCCCTACAAGGTAGGGCATTATGGTCAAAAACCCTAATGCCCTGGGCGTTTCTTGGTATTTTTACTCCAATTTTTCAACATGGGCTTTTTGTGACCCCTCCGCATGAATGGTGACACTGTCAGTTTATTAGCCGAAAGGTGATTTTGCACAGCACCTGCGCGATTTGGGGCCACAAGTGTGAAAACACATTTTAAAATAGGATGTGAAAAATGACAGCTGTACTATTCATGAGGAGGTGTAAAAACTTGGTTAACTTGGTGAAAATAGACAAAGTAGGCTAGTTGCCCATTTAATTGTCTCCCACTCATAGTGGGTTTATTTATTAATTGTTTTATATAGCAAATATTCATCTAACCTTCTTTTGAATATGTCTAATGACAAGGACTCCACTATAGTCCCAGGAAGACTATTCCAAATCTATGGAGTACGTATATTATAGAAATTTTTACGTCTAGTCGATCGTGCCCTATGTATAAATATTTGTCTATCACGTGATCTTAAGTTAACTTTCTTCTGAATCCTTTTTATATTACATTGTTCCATTAATGCCTTATCCTTCAAAATTTGATAGAGTAAAAGTAAATCACATTCTAATTCTTCTGGTCGCTAAAGAAAATAGATTTAGACGCGTGAGTCTTTCGCTATAATCCAAATGTTTTAATCCCTTTATGGAGTTGGTCATTCTCCTTTGGACTCTTTCAATGTTTGTGATGTCTTTTTTTGAGATATGGATTCCAAAACTGGCAATGTTGAAAACTTAGAGTGAAAATATAAAAAAAACTGGTGAAGTCACGAGTGTGCATAGAAACTGCGCAACACACACCCGTAATGTAATTAGTTTGGGGATTTTTTACAGCAGATTTTCAACATAGGCATTTTGGGACCTCTACTCATGAACAGTGTCACTGTGATTTTCTTAATCTGCCCCGAACACTGATTTCCCACAGCAACCACGCTATTCTGCGCCAGAAGTGCGAAAACACATTTCAGCCAGGGTGTGAAAAATGACAGCTATACTGTTCATAAATAGGTATGGTAAAATGGCAATGTGGAAAATCTGGAGTGAAAATAGTAAAAATTCTCGAAGTTATGAGCGTGCGTAGGAACTGACTAATGCCGCTAAATAAAACAGTCATTTTGGATTTGTTTCACCAAATTTTCCACATAGGGTTTTTGTGGCCTACCTCATGAACTGTGACACTGTCATTTCGTTAATCGGTCTTGAAAGGTGGTTCCCAGCAGTGACTGCGAAATCACCTTTTGGGACAGAATAACAAAATGACAGTGACTAAGTTCATGAGGTGGGGTCCCAAGAACCCCTATGTTGAAAAGTTGGTGAAACAATTCCCAAAAATGGCCGAGATATGCACCAAAGTTGAAAAAAACCCACTTATGCCATTATACAGCTTACTGGCATTTCTTCAGCTCGCGGTCAGCTTTGAAGAGTGCAGACATGTTCCCAGTCCACCGAAGATCATCGCGCCAGCCTCCGGAGGTAAGTATGGCATGAGGGGGTGTTGGGAGATGGGGTACACAGAGGGTGGGTGTTGGTTGGGGAAGGTGGCAAGAGAGTCATTGAGGGACCATTTTCTTTTGCTATAGGTGCTTTTTTTTTTTAAAGACAACGTGGGACTTTTGCCACGCTAGGGGCCAGGCTCCCAGCGTGGCACCTGGAGGTTTGTTTGAGGGTCAGTGGAGTGGCGGGGTTGGGCACCCTGTGGAGCCACAGACTTGTGCCATGCTGGGGTGGGCTCCCAGCGTGGCACCTGGAAGTTTGTTGTGGGGGCAATGAGCCGACACAGGTTGAGCACCCCGTGGGCCAAAGATTTTTGCCACGCTGGGGTGGGCTCCAGCGTGGCACCTGGAAGTTTGTTTGGGGGCAGTGGGAGCGGCGGGGGTTGGGCACCTCTGTCGGCCATACAGTGTCTTGAGGTGGAGGGGAGTGCATGAGCATGCTGGGGTGGGCTCCCAGCATGCTACCTGGGTGTTTGTTTTGGGGGGGCCACTGGATCTGAAGGGGATCATGCTGTTCCATCAGAAATGAACTGTCAATGACAGTTTAGATGCAGTGCTGCTGTGTAGATAATTTGCATACTGCTGATGGCAGTATGCAAATTGCCTTCCAACAGCAGTATGCAAATTGCCTACACATTACCACCGCTGATTGTAGTGGTGGTTTTCTCTGAGCTGTATGCCACTGCATCTGAACGGATGTCATCGACAGCTTGGACATTCATTGGTGCGGTGCAGCCGCATCTGCAAAAAGGAGCAGGGCATTGGAAGTGGGGGTGGCACTTCTACCAAAACTCGTATGATGGCACTATGTTTCTTGCACATGCATGCAAGCAAACATAAAAAGCAGAATTATCCTTGACCTTTGTGACTTCTGGTGGTGGAGGCAGCAAAGAAGTGGTTGACAAAGTCAGAAAGATTTTTACAAATACTAAGGGGTTTCCCACAGTTGACATCTATATTGGAACAACCACTTAAAGTAGCATACAGGAGGGGAAGGAACCTACATGATAGCTTGGTATACAGCTATCAAGCAGACCTGAAACTGATGAATGTAAAGAAAAAATGGGGGAGCAAACCCTGTGGGTTTTGCCAAATGTGCCAGTATATAGGAAGGAAATCCTCTTTCTGAAACCCAAACAATGGACAACAAATACAGGTTAAAGGGTACATTGACTGCAACACTGAGGGAACAGTATATCCACTGAATTGCTCACGTGGCAGCTTCTGTGTAGGCTATACTAAATGCAAGCTGAGGTTTAGGGTGAATGAACATGTCTTAGCAGTAAGAAATAAAAACATGGAGTATGCAATGGCAGCCCATGTATATCACACAGCAGAAAGTTACGGCCATGGGTACTGAAAAAAATACAAATGGGAGTAAGGGGGGAGATTTAGAAAATACACTGGACTGTAAGGAACCGGAATGGATTTATTGATTGGAGTATTGAGGGCACCAGGTCTCAATGGAAAATGTGAAATATTTCCCTTCTTACTTAGAAGGAAATAACCACATTACAGTAAGCCTGATTTCTTGAATAGTGCCTCTGAGTCTCCCCCCCACCCCCCGTGCTATTGGTATGGACTGATGTTGCTGATACAGCCTATCCACAGGATGGGATGAAGTATTAATGTCTAAATGGTAAATACAAGAAGTGGCAAAACAGCCCATTTGACTGTTTGTCAAACATCTTGGTGTTTCCTTTTGCAGGTTCAAATGGAAATCACTGGCCTCCAGAGAATCGGGATCTTGGAAGAATAAAGGGACTGAATAAACCTTGAATCATAAAGAATCTTTTGTGTTTACAATTTCTTTTGAATGGTGGTGGTTTATTTGAATGTATTATAAATTATCACATGATTTGAGTCTAATAAACAGATTGTGTATGGACAACAATTGTTTTTTCAAACAGTCTATAAACAGCGTGATTGGTGATGCATAGTCACATGTTTAAGTTTGAAATAGTTAAAAACACACCTGTTTGTAGGTGTAATCAGCTCTGAAGAAGCCCTGTTACCAGGGTGAAATGTTAGCACCACAGTACAGACATAGCACTGCCATCCTATTTTTGTTTGCTACCTTATGGATATGGACTAGGAATAAACCAACTTGGTTGCTGAAATTACCTGATTCAAACTTCCTTTTTGAGTGATGAGTGCTCTTGCTCCTGCATTTTGACTATATACCGGATTTTGTGAGACACACCACCGTCCTGGTGCTCACCATACACTCATTACTTATTTAAATTGTTTATAGACCTTCATCCATTGCTGCTGGATATGGACCAGGTGGGGTTTGTTCGGAAGCATCAGATGCACAACAGTGTTCGCTGTACATTGTTCGCTGTACATTGTTGCATGTTACAAAGCATTCCATTCCCCTCCCCTGGTCCTGGCCAGTCTCGATGCAGAGAAGGCCTTCAACAGAGTCTCATGGTCTTCCCTGTGGACCTCTCTAAGGCACTTTGGATTCTCGAGCCCATTTCTCTCCGTGTGTCAGGGACTGTATGACATTCCCCAGGCTTTTTTGCATATAAATGGTACCCTAACCTCTTTTTTTCATTTCTGATAAATAATTGTACCTCCAGGTCCAGGGTACTATGATAGGGACCACCATGGTCCCCTCATATGTAAATTTGTACCTGGCCTGGTAGGAGGAACAGTTTGTGTTCAGTGATGGATATAGTCCAGATCTGGGGGGCGGGGGAGTCAGATGGCACTGCTTTATAAATGATGCATTCTGTGTGTGGTCAGGAACTGAGTCTGCGGTGAATGCATTTGTAAACAGAATTAACAGCACTTCAGTAAATGTACAGTTTACACATAATATCAGTGCCAGAACAGTGGAGTTTCTTGACATCAGATTTTATATTGATCAGTTTGGGGTTGTACAGACTGATACATTCAGAAAGCAGACAGCTGGTAATGCCCTTCTGAGGGTGGATAGCATGCAACCTTCAAGTCTGGTTAGGAATATACCCTTAGGGCAATACTAACAGATTAAACGGAACTGCTCCACCACAAAATGCTATGAAGCACGTGCCAAAAAACTAAAATAGAAATTTATTCAGAGGGGATATACCAATAAAATTCTGAATTAGGCATATAGGAGAGCAAAAGAAACCCCTAGAGACTCTTTATTGACACCAAGGATTAAAAATACTGGGATACTGCAACCAGTAGCCTGTGTAATTAAATATAATAATGCAGTCAGAAACAATTAAAATAAATTGGCACGTGTAACTAACATATTCTGATTAGGTTTGAACATCATCCAGGGTCTCATTTTCAAAAGTTATCATTTTGGTAGATAGGATTGTGCACAGCCATTATGAAGATCAAAAGTTGGGGGTGGCTACAAAATAAGCTACAGGACTCTCATCCTTGTAAAAGATGCTGTATTTGTGCTCATGCAGTGAAGTTCAAAACTGGTACCATGCTAGGTATCAAGAAAATAACTGAAATAAGACAGTTCATGAGTTGTTGTGCGGATGTCATCTACTTAGCATGTTGCTCCTGTCCCAGGTTCGATGTGGGAAGGACCATGAGACAATTAATGGAAAGAATACAGGAACATGCATGTGCTACAAGGAATGGAGATGTGTCCAGTGCCATGGAATGCATTCCTTTGAGAGCCAACAAACGAATATGGAGGGCTTCCTATATACGGCACCGGAGCACATCCCAAGCGATCTGAGGGGAGGTGACCATTTAAATAAATTGTTAAAAGGAGAGAGCTGGTGGATTTTCTACCTAAATACTTTGACACCATAGGGCTTAAAATGAAATATTGGTTTTCATTCCCTTTCCGAAGTGATTTCTTGTAATGATACTGACAATATATGGTATGTATTTTATTATTGCCGTGACTTTTTGCTTATGTATGTTGTCTGTCTGTTTCTGTTTTCCCGTACCTCATAACCTCTTCTCCCTCACATCTTCACTAACAGAACCCAAAATCATAATAATTAGTTCCCCCTATTTGCTCTGAGATTGTACTTTAATCGTGTTTGCTTTTTTTCAGGTGCAACAAAACAAGCATTGCTCTTGAAATCTGGACTGAAATGATCTTTAATAAAAAAAAAACAAGAGTCTTGACTTCATCTTGAACAAGTCTCAAATCTGCACTTTTTAAACAATGCTTTATAACTAGCATTTATACTGTCTATTAATATTGAAAAAAAATTGCAATTACGCAGCCTCTGCTTGCTCGCTGTGCCCAATCTTGGCAGCATCATGTGTGTGTGGGTTCTGGTTCTAGGTGCATTTTGTGATCGTCAGCGAGTGAACTCTGTGCTTCAGATTCTTCTATCGGTTGTTTGAAACCTGTACTGATGCATGTATGTTTAATATTCAGAGCAGCAAACACTACTGCATTGAAAACAATGGTAACCCCAAATATCCGAAACCTGTTTCTTGTGTCCCCAAGACATTCAGATAAATGGGGTTTTACAGTATTCGTGAAATTGTATTCATCACTTGTCTTGTGTCTTGTTATGTTGCTTGCACGCATGTGCAAGAAACATAGTGCCATCATCGGAGATTTCGGAGGTGTGTCACCTCCTCCTCCAATTCAGTCAGTGAGCTGGCAGGCGCGGCCCCTGTAAGCCAATGCATTTTGGAGCTGTCTATGACCGCGCTCAAAATGCAGTAACTCTGATTGAAAGGGAGCTACACACTGATGAGCAGCGATAAAAGCTAGCTCCCCCACACGCAGGCGTCGTGGCGCCCCCGTGCTATCCTGTAACTGATGGGGTGCCCAATTCCCGTCGGCTGAACTGCGTCGTTTCCCCCCGCCCCAATAGTTGGTGCCATGCTGGGGCCACCCCAGCGTGGCAATCAGTCACCCAGCCGGCAGGGGTGCCCAATCCCGATGGCTGAATGGCCCCCATCCTGTGCTGCGCTGGGAGCCCACCCAGCGTGGCAGACTCCACGATGTCTTTTTTAAACCTATAAACCAAAAAGCGGTCCCGGAGCGTCTCCGATTTCCCCTCCCACAACCTGCACCCACCACTGCGCACCAGCCTCCCCACACCCCCCTCACCCCATACTTACCGCCAGACTCCGGCGCGATGATCTTCGGTGGACCGGGAACACATCTGCACTCTTCAAAGCCGACCGCGAACTGAGGAAATGCCGGTAAGCTGTATAATGGGCTAGATGGGGGAGGGTTCAACTTTATTGCATATCTCAGGCATTTTTGGGAATTTTTGCACCAAATTTTCAACATGGGGTTTTTAGGACCCCCTTCTCATGAATGATGTCACTGTCATGGCGTTGACCAGACCCAAGGTGATTTTGCGCAGTGACTGCAAAATCACCCTTCGTGCTGAATACTGCCATGACAGTAATATCATTCATGAGAAGGGTCCCTAAACCCCATGTTGAAAATTTGGTCCAAAATTCCAAAAAATGACTGTTTTACGAGCGTGCGTTGCGCAGTTCCTACGCAGGCTCATAAGTTCGTGAAATTTCAATATTTTCACTCCAGATTTTCAACATTGCCATTTTACCACACCTTTTTATGAGTAGTACAGCTGTCATTTTTCACATCTCACCCAAAATGTGTTTCCGCCCATGTAGTGCAGAATGGCGCAGTCGGTGTGCGAAATCATGTACAGGACAAATTAAGAAAATCACAGTGACACTGTTTATGAGCAGAGGTCTTAAAATGGCTATGTTGAAAATTTGGTGAAAAAATTCCTAAAAATGACTGTTTTACGAGTGTGCGTTATGCAGTTCCTAGGCAGGCTCGTAAGTTCACAAATTTTCAATATTTTCACTCCAGATTTTCAACATTGCCATTTTACCACACCTCCTCATGAGCAGTACAGATGTCATTTTTCACATCCTGCCCAAAACATGCTTCCACCCATGTAGCGCACAATGGCGAGTCGGTTAAAGGAACTCAGTGTATAAGGTCATTAAGAAAATCACAGTGTCACTGTTCATGAGCAGAGATCTTAAAATGGCAATATTGAAATTTGGTGAAAGAATTCTAAAATGACTGTTTCTGAGTGTCGTTGCACAAGTTCCATATTGCCTTTCGTGAGTTGCGAATTTTCAATATTTCCACTCCAGATTTTCAACATTGCCATTTTACCACACCTCCTTATGAGCAGTACAGCTGTCATTTTTCACATCCTGCCCAAAACGTGTTTCCGCCCATGTAGCGCACAATGGCGCAGTCGGTGTGCAAACTCAATGTATGGGACACATTAACAAAATCACAGTGACACTGTTCATGAGCAGAGGTCTTAAAATTGGCTATGTTGAAAATTTTGAGAAAATTCCTAACAATGACTGTTTTACTTAGCCGCATGCTATGCGAGTTCCTACGCATCAGAAGTTCAAGAATTTTCAATGTTTGCACTCCAATGACTTCCAAATACCTAAACAGCACATAGAAGCAACCAACATTCGGCATTGACAAATGCTTGTTATATGAAATGTCAATGATTATCAAGATATATTTTTAGCTTTGCTAAATCTATATCCATGAATGTTTTATCAATCACTTGTTTTAACTTTAGTATGTTTGTACATTTTAAGCACTTTAGTGTGTGGAATATTTCTTGACATCAATGAAGTTAATATGTTTCTCAGCTAAGATAATTATAATTAAGTAGCCCTTTATTGGTCAGTTTAAACTGACACCCATCAATATTTATATGGGCTGGCTACTATACTTAAAATGTCCTCATTTTAAACAAACTCCACCCACCTGAGGAAGATGTCACACGACATGGAATACACATGTGGAGCTGTAATCCTGTCCCAGGTTCCCTCACCTTTCCTATTCAGTTGCGATGGAGCACTCAACAGGGTTTGCCCTTTCTCCCTGATCCTTTTTGTTGTATTTATTAAGCCCTTTGCCACTAGTATTCACATGGACAAAGCTGTCAAGGGTATTCCGTAGGGATGGGGAGAGTATAATAATGTCTTGTTTACAGATGTGATATTGTGCTTACATTTACTTCACCAGATACCTCTTTGAGCAAGGTTTGGGATTTACTGAAAAAATACACAGCAGTGTCAATGGCTCAGCAGGTAGCACACTCGCCTCTGAGGCTGGAAGATTGGAAGGTAGTGGGTTCTAGCCCCAGTCCAGGAACATGGGAGAAATCCCAATACTGACACTGTAGTGCATCAAGAGGGGTGTGCTGCACTCCTGATATGCTGTCTTTCAGATGAGACATTAAACAAAGGTCCCATCTGCCTGTTCTGGTGGTTGCTCAGGTCGATGTTAAAGATCCCATGGCACTTCTCAATAAGAGTAGGGGAATTTCCATGGTGTCCTGGCCAAATTCCCCCCATTCACTATAAATACCACCAACAGCTTAATCTGGTTCTGTAAGTCAGTTTACATCTGTACAAATATTTCCCTTCCCTTGTCCCCTGGGTTGCATCTGGAAATGAGCTGTGGCTCAATGCCCCTTTCCCGGTCACAAACTTTAAAATAAATACAATACAGTATGAAGCATTGGCAGGGTTTATCTGCGTAGAGATAACACAGAGGTACTGTACTTACCTTTTTTGTATAATCTAATAGCACAATCAAATATAGGCTGAAAATACAGTGATACAGTGAAATGGGAATTCATTAAATACTTTTTTTTTCCAACTCTATGTATCTCCTACCTCGGTGGACTTCTCTCAGGTGTGGATTCTCAGCATCGGTTCTGCTGCCCGTCTGAAGCCTCCGACTCCGCACTCTCCGGTTGGGCCCTTCTTCCTCCAACCTCACCCGGCCTCACAACCCCCCGGCTCTGAGCCCCATGGAGTGGGGCCACCATCTCCTCCCGGCACTTTATCTAGAATCTATCAGAGTGACCGGGGAGGAGGATGAAGATGGAGAGCACTGGATGGTAGAGCCTGGCACTGGGTATGGAGCCATCCACCAATCCCACCATCGCCTACCACCAAGGCAGGGTTTTTTCCTGCTGTAGTTTCCCCCTCAGGACGCGGTGCGTAGTGGCTTTCTGCATGGCTATACCTTGCCTCTTGCTGCTGAAGCCTGCCATTATCCTGCCCCCTTTCACTTCCCAATACTGGTGCCGCCCCTGGTCTTCACCAGAGGCTGCTTCTGCACCGGGAATCCCCAACAACCCATCCCAGGAGAGGAGAGCAGTCCTCTGGATGCTCAATTCTCTCCCTCCCCTGCTGACCCCCAATGGTCCAGGTCTGTCCCCTATCCGGTTTGCTGGCATGGCGCGAGGTGTCGCGTCGGGTGCCTCAACCCTCAGCACCACCGGGCCAGCTACAGGATCCATTAAATACTGAGGAGTAAATGTAACAAAGAGCATATCCCATCTAGATGTCCTCAATTATGAACCCCTGACAGTGGCTATAACTGAAGACCCACATAGGTGGGTGCATCTGGAGTTAAGCTTTTTTCATAAAATAGAGGTCATTCGTCAGAATGTCCTACCCAGAATTTTAAACTACCTTTGGGTGCTTCCCCTCATGCCAGAGCACTATTACTTCCAATCTTGGAGCACATTATTATCTAGATTTATATGGGGATGACTTAGAATTACATTCCCACTGTCAGAACTGGGGCAGGACGGGGGGGATCTGCCCAACTTAAAGGAGTACAACAGTCGAAATCTGTAAAAACACGTTATGCAGAGTGTTTTGATTTGTGTGTGTAGTCCTGATGTGCCCTTCCCTTTGTTTGCTATTAATAGTTAGCCTGCTAGTTATGTGGTAGTTTTATGGCCCACGGGGATCTCCATCTTAGCATGGTTTATTACTCTTCTGTTTCCTACAATTCCTCCTTTCCAATGTGATAGTGATGTGTCTGGGACCACTGATTCATCAAGTACTACAGGTAGGAGCCTGATGTTCTGGCCTCCAATAAGTAACTCTAATTCAGTATTTTTGTTTTCTACATGTGTGTCAGATCTAGCCAGCAGGAATAAATGTTTTGCTTTTAACATTTTTCATTTCATCAAACTACACACAACCATAAAAAGCACACAAATCATCCCAGATCATCAATGTTACAATTAGTAAAGACTCAAGCTGTTTTCTTACAGAATAACCCACTCAGCCATCGGGGGCCCAATGTTTGAAATAGTGCAAAGCGAAGCACAAAATGTTGCGCAGTGCCTTGTGATTGCCTGGAAGTTTGAGGAGGCTATATTCAGTCAAATAGTGCACCAGCGCTATTCAACTGAATATAGGTCCATGTCGGTGCAGTGCTAAATCAAGTAGTGCTGCCCCAACATGGATCCTAAAGTACACTGCCAGAATGGATAGCACTGGATAGCTATCTGAAGTATTCAAAGGGATCCATGCAAATGAGCTCATTAGGCATGCAAGGCACTAAGGGACCCTTTGCATGCCCATTATGGGCTAATTTGCATGGGTAGCGAGGCAGGTTAGCTTAGCACCACCCCCAATTGCCCGGTTCCAGACATGTGTAGCTATCCCTGGTGCTAGTGGTCTCCCCCTCTGATTGCCAGCACATAGTGTAAATGAAAGAATCCCTGCTGCCAGTGGTCTCCCCTCCTCCAATCGCTGGCCCATAGTGTAAATAATAGAATCCCTGGTGCTAGTAGTCATCCCTCCCTCCCTCCAATTGCCATCCAGTAATGTAAGAATAAAAATCCATGATGCTACTGGTCCCCTCTGATCGCTGGCCTGTAATGCAAGAAAAAATAAATCCCTGCTCCTAGTGCTCCCTCCCCTTCAGTCACTAGCCCATAATATAAGAATAAGAATCCCTGACGCCAGTAGTCCCCCATCCCTCCAGTCACAAGCCTGTACTGGAAGGATAAAAATCCCTGGTGCTAGTGGTCCCCCCCCGCCGATTGCCAGCCCATAGTGTAAATAAAAGAATCCCTGGTGCTAGTGGTCCTCCCAGCACCATCCCATGGTTTCACCGCTAGAAATACTGTAAACTGTAGCATCTAGTAGCCCCCGCAGCACCGAACACCCACCTCTGTCACCTTACCAGTACCCTGAGTGCCACAGGTGCACCTACAGTGAACGGTGCAGCCCCCACTGACACCTCCTTCGTCAATCCCCATATGTCCAGGTGGGGAGTGTGCCTCTTATTTATAGGACTGGATGATGTGCTGTGTCCTATAAATAAGAGGCATGCTGCCTGCCTGGACATAAGACGTCTGGCCGAAGAGGTGTGAGGAGGATGGCGCTAGTCACTGTATGTACACCTGCAGCACTGAGGGTACTGGCAAGGTGACTGGGGGGTGTTTGGTACCATGGGGAGGGGCTGCTAGATGCCAGGGATTATGGTATTTCCAGTAGCTGTACCATGGAGTGGTGCCTGAGTGGACCAATGGACACCAGGGAGGGTTTGTTTTGTAACCTGGGGCTGATAATTGGGGGGGGCACTAGCACCAGGGATTCTTTTATTTGCACTATAGGTCAGCGATTGGGGGGAACCACTTGCACCAGTTTTTTTCTTACATTATAACACTGGTGATTGGAGGAAGGGGCACAACTAGCACCAGGAGGGTTTTACAGGTTCTATGGGCTGGCAATCTGTCGGGGGGGGGTGCCATGGACCATAGAGGATGGGTGTGCTCCTCCTGCGGCCAGCCAGCTAGGTGGCTGCACTGCCTCTGGCAGCTGCTAGTGTTGCCTGGAGTAAGCTGGGACTTTGTTCGTCGGTATGTGCACTGCACAAAAGGACCATACTAAACCCCTTTGCACAGTGCAAAATCACTGAATGTGGGACAGTGCTGCTATATATGGCCACGCCCCCCCCTTGTCCACCTGCATACATTGGCCCCTATGCACTAATGGGTGGAATGGCTACATGCAGCATAACTTGGTTGCGTAGCCACCCTGCACCCATTGTGCTTCCTGTGTGGGATGCACCATGGGGCGTGCGCAGCACCTATGCGCCTGATCCCTGGCTGCATGAAGAGCAACACACCTGGGGAAGGTGAGAGGAAGGCTGGCACTACGTGCCATGCACTAAGGCACATAGAGCTGGCTGCGGGGGTGCAGAAGAGGGCACAGGGTACGTCAGGGGGAACCCTGCCATAAGCCCCCTGTGCACCCTGCACAACCATCAGAACTCCACTGGACAGGGCAGATAGCCCACCTACTCTGACCACTGCCATCTGCCCCCTCACACATTGGTGCAGGGCCCCTATTAGGTGCCCTCCCTCCCCACACACACCCGCACTGGGGCATTGGCCCATGGATGCTGCCCTTCCCCCCTTCATGGCACTGCTGGCCAACCCCCACCACTGGTCTGCCCCAGCATGGGTGGGCTACAGTGCCCCCCCACACCACCAACAGGCCCCCTATCCAGTCCCAGCGATTTGCTATGGAGCCTCATTGTGGGAGGCCAGCGGCTGTCCCCCTCATGCCACAACCACTGGCGTGGGTCTTCTATAGAATGCTTCACTGCATCGCCCCCTGCAAGGGATCCACTGTGCTGCCCAGCCCAGGCATCTGATTGGATGCCTGGCCGGATCCTAACTCCACCCCTAGCCACATTTTGGAGTCCTGTGTGCCAGGGGTGGGGCCGTGGACAGGTGGCCAGCGGTGGTGAATGCCACTGGTGCGCACCTGTCCACAGGTGCGGAGCTCCGTGGGTGGGATATGCATCTCAGGCATGAACTTCCCACCCCTATGTGCATAGGGGCCATTATGTTTTGAGTGGGTACTTACCCTCTTTGCCCACACAACAGCCCCTTTTGAATATGGGGAGCTGGGGCAAATCCCGGTTTGCAAGGGCAAAGACACATTAGCGCCTATACAGACCTTTGAATATTGAGACCTTCGTGTTTGCTAAACTATAAATGTAGCCTTTAGTGCTCACTAGATAAGGAAGGTTACTTAATATCATAGCTCTGCTGTTGTAAAATTAACTCTAAACCAGTACTTACTGAATCTATGGTCCTGGATATATCACTGTCATGGAAAAAGAAGAGCAGTAAAGCCTGTTAAAATGGAGATCCCCAGGGTCATAAGGGCAAAAAATGACCTCAGGCTGGCTGAAATAGCTGCAGGAAGTTGCATCAGTTTGTGGGCGGTACAGGCAAGGCATGTAGAGCTTGCTCCCTGGTGTCGAACCTCTATTCTTGTGTGGAAGACCCAAAATGATCTTGCTAAATTGTGGTGGCTGCTTTTGGCAAAGATTCCCAGGAGGGGAACTTTATTGCTTATCCCATCAATCCAGAGGCTGAGAGATGAGAAGGAGCTTTGGACTGACAGAAATTTTGAAAAGAGAAATGGAGGTGTCTGTGTTATAATTGCTCAGTGTTTTGTGCATTGTTTGGTTTTGACTATTCTATGAGTGTATTATTGTTTTTTTTTTTTTTTATTTATCACCTTTGGACTGGGGCATCTCTCAGAGGTACCCTCTCGGTCTGCCCTCTACTCCTCACTGAGACTAACCTCCTAAGTCCCCCACCACAGGACTTCCCAGCCCCCTGGATCACCCCCCCCAGGGGGAGGGCCCACCTCACCTACCTGGTGGCTCTTTCTGTTGATTAGAGGGTCTATCCTGTGGGTGGTGCCTGGGGCCATTGGAGAGGGTCCGGTGTTGGGGATGTGGAGCTTAGACCCCTGGGGTCCTCATCACCTTCCTGGTCCTCCAGGGCTTTTTCTGTACCATTCCTCCCCTCAGAGCGTGGATGTGCAATGGCGTCCATGGCGCCAATGTGCCACCGCTCACCCCCTGTAACTACAACCACCACATGTTCCGGCACGGCCCCTGGCCACTGCCATGAGCCACACTGGAGTGGAGATGACCCCAAATCCCTCCCCAGGAAGGGAGCATATTCCTCCAGATGCTCGATCCCTTCCCTCCCCTGCCGACCCCCAGCAGCCTGAGTTTGTTCCCGAACCTGGGTCACCAGCATGGCACGAGGTGTAACATCCAGCGACTCAACCCTCAGCACCACTGGGCCGACCCATGAGTGTTTTATTGTAGCTGGAGTTTTTTCTTGTTTAAATTTTTTATGGTTCTAATAATGTTGTTGACAACTCCCTGTCCCCCCCCCCCATCAGCATTGGCATCCCCCAAGGATCAGTGCTTGGTCACATTCTCTTCTCCATTTTTCTAAATAGTCTCCCCTCTGCCTGTACATCTGCATCTATTCATATGTATGCAGATGATACTGTCCTGTTTGCCTCTGGCTCCTCCCCTGCTGATCTTATGACCAGACTTCAGCTGGACTTCGACAACATCTGGCTCTGGTTCTGCTCTAATCAGCTGTCCCTAAATGCAAAAAAAATGGTGTCCATAACCTTCAGAACCGGGTGAAAGCTTTCTAGACTTCCAGCCCTCCCCTTCTTCCACACCATGGACAGGTTCCCCCTTGAAGACCGTCCCTTTCTTCAAGTACCTTGTGGTGTGGCTCATCCGGCACCTAGATTTCTCTGTACTCTATCCACAAAAAGCTCCACCCAAACCTAGGTGCCTTGTACCAGAACTAAGGGTGCATCCCCCCCTGCTGGCATGCAGAGCCATTGTACATAGAGTGATTCTTCCATTTCTGACTATGGTGACACCATGTATGGCAGTGCTCCAAAGTCTTTACTGGCCAGACTAGACTCACTCTATCACTCCTTCTGCTGGTTTTCTCTTGACTGCCCACCTTTTACTCACCACTGCTCCCTCTACACCTCACTCTGTCTTCCCTCTCTTGAAGCCAGATGTGCACATGGCTCCTCCCTTATTGCCAAGTACTGGCGAAACTCCCTCCCTTCCTAGCGCACGTCACTATTCTCCTCTTCTCTCTCCTCCTACTCTCTTCAAAGATCTGGCTACTGGACTCTAGCACTCCTGTCTATGTCATCTTCCTATGGCCAAAATGCATTCTCCTTCTGCCTCTCTAAACTCTGGAATGCCCTCCTCCTCCCCATTCACTCTGCCACCTCCATCTGCTCCCTCACTAATCTTCTACAAGACTTCACTGTTCCATCCTGCAACTGCACTTAAGCTCTCCACCCCTTCTCCTCTACTTTACCTTCTCCCTCTCCCCCCTCTTTCTTCCATTGCCACAACCACTATCTTCTGGTTACCTCCTCATAAATTCCACCTCACTCCATGTCTACTCTAGTCCTCTCCCCTAACTCTGCAGTCTTTGCGGCACTCTCTGCCTAGATGGTTGGCCTTATTGGTTGTTGTACTGTATATACTGCACCTAGGAATGCACACCTAAATACTGCTGTTGTCTTTGCTCCTTTATTTCACATGGTAATGCTCTATGTAATTTTATCATACAGTTATCTGATTATATACTGCAAATACTCTGTACTATATGATGTACTGTATATACTCTGTATATATATCTCCCATTGCCCCTCCCTCCAGGATGCATCTGGAAACGAGCTGATCCTCAGCTATTTATGTCTTTCCTGGTGAAATGTTTGCAATAAATAAATTATATATATATATATATATATATATATATATAATTTATTATTGCAAACATTTCACCAGAAAGACATAAATAGCTGAGGATCAACTCGTTTCAGATGCATCCTGGAGGGAGGGGCAATGGGAGATATATATACAGAGTATATACAGTACATCATATAGTACAGAGTATTTGCAGTATATAATCAGATAACTGTATGATATATATATATATAATTTATTTATTGCAAACATTTCACCAGGAAAGACATAAATAGCTGAGGATAAAATGGAGGTGATATAAAATCGGTTTTATCCCAGGACTGCATGGGGCACCTAGCAGTGCCCCCCCATCCCCACCCTAGGCAGGCAGGTTTAGAAGTATGCCCCTGTAGCTCTAGTTTGGTTTGGGTGTGTAAATAGTGTAGGGAAGCCAGTCCCCATGGTCACCAGTATTTTAACTGTGCTGAAAGCTTGTGTAGTGTAAGTGAATCTAAGGGGGGGAGGGTGCTATGAAGCCCAAGCTGACTGGCAACAATTCTCAACAGCTCTGCACCAAAGATTTTAAATCGCCTAAAATCTCCTCTTTAGAGTGATCATCCATAAAAATAATTGCTGTAGATTGACAGAGAAGCTCTATGAACCTAAAATGGGCAATCCTTGACAAGACAGAGGTGGCGGATCAAGTGCTAAAACATCTGGGATTTCCTAAGAATCGTGGTCTGGGACTGAGGTGCAGGCTGTATCTCATCAAGAACCAGAGGAGGCCATGTCTTATATTGGCCTTAAACTGCAAAGGCTGATTACATTGGTCTCTGTTCTAAATACTAAAATGGACTCATTTGCCACATGGGTTTTTGTGGTGGAGAAGACAGTTGAGGGGATGCAAACAGAGGTCGGAAGCGGCAAGCAGAATCAGCCATGGCTGCAACTGTGCTCCTCATGAAGGAAAACAATCACTTGCAGGCCAGCCTTGAAACTCTGGAGAACCAGGCCCGCTCATTGCCTGAGAGGATAGAGGGAGACCACCCTCTTATGTTTCTACAAGAGTGGCTGAGCTCAAAACTGGTGCCTGAAGGTCAGAACTTAAATTTAAATTTACAGAAAGCTTACCGGATCACACCACGGGGCTGCTGGGAAGAATTCGAGAATCCACGGACCCTGCTTCTAGTCACTGATGGTGTGGGCACCAAGGATAAGATCCTGTAGCTCACCAGACAGGCAGGGCTGATCAATCAGGACAACCGGGCCATCTATTTGTTTCCTGACCTCAGCTATGTGACATGTCTATGCAGAAAAAGACTTGATGGGGTGAGAAAACAGCAGAGGGAAACTTCGATCATTCACACGGTTATTTTTCCCGCGAGGCTGCGGATCATGCATAATGGCAAGGTTTGGGTCTTTTCAGAGCCTATCAAGGCGGGAAAGTGGGCCTCCTGCTTTGTTAGTGACCAGAGCCAAATCAAGATCCTGGAGACGCAGATTCTGATTTGCAAGAGGATGAGGAAGGTTAAACAGACTTAAGTACTGTACTATAAATTTTATAATTTCTCTGTTTCCCACTACAGTTTAACATAGAGGACTTCCTTCCCTATATTTGAGGATACTCTCTCCTTTCTCAATGTTTATTAAAGCTATAAGGGCTAAATAGCATGTTTGTTTTGCTGTGGGTGGAATCTGTTAAAGTTGGGAAATCTTTACAGTACAGCTTGCCTCATGCAAATTGCTAGCTCTGTTTACTATTTCATATCAAATGTAAGGCAACTGTTGTGAGATTTTGCTGACCTAAGAAAATATTTGTTTTTGAACTTATAGACAGATAGTATGACACCCTTAGCCCTCTGGTAGGGTGTGTATCATCGGGCTCTGACAAAGACTTTAGCCATTTAGAAATAGTCATACTGCTCATGTGCTTATCTATGCAGCTTAAAATGTTTTACTTACTTGTTAGATTAAATGTTAGTAAACCCCTCCTTGTGGTATCGCAATATGTAGGATGCATGTATATCCTAGGATTAAGGAGAAGTGTATACGCTCTCCATGTGGTTATTTTGTTCTGTATATGGTCTGTCCTAGATATGGAGATGTTATATGTATGTATGCATGCGTATGAAAATGATAAAAATAAAGTACAAAAAAAAAGTAAGTGAAGCGAAGGACCTGAAGTTCTTACCACAAAAGCCCACTACCTGGGGCTAGTAGAGGAAAACTGGTACTGGGTTCAGGGGAAGTTGTCTCCTATTCCCTGTGTAACTCTATAGAGTAAAATACCCCATTCCTGGAGAAGAGGGACTGTGCAGGGCGAAGCCAGTAGTGTAAAGATTGAGCCCAATATGTTGGAGCCCTTTAGGGTGCAGGGTACAGGGGACCCAGTAGATTATGCAGTCCTGGTTAGTTGCCTTGTGATACATCTAATATGAGCTCAGTCTGTGAATTGAAAGGACAAAGAAATACCTGTGTACTCTTTGAGTTGTTAGTAAAACCCATCAATTCAGCAAAATGGACTTTGCAATCTGAACAATGCCTTTACCGTCATACCTCAGTGACTTGGGGTTCAGAGACTGCCGTGTATGAAAGACAGTGAGGGACTGTAGCTTGCCCCATGGGGGGAACCAAAGTGTGTGCTCATTAGCAATCAGTTAATAAAGGATCCTGTTATGAAGTTTATTCCAAGTTTAGACATTGCCCTTTTGTTAGAGAATTGTTCTGTGTTCTAACCCCCCCCCATGCCTTGCATTGCAACCTATATGACCTAATGTGTCCTGGAATGCTCGGAGGTCACCAAATGGTCAGTGTCAGTGGTTCAGCAGGTTGCACACTCGCCTCTGAGGCCAGAAGATCAGAAGACTGTGGGTTCTTTCCCCATACCAGGCACTTGGGTTAAATCCCAATACTGACACCGTAGTGCAGCATGAGGGGGGTGTTGCACTCCTGAAGTGCCATCTTTTTGGATGAGACATTAAACCAAGATCACATTTGCCTATTCTGTGGTAGTTCAGGTGGATGTTAAAGATCCCATGGCACTTCTCGAAAAGAGTAGGGGAATTTTGTTTTTATTATAAGTCAAGAAACACCATCCAAAAAAAGAAAGTACAGGCAAAAAAGGAGAAAACACAAAATAAACTAATACATCAGGTAACTGGAACATCAGAATCAGTAATCCATACAAGATTTTTCCAAACATTGTCCATAAATTGACTAGTTCAAACCCTAGATTCCAAAAAATAAATCGCTCTTAATTCTTTAGTAATTTTACCCAAAAGCTCATCATAAGACATGTCCTTTTATCGTAATGTAAACAAACAGCGAGAATTCCAAATAAACCATTTAATAACAGAAAAAATAATATTCAATGTACCATGATGCCAGTGAGAACCAGAAACCCCATAAATAAATTCATCATATGTAACCCCTGAAAAACCAACACACCCCAATCAGAAACCAAAAAGGACCAGAAAGGTACAATATAAGAACTGGTAAAAAGTAAATGCCTAATAGTCTCATAAACAGCAATGCAATCAGGGCGAGCACAAATCTGCTCCTCCAAAGATTTATGCTTTTGATTAGCTTTAACATTTAATTTTTCATTACAGCAGAGTCATAAAACAGCATGAAATTTCAGGGGAATCCTTTTATCAGCAATTAATCGGGTAACAGACCCCATAAATTCCAATGGGCAAAGAGGGAAAGTTCTGGGTTCTGAAAAATGAGATGCCAGAACCTTACTATACAATTGTTTTTTAGTAAGGGAAAGAACATCAGCATAAGTTATACCCTAATGTAGCAATCGGACAAAAACTTCCCTAAGACAAGGGGAGGCAGAAGACACAGATTTAAGAGCCTTCTGAGTATTTGCTAGCCAACCGGGATACCAAGAAAGTAACTTCTGCTCCAATAAGGGAATCCAACGATGGTCAAACTTGCAGCATATAGGGCGAACATTAATCTATAAAAAAATGAAGGAAAAAAAACAAAATAGGATTCACCATATTAAGACCACCATTCACAACAGGTAAATAGAGAATATTCCTTTTAATAGGGCTCAAGCTACTACCCCAAATGGCCAAAAAAATAAACTTTAAATCGCGGTGTCCCATTCCTTAGGAGGAGGAAACACAGAACAAACATACAAAAAAAGAGGGAGAAGATAAGTTTTAACCAAATAAACCCTTTTCAATTTTCCCAAAGAAACTTTAGTCCATCTGTCCACCATAGCCTTCCCTTGTTGGAGCTTAACTTCCCAATTTTGTAAATCCTGACAATCACCTCCAAATAAAATACCTAAAATAGTAACAGGTGGAACAACAATTTGAATCCCTGCAATAGAGGCATGTGGACACAGGGATGTACCTAATATCATACCCTTACACTTCTCCCTATTCACTTGAACCCCAGAAGCCGAGCCATACAAAGAACAAAAATCTTCAACACGAGAAACAGGTCATCCTTGAGAATCACACATAAATCATCAGCATAAGCAATAGCCAAAGTAGGAAGTCTATAACGAGGTAACAACAAAGGAGTGAAAAAACGAACATCATTCAACAATCATAACAAAGGATCAATCGTAAAGATATAAAGAAGGGGACTAAGGGGACAGCCCTGCCTGACCCCACGTTTAACAGAAATCAAAGGTCCCAAATAACCATTAACCAAAGGCTGTACCACGGCTGTATGATACGCTGCTTTAATCCATAAAATAAAAGAAGGGACCCCATACCGTGCTAAAACAATCCATAAAAAATCATGACAGATAGAATCAAAGGCCTTTCTCTGATCCAATGAAAGAACATATCTGGGTACATTAAACAAGCGCCCAGACTTCACCACCTCCCGAAGCAACAGCAAGTGATCTGTAATAGATCTGCCTGGGATACCACAAGTCTGTGCAATAGAAATAACATAAGAAGCCACCCTTAACAGCCGACTATGAAGAAGTCAACATTAAGTAAACATATCGGTCTCCAATTATTTAAATCCCGCTTATCTCCCTTCTTAAAAGTCTAAGTGACAATGCCCATAGTCATATTAAGGGGAAATTGACCCGTATGTAAAATAAAATTATAAACTGCAGTCAATTCCTGAGCAATCATAGGACATAATAACAGATAAAGCTCAGTCGGTATACCATCCTTCCCTGGGGCCTTACCTTTCTTCAGTGCAAGAATCACAGATGTAATTTCCTCAACAGTCAAATCTTGAGAAATCATCATCATCAAATCTTTATTTATTCAGGCGAACATCATTGAGCAAGGCTCATTTACAAGATGGACCTGATAAGGTCAAGGTTCAATAGTTGATACACAACAGATACATCAGACACTTATATAAGACAGTTATACATACAGGGGAAAATAACGTTAATAAACACAGTGATGTACAGTAAATTCACATGATAAAAAAAGGTTACAGGAAAGTTAATCTAATATTTACAGTATGTACAGTATATACATATCCCAGTGGGGGGGCATGGCAGACACTCAACATAATGTAATACTAGGATGGTGAAGGTATTACTGGGTGCCATAAGATGGGGTGTCTGTCTGGAAGGAATATGCCATATATGGTTTGGAAGGGAGATTTGTGAAATGACAATGCTAGCTCTAGTGGTAGCAATTGCATTTCTCTTTGAAGAAGACTGTACAATGCTGTTTAAAGGATGCAAATGGAATGATATTGGACAGTTTTAGGGATTTTTGTAGGGTGTTCCATGCTATAGCTAGAGAATAGCTGATTGCTGCCCTCCCTAGTCTGGTGTTCAATTTGGGCAATTTGAGCAGGATGATGTTGTTGCGTCTTAGGGCATAGGAGCTAGGGAGAGGTCTGGGTGAAGCAGTCCAGGATATAGTTTGGAAGTTTTTGACAACGCTCTGTAAATCCATAGTGCTGCATTTCTGTTCCTTCTGAGGTGAAGGGAAACCCACCCAACTGCAGCATAAAGAGAGCAATGATGAGTATTAGATGGCAGATCTGTAATGAACCTTATTGCTCTATGATATAAGGTATCCAACTTGTGATGGTAGGAGATGGGGCAGTGACTATAAAGGAAGTCTGCATAGTCAACAACTGATAGAAAAATGGCCTGGACTAGCCTCATCTTTGAGTCTCTGTTTAGGAAGAGTTTTAATCTATAGAGAAGGCCAAGCCTTTGGCGAAGCTTTTTTAACAGTTCTTCTAAATGATGAGTGAAGTCAAGTCTGTTGTCAATCCACACACCTAGGTATTTGAAGTTTTCTACATACTCCAGATTTTCTCCAAGTATAGTGCATAGCTGGGGGAGAATGATTGGAGAGGATGTGCTGGTGGAGCTTTGATTTGTGAACATCATTGCTTTAGTTTTCTTTGCATTTAACAGAAGCTTTTCTCAGTAGCTGATATTGTAGCAAGGAGAATTCTGTTTGTAGGATTTCACGAGCAGCTGCAGAGAAGGGTTGCTGACATACAGAACAGTGTCATCAGCAAAGAGGTGTACAGAGGAATTGGTAAGGTTGAATCAATGTTATTTATATAAATGGCAAAAGGATAGGACCCAGAATAGAATCTTTGGGGACTCCTCTTGACAGTGGTTTTAATGGGGATAGGTCACCTTCAGCTTTTACCTGCTGTGACCTACCGGTGAGATAGCATCTGAACCACTTAAGGGAGGATGGATCTAGGCCAATGGAGTACAGGGAGAAAGTAATAGCTCGTGGTCCACAGTATCGAATGCTTTGCTCAGGTCCAGGAATACTGCACAGACATTATTATTTTTATCTAATTCGGATTGCCAGTCATTTGTGACCTTGGCTAGTGCAGTGATAGTGCTATGCTTGGCCCTGAATCCAGATTGAGCTGGGTTTAGGAGGTCAGCATTGTCAAGATACTCCCTTAACTGATTACTCACTAATTTCTCCAGCATCTTGGATAGCACTGGTAGAATGGAAATGGGCCTGTAATTATTAAGATCCGTAGGGTCCCCTGATTTTAGAAGGGGAACCACTTGGGCTGTCTTCCACAGTGTGGGAATAGAGCCAGAGTTTAGGGATAGGTTAAAGAGGTGTGTTAGGGGGACTGCAAGTACATGGCATGCAATCTTTAGAAAGTAGGGTCCAGAGAGTCTGCCCTGCACTTTTTGGTATCCAGTTGCCATAATAGATCCTCTACTTGTTTCAACAGTATAGATTTGAAGCTGAAGGAAGAGTCAACTCTCTGATCACCAGTGTAATGGGAGCTTAATTGTTCCCTCAGCAGGTTAGCTGGAGAGGTGTCAAAGGCAAGGCCAGCCGTTGTGAAGTGGTTATTGAAGGCGTCCAGAATTTCCATTTTGCCAGTGATAGAGCCATAACTGTTGTGTAATTGAGCTGGAAGGGGGGTGTTAGCGTCCTGCCCC
This sequence comes from Neoceratodus forsteri, assembly GCA_016271365.2. NCBI lineage: Eukaryota > Metazoa > Chordata > Ceratodontiformes > Ceratodontidae > Neoceratodus > Neoceratodus forsteri. Next base: position 347,559,949 of record CM057453.1, on the reverse strand, counting down.
ACCATACCTTTGATGGTGCCCCAAAACCTAGCAGGATTATGGTAGGAAGAGTCGAGTTCGGCCAAGTAGAAGGCATGCAAAATATCAGGGGGGCAATCAGGAACAGCAATCATACTCAGAAACCGGAAAAAAGAATCATCCTCACTATGGAATTCTTGAAGCTGATCTCTCGAGTAAGAGGAAACCACAGCCATAATGGCCTCCTGTGCAGTATGAACAACCGCATGAGAATCCAAAACCTCAGAAAAATGCTTTTTCTGAATCCGATCAGCACAACTCAAAAAGGGACAAATAAAAGCCGACTTTCCTTGCATCCCAGAGGGTTGCTGCATCACTACAGAAGACACCTGTCTGGCATGAAAGGACCACATTTCATTCTGTATAGTAGAAATCTGAGCAGTAAAGTCATGTCGGGTCATCTACGCTAAACCCATAACATGCTGTAATTGTCGACGAAGTGGTTGATAATGAACACGGTCCATATCCCTATTTTGCTTACTCAAAGACAATAACAAAGATTGTAAATCAGCCTTCAAACTATCCCACCATAAGGAAGCATTATCAAACACGTCAAATAATGTTTTTTACCACCTATACAATGCAAGATATGTTGTCGAAAACCATCAAAGCTGAGAAGTAACATATTAACCTTCCACAGGCCTAGCTCTAAAGTTTTATCAGGTTTACCAATGACTAACAACAATTTCTTATGATCAGAATACTCAACAGCCTCCACCAACACCTTCTGAATTGTAAGATGACTGCTAATAAAAAAGAAATCAATACGAATAGCAAAACGTCCACGCTGAAAAGTGGGACAACCCTTACCATGCAAACGTTTGGAAACATCAACCAAGGCCGCTAACCAAACCATAGAGCCAAGAAATTGCATGTCACTAAATATTTTAGTAGTCTGAGTAGTGCTACTTCTATCATCACATGATAAACCACAATTAAAGTCACCCCCGAGAATAACAGACTGAGCAGAAAAAAGATAAGGAAGTATTACAGTAAACATCTCTTCCCGGTCAGCCTTAGACTGGGGGGCATAGACATTTATCAGGCGAAAATATTTAGAATTGTACTTAATATCTAGCAGGAAAACACACCCAGGCACCAACTCCAAAATGTTCAATACCTGAATAGGGAGAGTAAATAAAATAGCAACACCTGTACACCGTTCTAGGCCCACAGACCAGTAGGAGGCCCCAGCAAACCATTCATTAGAAGCAAGCCAAGTTTCCCTAGTAGTATGCAACCTGGTAACTTGGAGAAAAGTAACAGCCTCAGGATTAGACCGAAAATGAGAGAAAACAATCCCCCTCTTAGATGCAGTCTGAATGCTATTAACATTTACAGTGAGAAAGGATAAACAGTACATAGCATAATGTAACAGGGAAAAAGCCCTAATTTTTTCCTATCATGCTTTCCAGGCAAGTCAGATCTACCCCTCATCGTAGTACGCCTTCTTGATTTACCTAACACCTGGACCTCATCTGCTAGTTCACTCGACTCAGAGTCAGGCATAGCACCTAAGGTGCTCTGAGTATCAGAGGAAACACCAGGTTCTGTATCCTGAAGATCAGGCAAATCTTGCAAAGGCCCATTTTTATTAGAAAGGGTAAGGTGAACTGAAGCAAGGTAGTGGGGATGGACCCTGTATAGAACAGCAAAATAACAGTTAAAAGTATTCACAGTAGTGGAAAGACTATTACAGTTAGCTCCATTCATATATACAGTGTAGATATATATATATATACAGCATATCGGCTGGGGAGAAATTGCCACTGTGACTCAAAGACTGTTAAATGCATTTCCAAAAGTGCTTTGGGTTTCCAGCTGTATTTTATTAAGCATTATCAAGATTTTTAATAATCCTGGAAGCTAGAGGATATTATCTTAAAATTGGATGACAAAAATTGCTTCTAATTCATCCCTACAGCCAAAATTAAGTCTATGCAAGAATCATGGGTACTAGTTGATCTTGAGCTTGTTCTGAATGGTTATATTTTAGTAAATGCTTCGGCTTTTAGACAATCTAAATTTAAAAGATCAATGCAAGGATTAATCATAGCTCTGAAGATAACAGATTGGCCCAGATATTCAAAAGAGCTGAGCCATGTGCAATAGGGTTACGCCTGCGCAAGTCCGAAATTGCGCCATTCTGCGATATTCAGCAGGAGGCAGTTGTGCCCTCAAATTACGCTGAGCAACAGCACAATGATAATGAAGGCATGCACAACTGAAGGGGGAGGAACCATGCATAAATGGTGCAGTGCGATATTCAACTAATTGCGCCATGCGCAATAGAGGAGCAAGCGGAAGTTGTGCCATAGCGGAAATTAGCCAAAATAAAAAGGAGCAAAGGAGAGGCGCAAGAACGCTACAGGGAAGGCACATGAGGCTGAACTATAGCCACATAGACAGGGCAGGAGGGACACACAGGGCAGGCCAGGGAAAGGGCACCCTGAATACAGAGACACAGGGAAGGTGTGGGGAGGAAGTCACAGCCAGTGCAGAAGGGGAAGTGCTACACAGCACAGAGGCCACCACAGGCAGGTGTTCCCGGTGCAGGGAAGTAGCAGTGAGGACAGCGGGGAATACAGTAACAGCTGCCGGGGTGAACACAAGCCAGTGACAGCCAGTACCACCTTCCAGATGGAGGCCGTTATGAGGGGGTGAGAAGGGCGGGCAGTAGGGGGCGTGGCCATGGAAGGGCCGTCAGGTATGCCTCAACAGGGTACTAAGCCCACACCAGCTTGAGCGCAGCAGTGATACTGAGATTGTGGGCCAGTACCGCCTGAATAGAGCAATTCTGAGGCAGCTGTGTGAGCTGTGCAGTGATGTGATGCAGTCACCCACGGCAGGCCATGCCCTGTCAGTGGAGACTAAAGTGACAGCTTGCATGTGCTTGCTCACCAGGGTACCTTCCAGAGACCAACTGGGACACCACAGGCATAACACAGTTGGCCACATCCAAACCACCTCACCCAATTCCTCAGCGCACTGCTGTCACATGCTGTGGAGTACATCCATTTCCCCAGCACACTGGCAGAGCACACAGCAAACACAGGAGTTCCACAGGGTAGCACAGCATGCCTGGTGTGCTAGGGCAATGGAGCTGCACCCATGTGGCCATACACCACCTGGCCCCAGGGGCCGCGCCTCGTCATAGAAGCTGTACCATCAACTGCCAGGTGGTGCGCGATGCCAGGGGGTGCATAATCAATGTCTGTGCCACGCACCCTGGGGGAGCACACGATGCCTTCATCTGGCACCAGTCAGCACTGTGCCACAGATTCGAGAGTGGGGAGATCCCCACTGGCCACCTAGTGGGTGAGTATGCAAACCACATGGACAGTCATAGGGCCTGTGGGGGCATGGCCAGAGGTGACATGGGTAGTGGTCTACATGGCCCAGGGCAGGGCGATGCTGATCACCAAACTAACCTCCACCCTCTACACACAGGTGACAGTGGATACCCACTCCATCCCTGGCTGCTCACACCCTACCGGCGGCCAGTGACCCCATCGCAGCAATGCTCCAATGAGGCACATGCCACCACATGTAATGTCATCGAGCGGGTGTTCGGGATGCTGAAGGCACATTTCTGTTGCCTGGACACCTCCGGCGGTGCCCTACAGTACAGCCCCTCAAAGGCCTGTGGGCTATTCCTGGCCTGTTGCATCCTGCACAACATGGCCAACGAATGTGAGATAGCCGTACAGGTTGAAGAGGGGGACAGTGATGGGGACTATGAGGACGCCAGTTATGATGGTGATGGGCAGCCCCCCCTTGGCCGATGGGACCCCCAACTGCTCCAGCTGGTACAGCTGCACTGGGACACCACCACAGAGGAGCACTTCAGCCAACCAAGGTAAGTCATGGGGCCATGTGCAGACAACAGTGGCTAAGGCACAACCCACAAACACACATGGACACACACCAGGGGTGCATGCCATCAAGGGAAGTGGCAGGGCATGGAACCACACACAAATTCACACCGAAATTACACTATGTGGGCACAAGGCGATGAGGAAAAAACTGCAAAAAGTGGTGACTTTTAAGGTTTTTGCACTGTCTGGATCTCAGAATCTACACATCCAACCAGAACAAAACTTGCCACATCAAGAGATCTGCCCCACGAGACAGCACATGCCAAATTTTGTGCAAATTCATTGATCAGTTGCTAAGTTATTTAAGTGCAAAACTTAAGGTTTAACATTAAGCGTGCACTCAACTCTAACTATAAGGGCACAATCGTGCCCCTATAATATATTATTTCTTATATTTGTTATATATATTTTTAGTCTGCCTGTATACATTAAGAAAGTTCTATTTATATGTTTGATCATAGTTTGGGTCTGCTGGTTTCATTCTTTTGGGACTGATACACATTTAAGTGCTTCTGAGCTCTCACACACACACATGAACACACACACACACACACACACACACACACACAGTCTGTTGTCTATTTTCAGGGAGGAAATTAAGCAGTTGATAATTTATAGGCCTTGTGCTGTCATATTCTTTCCGTGGAGACGATCTGATTAATAGCCAACTAAGATTTCAAAGATGGTCTTCTTGTCTCTGCATGATATTGCATTATCCTCCTTCTGTAGCAACAAAACTGTCACACCTGTGTGTAAAAGTTTTTTTTATCAGTTCTACCCTATGTACTTAAAGTGGTTTCTTTGCATAGTCTGTCATTTTCTGATGAAGAGCTCTGTATAGCTCAAAAGATTAAAATTCTGTAAATCTCTTAGTCCAGTAAAAGGTATCAAATCACCTACTTTATTCATCTTTTTGTACAAGGACCAATACGGCAACAAACCATTCTCTAGAGGACAAGTAATAGACATAAAAGTCTGGAATTTTAGGCCAGCATTTTCCTTAGTTCTACTACGTTTATTGTATGCAAATCTGCTTGTTTTGTTTTTCCACATAAAGTAGGAGATGTAGGAGTGTACAGACATAAACCATACCCTTAGGAATACAGAAGGGTAACATAGCAAAGAGGAAAATTGTTCTAGAAAGTACATCGGTTGTAATGGTTTTTATACAACCCCAAAAACCTAATGGCAGTTTATGGTTTTGGGAACAGTCTGACATATTTTGATTCCAAATTATTCAATACGGCCTTTAGTCCATGTTACAACTGTATTGGTTATGTTATGTTTGATTCCTTTTTCTATTAAGACTTAGGCTGTCTTTTCTTTGTTAAAGTTTGTATCCTGATATGGTGCCAATGTTTTTTTTCCAGCACTTGCTAAAAGTTATGTATACCAGGGAATTTCATTTGCAGATAATATGAAATGGAATAATCTACTGTTATGACAAGAACAAAATTGAAACCAACAGTGAAGGCCCTTTTGAGGTTTAATAAAGCTTATGGGGAAAATATGGTTTAATGGTTTTAGCATCCCTTAAATCTGGTAACAATAAAGTAATTTCTAATGTTGCTCAGATGGATCCGAACAAATCCATATCCACAAATACCTACCCTTTGTGGCAGGATAGTGGATCTGCCGGATACTTCCACTATTTGCCTGTGGATCCAGCTGTCGGATCCTAACCAGGATATATCACTATCTGGCCCCGGATCCTAACTATCTGCTCTAGGATCCATGGATCCTAACTAGGATACCTAGATCCTAACCAGGATCCATCATTATCTGACCCTGGATCCTGCATCTGTCTTTGGCAGGATCATACTCAGGGGTGGAAGGAGCTAGGAGGCTTGGAGGCCCATGATTGCTCCTTAAGGATATCTGGTAGGATCCAAGTCAGGATACCAATGCTATCTGACAGATAGTGGTAGGATCCACAGAAGCACTATCCAAGCAACACTAGTAATTCCCCACGTGACAAATGGTTTAGAAATACGGCCTACAAACTCTAACTCTAAATATATTGATCAGCTAGAAATCATTATATTAAAATATTATGAAAACTTGCTTGGTCTTTCTAGAGGAACTTCTTCTGCAGCAGTTAGAGTGGAGCTTAGTCAATTCTCTTCATTGACAGTTAATTAAAACAAGAATAGTGAATTATTTGCTCCAAATTTTAAATACAGAATCTAATCGATATCCATATCAGTGTTGGATCAAACTAATAAAACTGGCAAAAAGAAACAAATGCATCATTCGATACAAAAACAGTGAGCAAAATCTTAATTTAATTGGGATCTCAAAGCTCTAGTTTTGGGCAATAAAGGTGTAACCCCTAGTCGGCACTATTCCAAGGGCTACTACCCCTACCTCTCCTTCTAAAACCAGATTGAGGGGCCTGGGTTCCAAATTAACAATTACCAGGGTTCCCCTACCCTCAGTAAACATGAGTTGGTGCCTCCACTCAGAGTAAGGCATGTGGGTGTGTCTATCCAACCTGGTATAGCCCTCTGGGAAGCTATAACCATCCACCAGCCCACTTAATGACTAAGTAGCTTCACAACGGATACAACTCTTTTCACAGGGAACACACAATTAGCAATGAACAGTAATAGTATGCTCACACCCCTTGCACTTACCACCAGGGTCTGGTCTTCTGGCAAATGCCCTGGAGCCCCTGTAAAGCATTACCACATGCAAGTGTACACTTTCAAATGCTTTTACTCAAGTCACAGCAAAGTTTAACCAGACAATAATTGGCTTCTGAGTCTGCTTAACAGCGAAACAATGAATTTGATTTATTGAGGGGACGTGAACAAGGGAGGGGTGCAAATCTGGATAAATGATTGCTAAGCTGGTATTAGCCAGGATATTTTGCATGCAATTTCTTTAGTCCCTGAAGTACAGTCTTGCAACTGCTGGGTACCCAGAGTGTGATGCTGGCTAACTAGAACAGTGCCCAGGGCTGCAGCTGTTGTTGGACCCTTGATGGAAAGAAAAGATGATTAAACGTGCACAAACAAAGACCTTGACTAATTGTATCCTCGGCCGGTTGGCCTAGTCCACTGAGTGAAATTAGATGGTACCACAGAATAATTCAAGAGCTTGTTGCAGGGAGCTACCCTGGGTTTACTCACAACACCAGTAGGTAGAAGATGGCCTGGCGACATGAAGACCTGTTGCAGAGCACTGAAGAGCATGGGGAAGCTGGACCAACATGACTCACCCTTGCTTCATGGCCTTTCCCTCCAGGTGGCTGCAACCCGTGATACCTTGCTGTGCAGGGGCTGGATCTCCAAGCTGGTCTCTCGATGAAAAAACTGTAACTGGTGCAGGAATAGATAGCTTGGGCTGGGTTTGGCATGAGCCCAAGGTTGGATAAAACACTTCAGGCAAAGTTCAGTTCTTTTAGCTGGTGAAAGCCTCCACCTCACTGACAACTTGGCCAAACAAGGCAACTGGTTCCCGGTGGCAAACAGGCATCCCTGGTTAGTATGCCTGGGCCCACCTCAAGTATTCAGCACATTGAATGAAAACAGCATCCACTCATCCACTTCTCAGTTCAGCTTTGGGCTGGTTTTCATTTTTAAACTGCAGAGATCTGGGGTGCAATTACCTTGTCAATTTGCTTTCATCCCAGGAAATAAGATTAGCCATTCATAATGCCCTCAGGGAGATCCTTTGACTTGCATAGTTGCCAGGAAGGACTTGTGGAGAGGGGTGTTGGAGAGAGGTCAGAATGGACATTGAAGAGGTTTGATGTCTGAGCCAGGGAGGACCCAGACGAATTTGAAAGGTCCAATATACATTTCTTGGGGAACCCTTGAATTACATTAGAGAGACCTGAGGTGTAGATTCTAAGGTCCAGACGGGATTAAAGAGGCAAATGCACTTTTGCTTTGAATACAGTGACTTAGGTCAAAGAAACTTTTGAGATGTATGTGTAGCAGAGCAAAAACCAGTTCTGACCAGTTAACCTGTGGAAAACAAAGTCAGTGAGGTCACCTCATATGTTTTTTTTTTTTAATATTTTATTTGGAGACCCTGTATTGTAAAATATAGATTTTGATACACCAAGGCGGAGTTAGTGACCTCATGAGAAGGCTGGCTCAGAAGTGTGTTTAATTGCTGAGAGAACCTGACAGAGACACACAAGACCATTTTCTGACTGAGAGAAGAGAGACACTCAAAGCACTGAAAGAAAGTAAGCATTAGACAAGATTAGTCTGAAGCTATAAATTGTAGGAACTGTACTTTTTTACCTGTTTGTTTTAAGGCTGTATGTGTTGGGATATATATTTGTTCTGTAATTATTGTTCTGTTTTGATATTTTTAAAGTAAAGATTTTTTTTTTACAAACGAAACTGCTGGAGTGCCTTGACATTTCTTTTTATTTTAAGTGGAGCTTTTAAAGGTTATAAGTACACTATGTATGGGCTTATTGTATACCAAACTGGGAAATGGATAGAGTTCTCTAAAAGTCTTGCATAAAGTTCTAAGGGTTAATTTGAAAGACCTGGTTGGGTGCCCATAGGCAAAGATATCTGGCCCCCGAAGACAGAATTATCTGAGCCTGATAATTTGGTACACTAACAAGAGGTTATCAGTTTGAATCCTTCCAGAGCTTGAGACTAAGGTGACTTGAACCCACAAAACAGACAAGAGGGTTACCTTGTCTGTTCACTGTACACAAATCATATGCTTAGAGGTTAGCTCTTTGGGAGTAGAGGGCTGACCGGCTGAGCGAGTTTGTGACAAGTAGCACTTGCATTTTCTTGTTCTGTAGACTCTAAATTATCTGTAAGTGGTATTTCAACAAAATTTGAGTCATCTAGCACACTGCTGGCACTCTCAGGATTAGCACTACTGGTCGACATGAGGTCAGGTTCACTTGGCCCAGATATTTCAGCTTCAAATAAAGATTCACCAGTGGGGTCCTCACTTCCTTGGTGAGGACTAGCTATTTCAATTTCAGACAGTTCCACAATACAGAAAGAGTCAGCTACTTCTCAAATCACACTTTTGCACCTCATTTTCAGGTGGCACGGGGTATTCGAGAGGGCCAGTTTGCCAGACAGTTCTGAATCTTCAGCATTATTTCCAACATTACAAGCAGGAATCCCCTGAAACAGCTGAACCAACTCAAAGGAAGGGTAATAAATACACAGGCTCATATTCACTCTCATCAAACTCGGAATTGACATAATCATTAACTATAGCATTACTTGTTGAAGGCGTGGGCTGCTGCAAAGCAGGAGGCTGGTCTGACTGTTTTTTCTGAGAGGCAGATCTGGTAACAGACCCAGCTGGTGCATCACTTTGCAGTACTGTGTCTAGGATAATTTGCCCAGTTGGAAGAAAGTGATTCTGATGGATGGTGTTTATAGATTTGGGATCTCCATCCGGCCATACTTTATAGACTGGAAGATTGTCCAACTTGCTTATGACTATGTAGGGAGTGTAACTGCAATGGACAGCTATCTTGTGTTTTCCATGCAAGCCCAAATTTCTCATCAGTACATGATCTTCAGGTTGCAGCTCTTGGGCTTTGACTCTTTTATCATGCTTTACTTTATTTGCTAGGTTTTTGCTGGCAGTTAAGTGTGAGCTAATTGGTAGGCATGATTGAGTTGTACTTTGAGTTTGTGAACATACTACAAATAGTTGTCAGCCTGAATTCCATCTGGGGACACTCCAAGGCAAATATCTATAGGTAAGCATGCTTCCTGACCAAACATCAGTTTATACGGTGAAAAACCTGTTGCATCATTGCAGGTGCAATTATAAGCCTGAACCAAGGTACTTATTTGTTGGCTCCACCTTGGCTTGTCCTTCGGGTGAAGGGTACCTCGCATGTCCAGTAACGTCAGATTAAACCTTTCAGGTTGCAGATCACCTTGCGGGTAATAGAGAGTGGTCCTTTACTTTCTTGCACCCCAGAGTGATAGAATTTCTTTGATTGAGCGGCTTTCAAAGCCCCTTCCCTAGTCGGAATGGATCCGCTGTAGGGCACCATAGTAGACAAATAATTTTTTCAACAAGCACCTTGGCTACTGTGGCTGCTTTCTGGTCCTTTGTTGAACAGGCCTATGCATAACGAGTGAAGTGGTCTGTCATAACAAGTATATTTCCAATGTTTTTGGCATCAGGCTCTAGACTTAAAAAGTAAATACATACAAGCTCCATGGGTGCACTAGTGGTGATGTTAACTAAAGGTGCTGCTTTTTGTGGCTGGGTCTTCCTTTGGAGGCATCGACTGCAAGTTTTGATATACTGGTTCACATCTGCATTCATTTTGGGCCAGTAGAAATTGTCTCTAGCTAAGTCGGTTGTCCTTTCACTAACCAAATGTCCCATCTGGCCGTGGAGTGCTCTTAGGACCACACATTTAAACTTGGAAGGGAACACCAGTTGTTTTTTAGTAACTTTGCCTTGTTCATCTGTGACTTCTCTGTAGAGTAGTTTATCTTGCAGTTTAAGTTTAAGCCCTCTCTGAACAGTAAAGCAGTTCTCTGATCATTGGACTGTAGTTAAGAAACATCTTTTCCTTTGTTTATGGCATTCAGTGCAAGTTTGGTCATAGGATCGTGATACTGTTCCCTTTGAATGTCTGCTAGTGTGAGTTGAGGCAGGGTACTCAGATCCAAAGCCGTAAAGTTGCAGTAAGCTACAGGAACACAAGTATCTGGAGGCCCCAATCAACTAGGCAGTTCACAGTGGCAGCAGATGGGTGTTCATCCCAGTCAAACTTTTGGCACAGGACCCTTAAGGATTGTTCTGACATTCTCACCCCCTCATGATTTGAAGCAGGCCTTCTAGATAGAGCATCGGCGTCAATGTGATTGACGCCCAGATGGTACTCCACCGAATAATAATATGTTGAGAGAGCTGACAACCACCTGTGCCTGGTGGCATCTAACTTGGCTGAGGTTTGAACATACGTGAGGGGGTTATTGTTTGTTTTTACCAGGATTTTGGTGCCATATAAATATTCATGAAACTGGTCTACTACTGCCCATTTCAAAGTGAGGAATTCAAATTTGTGCACAGGATAGTTTTTCTCAGATCGGACCAAGCTTCTACTGGCAAACGCCACTGGCGTAATCCTTCCTCATGCTCTTGATAAAGCAGAGCTCCAAGTTCCCTCAGGTTGGCATCTGTGTGTAGTACATATGGTTTAGTTGGATCTGCATAGGTGAGTATTGGAGCAAGTGTAAGCGGGTGAATGATGTTGTAGAATGCTGTGTCGCAATCAGGGGTCCACCTGGCTCCAAATGGTTCATTAGGCTTGAAGTAGACTGTGTCACCTTCCTTCATAGCACCACTTTTGTACTTTTGATTGGTAGGGGGATATCCTTGGGTCAGATTCAATAGTGGGTGAATTACCTTTGTATAATCTTTAGCAAAGCACCAATAATACCCACAGAAACCTAGGAATCTTTGAAGTTCTTTAAGGTTGTTAGGCCTTGGCCAGGTAGTTAAGGCTTCTTCTTTGCTTGGATCTGTCTGGATGCCTTCAGAAGATACAATGTGGCCCACGTACGTTACAGATTGTTGAAATAACTGTCACTTGTCAATGGATAGTTTTAATCCAAATTCTTCTAATCAGTCCAAGACCTTGAACAGATGAACCTCATGCTCCTCGAGCATTTTGCCAAATACGATGACATTGTCCAAATAAACAAGGCATTCAAGGAAGTTCATGTCTCCTACAGCTCGCTCCATTAATCTCTGAAAGGTTGCTGGCACTCCAGATATGGCTTGGGGCATGCATAGGAATGCAAAAAAGCCCAAGGGACAAATAAGGGCAGTTTTTTATCGATCTTCTGGCGCCATCGGGATTTGGTAGTACTCACTTCTGAGATCTAAGATGGAGAACCACTGGCTTCCATTAAGACAATCAAGGTCATCCTGGATGCAAGGCATCATATACTGATCCGGTATGGTCCTTCTGTTAAGTGTTCTGTAATCTACGCACATTCTTACCTAGCCATTTTTCTCTCGAGTCACCACAATAGGGGATGCATAAGGGCTGCTGGATTCCTGGATGATTCCAGCTAACATCTCTTCGAGGTGATGTCGAACACCAGCAATGTCTGCAGGTGCCAATCTGCGTGACCTTTCTCAAAATGGCCTCTTGTCATGCAGCCTGATATGGTGCTCAGCACCTGTGATGCATCCGATGTCCCATTCCTTTAATGAGAATACTTTACTTCGCTGTGCTAGCTTGCAGCTGATTTTATCTTTCCACTGCTCAGGAATGGGGGATTCTCTAAAACTGAACATGTCTGGAGTTACTTCACCATCCTCTTCTGTATGGCACTTGCTTGGTAACACAGCGGTATCTGCGCAATATACCTTAGCCAGGATACTGCCCCGAGTGCCTTCAATGTCTCTGTCGGTCACATTGCAAAGTTGCACTACTACTCTCATAGAGTAGGCATGGGCTCTGATAGGTAGCACACTGGGTGTAACTAGGAGTCCATCAGGCAGCTTTCCCTCCTCTGGGGCATCTAGTATGAGAATCTTATTAGTTACATCCTTGTGCATATGCACTTCGCCACTGATACTGCACTGTGCATTGGGTGGCAAGACAAGAGGAGCTGGATCCTTTTTCCAAACGATTCCCACTGGCTCATCCTTGTTAGTCTCTTTGGCCTGCATTTGCATTTCATATGCTTTTCGCACCATTTCATGAATGTGTAAAGCTTGTCCAGTCTTCTGGGCTTGCCTCTCCTGTCACATCTGGGCTAATTGGCCAAACGTGTGCATTAGTGCTGACCAATAAAGGGATTCCATCATATAAGCCAGATGGCGGGCAGACCAAGGCCAGGGTCTCCATGAGCTCATCCACGCCAGCCATGGTCGAAGGAAAAGATAGCCATACTCATAAGAAACCAAGGTAGGGGTAGGATTTATCGCTCAAACCCCATACGTGAAGTCCATTTTGGGGTTGTAGAGGGCGGTCAGACAAGTGCTGGTCATACCAATCTTTAAATATTATAGTGACCTGAGATCCATTGTCTAGTATGGCTCAGGCTGGGATACTACCAATGTGCACTGTGGTCTCCATAGAAGGGCCTACCATCTCCAACCAGCCTGGAGGAGCAGCCTTGGCAGTTCTCTGTGCAGTGGCTTTAGATGAAAAAGGCTTGTGGGGTGGTCCATACTGTGGCTTTATATTACTTTACTGAATCTGGTTAAGCAGTTTGGCAGTTACTCTTCACAGATCCTTGGGAGCATGGCAAGATTTGTTAGTGTGCCCATATTCTCCACACCGGTAACAGAATACTTGAGTTCTGGGTTCAGAAGGCTGAGCAGGGTCTTCTCTGGGTTTGCTGTTGTCAGAGGGTGCAGGCTGGTACTCTTCTTTAGACCTAGACTCAAATTCAGTTACACCATACTTTCTCCAAGGCACTGATTGACAGGATGAGTGAATGAGATCTCTCACCATAGCTCACAACTCTCTCATTTCTTTTGTTACATCACTGCCTGATCTGTTTTTAGCAATTTGGGCAATGGCACCTTTTACAGCAAGTTGAGCCTCGCAGGTGGTCTCAGCATTGGAAGCGCAGGTGATGTGGCTTTTCACCAGTTCTTCAGTGTTCTGGTGCTAGCTGGTATACTACCATTGCGATGTGCTCTTTCAAGAGCTCTCTCTAGTTGAGTCACATATGCGGACAAGCATTCATTTTTCCATTGCCTGGTGGATTTGAACTTCCACATCAAATCCTCCCCTGACTCAGTACTACCAAACACTGCCTCTAATGCAGACAGGAATTCGTTGGCAGAGGCATCTGGGTTTGCAGACCTCAGAAATCGGATAGCTTCAAGTGTAGGGCCCCTTAAACTCTCCATAAGCCTTTTTCGCTTTTTACCCTCTGAGCATTGCCACTCTTGCACTAACGAAGACGCAGAGTCCATCCAGGTCTCTAAGTCATCTTCCCCCACGTAGGTGGGAACAGTGCCAGAAAATAACCTGAGCCTGTGGTAAGAGTCCAGTTTCATGGAGGGCATTACCATAGGAAACACTGCCTGTGAGGATGGTATAGGCAAAGGTGTGGTAGCCAGGGAAGAGTTCATGGGAGTGCCCCCGATTCTCTAGTGCCCATTTTAAATCTTCAGAGATCTGCCCCATAGCTGCTTACAACTTCTCCAGCTTCTCTTTCAACCCCTCCACTTTGGGGGCCCTCCCAGGGAGGATGCTTCACTATGCATGGTAATGACTCTCCAACCCACCTGGGATCCCTCAGGAATAATGACCGGGGGCACTCTTTCCACGTCAAATTGGGCATTGCACTCTACTAAAGACACTATGGTTTGTGCAAATAAATCAGCATTCCACCCATGTACAGTAACAGGGTCCAAACCCTCAACTTTATTTACTGTCTCCGCTATGTCAGCTTTAGAAGTGCCTAGGGGGATATCCAGTAACATTATAGCATGGTGGGGATCAACTCCTTTTGCCTCACACCACCCTATTAAGCAGTGTACAGCCATTTTGTGAGGCAGAATCTTAAGCTTGACCCTAGGAAATGGCTCCATTCTTAATTTTGTACCAGTTTAGATAAGACTTGCAATTTTGGTCATGGGCTATCTCAGCGGTACCTCCATGATATAACCCATAGGCGGCACTATTCCAAGGGCTACTACCCCTGCCTGTCTTTCTAAAGCCAGGTTGAGGGGCCTGGGTTCCAAATTAACAATTACTGGGGTTCCTTTACCCTCAGTAAACACAAGGAGTTAGTGCCTCCACTCAGAGTAAGGCATGTGGGTTCATCTATTCAACCTGGTATATCCCTCTGGGAAGCTATAACTACCTGCCAGCCCACCTAGTGACCAAATACCTTCGCAATGGATACAGCTCTTTTCAGCAAGGAACACACAATTAGCAATGAACATTAATAGTATGCTCACACCCCTTACACTTAACACCAGAGTCAGGTCTTCTGGAAAACGCCCTGGAGCCCCCTGTAAAGCAATATCACATGCACACACACACACACACACACACACACACACACACACACACTTTCAAATGCTTTTACCCAAGTCACAGTGAAGTTTAACCAGACAATAATTTGCTACTGAGTCTGGTTAACAGTGGAACAACTAATTTGATTTATTGCGGGGATATGAATGAAGTAGGGTTGCAAATCTGGATAAATGATTGCTAAGCTGGTATTAGCCAGGATATTTTGCATGCAGTTTCTTTAGTCTCTAAGTACAGTCTTGCAACTGCTGGGTACCCAGAGTGTGATGCTGGCTAGCCAGAACGGTGCCCGGGGTTGCAGCTGTTGTTGGGGTCATTGATGGGAAGAAAAGATGATAAAACATGCACAAACAAAGACCTTGACTAATTTTATCCTTGGTCAGTTGGCCTTGTCCACTGAAATTCCATAAAACACACTGAGTGAAATCAGATGGTACCACAGAATAGCTCAAGAGCTTGTTGCAGGGAACTACCCTGGGTTTACTCATAGCACCAGTAGGTAGAAGATGGCCTGGTGAAATAAAGACCCATTGCAGAGCACTGACGAGCATGGGGAAGCTGGGCCAACACGACTCACCTCTGCTTCATGGCCTTTCCCTCCAGGTTGCCGTAACCTGCAATACCTTGCTGCGCAGAGGCTGGATCCCCAAGCTGGTCTCTCAATGAGAAAACTGTAACTGGTGCAGGAATAGACAGCTTGGGCATGGTTTGGCATGAGCCCAAGTTGGATAAAACACTTCGGGCAAAGTTCAGTTCTTTTGGCTGGTGAAAGCCTCCAGGTGGCTGACAACTTGGCCAAACAAGGCAACTGGCTCTCAGTGGCAAACAAACATCCCTGGTTAGTATGCCTCGGCCCACCTCGAGCATTCAGCACATTAAATGGAAACAGTATCCACTCATCCACTTTTCAGTTCAGCTTCAGGCTGGTTCGCAATTACAGCCGCTCTGCTGAGCAAACCTTTCAACCTGTTCTGCAGTCTCTGGTGACCGATTCCTGAACTTGGGGCCGCAGACACATGCCAGAGGAAACTAGGCGTTTCCTAGGCCAAAACCCCGCAAGCTTGAACAGGGCACCTTGCTCCATGGAGTCTTGGGATGAACTGCTTCCAGTTTGAAATCAGTTCTCAGATTAGTCCATTTTTTTGCATTCCAACTGGTCAGGGGGCGCTGTCAATCACAATCTTGTGCTCCCATTGATTCCATCAGGCACCAAGCCTTAGAGTTCACAGTTTCTCCCACAAGGCACCTGAACTAAGGACCCCTCGAGGTCCCCTGTGTCTCAATTGGTCCAATTCCTGGAAGTCCCAGACCAAACATGGTGGCTTCCATTTGGATGTGTAAGCTGCAAAAAAGGCAGGTTAAAATGAGCATTCTAATTTAAATATAACAACAAGTCAGAAGTAAATATTTCCAATACCAGTTAGGGCTCCCTCAACTCTAACAGTGACAGCAGAGTGGAGCAAATCAGGGTGATGCCCAGCCAGTTGCAGGCTCTGTAGCACTTGGACCCCTAGCCCAGGCCATTCACAACACACTGGTAGTGTCACTCAAAGGGACAGGTGCGGCGGCACATCATGGCACTCTCACGCAGATCAATAGGGTCACCAAATAACCATGGATTTATTGTTTCCAATGGACATCTGCCTGACAGTGGGCATTGCTGGAGTCCTGGGAGACACTTAAGGTGAGCCCTAAATTGGTGGTGGGGGGACTACAAAGGCATCATTGTTTTGACTGTTTATTTAAACTTTATTTAACAAAAGTTACAGGATACTGGAGTCCAAGAAGATTTCTCCAAGCCTAGAAAAAGTCATGTTTTTCACAACTACAGTATATGTGGCAATCAACAGTGGCACTGTTTACCCCGTGGGGGCCCCCATTCAAAGCTCGATGCCAGGGCCCCTACCAGACAGTTGCCAGTGGGGAGGCAGCGGGGCCTTCCCTCCAGCCTGACTGTAAGGTAAGGGTTCAAATCACTTTCCTTTTTTTCTCCTCTCTCTTGGTCTTTCCTTCTGCCATATGTAACCTGTAGATCTCAGTCCTGGATTAATTTGAAGCTCGGAGGTCTGAGCCAGGCCATGCTAACTTCTCTGGATTTAGTAACTTGCATTTGATGCATTTCGAACCTAAAGAGACCCAAATTGAGAGGAACACTCATCGTTCAACTTTTCTGATGAGGGTGACTTGAAACTGACCACTACATCAGTCTAACCTAATCAGAAGAAAAAGGCTCAGAGTACGAGTCATACCAAGATGTTAAATAACTGCGCAGGAGACCGAGCATCCCGGGGGGAGGGGGGGATTACTCCAAAAGATGCTCCGCTGGTCAAAGCCTGACAGTAAACAGTACGGAAGGCAGAAACAAATTAAAAATCTTGCAACCACCCCCCCCAAGTAATGTGCCATTGAGCGCTGATGTAGTAGGACCTGGGAGAGAGAGCAGCAGAGATTGACACCTCCAAGCACTGCTGCACCCTTTCCCTACCTGGCTTCTCCTCACATCAGCTATCAAACTTCCACACCATCCCTGAGCCACTCAATGCTTGGACCACCTAAACTTTCAACATAAAGTCCCACAGCCTCCTTCCAGGGGTCTACCTACCTGGGATGGGTCACACGAGGAGCTTCATCCACCGTTGCTGTCAGTGCCAGTTCAGAGTGCC
The DNA here is from genome assembly GCA_016271365.2 of Neoceratodus forsteri. Taxonomy (NCBI): domain Eukaryota; kingdom Metazoa; phylum Chordata; order Ceratodontiformes; family Ceratodontidae; genus Neoceratodus; species Neoceratodus forsteri. Next base: position 347,542,400 of record CM057453.1, on the reverse strand, counting down.
CTGATGCACAACTGATTCACTCTTCTCTTGCTCGCTCTACTCAACCCCAGTGTACTGCCACCACTCCACCTGACTCCCTTCACTACAACACAGTTAAAGGTGGCTGGGTGGCTCAGGTCTACCCCTCAGACACACTCTCCAGCCATTGGCCTGCATATCCACACCCTACCCTGGAACGCTTCCAAGTCTCACAAATGGGTTGGGGCCCTGCTGGTCAAGCAGGGCTCACAGTCCTTATTTTTTTTTGGGGGGTGGCATCCTGGGTTCCATAGTTTCCAGCTGGGGATAGTTGGGTAACAAAAGGGAGAGGCAGCAGTAGGATTGAGCTATCAAGCCCCAGAGAATTAGCTTTTGTATCGGATGAGTGGATCCCACAGGAGGCAGACTCATTAGAAAGTGTTATGGGTCCCAGACAGTTTAATGGGTGCTCACATCCTGCTACACATAGCACAGCACCACTCCTAGGAATCGGGTCTTACTAAAATAAAAACCTACGTGAACGATAAGCGGCGGGGGCCTCCTTGCTGCCCCAGGGCCCCATGCAATTGCATGGGTTGTATATGCCTAATGCCACCACTGACAATCAAGCACATGGTGTAGAACCTTACCTTATTTTAATGCCAGATCCAGATATTCGTAGAGCAACTGCAGTTTTTAGATTCAGTGCTCTTCCTTACATGTTACTTCAAATCAGATATGAAAACATTTCAGATACTCTTGACTAATAGATTTTGTCCATATTTTCAAACCGAAAGAGGAGGATGTGTGGTGGGGTGCTAATGAGCAGCTAAGAGAGCAGACATAGTTTCTCCAAGCTCCATCTCTCCAACCGGAATTTATACTTAGAAACTACTATTTTTGAGCCTTAACTATGATACAACACTCCAGCCTGATAGTACATAGATCATGGAGTAACATTTATTAAACAGGAGCCGAGCCACAGTGAAGAACCATAAAAGGGGGGGGCAAGAAAGTGCAGGGTGGGCAGCAGCAAATGGGCCCTGACTCAGTAACACTCTTGGCCACTGAAAGGGCAATCTTGGGTCGCACTGTGATGGAACAGGTCCTCAAACCTCTTACTCCAAAGCTGGACATTCTGATGGAGAAATTGGTGGAGCTGACTGCTCAAGCAGCTGGCCAAGCTAAACATTTGATCGAGGTAGAGCGGCGGATCTCTAAGCTCAAAGATACTCATGGCAGCCTGCTTGAGAAAGTGCCATGCCTTGAGATGGAGGAGTTCACTTTCACTGAGCAGTTGGAATACAAACCTACAGATCTGAGGTCTCCCTGAGTGGAATGAGGGGGAGAGTGTGCCGAAGTTTTGCGCCACAACCCTCCCTAAGCTGCTCGTCATACAGCTGAAAGGTTCAGGGCCAAAGAATGAGAGAGCACATCGTGCATTGGCACCTCGCCTTCCACCCGATCAGCCACCGTGACAGATTATCTTTCAATTCCGTAACTTCACTGACCAGCAAGCAATATTGGCTGCCTGTTGTTCCAAGCAGAAGTTCATCATTGACGGAAGCCACCTTTAAATTTATCAGTATTTCTCCCCTCGGCTCCAGAAAAAGTGGAGGACTTTTGCTCAGATCTTGGAAGCCCTGTGAGAGTGACAGTTGGACTTTATATTTGCCTATCCAGTAGTGGCCTGAGCGAAAACTGAAGGAGCAACTTATTCCTTCCAGGATCCAAAGAAAGCTCAGTGATTTATTGCTGATTAGGCAAGGCAAGGCAAAGTTTATTTCTAAGGTGCCCAATCCCGGAGGCTCTGGGCGCCATACATAAAACATACAACAAGCAGGGTATCATGTAAAATGTCATACATAAAACATACAACAAGCAGGGTATCATGTAAAATGTCATACATAAAACATACAACAAGCAGGGTATCATGTAAAATGTCATACATAAAACAAACGCTACAACAGCAGTATCAGAATAAATAGTAAAACAGCAATATCAAAATCAACAGATTTTTTCAGAATTTCTAGGCTGGTCACCTCTCAACCCCAGGGAAGGCCAGGGAAAAAAGATAGGTTTTAGGCCACTCTTGAACCCCTCAGCTGATGGGGCCTCCCTGACATCAGCTGGTAACGAGGTCTATAGGACCAGTCCAGCAACACTGAAGGCCTGGTCACCAGAAGTTCTTAACCTGGTCCTAGGAACTTCAAGGAGGCCCCTGGTCAAGGAACGGAGGGAGTGGACTGAGGTGGCAGGTGTCAGAAGATCAGCCACGTAGCCATGGCCGAGCCCATGTAGGACCTTATAGGTGAGTAAACTCACCTTGAAGATAACCCTCCACCTGACTGGCAGCCAGCGCCAGGGTTACATGGCTAGACCTGGGAAGGCCAGTCAGCAACCTGGCAGCTGCGTTCTGCAACTGCAGCCGGCGAAGGGTACCTCCAGAGATCCCGAAGTAGAAAGCATTACTGTATTCGAGTCTGGATGTCACAAAGGCATGCATCAGCGAGGGCAGGTCTTCGGGCGTAACTAGGGGTTTGAGCCTGGCAATGTTCCTTAAGTGGTAGAAACCACTTTTGTCGACAGCCTACACCTGAGCTTCAAGTCTCAGTCTGTCATCAAGGATCACACCAAGATCGCGCACCCCAGGGGAGGCTGTCAACAACGTGGGTCCCAGGAATAGCCCAGTAGCCATGTTGGAGGCACTCCCATCATGCCCTCATCCCGGCCCAATCACTAGTACCTCCATCTTGTCTGGGTTAAGTCACAACCAGCTGGAGGACGTCCAATCATTGAGCTTGGCCAGGCAGATATTAAGCACTTCCACAGCGTCCAATGTTCCCAGTGCAAAGGACAGGTACAGTTGGGTATCATCTGCATAATAGTGAAAACCCACACTGTGCCACCTGATGAGCTCAACCAGGGGTAGCATATACACTGAAAATAACATCAGTGACAAGATTGACCCCTGAGGTACTCCACATGGCAAGAGCTTCAGGGAGGAGGAGAAATTCCCCATCACCACCCATTGCTTCCTGCCAGAGAGAAAGGATTCAAACCATGCCAGGGAGTCCACAGTCCTCTCTGAGGCAATCGAGAAGCAAAATGTGATCTACACTGTCAAAGGCTGAAGAAAGGTCAAGAAGCACAAGAACTGACTTGTGTCCTCTATCTCTCAACCTGTGTAGGTAACTGTGCACCCTAACTAACGCTGTTTTGGTGCTATGCCTAGCTCTGAAACCTGACTGAGTAGCTCATAGATGTCAAAGAACATGAGGTGCTCCTCGAGCTGCTGTGCCATGATTTTCTCGACAATCTTACCCAAAAAGGGAAGGTTAGAGATAGGACGTTAATTCGCCAGGATGTCAGGATCGAGAGATGGCTTCTTCAGAAGAGGCCTCGCCACAGCCTCTTTCAAGGCTTCTAGAAAGAACCCCTCCGACAACAAACACTGGACAATCCTGGCAAACACTGGGCCAATGGAACCAATGCATCTCATCAAGAAATGAGTTGGAGCCGGGTCCAGTTCACAATACGTGCGCTTCAGCTTTGAGATGACCTCAATGACCTCGGCCACCTCCACTGGTTTAAACTCCTCCCAGACAGGAAGAGTGCCTCTGTTCCATCCAGGTCGATCACTGCAAGTAGCACCATGGCTTACTGACGGGATCCCATGTCGGATAGTGGACACTCTGTCCGAGAAGAATCGAGCAAACTCATCACATAAAGTAATTGAAAAGGCTTTTTTGGCTGCAGACAGACAGGCTGGAGAAGTCTGTTGACAGTCCTAAAAAGCTGAGCAGGTTGGTTCTTCCCAGCAGCAATCTCCCTGGACAGGAACTCTGTCTTCTTATGGTTGATTGCCCCCGATAATCAGAATAATGAGTATGCAGGACCAGCTTGTCCACATCCAACTGGCTCCTCCACCATCAATGCTCCAACTTCTGACCCCTGATCTTCCTCGCCTTGAGATCCCCATCAAACCACGGAGATCTCAAGTGAGAGGATCTGGATCATACACGAACTGGTGCGAGGGTATCAAGTGCCCAGGAGACCATCTACACTAGATAGATCAGCTACCACCAATAATCCCTCTGGGAACAATCCCCTTAACAGGTGATAGCTGACCATCTCAACAGGGGAGGGACTCTGGGGGGGTGTGGCCATGACCAGGTACTTCATCGTGCAGTGATCAGACCATATAACCTGATCAATCTCAAGGTTAATTACCTCAAACCCCAATGAGAACACCAAGTCCAGCATGTGGCCGCAATGATGGGTTTCTGAAGTAACTACTTGTGACAGACCCAGTGATGACACCAACTGGAGGAGATGGGAGCCAAAATGTGAGGCCTCATCATTGACCTAGGCACTGAAGTCTCCCAGTACAAAACATCTGGGGGACTCCAACACCGCATTGATGATGAAGTCCGCCACCTCCTGCAGGAATTCCCTCCCCGCCCCTGGAGGGTGGTAAATAAGGAGAATCCTGTATCCTGTGCCTGGACCCCCACACACTGCCACACACTCAAAGGACTTGGTTGTCCCCACCGGGTGCATAGTGAATCCCAGATCAGATTAAAAACAAATGGCCACTCCCCCACTCCTGCGTTCCCACTGTGGGCAGTGCACTACAGAGTACCCGGTGGGGGCAGATGCCTCCAAAACCAGCCCGGCATCATCGTCCAACCAGATCTCTGTGATGCAGGCCAGATCGACCAAGGAAATCAAGTCCACCATAATTGCAGTCTTGTTCCTCATCAATCTGGCATTGCATAGCACTGCTCACAGGGGACTAGTAGGTATTGCAGCCCTTCTGGCTACCTGCCCACTCAGTCTGCTAAGAACGCTGAGGACAGAGAGCAAACACATCTGACCTCTCCCTAGGCTCCGTCTAAACCCAGGGCATCTCCTGTACCTCACAACCCCAATACCTCTCACCTCCGCAGGGCCCACAGCTCCCTGCCATCATCGACCTCCCCATTCCCTAGTAATGCCAACCTCCCAGCAGTGCCTTGCAAGGAGCAAGAAGCAAGGAGGAAGCAGTGGTGGCAGACAGACTGGATGACATTTGTGCTGTGGACTGTATACTCTCAACTGGATTATGGATTTACAGTTTTCTTTGTCATTCTCCCATTTTCTGCACTATAGTGTGGCCAAAAGACACTTTGATCAAGTTTATTATGGGGCATATTGACAGATTACTACAATGAAGCATGGTAGTATGTGACTAGGGATCTGTTACACAACACTGACCATCTGGAGGGTGCTTTGATATTGTCATGAGCTGAGTGCCAAAATGCAAGTTTGAGGGGCAGGATGGCGATGGCCATGTGGTGTCTCAATTCAGTGGCAGGAGAGCGGACATCTGGCCCTGTCTTGTTGTCCCTGGCAGTGGCAATCCTTTATTAAGATTCAGTTGACAACTTGCTTGGGGATATGTTTGTATGGGGCTTGGGGGTATTTTTTTTTATTCTGTGGGTTAGTATTGTTTATGGCAACAGTATCCTCAGTTGTTTAGCTGGATGTCATGCTGTCTACTCCCAAGGGAGTAGGGTATGTAGGTGACTCCAGTGGGTGGGCTGTGTGATTCCCACCAACTGGATGGTGGGCGATTGGGGGTTGGGTCCAGACTGTCTCATGTTGATCACTGTTGGGCCCTCTGGTTGCTGAGTGAAGGGTTTTCTTGGATGCTGACCACTTTTTGTGGGAAGGGGTTGATGTGCGGGCCCTGCTCTGCAGCTGTTTTTGTGAATTCTCTCCTGCTGTGGCCCTTGGGATGTAGGGTGGCCAGTGCAAATTTCTACTGCCTCTGGATCTGGCTGACATGCTCTGAGAGCTCGTATGTCTGGGCCAGGGAAGGGGGACTCAGGGGCTAGGACTGGGGAAGTTGAAAGTGGTATGCCATGCTGGGTCCTATGCCGGTGTTTGGAAGTACCTACCTGGAGGGGAATGTGTCAGAACCAGTGAGCGTTTGGGCTCTGGATTGCCCTCTGAGAGGAGGTCCGCTCACTCAGTAGCTTGCCAGGCTATTGCATAGGATGAGACAGGTTCTAACAGACTGTGGCTGTACCAGTTCATCAAGATTGCAGGGTATGGGGAGAATGACAATAGAATGGTGCACTACCTGGAGGGGTGTATGATACTTTAATCCAGTCAAGAGGGGGGCGGGGCCAGGCAGGAGGAGGGGAGTTAGGAAAATGAAATGAGACCTGTAAAAAATGAGAAAAGTGGTCCAGATTCCTCTGAATGTATTTAATGTTTCTAAATCTGATGATGTTACTGTATTTTACAATGCTCTGTATGTTAAGTGCCCTGAGCAGGGATACAACCAGCATCACATTTTGGGAGGGGCTAGGCATTTTGGAAGTGGGGGCTCTTTATTATAAATGCTAGGATTCTGGGGTACTAGATGCTCTGTGGTGCATTTTGTAACTTATTTTTAAGCTAAATGACTCATCTCTGACCTCTCCTCCACCATGGAGGAAAGCTCAGATATGGGTTATTTAGGTTCAAAATGTCTTGTTCTAAGGACAATTTTTTTATATATATATATATTTATTTATTAAATTCTCGGATTACAAATACCTTTGAGCAGAAAATGCTCGTTTACAAAGGTTCCACGTCAAAGGATGAGGGTCAACATACATACAGAGGTAGTAAAAGAATGCACAATAAACAACCAAAACAACTAAAAGAAAAAAATAAAGATACTCAGTTATATCATACTTTGAGATAATATTCATAAAACGAGCAGCTTGAGTAGGCAGCTGGCTGCGGTAACAATAAGAGATAGAGAGCACCATAGGCAGTTAGTTTTGCAGGCATGCGACCGGAGAGGAAGTTGGCAGGCTAATGGGCCACTGTCCGATGGTGGTGGAAAATGTCCTGTACCAGTGGAGATGTGAAGCAGGAAAGGAGTCACAAGGAAGGCCCAGTGCCAGAGGGAATGAGACTGGGAAAGGGCAGGCTGTGAGACATGAGTGAGCTGGGAGGTGTTTAGAGAGATCTCTGTTCAACAAAGCAGTCACATTGAGTGGTAGAGGTGAGGTTAAGTTTGAGATTCCTTTTGAAGGGTCCAAGTGTAGTAGAGGAAAGTGCTTCTTTATTGAGGGAATTGAACCATTGAGCGGCTCTATAGATAAAGGACCGCTGACCCATGGAGGTACGACACCTGGGAACCTGAAAGGTTAGAGATTGGGCACCACGTGTTTGTTGAGTGCCACTGTAAGTAGTAAGGAGTGAGCTAACACCAGGTGGCATGAGACCAAGGAGAATCTTTTTGGTAAGTAAGCAGGTCTGGTATTGTATTCTGCTGCGTAGGGGTAGCCAGCTGGCCTGTGCATAGAAGTCACAGGTGTGAGTTTGTCGGGCTGCACCCATCAGTAGTCTACAGGCTTTGTTGAGAGCAACTGAGATCCTGCGGAGGGCACTTGTTGGGGCAGAGCCATAGATGGCAAGGCCGTAGTCAATGATAGAGGTGACAGAGCTGTAGATGGCTAGTTTAAGGGCATCCGCAGGCACACAGTGCTTGTGTTTGTGTAGTAGTCCAATCCGTGATATTGGCAGTCTTGGCAACAGTGTCAATATGCCGAGTGTAGAGAGGGTACTATCCAGGGTAATACCAAGGTACTTGAACTCCTTGACATGTTAAGTGGGTTCCCAGTGTGGTTCTTGATGGTGAGGGATAGAGAGTTGTGCCTGCTCTGTCGGTTACAGAAGGACATGGCTTTAGTCTTGCTGTGGTTCAGGACAAGTTTATGAGAATTGAACCAGTTTTCAATGCGATTGAAGTCAAGCTGCAGCTGGGATTCAAGGACTGTAATGTCATGGTGGCTGGAAAACAGGACTGCATCGTCTGCGTATAGTAATATTTTTTGGTGGCAGGCACTGGGGAGATTGTTGATGAAGAGGGAGAAGAGTAGAGGGCCCAGAATAGACCCCTGGGGGACTCCAGAGTGGACCGGTTTCTCATCCGAAGAGATCCCTGCAATCCTTACACGTTGGATACGATTATCAAGGTAGCTGGTGAACCATGGAAGGGCATCGCTGGAGATCCCAATGGAGGACAGTTGCTTGAGCAGTAGGGGGTGGTTAACTGTGTCGAATGCCTTGGTAAGGTCTATAAATACTGCCCTCCACAATTCCTTTGTCAAGCGTGGCATGGATGAAGGTTGTAAATTCCAGTAGTGCAGTGGTGGTGCTGTGCCCTTTTCTGAAGCCATGCTGCTCCGGGCACTGTACATTGTACTTATCCAGGAATTCAACTAGTTGGTCCGCCACTATTCTGTCCAGCGCTTTGGATAGTGGGGGGAGGAGTGAGATAGGTCTGTAATTGGTGTGCAGTGTACTATCTCCGCTTTTGTGAACCGGTGTGACAGTGGCTTTCTTCCAGAGAGAGGGGAAATGGCCCAATCTAAGCGAGAGATTAAAGATCTTTGTAAGTGGTTCTAAGATTTCATCGAGGACTTGTGCCAGCAGTTTCAGGTCAAGGGAGTCACCACTGTACCCTTGTTTGCCGATGGCCTTTTGAATGTATTTTCTAGCTACTTGTGGTGGGACCTCCTTAAAAAAAAACGTTGGGGTTGTACGTTCTAGTTGGGGGGTAACTTGGGAGGAGCTAGAGGGGAGGTTGTCAAACGAATTTGGTGGAAGGACACTGTCCAGGTTTGTAAATGCATTATTAAAAGTGCTGGTGATGATACCTAGGTCAAGTGTAGGAGTGCCATGAAGGTTGAGCATAGTGGGTGGTGCTTTAGGATCCTTGCCTGTGAGTTCTTTCATGTTGTTCCAGAATTTGTTTCCCTGACCCCAAGAGTTGGTCAGAGCCTTTTGTAATAGCTATGCTTAGTATCTCAGTATTCTTCGAGTGCAATCACTTCTGGCTGCTTTGTATAATTGTATGTTTACTTGTGTCGAGTTGCACGAGCACAATGCCAGAGGTGGTCTCTGTGCTTGAGCAGAGTTAAAAGGTCAGTAGTAACCCAGGGGCTGGTCTGTCCTTTGACCTTCATCTTTTTCACTGGTGCATAGATGTCACAGGCTTCATTGAAACGTTTGATAAATAGGTCCAGAGCTTTGTTGGTGTCATTGAGGGAGTCAAGCACTGCCCAGTTCAGCCTGGTTAGATGGGATTTTAACAGCTGGAGCAATTATTACCTGTCTGGCTGCAGGTTGAATACTACGTATGTGTTCAGTACCTGAGGCTAGCAAGATGCTACTTAATACCTTGCTACTGTGCCTGTTGGCTTGTAACGGCCCCCAGAAGCCCTGGGGTACCTTAACGGCCCCCAGAAGCCCTGGTGCACTAGATGCTCTGTGAAGCATTTTGTGGCTTATTTTGAAGCTAAGTAACTCATCTCTGAGCTCTCCTCCACCAAGAGTTTAGTTATTTAGCTTCAAAATAAGCTACAAATTACTGTCTGTTAGTACAGTCTCAGTTTAAACAGAAGTGGCTCTACAAGACCAGGCAGCATCCACACAGTTTAAAGTTCAGCTCCAACTTTTTTTTTGCAGGTCACTGCTGCTGCTCACTCCCTCCCATCCAGAACCAGCCCAGCTCTCCCTGACTCCCTCTCTCTCGACTCTCTCAATGTTTTTTCTCCACTAGCTCTTGAAAGAGCTTTTTATACAAACATAAACATCTTGAACAAACTGAACTTGACTATAAGCAAAACAAATCTGCACTTTCTGTACCAAGGACTGCAGTGTTGCGCACACCTCCTGTCTCAAGCCAGTCAGAAGTAAACAGTATGGTGCTGGTGCAGCTTACACACGCACCTAGTAGAGACGGAAGGGGACAGACTTAGAGGAATCAACCTCGTTCCCTACTAGTGTGTCCCAGTTGTCAATCATTCAGGACGTGAATGGTCAAGGGTCAGGTCACACATGTTGTGCTGGTGGGTCTGTCAGCTGACCTGGAGTTCGGTGGTCCCATGATCCTGTACAGAAGTGTGGCGTACCACCACCACCACCGCTCCCGATTAGCCACCAGCAGGTATGTCACTCAGACATTCTCAGTCATCAGAACACACGTCAGTCACTGGGCATGAACATTACTGCTGAGCAGCTCACCAAAAAAAAAAAGCACTCGTACATGTGCGTGCACCCTGTCCCTCACCAGCACAGTTCACAGGCTGCTCTGTAGTGCTCCTTATAATAAAATTACAGCATCAACAAGCACTGTGCAGTGCATAGTTTGAGGGGGGGTTTGTGGGAGGCTATAGCCCTCTTAGCCCCGCTCCCGTTGGTTTGCCCCTGGCCTTGAGCCCCTGGGATTAGGCACGACACAAATAAACCTTCCTTGCCAGATTATCACAAATAAAGTTCAGTGTAAAAAGTGTAAAGTGATGCATATCGGTAGAAAGAGTCCTAACATGAACTACTGGATGGGAGGAGTAAAAGTGGTGCAGACAACTGAGGAGACAGAGAGAGACCTGGGAGCCATTATCACTGACAGCCTCAAGTTTACTGCTCAGTGCAACAAAGCACGTGTGAAGGCCAACAGGATGCTGCCAGGGATGTATAGGAAGGGGATCTGATCATAGAAGAAAGGAGAGGATTCCTCCCCTGTACAACACTAAACAAAGCAGAGTCACGGTGATGATTGAGGGGCAGCACGGGAGGTCATACAGTATGAGGAATGGCTGCAGACCTTAAGACATATATTTGTATTTAGTGCTATTTATTGATTTTAATTAACTTTATTGATTCTGCTATATGCATTGTGAGGCACCCAGAGCCTCTGGGATTGGGCGCCATACATAGGTGGTGGAAGAGTCTAAAAAGTAGTAGAGCCTAGGTTGTAAGGGGTAAATCCCCCCCCCCCATTGAATGAGTTCACCCACACCCTTATTTTTTTTCTCAGCCAGATTAATAATTTGTAAAGTAACTCCCCCTGACCCCAGCCCACCTCATCAACACTACTCAGGCCTTCTCTTTCCAAAATTCTGCTGATACCCTGCAAGCTGCAAAGAAAGGGATTAGTAAATAACACTGTTTGTAGCACATACTGCATGTTATAGGCATAGTTCACCACAGTACTATATTAACATGACTGCAAAAACTGATAGGGCTAGGCCCTACCACTTATGATAGTAGTAAAGCCATGGCCATAGTGGCTCCACCTGTTCCAGCACCTATGGTGCCACATAAATAAAATTGTCTTGCATATATATATATATATACACTGTGTTTCTGTGTGTGTGTATATCTATATATATATATATATATATATATATATAGTGATGGCAGGGAAGGGGCATATTACAGACATATACAAGGTCTTCCACAGAATCAGCAAAGAAGAGTAGAAGAACTTGTTCATGAGGACTGTGTGCATAGTGACTAGGCCATATGGGTGGAAACTGATAGGGTAAGGGAGACTCAGGAGGGACGTTAGGGAGTTTCTCTTCCTGAAGTGGGTGGTAGATGAATGAAATAGGCAGCCAAAGAGGTGGTCGAAGACAAGACCATGACAAAAGTTAAACGCTGGTGGGGTAGATTTAAGGGAATAGTGGGACTCACAGGCAAAAAAGGGAGAGGGATAACTGGGGAAGGGGATGATGATAGCCACTAGGCCACTCTAAATCCAGCCTGGCATTAGGCTGTGCACGGAACTAGGCACAGATATGGACAGACTGGATGGACCTCTTTGTCTTTTTCTGCTGGCACAGTCTATGTTTCTATGTTTCAGTTAGGTACTGCAATGCGTTACAATGAACTATACAGTAAGAGCAATGTTAAAATGAATTCCCAATTTACAGGCAGCTATTGCATTGTACAGAATTCAGATAATGTTGATTACATTTTCCATCTGAAGTGAGGAGGCAGGCAACAACATTCTGAACGTGTTCAAAAGCCCTCTACAAGGTAGCGTACCTGGCCACCTGAACCCTGTGGTGGATTTACTTTTGAGACTTTCAGTGATTTCCCTCTGCCGTACAAGGCATTTTGAAAAACGTTCCTTTTCAGGTCTGAGATTAAAACCTTTAGTATGTTATCTGTTGTTGAATTGAAGAATAGCTCCACCTAGTGTTATACTGAACTCAAGGCCTCCTGGCAGCTGGAAAAGAAAGGTGATAAAAGCCAGTTTTGACTTATTTATTTATTTAGCTTTTGTTAACCGGGTAGGTACACTAGACAAGACATTTGCCTATTTTCAGGTACGACCTGGGAGAGTACAGGAAATACAAGTTCGAATACATTGAACAACTCGGGTACAGATAACATTCAGTATACAGAGTCAGAGCATACATTACATGATCAAGTGGTCACTCACAGTAGGACGTATGCTTTAAGAAACGAGTAGTGCAGTGCATAAAATTAGAGGTACAATAAATACTATTATATTACTACTATAGGACCCCAGTAAGGAGGGCCCCCCAGTACTGATTATGTACAACTTATATGACCCCAGAAAAGTGGAGCCATGGACAGGGCCATGCCCAGAGCAGAGTCCAGGGTGGAGGCAACACATACCAAGCCTCACCCCAGAGCCAAGGCCAGGTAAAATCATGGGGGCTTGGGACAATCACACACAGAGGAGAGTTTCAGGTGGTTCCATAGGAAGGATCTGAGGTAACCTTGTGAAGGAGAGGCACGGATCAGGACAGGAAGTAAGTTCCACAGCCTGGGTGCACTCGAGGCAAAGTCTCTGTCTCCCATTTGAGTCCAAGTGGCCGGAATCCTAAGGACAGCAGAGTTCAGGGACCTGAGAGAGTAATAAGAGGAGACAGCCAGCACAAGGATCTCCGCCAGCCCGGGGAGGGGTGCCAGTCTGAAGAACTTTACCAATAAAGCACCCCAGGACAAAGTCTAAGTAATGAGATGGAGAGAGCCAGTTCAGCTTGCTGTACAGGTCACAGTGATGGGTGAGACAAGGGGCAGTGAAAGCAAAGCGGCAGGTATTATTATATGAGACAGTCCACCTAGAAAGGTGAGCTTTGGCAGTGCGAGCAAACAGAAGGATTCCATAGGAGAGAGAGAGGGAGGAACACACCACGAGCCAGTGCAAGTCATGCAGCAGGAGTGAGGTTGCTCTTTGATCTGTAAGCCATACCTAGTTTACAGTTGACAGCTTTACATGCATTCTGGATATGATGCCCAAGGTCAAGCTGTGGGTCGAGTGTTACACCAAGGTATTTGAAGGTATTAGTGATGAGGACTGGAGTACCATCAAGTCCAGTGATGCACAATGGGGCATGGGAGGCCTTAATCTTGGCTAGGGACCCAAAGATCATAGCCTGAGTTTTTTTAAGGTTGAGAACCAGCTTATGGGACATGAACCAGGATTGGATGCTCATGAAGTCCTCACTCAATTGAAGGTTAATAACCCCAATATCCCGAGAATGAGTAAGGATGACCAGATCGTTTGCATACAGGGTGGATCTGCAGTGGGCAGTGGCAAAGGGGAGGTCATTGACAAAGATGGAGAAGAGCAGAAGACCCAGGACTGACCCCTGGGGAACTTCTGTGGATATGGTAGTAGTCCCCGAGAGCACCTTGCTGAATTTGACTAGCTGTTGTCTACCTTGTAGGTAACTGGAGAACCACCAAAGCACCAGAGGGGACAGGCCAAGGGTCCTAAGTTTAGAGCAAAACAGAGTATGATCAACAAGGTCAAAGGCCTTGGAGAGGTCAATGAAGACAGCACCAGAGAGTTTACCCTGGTCCATAGCTGTTCTTATTCCAGAGGAGACAGAGACTGGGGCAGAGGATGTACTATGCCCTTTCCTAAAACCATGCTGCGATGGAGACAGCAGCTCATGACACTGGATATACTCTGAAAGTTGTGCAGCTACAACTTTCTCAAGTAGTTTACTGACCCCAGATAATATGGCTATCAGACGGTAGTTGTCTAAAATTTTAGGGTTGCCCTGCGTAAGGACAGGGACCACCCTGGCTACCTTCCATATATCAGGGATAATCCCGGAAGTGATGGACAAGTTGAAAATATGAGCCAATGGGGAGGCTAAATAAAAGGCACCAAGACAAAGGAGCTTGGGTTCCAAACCATCGTGGCCTGTACTGGAGTGGGGGAAGAGACCAGAGAGCAATCTCTGCATCTCTTGCACTGTCACAGCCTTAAAATAGAAGAGCGGCTGGGAGACCAGAGCCAAAGAAGGAGCAGTGACCAGGCCACTACTGCCACCCCCACTAGGGGACAGTGGAGAGGTGAGTGTAGACAGGTCAGAAAAATGCATGTTAAATGCATTAGCGATGGTAAGCAGTTTGTTACAGCTAGAACCATCGATGAGTATATCAGAGACTTCGTAAGAGAAGGAACCACTTACAATGTTCTTGATGCACCTCCAAAAGTTCCTGGGGTCCTTTGCTGAATTCAGCAGGGCAGCTTTGCAGAACTCACTTTTGACCACACATATTGCTTTTTTACACTAATTTCTGAGTTGCCTGTACTGCTGAAATAAGGTCTGGTCCATCGTGACCTTAAAGTTGGCCCAGCACTTGTCCCTGGTCTTCATGAGGGCAAGGAGGCTCCCGTGCAGCCATTTGGTAGCAACCCCCCTAACTCTCCTCCAGATGAGAGGGGCATGCTTATCCTGCAGCACTCCAAAGGTGTTGACAAATTGGTCAGCAGCTGAGGAGGAGTCATGTGCATTCCCCACTTCTGTCCGGTCAGTATTCAGGAGATCCTCATGAAATGATCCTAGATCAAACCTGGGGACGTCCCTAACCTGAATGACTTTATGAGGAATTTTCAGGGAGTAGATCTTCCATACACAGTACACTGGAGAGTGGTCAGAGATGGAGTCAGGAAGGATACCCTAAGCTATGTGCTTAATTAGTGAGTGCTCTTAGCACTACTGATGGATTTCATCAATTTCTCACTGGAGGCATGGTACTTACTGGCCAGTTGATGGGTAGCTGACATGGTGCCACTACACAACAGCAGCAGTAGGGATGACCTTGAAAACTACCAGCCAGTCAGTATGCAAGCAATAGTGGGTGGAGAAGATGCTGCCTGGAAGGCATTATTATGGAAAGGCTGGTAGAGTTCCTGGAGGGGAATGGATTACAGGGCAGTAGGCAGCTTGGGTTTGTGGGCGTAGAATCTTGTTAGGCAGACCTGATGGCTTCTTCGATTGGGCGAGGAAGACTGCTGACAGAGGCCAGGCTGTGGATGTGCTGTACTTGGACTTTTAGTAAAGCATTTGAGAGAGAACAAGGAGAGCACAGAGGGTGGTGCTTTATGTGAAATTTTCAGAGGTAAGGTGGGTCACTAGTGGGGTGTCACGGGGTCAGTCTTGTGGCTGAGGCTTCTCACCTACTTTATTTGTGACATAGGTGGGGATATTCAGGGCAAAATTTGTTTCTTTCTGGATGACACAAAACTCTGCAGGAGGGTGGACAGTGGGGAAGAAATAAGGGTAATGAAAGAGGATTTGGCGACATTGTCCAGAATATGGCAGCACAGCAGAAGTTCTACTGGAAGAAGGGCAAAGTCATGCACACTGGGGCAAGGAAAATGTGAGCAGAATGGGGGGGTAAGGGTGGAGCAGATGAAGAAGGAAAGGAATCTGGGGTTATTATAACTGATAACCTAAAATCAACAATGTAATGCATTTAAGCAGTGAGCAAGGCCAACAGAATGGTGGGATACATAGGAAGGGGGATCAGCAGTAGGCACAAGGACATGATATTGCCCCTGAACAGATACCTGGTGAGACCACACTCTAAAGCACTGCATGCAGTTTTGGAATCCACACCTGAAGCAGGATAGGGATAGGGATGAATCGGTCCAGAGGAGGGTCACCAAGATAATTTAGAGGCAGCAGGGAAGGTCCTACACAGAAAGGCTGGTGGACCTTAAGATGTATTCACTAGAAACCAGGAAGGAGAAGGGGGATATGATAGAAAAATCCAGGTGTTGGCAAAGGATAGGCAAAGTGGATAGCAGTGCACTGTTCACCTTAAATGCAAGCAAACATTAGTGCTAATGCAAAGGGACTAGTATGGGCAGGTTTGAAAAGGACGCCAGGAAGTACTTATTTGCAGCAAGGGTGGAAGACAAGTAGAACAGATTGCCCAACAAGGTGGCCAGTGCAAAATTGGTAGTTGGGTTCAAGCACTGGTGGAATAGATTCATGGATTTAGTGGGTGGCAACAGGGAGGAAGAAAAAGAGGAGGGAGGAGACGAGTGACCACTAGGTGGCTTGGTCTCATGGGCAGGCGGGGAAAAGGGCAGACTGGGTAGACCATCTGGCATTCTTCTGATGCCAGTTTCTAAATTTTCTACTCCTTGCCTGTGGTACTGCCCTGACTGCATCAGGGAGATTAAAATCCCCATAACCACAGTTGCCCCTGACTCTGCTGCCTTGGTGGTCTCCTCTAAGAGCAGTTTGTCTGCCTAACCACCCTGATTGAGTGGCCTTCAGACTACCCTAAGTCTCAGGCTCCCCCTCCCCTCATCTCCATTAATTTAAGCCATGTACGTGTAACCGAGTCACCATGGATGCTGCGGTTACTACCCCTGCCTTGTGGGCTCAAACAAGGTTGAAGGCCTAGGTTCTGATTTTCCTGACTTGGGGGAATCGTATCCAGATGTTTCAAGTTTTGCATAGTGCTTCCATCAAGAGTAAAGTTTAAGTGGACTTGGTGTTAGAGAGGTACAGCTCCCTGGGATGCAGAACCTCCCCATCTTCCCACAGTGGCCCCTTACCCCAGAAAAATCACAGTGCAACCTTAAATTGTTGTATTTCTCATTGCTGTAACTTACTGTTGTATTGTGTCTGTCCTTTTTGTGACAAGGTACCTTTGTAAACGAGCCTTTGGCTCAAAGGTTTTTCAAACTGCTGTTCAAATAAATAAATAAATAAATAAATTCAGCAAAAATGCATTTAGAGACTTACCACTAATAAATAAGTCCATGAGACAAAATGTCGAATACCAATAAAATATGTATTGGGGGATATTCACAAAGGATGGAGGAATGCAAAGCAAAACTGTTTTTGGAAGAAACTCATGAACTATTGTTGCAGGACTGAAATTAGGTGCCTGACTAGGTTTGGCTAGTAAAACACTTTCAAACACAGTAATGGTGACTACTCCTCACCATACAAGATGATGCAGTAGCAAAAAAGACTGTAAACCTTTTGTATTAACAGCCTACCTGTACTTGAGGCACCACCTACTGCTCACTGGTACCAGTTTAAACCCAGAAATCTTAAAAGGAGCTCCCAGTGCTTTACTGGGTACCCAGCTGCAGGAATGGTGCAGGCCCGGTGATGCTGCAGCCTGTTGGACGGTGGTAGTGCACTTGAAAACAAGCAGAATCAACACTTTCCCAAACCCAGACCCCAACGGCCATGCAGCTGCTTAAATGGCAAAATCTCCACATGAGGTATTTGTAGCTCCTGGCCCTTTGGACAAATCTGTAGATTTGGTGGCAAACTTTGTACAAACTTCCCAGTTGCTGGCAAGCCCTGAAGGTACTCATGGTTCTGGTGTACCAGATTTCTGTCAAGGTGGGCTCCTTCTCCTCTGCGCTGTAGGTGCAGGCTCTCTCAGGCTGAAGGTTCAGTTGTGCAGCTGGGGGGGGGGGCAACTTGAAGGTGTAGGTATCAGCTGCTTCTGGATGTGGAAAGGCTCTCTGTGTCTGCAGTTGTCTGGATCTCGCTCTCTTCCCTCTTCCTCCCAGGGGCCACTCACCTCATATCCATGTTAAGCTTCAGATCATTGTGCGGAATGTTAACTAATACCTGGCAGTTGCACTAACTGGCCTTCTCCCTGACTGTCTGCAGGTTCATTGCAGGTTTTCTCACACAGTTGTACTCAAGCAGTATCAGCTGCCCACAGGCTGACAGCTGTGGCATGCATTTACAGTATCTCCTTTTCTCTCAAGGCAGGTCACGGGTTCTTGCACAGGTAAAAAACATTGCACAAACACTTTTAGAATACACAGTTCTGTCTCTGTAGTACAAAGGTTGTAGAAACCTTTGAAGTCACTCCCTAATCAATTGGCTGTGGAAGCCCAGGCGTGCTTCCCTGAAATGGCTCAGGCCAGCACCACAAGCCCTTCTCACTGCTGACTCCCAACTTTTGGATCTGCCTTCAACATTTTCTTTGGCAAAGGCAGCTTCAGATTGGTACACAAGGCTTTCAGTCATCAGAATTAGTATGCAAAATGTTCATTCATCACCCTACTGACTGGCAGAAAGAGTGCCCAAGCATGCAGGACAGTCGCTCTCATACAATGCTATTGTGGGCATGTGTCGATCTCTGACCTATGACTGGTGGGCAGTGAGGTCAGGAGTTGTCAATGTGGTGGCTATTTTGCTGAAGAAAACAGTGGTTCAATTTAAAGTACTTTTCTCTGGGCTCCTGCCTTGCTTTTACTTTCATTGTCCCCTCCTGGTTTGATAGGCACACCTGTGCTTATTTATTTGGTGGTGGCACAAGTTTACTGAGGCTTTCCTTGCTCAGTCAGGAGCCTCATAACTGTGTCCCCCCAGGCAGTGCAGTGTTCGCAATGAAGGGTGGATGACAAGTGCGGTTCTTAAAGGTGCAGTGGCCCCAAACACATGTTTGTCCCGGGATTTCCTCTACCTCCTAGTGCCTCTATGCTCCTTAATGGCTGCTGGTGTCCCTGAGGCCGGAGCATGCTAGAGGAGTTTTACTCTGAGTGTGGCCATAGGTTGCGATGGTGACATGTGCCGGCGGGCATGATCAGCACCAAGTGTTCAAGCAGGCAGAACTCATGGTAGCAGCTCTCACATTCAGCAGCTGCTCAAACATCTGCACATTGCCATACGGCTGTGCAACGATCGTCGTGAAGGAGCAGAGGAAACAACTGCATTGACTGCACCTCTGAGTTCAAGGAGTGCTCCTCTGGTCCCCCCCCACCAGGCTGCAGACCCAGGGGCTGTGATGAGCATGAAGGTGATGTCAGACTGTCCTTGGGGTGGCAAAAGGAGTCCAGGTAAGCCCCCACCATTTGGAGGGAGGCGGGTTACATAGGTTCTGTTTCTTTTCTCCTCCATAGGTGTTGCATGTGGAGGACAAATGTAGTTGTGTTTATTATGTTTTCCAAATGTAAAACAGAATAAATAATCATACGGCAAACATTTCCTGGTAACATGTACTATGATTCACTGCTAACATACACTGCTGTTTTATAGTTATTTTTTAAGAATATTGCAGAGGTTATGACTAATAAAAAACAAGCAAAAAGGCAAAGATATATTAGATTGCTAGGCCACTAGGCAGTTCACTATTTAGGGACAATATTGAAGTCTGTTTCTCGTGACACTTGCTCTAATTGTAAAGCAAGCTTGCTAGCCATTATCTGCCCACTCTTAAAACAAAAAGCATGGTAACAGAGCTGATTACCCTTTGCCTTCAGTTGGATGAAACAGTGAGAGCAGGTGAAGGGCAATATTAGTCTAGTCGCACATCTGAAGGATCTTCTGAGGTGAGAATTTGAGCTTTTAATGGTGAGTGACGGATGTGTTCTAATCCTTTATACTGTTCTGATGCTCCGCCTATGAGAGGTAACTTTACTAGTTGACGTGAAATCTCATTGGTCATTTTGTGAGTCATGTTCTGTAGTTGCTACATCAGCAACTGTTAAGTGCTGCTGTTGAGATCTCACAATAAAAATCTTATTTCGATTTCCAAGTGGGGTTTTAAAAGTTGCCACTTATGTGGTCATGTGAGGAAGGTTATAGTAACTTGCAGATTGTTGGAAATTTGGTATCGTTTTTAAAAGATGCAAAAAAAAACCTATGCCAAAAAAGTGAACTGCACATGCGCATAGACTTAGTTTATTTTCTCGTCCCCAAATAAGGCCCTGCCATCTCGCCCATATCCTGTGCTGTGTTCGCAAGAGTGCTAATCCCCTCCCACTATGATGCCTCTGGCCTGTTCCCTGGGGTCCTCATGATCTTATGCAAAAGCTGAAAGGTGCCATACAGTTTCACTATTATGATCTTTACCCCGCTGTTGTCCCCATCACACTCCCAGCACACTGCGCATCATACATGTACAGTATTTCAGTGTTATGTAATACAGCATGATGTAATGCACAGAACAGAGCAAATCCAAGAAAACATGTTTTAGTTAAGATGTAAGGGGGATAGGCAGCTTAGTAAATAACATCATTTTAAACAGAAATGTATAAAGTGAGTTGGGCTAGGCTTCATTGGTTATCAAGGTCCACACTAACTTGTCATTGTTGTCAATCTGTAATGCACAAGAGGACATGCCCATGCCAGTACTGTATTGTGTTGTACAATATATTCCTGGTGTGTCATCCTCCGATGCAATATAAACTGACTCACCTGGTATCCCATGAGCACACAGTTCCTCTCATAGGAGTTCACTTATTTCCCTGTATCATGATGTCACTGCAGGAATGGGGGCAGCTGGTTCTTACTGGTCATGAATGGGTGGTGTCCACTCTATGACTGGGCTGTCCCTGGGCATCTCATGGAAGCTGACTATAAGGCTTCCTCTCGAGCACTGAAATGGCATGAGAAAGGTGCTTCACACTGTAGCCCTGTTGTCAGTAGCAGTACTGTACAGTAAATTATTACTGTACTTGCAGATGAAATCACATTCCTGCAGTTGGAGGTGTTGTTTGGTGTGTACACCCACCCCGTGGGTCACAGAAGGTGAGGGTTAAGTGGTTCCGGTGTGGTTAAATTGGGTACTAACTGATAGAAACTCAGTTCCACCTCCACTGACACCTTTCTCCATTGAATACTATGGTGAATTCCACCTCCTAAGGATGACAACTCCACCTCCTACATATGTAGAGCATACAGTTTCACCTCCTAAACATTTCCAATTTAACTACTGGGTTGGGAGGGGAGGCTTGTCTTGAAGTCACCACTGTCAGTGTCAGTAATAAGGGGTTTGTGGGTGTGGTGTCACATTTGGTCATGCCAGTATGCAGACAGCCCGGTGAGACACGTGCAACTATCCATTAGCCTATTATACCCGGTTGTCAGATCACTAGGGCCTGAAATTTAAAACATTGCCCAGCGGGCAACATGATTGCATCCCATTTGCCTAAGGTTTGTGCACGAGTGCAATATTGAAAGGGGGCAGTTGCATTTGCTAAAAAATAATGTATGTGGTGGGCAAAGGGAGGGGTAGGGACATGAAGCTGGGCACAGCGCAATATTCAGTGCATTAATGCTGTGCAAAAGGAATTGCACAGGCCACCTCGCACTTCGCATTTACTGCCAATAAGAAGCCCGACTTACTTTGGGCAACCCTAGCGGCCGCTGAGGCCAGTGCAGCAAACAACCATGTTGATGGTTGGGGGAGCACACCTGCTCCCTGGTGGCTAGTCACACCCCCCTACCCTCCGAACCCCATCCCCACTAAAATTAAATTCTACCCTAGTGTACAGTGGTCACCCCATCCCCGCTGAAATAAAACTATTCCCTGGTGGCTAGTAGTCCCACTGTCCTCCAATTCCTGACCCTCTTGAAATAAACCGATTCCCTGGTGTCCAGTGTCACCCCATCCTCCAATCTCTGTCCCTCCAAAATAAAAGTATTCCCTTGTGGCTAGTGTTCCCCGTCCTCTGATCCCTGACCTCATTGAAATAAACCTATTCCTTGGTTTCCAGTGGTCCCCCCACCATCCGATCCCCATACCCACTG
The DNA here is from genome assembly GCA_016271365.2 of Neoceratodus forsteri. Classification (NCBI taxonomy): domain Eukaryota; kingdom Metazoa; phylum Chordata; order Ceratodontiformes; family Ceratodontidae; genus Neoceratodus; species Neoceratodus forsteri. The sequence continues at coordinate 347,520,804 of CM057453.1, read as the reverse complement.
AAAGAAAATTATTCCCTGGTGTCCAGTGGTCCCCCACCCTCTGATCCTCACTCATTTTACAGCATGCAGGACATGTGCATACTGTCATTGCATACAGCGGCCAGTCGAGATGATGAGAGAAGTGATGTGCCGGTCACTGTGTTGGCTCCCCGCATCACTGATGATTAAGACAAGGGGTGACAGGGTGGTGTATCCAGTGTGGGCAGTATGTGGGGGAGCACTAGATTTTAGGGACTTCTTCTATGGAACTGCAGTGAGTATTCAGAGGTTGGGAGATGCCACTGGACACCAGGGAGGGTTTTCTGTATGCGGGTGCCAGGGATCAGAGTGGAGGGGGGGGAGACCACAGGACACCAGGGAGTAATTTATATTGAACGCAGGCCTGGAGTCAGAAGGTGATGGGGGGCACTGGACACCAGAGGCAATATGTTTCTTTCAATAGGGCTGGGGATCGGTGGGTGGGGGGACCACTGGACACTAGGGAATCATTTTGATTCAGCGGGGTCAGAGTACAGAGGGTGGGGGAGGACCACTGGCCATCAGGGAATAATTTTCTTCCAACAGGGCCAGAGATTGGATGGTGGGGGGACCACTGGACACCAGGGAATAGGCTTCTTTCAATGGGAAAGGGATCAGAGGATGGGGACCACTAACACCAGGGAATAATTTTCTTTCAACAGGGATGGGGATTGGAGGATGGGTGGACCAGTTTTACTATGGGGCTGCTACATTCACAGCACTGACATTCCCAACAGCTGCAATGCCGAGTGTCAGCATCACACTGTTGTGGATGCATCCGTGATGTGTTGGAGGGCTGTGCCCCCAAGTCCCCACACCCCCGGTCTCTAAATATCCAACTCTGAGTTGGAGTTGGACCGGAGAGGGGGCGCAACACTGGGAGCCGCAATACTGGTGTCTGCCTTGCACCAGCACAGTGACTCGCTGCAGACAGGTGAAATTTGTCACTGTGCTGGTGTTCGCACTGGGGGAGTCGACCTTGGGTCGGCACACTGGGGTGACCACTGGACACCAGGGAATAGGTTTATTTCGATGAGGCCAGGGACTGGAAGATGTCTGGGGGACCACTAACCACCAGGGAATACTTTTATTTATTTCAGGAAGATGGGGATCAGACGATGGGGGGACCACTGGACACCAGGGACTAGGTTTGTTTCAATGGGACCAGCGATCGGGAGAGGGGGGACCACTAGCCACCAGGGAATAGTCTTATTTCAGCAAGGATGGGGATCGGAGGATGGGGAGACTACTAGCCACCAGGGAATGATTTTATTTCAGTGGCAACAGGGAGTGGAGGATGGCAGCAGACGACTAGCCACCAGGGAATAATTTTATTTCAGTGGGAAATGGGATTGGAGGATCGGGGGAACAACTGGACACCAGGCAATAGGTTTATTTCAATGAGGATGGGGATCAGAGTTGGTAGGACTGGCCACAGAAGGGGTGCAGACCTGCCACCACTTCCCATGCAAATGAGCCCATCATTTTTAGCTGATGTAGAGGGAAGTTGTGAGCCGGACCTATGACTAAGGTGCAATCCGAGGGATATCCATGGACATTGTGGCATAACAGTTACAGGTTCTGTATCACGCTGAGCTCAGGCAGGCAGGGTTGAACAGTCTTTGCGAATGGTTAAAAAAAAAAGCTACTGACTTCACACTTCACTTTAACGAGTGCAGCAATAACATGAATGCTGAACCGCTGATTGAGTTCTCCAAGCTTCTGATGAGATAACCACCTTCCCTTGGTAGTTAAGCATCCAAACCACTCACAGTCGAGGTCTGGCCTTAAGGTTAGTTGGACTCGGCCCCAAGGACATATGAGCTCTCTCAGTTGTTAATGGGATATCAGGGGGCACAGATAGCACTTTCTTGAGCACCTGTAATACAAAGTCATTAGGGGTGGCAAATCCCTTCTCTGCCTCTCCACTACTCTGTGAATCCTACAGTTATTGCACTGGGCCCAATTTTCGGTGTTTTCCAGTCTTGTGTTAAGGTCCCGGTCACATTTCAAAAGGTAAAGCAGTATGCGATCGGGGTAGTGCTAGTGTCAGTGAGCTCCCCACCTGCTTTGTGGTCTCTGTAACCTTTTAATACGGTAGTCTTGAGGGCCTTGGACACAGGTTGGCAAAAGTCAACTTTATTTTATTGGCAGTTCACAAAATATTTTGGATTCCTACCTCTGAAGACGTGCTGGGATCTTCTTCATTGAGATCACGGTTCAAGGAGGAAATTGAGGACGGGGACTGCCCGTGTGGTTAGTGGCTTCAGCCTCGTTCTTTGTCTGACTTTGTTTCATCAGTCAGCACCTTTAACTTGCTCTCCACTGTTATATTGATCCTTTGATTAATGGCTATGTGTATGTAGTCATTTGTGTGCTTTACATATTTGCCTTTGCCCTGATATATGTACTGTGTAAGAGTGTTTTATCTGTTTTACAACTTGTTTCATGTACCTGGATCCAGTCTGTAAAAAGGCCATGTGGCCCAGTGCTGCTTCCCCACTCAGATAACAATATTTTAAATAAATAAATAAATAAGGTATTATATAATTAAGTACAGTGCATACCATCTGTTTATTTAATTTTTATTTTTTGTACATAGTTGTCCTTTAATGTTCATTTTATTTAGAAAGACATTAACAGCTTCTCAGTAAGCTTCTTTGTATGAGATGCACATAAACACAATGAACTGAAAGACAAACAGAATGAATTAGGATAACAGTGCCATAAAAACATTCCCACAGTGGCTTGAAAGTTATATTCTGTATGATGCACTATGAGAGTGCTGTCTATGCTATGTATTTCATGTTGACTTTTATAAACTTTACAGGCCTGAGGGGCAAAGTGATCCAGACCCCACAGGTTTGCACTCTCTTCACATTAGAAGAATTAGGGGTGATTTGCTGTTTCTCTACAAAATTCTTAAAGATACTGACTTGATGCGTCACTGCGGGATTAGCTACACCTCCAACCGCACCTCTATGAGACTGCACAATAAACAATTATCAGTCCAGACAGCAAGAACAAACAAGAGGCACAACTTTTTCTCATTGAGAGCTCCTAGACTTTGGAATACTTTACCACAAGACTTAATTGATGCTACCACATTAGAACGTTTTAAAAAAGGTCTGGACTTGTGGCTTTGCTCTAATCAGTTACAGGAATAAATGTCCCACATTTTCGTGGGCGACAATCTCGATGGGCTATTAGCCTTCTTTTGTCTAAATAAAATGAGTAAACCGAGACCAAGAGACAGCACTGGAAGGCCTGAGAGGTGATGAGCTGCATACCAGTGAGATGGATGGGATGCAGCCCAACCAAGAGGTGCCACACTTCTTCACTGTCCTTCAGAGGTCATCAGAACCATGTGTAATCTCAGTGTCTTTGCCTGCAACAACACAGATAGTTAGATAGCTAGGGGCTCAGGTAAGAGTCCTAAGTAGCAATGGGTCAGAGATTTGTTAGGCCCCAAGCAGAAGACCTGTCAGAATCATCAGGCTAATTTCCCATAGGATTACAAGTAGGGGCTCCTATGTTGCTTGACAGTGTTTAACTTTTGTTTGTGTGATGATTACCCTCTATGTGGTCCAGTGGGTCCCAGCTCCACACTGTCTACCATTTTCATATCAAGGTACCCGATGTAACCTGTGGAGAGCTCTCCTAAAAGGCCTTTGGGGGACAAAGCTGGGTGCACCTGCTTGTGAGGGGGTTACAGAACTGACAAGGGGAGAACCTGTGGGCATCTTATTGGGGTATGGCATTTACCATCTGCACTGAGTATAAGTCCCCCTTGTTCTTTCCTCCCCATCCCACTAAATAAAATTCTGGTTTACTGCATTTTTTTAAAATTATTTTTGGCTCCCCTGTCCAGTGAGGTGGATATTGTGCCATCTGACCACATCAGCCATCATGAGGCACAGACAGGGGATTTCCCCCTTGCTGCTTGTTGTTCCCATCCCTATTGAGACTTCAATATTAGGATCAAGGTCCTGGAGGAAGTGTACATGTGTGCACACCCTGCCATACACGCCGCAACATCTCCACCACCAGACATTTCAACTGCTGCACTACCAACTGCACACCTACAGGTGGCAGTAACACACAAGGTGAAGCAGCCTTCCCCCCCAAGAGATGGAGCGTGTCCATTGGGATGCTCAGTGCTCTACCCCAGCAGGCCCCTGATGATCCAGACTTGTACCCGAACCCGGGTGGCCAGCATCGTAAATGGTAATGCTACCAATGTGTCAACCCTGTTGATTGCATTTTAAACTGGGTGTAACTGCAATATATTTTGAGAGTCGCTAACTTGCGAGTGGCACTTGGGAGCTGGGAGGGCTGTGAGGTTGTATAGTATGTGTTTCATACACTTAATATATAGTGTGGCATTACATGATTACTGTATACAGTATAGTACATTGTTCCTGTTACATTCCAGTTGCACGACTTTCCTTAGAAACCACAACAGGCAACTCTTTTTTTTTTTTTTTTTTTTACTTTCAAGCCACCCCACAGGAAACCCCACAGAGTAGCCATCTTTATTATTTTTTATAAGAAAATACCTTACAAAATGTTGTCACGGTTGGCACGTATTTCATAATACAAGTTGTTGATTCCCATCATTACAGCAGGGTACGTACAGGTGCAACCCAGTATATTCTTCATATGAGGGGCGCGAACATATAATAAATCATTCAACTGAAAGGCCGTACACCATTTAGACAGCATTAGCCATAGTGGAAATAGACCTATTATTACATAAAATCATTTGTCATTAGTTTGCCACAATCATACTTGAACTGTTGTGGTATAGCTAAATTACAAATAGGAAACAAAACATAGATTGGTAAGTCCCCTTCCTCCTGCAGACATACCAGTAGCGTAGCAAATTCCCAAAGGGCCTGGGTGCAAGGTGATATTACAGGGCCCCTCCCCAGTTTTGAATAAACATCAAAATTATGATTTGGGCCCCTTAAACCTCATGGGCCTAGGTGCCACTGCACCCCCTGCACCCTTGTAGCTATGCCCCTGAGACATACCCACCATTATTATTGTATATAATGTATTATTTTCTGTTTTTTTTTTATTTCTGACTCCTGTGTTTATCTTTTTCTGCAACTGAACTGTTGTTTTATATTTTTTTCTGGACTCAATTTTAAATGAGAGTTTCTCTCAGTCTGTCTTCCAATAAATATTGATTAGTTGATTATTCTCGCCCTTGAGGTACAGCAGACATGCTGCACTACTCCTTATTACCACATTTTAGAATGCTTGAACTTTTACACCAGGGTTTAAACAATATTTTAGGAAGTTCAAACTAAATGAGAAAGTCCAACGGGTAGTGAAGAAACTCTTGAGATAGTATTGAGAAACTGTATAGTCCCTTTGGCTAATGACAACAAAATGTCCATTAAGTTCCAAAATCTTGAATGCACTGAGTTCGCCTCGAACAGTTAGCCAATGTGTGGTGAGAGCCATGCGATTGGTAGTTACTTGTTAATGCTGCCATATTCTCAATAGATTTGCTACTGTGCAAAACTGATTAAAAATGATATTTACTCTCTATAATAGGGAGGGCTTAATATCCCCAAACATATGGTGCCAGACCTATCACCTGTCACACAAACCATCAGCGGTAAATGTTTAATACTCGGGGACATCTAGTTCATGATTCACAGTCTGAGTCTACATCAGCTTCCTGCTCTGCAGTCCCAAAGTCTTTAGAAATTTTTGACATAGGTTTGTTGACATCTTGTGGGTCGCCAAATATGTAGACCTTCCCAGAATAGATAATTTTCAACTTAATCAGGTATTGCAGTGCATGGGTAACTCTAAGGGATTTAAGTGTAACTCACAACCCATTGAAGGATTCCATTTGGTTATAGATTGTAAAACTGAGGTCCGGGTAGATCGATACTTTAGTGTCATCGCCCAGGCTAATGGGTCCATTCTTCCTCACAATCTCCATTATTTTGTCCCAATTTTGAGTACCACCAAGACAATAAGAAAAGTTCTGGGAGAGCAATTATTCATCTGCTTTCAGTGAGTGAGTCTATAGGCTCTCAAGATCACAGGAATCCAGTCCAACTGCAAGATTTCTTCCTGATTGTCTCAGAACAGGACAATCAGGAAGACACCAGGAGAAAGGACTGCTGTGTGACTGGACTTCTCTGCTGGGACTAAAGAAGTAGAACTCTTGTACTTGGACCTTTAATTTAGGGTAAAGAAAAAACTAACAAACAAAACAAAAAAAAGTGTGTGTTTGTCTGAGTTAACTGAACTGAATGGTTATCTGAACAGTTATCTAGGCGTAAATCTCAGGTGATTGAAAGGACTTGATAGCTGTGAGGTTTAAATTACTTGTAGAAAGATCCAGTAAGTAGGGGAAGTGGCTTAGCTAGAAGGAAGCTACATTTAAAGACTGCCTTAGAAAGATTCTGCTACTAGCTTGGCAGAAGACACCAGGAGAATGGACTGCTGTGTGACTGGACTTCTCTACTGGGACTACATTGCCCTCCTTCCCTCCCCTCCATCCTCCCACTCAAAGCTAGTTCTACTTTTATAGGCACAGGATTTGACTGACAACAGGAACTTCCTGTTTGGGAGCAGGAAGTGAGTGATCACAGAGCCACCAAAGACCCACCATCCTAGAAGGGCAAGAGTAGCTCTCTGGCCCCCATTAGCTGCAGGAGGTCTGCCTCCGAGCAAGTAAGGGGTCTACTGAGAAATATAGGATATTCTTGTCTCAGAACAGGACAATCAGGAGCTTAAAGGGCACACAGGCAGAAAGTAAGGAGAGAGAAAAAAAAACAGAGGAAAGAGTAAGGATTGCAAACAGTTAAGGGGCCAGAAATAAGACATGATGGGAGTGGTGCAGTGCAGTGGCTGTGGAGCAGCAGTCTTCTGGGAAATGTTCTGGAGGGTGCGGTGTTGTCCCATCTGCAGGCATCTCTCTGGGCTGAGGGAGGAGGTTGCTCATCTCCAGGCTGAGTTGGCCGGGATTTGTGGGACCTCCTCTTCCATCCAGGGACCACCAGTGCCACTGCCATTGCCTCAGAGGTTGCCAAGAAAGAGGAGCGGTTGGACCACAGTGGGCTCAGGGAGGTTGAAGGTGGTGGAACAGGGGCACATCCCTCCAGTTGTACCTCTCCACAATTCCTATGCCATTCTGGCAAAGTGTGGTTCCTCTATGGAGGCACCTGCAGTGGAGACCAAGAAGGATGCTGGGAACCTCCACAAAGGAGACCCACAGGAGGGTGGCAGGGGACCCTGCAGGGGAAGAAAACAACTCATGGTGGGGGACTCCATTGTTAGGAAGGTAGAACTGGGGGAGGAAGGGGAGAGGGAGGTAAGGTGCCTGCCTGGTGCCATGGTTTGGAGGGACAGGGAGTGAATCCTCAGGATTGCCGGAGCAGCTGCACAGGGGAGGGAGCTGGATGTCATTGTCCACCTAGGGACAAATGACCTGTCTAACAAAGGGATTAGAGAAGTGCAGGAAGAGTTTGTGGAATTGGGGAGGGGCCTTAGACAAGTAGCATGCATGGAAACCTTCTAGGAGGTGCTGCCCATCTATGGCGTAGGAGAGGCTAGGGTGTTCCACACCATGGGATTCAATCAGTAGTTGAAAAACTGGTGTGAAGCTCAGGGTTTTGGCTTCTTTGGGGACTGATGCAAGCCTATACTGGCATGATGGGATGCATCTGTCCAGGAGGGGAACCAGGATCCTAGCTGATAGGTTTAAATGCTTCATTGGCAAGCATTTAAACTAGCCAAGGGGGGAGGCACTGGAAAGGAGCAGGGAAATCCTAGCCCGCCAAAAAAATCACGGTAGTAAGTGTGGTAAACACCAACATAGAGGTGTCGATAGGGAGAAGGGCAGGGGTAAATGGAGAAAGTGACAAAGGCAAGAAGGACAGGGATGGGGCAAAAATGAGTAAGGCCATCAGGAAATGGAGGGTAATGAGTACCAATGCCCATAGTCTGGGCAACAAGCTACCTGAGCTGGTGACCTTGATGGAAGAGGGATGCCTGGATATCGTAGCAGTCACAGAAACATGGTACACAGAAAACCATGACTGGGATGTTAACAGGGAGAAGAGGGGGAGAAGTATCTCTCTATGCAAAGGAAGGGATAAAAGCAACTGAGCAAAAGAGTAAACAGGGAGGAGAGGAGGCACTGTGGGTCACCTTGGAGACTGGAAAGGGCACCACAATCTGCACAGGGGTTGTGTACAGACCCCCATGTCAGGGGGAGGGAATGGACATGGATATGATAGAAAGCATTCTTAGAATGGCAGAGAAAGGGGAGATACTGTTGATGGAGACCTGAATATGCCAGATGTTAACTGGAGCACATTTGCTACAGCCACATCCAAGAGCAGGGCCATTCTTGATGCCCTACAGCTGGCGGCCTCAGACAGCTAGTTTCGAACCCACTTGTGAGGGAGCAATCTTAGACCTCATACTCCGGGGCAGTGAGAGGATCTCAGATCTAGAAGTGGATTGCCATCTGGGAACAAGTGACCATCAAACAGTGTGGTTCACATTAAACTCAGCTACAGAGTCAAGCCATACAAAAGTGAGGGTACTGGACTTCAGGAGGGCTGACTTTGCAAGATGAGAGTGCCTCAGAAAAGCACTAGCAAACAGGCTGGAAGGAGGTGTGGAGCAACAATGGGGATCATCAAACTGCCATCACAGAGGCAACAAGCCTTTGGTGAAGCAAATAAACAAATCAAATGAAAGAAAAGCCACTATGGTTCTCAAAAGAGTGGCTGTGAAAGTCAAGAAGAAAAGATAGCATTCTGGAAGTATAAAGAAACACAGAAGGAGCAAGACAGAGCTGTACCAGTTAAGGCAGAAGGAAGCAGGAGAGTCAGAATAGCAAGGCCCAAACTGAGGAAAAGATAGCCAACTCAGTTAGGAAGAGGGGATAAAACCTTTTATAGGTACATCAGTGAGCGTAGAAAGACGGAGGGATAGTGAGGCTGAATAGAATGAATGGTGGGTGGGCAGAGGGGGACAGTGAAAAAGCAGGGATAATGAATGAATATTTCTGCTCAGTATTCACAAAAGAGGAGGGGGAAGTGCCTAATCCAATTAACAGAAGCACTCTTGATGGGGGGTCGATCCCAGTCCTTTCACAGAAGAAAGAGTTCTGCAAGTACTCCTAAAACTGAAGGTGGACGAAGCAATGGGGCCTGATGGAATTCACCCCAGAATTCTAAAAAGAATTATGGGGAACTAGTGAAACCACTGGCTACTCTTTTAATAAATCATGGAGGATGGTGTGGTACCCGAGGACTGGAGGAAGGCGGATGTGATTCCCTCTCACAAAAGTGGGACCAAGACAGAAGCAGGAAACTACAGACCTGTCAGTTTGACCTCTGTGGTAGGAAAGTGATGGAGTCACTTCTGAAGGAAAGAATAGTTGAGTACCTAGAGGCCAGTGGGGCACAGGACTCAAGGCAGCATGGGTTCACAGCGGGAAGGTCATATCAGGACGAATCTAATAGATTTTTGACTGGGTGACCAAAGTAGTAGACCAGGAAGGGGCTGTGGACATGGCTTACCTAGACTTTAGCAAGGCATTTGACACAGTCTCACACAAAAGATTAATAGTCAAATTAACCAGCCTGGGAGTGGGTCCCAGGGTGGTAACTAATAAAACATTGGCTGCACAACAGGACACAGAAGGTAATTGTAAATGGAGTCCACTCTGAAGAAAGAAGGGTTACTAGTGGGGTACCATGAGGGTTCAGTATTAGGTCCAGTCCTTTTAATGTCTTCATAAGTGACATTGCAGAGAGGACTGGAAGGAAAAGTATACCTCTTTGCAGATGACACAAAGATCTGCAACAGGGTTGATACACAAGGAGGTGTGGAAAGGATGAGAAGGGACTTGGCAAGGTTGGAGGAATGGTCAGAAGTATGGCAGCTAGGATTCAATGCAAAAGTGCAAAATAATGCACCTGGAAACAAGAACCCAGGGAAGAATACACAATGGTGGGGGAGGTAGTAACAACAACAAAAGGAAAAGAACCGGGGTAATCATATCAGATGACCTTAAGGTTGTCAAGCAATGTGAGAAGGCAGTAGGGAGGGCTGGGGTATACTGGGATGCATAGGGAGGCATCAGCAGCAGAAAACAGGAAGTTGTTATCCCTCTGTACAGACAGTTGGTGAGACCCCATCTGAGTACTGCATCCAGTTCTGGAGACCCCATCTCCATAAGGACATAGACAGGGATAGAAGCAGTCAGAGGAGGCAACTAAAATGGTGCAGGGTCTGCAAGAGAAGCCGTATGAGGAGAGACTAAAAGAGCTTAATACGATACCCTTGAGGAAAGAAGGAAGGGGGGACATGATAGAAACTTTTAAGTACCTCAGTGGAATCAACGAAGTCCAAGAGGGTAGCATCTTTCATAAAAAGAGATGTGCAAGAACAAGGGGACACAATTTAAAGATGGGGGGGGTGGTTCAGGGGCAATGTGAGGAAGTATTATTTCATAGAGAGGGTAGTGGATGCATGGAACAGACTTCCTGAGGAGGTTGTGGGGTCTAAAACTGTGGGAGAATTCAAGAATGCATGGGACAGACATAAGGCAATTCTTGGGGGTGCTAGGAAGAAATAGGCTGTTGGCTGTTGGTTAACTAGGATCTGCGGCCTATCCTGTAGGTAGGGAAATGGGCAGACTAGATGGACCAAGCGGTCCTTATCTGCCATCAAAGTCTATGTTTCTATGTTTCTATGTTACCTAGTTGCTGTGAATTTGGTAGGATTTTCTCCTTCAGCACAGCCTCCAGTAGCCCCAATAGCGCCCAAGTTTGGTGATCGTGGAAAATTCTCAAGTGCTTCTAGTCAATATCAGAGCACCCTTTTATCAGGCTCATGTTTCTCCTTAATGCTGCTTTTGCTGCCTCTTTTGACCGTGTGGTGGCTGCTGCAGATTGTTGCTGACATTGAGTAACATGATTCTGAAAGTCAGCAGATTTCTGATTGAGGGTAGCTACCCTCAAGTACATCGTTTTAATTGCCTGAAGTACATCATGCAGAGTAATCTCTGACTCATTTGTTGCTGATGAGTCTGCTGTCTTTGCTAGCAGCCACAGCCTGCTTTCCCTTCTTGCCGCCACTCTCACCTCTGTCTTTTCTAGGGTTCCCCATCTCCCTGGATCATTCAAAGTCTCTAAAATAGAAACATAGAATTTGATGGCAGATAAGGACCACTTGGCCCACCTAGTCTGCCCATTTTCCTACCTAACAGATAAGCTGCAGATCCTAGTTAACCAACAGCTTAAATCCTCCTACCCCCCCACTAGGACTGCCTTATGTCTGTCCCATGCATTCTTGAATTCCCCCACTGTTCTTGACTCCACAACCTCCTCAGGGAGGCTGTTCTATGCATCCACAACCCTTCCTGTGAAAAAATACTTCCTCACATTACCTCTGAGCCGTCCCCTCTATCTTCACATTGTGCCCCCTTGTTCTTGCACATCTCTTTTTCTGAAAGATGCTACCCTCTTGGACTTTGTTGATTCCCTTGAGGTACTTGAAAGTTTCTATCATGTCCCTCTCTCCCTTCTTTCCTCAAGGGTATGCATATTAGGCTCCTTAAGTCTTTCTTCGTATGTCTTCTGGTGCAGACCCTGCACCATTTTGGTTGACCTCCTCTGGACAGCCTCCACTCTGTCTATGTCTTTGCGGAGATGGGGTCTCCAGAACTGCACACAGTACTCCAGATGGGTCTCACCAACTGTCTGTACAGAGGGATAACAACTTCTGTTTTCTACTATTGATGCCTCTTCCTATGCATCCCAGTATCCCCCGGCCTTCCTTGCTGCCTTCTCATTACTTGCCACCTTTAGGTCATCTGATATAATTATCCCCAGGTCCCTTTCCATTTTACTGTTGTCAGTATCTCACCCCCCATTGTGTACTCTTCCCTGGGTTTTTGTTCCCATGTGCATTACCTTGCACTTCTTTGCATTGTATCTGAGCTGCCATATTTGTCCATTCCTCCAACCTTGCCAAGTCCCTTCTCATCCTTTCCACTCCATCTTGTGTATCAACCCTGTTGCAGATCTTTATGTCATCTGCAAAGAGACATACTTTTCCTTCCAGTTCCTCTGCAATGTCACTTATAAAGACATTAAAAAGGACCGGTCCCAGTACTGAACCCTGCGGTACCCCGCTAGTAACCATCCTTTCTTCACTGTGGACTCCATTTACTACTACCCTTTGCATCCTGTTGTCTAGCCAATTTTTTATCAAGGCTACCACCTTGGGACCCACTCCAAGGCTGGCTAACTTGTGTATTAATCGTTTGTGTGGGACTATATCAAATGCCTTGCTAAAATCAAGGTAGGTCATGTCCACAGCCCCTCCCTGGTCTACTACTTTGGTCACCCAGTCAAAGAAATCCATTAGATTCATCTGACATGACCTTCCCATCATGAATCCATGCTGCCTTGGGTCCTGTGCCCCACTGGCCTCTAGGTACTCAAGAAGTCTTCCCTTCAGAAGTGATTCCATCATTTTCCCTACCACTGAGGTCAAACTAACTGGTCTGTAGTTTCTGCCTCTGTCCTGCTCCCACTTTTGTGAAGAGGAATCACATCTGCCCTCCTCCAGTCCTCAGGTGCCACCCCATCCTCCCATGATTTGTTAAAGAGAGTAGTCAGCGGTGTCATTAATTCTACCCTTAGTTCTTTTAGAATTCTTGGGTGAATCCCATCAGGCCCCATTGCTTTGTCCACCTTCAATTTTATTAGTTCTTTCAGAACCCTTTCTTCTGTAAATGGACCGGCATCGATCCCTGTCTTCAGAGTGTTTCTCTTGTTTGGTTTAGGTACCTCCTCCACCTCTTCCTTTGTGAATACTGAGCAGAAATATTCGTCCAGTATCCCTGCTTTTTCACTGTCACCCTCTACCCACATTCCCTCACCTTTATTAAGCCTCAGTATCCCTCCTTTGGTCTTTCTTCACTCCCTAATGTAACTATAAAAGGTCTTATCCCCCTTTTTAACAGAATTGGCTATCCTTTCCTCGGTTTGGGCCTTTGCTAGTCTGACTGCCTTCCCAGCCTCTTTCTGCTTTAACTGATAAAGTTCTCTGCCCTGCTCCTTCTGTGTTTCCTTATATTTCCTGAATGCTATCCTTTTCTCCTTAACCTTCCCTGCCACCTCTTTTGAGAACCATAGGGTTTTTCCTTCATTGTGTTTTGCTGATTTGCTTTACACAAAGGCTTGTTGCCTCTGTGATGGCTGTTTTGATTACTCCCCATTGTTCCTCCACCCCTCCTTCTTGCCTATTTGCTGGTGCTTTTCTGAGGCACTCTCTCATTTTCCCAAAGTCTGCCCTCCTAAAGTCCAATACTCTTGCTTTTGTATGGCTTGATTGTATGGCTGTCTTTATCGTGAACCACACTGTTTGGTGGTCGCTTGTTCCCAGATGGCTACCCACTTCTAAATCTGAGATTCTTTCTCCGTCCCCATTTGAGAGTACCAGGTCTAAGATTGCTCCCTCCCGAGTGGGTTCCAATACTATCTGTCTGAGGCATGCCCCCTGTAGGGCATCAGGAATGACCTGCTCTTGGATGTGCCTACAGCAAAGGCGCTCCAGTTAGCATCTGGCATATTCAGGTCCCCCATCAAAAATATCTCCCCTTTTTCCGCATTCTAAGGAAGCCTTCTATCATTTCCTTGTCCATTCCCTCCCCCTGAGATGGGGGTCTGTATACAACCCCCATGCGGATTGTGGTGCCGTTTCCTGTCTCCAGGGTGACCCAGAGTGCCTCATTTGCTCCCTATTTACTCTTTAGTTCTGTTGCTTTGATCCCTTCCTTTACATAGAGAGCTACTCCTCCTCCTCTAGGAGGATATAGGGTCAATTTAACTTTGGCTTAGGTCCTCCTCATGGTGTATGAATAACTCCTTGCTAAATAATTTTGAATTTACACAGATGATAGAACAGAAAGTTGTTGACTATTTTCAAACATATAACCTGAAGGATGCTGCTGTTGTCTACTAGAGGGGTTGCTATGAAAGAAACCGTATTAGGGGAAGTTATGTCTTATGCTTCACAAAAAAAAGAAAAAAGAATCAGAACACCATAGAAAACTGGAAAATTAACTGTTTGATCTGGAGGCTGCACATAAAATAACTTTAGATGACATTAAGGTGGGTAATTTGCCTATTAAAGGAGTCCAAGTCCATAAGCACCTGGCTACTTTCAAACCTGATCTTGTGATGCTTCAAGAAACACATCTTATTGTAATCAATGCTCACTACTTTACTTGCTTATGGATGGGTCAGTCTTATGGTGCAGGTAACAGTTCCCGTAGAGTTGGGGTCCTTATAGTGGTCCAGAAACCTCTTTCTTTTCAAGTCCTCTGGGATAATACAGATCCTGAGGGTCATTTTGGTTTTTTTTGTACCTTGGTAGGCACACATGAAATCCTACTGGAATGTATTTATGGTCCAAATGTTGATTCTCCTTCATTTTTCACCCGTCTTCAGCATATAATTTACACCCACAATTCTCTTCCTAAAATTGTCGTGGGGGGTTGGAACATTGTTTTAGATGACACAAGGGACAGATCCGGTACTTGTCGCAGAGGTCTCTCTCCAGCTCAAAGAGCCCTTTGAGACCTTCTCGACAACTATGGCTTGGTGGATATTTGCCGTGTCCTCCATTCTTTGGAGAGAGATTATACTTTTCATTCCCCTGTTGATGGTACGCATTCCCAGATAGACTATGCATTGATTAGCTCTGGTTTTATCCCTGTGGCTTGCTATTGTAAAATCAATAGCCAGGTGATTTCTGATCATGCCCCAATTTCTCTGTCTCTCTGCTTGTCTTCTTCCTAAGAGGTGGACAAATGTTAGAGGTTGAATAACCACCTTTTAAAAGATGAATGGTGTCTCACCAAATTGAAGCAAGTGACGACAGATTACTTTACCATAAGTCAAACCCCCACTCAATCCCTGGCTACTTGCTGGCGTGCCTATAAATGTGTTACTAGGGTTGAGCTTATTTGTTTGGCCACCTTGAGGAAAAGATGCAGGGAAAATCAGTTGCAGGACTTATTACAACCCATTCATCAATTAGAAAAATATATTAATTCTGACTCCTCAGAACATAACTGGCTTAGCTTTAATCAGGAACAGGCCGAGAATGCTGAATTAAACGAGAGCAGGCAGAACATGCTCTTTTCTGGGCTAAGTCAGATCATGAAATGTTTGGAGAAAAAACTAGTAGTCTTTTGGCAATGCAGATTAAACAGCAGGAAATAGCCCCTTTGATTAAGGAAGTCAGATCTACAAAGGACAACTCTTTGTTGACCTCCCACAGGGCTACTACAGCAGGATTTAAATGCTCTTATGAGCAGTTATACAATGAAGATAATTTTTTCTCTGTGTTCAGATCACCTGACTAGGGAATACCTTCAGCAAGCCCAACTTCCTCATTTAGACCCCGCAGTGGCACAACCACTTGGGGGCCCCATTACTGTTTCGGAGATTGAAAGGGCTATTTCTGCCCTCACCCCAGATAAATCCCCTTGGCCTGATGGGTTTTCCCCTAATGTTAACCTGGCTCTCAAGTCTGAACTGATGCCTTATCTTGCAGAATTGTATAATTTTTATACCAGCTCCACGGCGCCAAGCAAAGGGGTTCGCTCAGCACGCTGGCAATCCGGGTTCACTCCCTGAGCCCGGGTACCAGGAGTGGAGACCGTCAGGGTGGGGTTTCACAAGCATCCATTGGATGCCTCGGGGTGGGGTGGGGACAAGCCTTGGCTCCTGTGGGTGGATTGGTGGATGAGCTTGGAAGCGTGTAGCCTTGACATGCCTCCTGCAAGTCCCACCACAGGATGCAGTCTTTATGGCTACAGTGGGGGGTGGGATGAAAAAAGTGGAAATGGCTCCCTGCTGACCAGATGATGAGCACCTGGCCTGCACCAGCCCAAAGCCCTGGACTGGCCTGGGCTTACACTGTGGCAGCTTCCCAGGATACAGAGTTCACCTGATGGCACTTCCCCCTTGTAGGAGAAGGAACCTCCAGACACAAGGATAGGTCAGGTTATCTGAGGTAAGGCTGCAAGGCAGGGTCAGAAGAATGGTGGTGTGGGGCCGAGATGGAGGTGTGGGGGGCCTTGGCACTCTGAAGGAGTGGCCGGCAGGCGTGCCATGAGGAGGTGGATAAATAGATAATAAAAAAAAGAAAGAATTTTATAATTTTTCCTATCAATCAAATGCTTTTTCCCCATCATTTCTGAAGGCTTTTATTACTCATACCTAAACCTGGCAAGGACCTATTGGAAATTCATAATTATGGCCAATTTATTTATTGAACGTTGATGTTAAAATCTTATCTCATATTTTGGCCCATTGTCTTGGTGTGATTTGGCAACCTTTAATCAGATGGGAACAGACAGGCTTTATGCAGGGAATGCAGGGATAGTTGGTCTCTGACCGAATGCGAAAAATGTTTCATTTGCTCTTGGCATCTAAGGAGTCTGACACTCCTTTGGTGCTCGTCTCCTTTGATGCTGAGAAAGCATTTGACCATGTCTCCTGTCCTTTATTTTCCAGACATTGTCCACCAACGGATTTCTGGAAGAATTTACTAAATGGATTTGACTACTCTACCCCCTCGGCACATATTCTGTGCTATGGGGTACTTTCTGACCCTTTTAATTTAAAAAGGATGCCCCATCACCTTTTTTGCTTAATTTATACCTTGAACCTTTTATCAGACATGTCTTACTACATCTGAGTATCTCAGGTATTCCTACTGGACCCCTTTCTTTTAAGTTATCTACATATGCGTACAACATTTTATTGCATTTATCCCACCCCGATACATCATTACCAGCCACTCTTCAGGCTCTTAGTCATTCTGGGTCTTTGTCAGGTTACAAGTTAAATTTTTCTAAAACAGTTATTATGCCCTTAAACTACCTAGCATGTAAACATGATTTACCCCTGGAGTTACAGGGATGTTGGTCGGCCTCGGACCGTACCTATTTAGGTGTCAAGTTGGCACTTGGTATTCAACCCGATTACTCAGAATCTTAATCCCTTTTACATACTCTAAAGGCCAACCTCTTTTGTTGGCAAACCTTTCTGCTAACCTTGTGGGGCCAGATATCCCTTATCTGTTTGAATGTATTACCACGTGTGTGTTACCTGCTGAGTATGATAGGAGTTCCCCTTCCTCAAACATGGTTTTCCCAGCTCCACCACCTTCTGTCAGATTTTTTGGGGAAAAGAAAAAAGCCCTGTATTGCTTTTTCCAAATTAGTTTTAGCTAAACATCATGGGGGACTCCAGCTTCCTAATCTATATTGATGTTACCTAGTAGCCCAAGATAATACATTTCTGGCCTGGAGTCTCCCTTACATGGAGACAGTACCTGAATATCCCTGCCCCTATTGGAAGGACATTGAAATGCACTTATGCAAGGTCAGTGGTATATCCCCCCATGTACTACAACTTATAACCTGGTCAAAACTGCTTTTGCTTTTGAGATATACCCGTATAGGGTAGTCTATCCAGATTAACATTCAGCTTTGTCAGGTTTTGAAATGTTTTTCATAAAGACTCCATCCAACCAATCCATTTTAACCCGAATTTTAAGATAGGTGATGTCTATTTCTTTGTCCTTTCTTCCAACGGCCAACCTGGACCACCTTTCCTGTCTCCTGCAGGGTGACTGTTTGGTCACTTTCAAAGAGTTTCGGACTACCCATTGTCACAAATGCACTCAGCAGGTCAGGCCCTCTGCTCCCATATTGCCAACCTCAGAGCACAATAGTGTGAACAGGTAAAAGACAGGATAATCTTCCTGTCTGCTTTTGGGTCCGAAACATCTTTAGTCTCAAGTTCTGGGAGGATTCTGTGAACCTTATGCTAGCGTACGCAAATGTACAGGCTCAGATATGTACCCTCTTCGGGGATTGTGGTACAATCTTTCACCAGGGGCACCAAGCCAGACTTCCAAAATGAACCCTTAAAATTCTATAAGACACCTTAGGTATATTCTTACCTTTTCCCTCCCAGTTTGGTAACACCATCAAGCCCTTGAACAACTGTCAGACTTAACCATCTATATGTCACATGCAAAAAAGAACTGGCAGACACCCTGGCAGTCTCTTAAGAATAGGTTTACTAAAAATAGATAAAAACAGTAAGATAAAATACAGAACAAATATCAAAAAGCATCACAATCGCATAAAAGAAAAACAAGGAAAACTACAGAACAAACTCATACCAAAATACATTCAGATCTTTTCTATCTAATGTATTACCTCTGTAAGTGTAATTAAATTAGAGATCTGGTTTCTTAAGAGCCCAAAAATATATAACATTCATCTGAGACACAAGTACCATTTTAAACTGTCTCTCCACACCCCTTCTGTGAGTCATCTAGCTCCTCCTTTTTAGAATATAAAATTACAAAAAATGATTTCCTGTGAGGAGATATTTTAAATAATATGACTTCAGAAGGAAAAAGACATTTCCTAAATTATGACAGTCTTTAATGAAGCCTTTCCTTTGACCTGGTGGCTGGTTCCTGTTTTCCCAAGGAACATCAAAGGTTTTTACAACTCTGCAGTCCGTCACCCAGGCACGATATATAGCCAACAGGAATCAGCTAAATGATGTCCTGACCTGTAATAAACTATATATTTAGCTTCCCAACTTTAAAGCAGCAACAGGTAATAAAAAAGGCCATAAAATGCAATTTGTCAAGGAAGTTAATTACATTACAGAGATCTCCTGGTCAGTTACTTATCTTGTTGCTTCACTGAAACTTGGGGGGGGGGGGCACCCATGGAAGCACAGGCTGTCTTATGTGAGACAATCACATACTATATTTTTATATTACAAATATCCTACAGTAATCATAACCAGCTGGCCAAGCGTCACGCCCATGACTTTATCCATTCTGCAGTATTTCCCTTATTCCAACTTACTCACCTAGTGCATACTTTACTGGGCCCTCAACCTCGGTCTTGGGTTAATAGTACAGCTTATAGCAACTTAGCAGCCTTAGTGACCAAGCCACACTCTATTTCAGCTTTATATAAAGTCTTGAGAGACATCCTGGGTGAATTAGTATGGCCAAGATGTGATTACTGAGCAAAAGAATTCCCAACCCAAGCTGCTTCTCTTCAGACATCATTACCGTGGGATTAAATTTTACTGCTATGTTAAATTGGATAAAGTACGTCTTATGCAACATAAAATTTTGCATAATGTTTACCATACAACACAAAAACTGCACCAGTTTGGACTGACGTCTAGCCAATCTGCAGGAAGTGTAACACCCAGATGGGTGCCCTTCATCATATTTTATGGGACTGTTCTATAGTTTAGCCTCTCTGGTTGCAAATTCAGTCACATTTACATCCATTTTTAGGGTTACAGGAGGCCTTTACCCCATAATTCTGTCTGTTGGGGCTGGGAGTTGAACATCTTTTGGGTCCCCAAAAGTGTCATATGACCCTTGTTGCTGCAGTGGCAAACTGTTATTCTTCGTACCAAGGACATCAACCCCTCTTTATGGGGAGTGGGATGTGGAAATGTGGTCCATTCTCCGGATGAAAACATCTATAGCCAGATTGCGACACGCCCTTCTAACATATCAACACTGGTGGGAGAAGTTATTCACTCTTCTGCTCATCTCTTGATGTATACAGCACACCCTCAGATGTCAATACCAATTATCTCTTAATGGTTTGGTATTCAGTTTTCTTGGCTAGTCGATCCTGCATTGTAGTTATTTTTGCACTTGTTGATCTACTTTAACATTTGACCTTATACCTGTTCCTGTACAGTAGCTTATGTACTTGTACTATGTTAGTTTGGTTCTTTTATTCTCTTGTTTGTTTGGTTGATTGTTCTTCTATTTTTGCTGTTTCAGTTATTGTTCATGTTTTATAACCTTTCAATAACATGAATTCAGTTTTTAAAAAAAACTTTGGATGCTCCCTTCTTCCTAGAATCAGTGCATGCAGAGCGGCCCTTCAAGCCTTTGAGGAACAGAAAATAGAAGGGCAGCTTTGCTTTGCTAGGCAGAGATTTTATGAAGGTGGATGGAGAGCCAGGCAAATCTTGGCCTAGCACATTCATAAACAAGACACAGATAGGGCGCTCTTTTGAATTAAATCCAGGGAACCTCAGGGCTCTATAACCTGTCACCGAAGAGAAATAGCAGAGATATTTGCCTCTTATAGGCAGTTGTATTCTGAGGCACGGGGACCTACCCACATGAAGATATACAGGCATACCTGAGGAAAATACAGTTACCAACCCTTACCCCAGCAGAGCAGGCCTTCTTAGATTCTCTCGTAATAGTAGAGAAGATCTCCACAGTCATCCACAGCCTTAAGACCAGTAAGGCCCAAGGGCTTGGCATCCTTACTGCTGAATTTTATAAGACATTTAAAGAATACCTAATTTCTGAGTTGCATCAGGCACAGTGATAGTTATACAAAAGTTGACAGCTACTGAGGTATTTTCCATCAACCGCTGAAACAAATATCGCAGATTTACTTCTACCATGGTAAAAACTGCATTGACCACATTAAGGTTTTTCAGAAGGGTAAATCTGTGCATTTTTCCACAGTTGATGGAAAATACCGCAGTAACGGTCAACATTTGTATAACTACCACTGTATGCTTAGTGGTGTGGAGGGGGGAGGTGGCTCCAGTCTCATGGAGAAGAGCCCAGATCTCAATTTTACTAAAATCTGGCTAAAAACCCAATTCATTATGAATCATATAGACCCATCTCCCTTCTCCCTGTGGATCTTAAAATCATGACTGTGGCCATAGCTAGTAGAATGCAGGCGGTGGTGGGACTCTTGTCAACCCCGATCAGACTGGTTTTATTAACAGTCATACTTTAATGGATAATATTCAATGCCTCCTCAATATTCTCTACTCTCAGAAAAGGGCAGAACGCTTCCAACATGCAATTTCATTGGATGTGGAAAAGGCGTTCGAAAGGGTTGACTGGGCCTTTGCCCTCTGCACCCTGGAAAAATGTGGGTTTCGGCCACGGTTTTCTGTAGGCCTTGCTACCCTATTTACCTCCCCAGAGGCGATGATTAGGGTTAACAGGATGATCTCTTCTGGATTTCCATTACAAACAGCCACCAGGCAAGGGTGCCCCCCTCTCCCTGCTCCTATTCACCCCATGCATAGAGCCCCGAGCAGCCACCATACTTACCACTGCAGAAATTCAGGGTATTAGGGTGGAACCACTGAACTAAAAATCATTATATGCTGATGACACTCTAATTTTCCTTAGTAACTCAAAAGCTTCTAACGTGACCCTGACTGTGGAACTTCAAAGTTTTGGTTGTCTCCCCGGCTATAAAATCAACCTAGCTGAATCTGAAGCTGTGGTGATCTCTGGTGCATGTATTCCACAATATAAATCCCAATTTCCATTTAAGTGGGCTCCCCCCAATACTTTTAAGTATTTGGGCACCAACATTACCCCAGTTTTAAGCAACTTATATAAATTAAACTATCTACCACTATTTGGCAAGATAGCTTGTGATTTCAGACTTGGACTCTGCTACATTTATTGGTGGGAGGCAAAATAGAAGTGTTGAAGATTAATGTCCTTCCTCGATTAATGTTCCTCTTTCAGACTCTACCCATCTTCCTGCCATGAGAATTCTGGATTAGAATACACAGATTAACGGAAGTGTTTATATGGCAGCAGCTCGTAGTACGGGAAGGCACTAGTATCCTGACATTGCAAAAGGATGAAGGCAGATTGGGGTGCTTGACTTTTATCTTTATTCTGTAGCAGACCAGGCCTTTCATCTTATTCCCATTGTTAAACAAACACTGGGCACGGCATAGTATATCCTAGAGAACTGGGTTCTCTGCTGGCACCATTATACCCCCTTCCCAGAGATAAACTGACCTCTTTCCTTCTTGGCAGTATCCAAAACCCTTGGACCAAACATACTTTGACCAGAAAAAGGTACAACTGTGGGTCAAGCCCTTTGTACCCTAAAAATTTCAAAGTAAAATTTCAAGCTGTCTAGGTGCTAGGCAATGACAAAAAGCAGAAAAAAAAACAAAAAAACAAACAGTTTTGTTCACTTTTTTCACCATCCATATATCAGAATCCACACATCCAACTAGAACAAAACTTGGCACACCAAGAGAATCTGCCCCTGAGATCACTCATGCGAAATTTTGTGCAAATCTGTTGAACAGTTGCTGAGCAATTAAAGTGCAAAGCTTGGGCTTTAACATAGAAACCCCTGCTCAACCCTAACTATAGTGGCGCTACCACGCCACTATAAAATATATAGTTTCCACTTGCATGGGAGCCAGAGGCCATGGGTTCAAGTCGCATAACTATGTAAAGCTTGTACTCATGCTCAACACTGACATGGATAGAGGTGCTGTGTTTCAGATGAAATCTTAAACCCAGGTTCCCTTTTGCCCTTCTCTTGTAATCATCCTAGTGAAATTTAAAGATCCTGTGACACACTGAATAGATTATGGGATGACGCTGATATTCTGGCTAACGTTCTCCCTCTCTGCCCCCCCCCTCGTAATACAGTGCCTGATGTAGTTGCTCATTAGTATGCAGGACATTGTTGAGTGCACAGTTACTGCTTTATTGCATGCATACAATTTCTGCATTATAACAATCAAGCTCGTGGAGTCAGCCCTGTGGTACTGAGGGTTGAGATGCTGGACGCCACACCTTGCGCCACGCTGGCGACCCAGGTTCGGGAACGAGCCTGGATCATCAGGGTCGGCAGGAAGGGGAAAGGATTGAGCATCCCCAGGACTGCTCTCCTTCCCTGTGAAGGGGGGGATCCACCTGCCGATGCACTGGTGACCTCTAGCGGAGGCTGGAGGCACTACAGTGCATGGCTGCAAGATGCTGGGGATTGGAGCTGCGGCGGACACCAATCGGGGGTGTGCGGGAGCATGCATCAGCCGGGCTGGATGTCATTGCACGTCCAAGCTCCAGGGATGCACAAGAACAGGGAAAAACAATGGCACCATGGATAGGTGGCAGCACCAGTCCTCCATGCCCATCGCTGGGCCAACCCAACAAAGGTATAGTAAGGGGTGTGGAGTAGGAGGGGCATAAGGGAGAAGAAGCCCACCCTCAGCATGACAAGTGTTTTGACTCATTTATTTATTTATTGGTTTATTTTCTTTTTTTAAAAAGAAAAGTATCTGAGGATCAGTGGCAGGATTTTTAGGACAGTAAATTAATAGCAAGGGAACTAGGAGAGCTTCAGTAGCAGACAAGTAGTGGAATAGCAATATAATTGCAGTATAATGTGGGGAGTGGTGCAGTGCAGTGGCTGTGGGGCAGCCATATTCAGGCAGACCTTCTGGACACTGAAGTGCTGCCCTATCTGCAAGCATCTCTCTGGACTGTGGGATGAGGTAGCCAGACTCAGAGTGGAAGTAAACTGGGTCAGGAGTACCATCACCCCTATCCAGAGACCACCCAGTCCAATGTGACTGCCTCAAAGGATGCTGAGAACGAGGAGCACTTGGATGACAGTGGGCTCAGGAAGGGTTAGAGCGGTCAGGCAGAGGCACATCCCAGATCCTATTCCACTCAAGAACTCATATGCCACACTGGCAAATGGGGACAACCAAATAGAGGTACCCAGAGAAGTGGAAGGAAACGATGTGGAGGTTAGCCAAGGAGGTGACCTCAGCGGGGAAAGCAGTGGACCCCAGAGGAGGAGGAAGCAAATCCTGGTGGAGGACTCCATCATAAGAGGGATCCAGCTAGGAACACAGGAGGGGGAGGACAGGGAGGTGAGGTGCCTACCAGGTGCCATGGCATGGAGGGATGGAAGGAAGATCCTGGGGATCACTGGGAAGACAAAATGGGAGGGTGAGCTGGATGTCATTATCCACCTAGGTACTAATTACCTGGCAAATGGGTAGCCAAAGGAAGTTCAGGAAGAGTTTAGGAAATTGGGGAGGGGTCTCAAGCAAGTAGCTACTTCTGTCACTTTCTCAGAAGTACTACCTGCGAGAGGCAAGGGAGAGCATAGGGGTGCATGCATCAGGAACTTTAACTCATGGTTGAAGAACTGGTGCTGTGAGGAAGGGTTTGATTCATTGGTGACTGGGGACCCACCTGGAGGGATGGAGGTCTGTTCAAGCCTGATGGCCTGCATCCATCCTGGAGGAATCAAGCACTCAATGATAAGTTTAAATGCTACATTGACAAGCATTTAAACTAGCGAAAAGGGTACGCAGCAAGGAGGGTACCTACTTGCTCACCCCACAGCTAGCAGTGAAACCAGTGAACCAGAGGAGTGGCTATCTCTACAAAGCAGTGTGCAAAAGATGGAGATTAGCGTCCAAGAGGTGGATAGGCAGAAAAGGGGCAAAATTCGGCAGAAGGGCAGACAGCAACGAGAACCAGGGATAAAGGACAACCAAGGAAGGGGCTGGAGTAGAACAGTGAGACAGTCTAGGGAGGTCAAATCATGGAAAGCCATGTGTGCAAATGCCAGGAGCCTTAGCGACAAGATGGAAGATCAAGAGGCTGTCATGGTGCAGTCAGACCTGAACATTGTGGCCATCACTGAAACCTGGTGTAATGATAACCATGACTGGGAGATGGCCATACCTGGCTACAACATATTCAGAAGAGACAGGGCAGGCAGGAAGGAAGGAGGAGTGGCACTGTATGTGAAAAATGACATAAGTGCCACAGAGATCCAGGAGGAACAAAATGGGGGAGAGATACAGTGGGTTAAGCTGGAAAGGAAAATGGGGCCAGCCATCCGCACAGGTGTGGTCTACAGATCACCAGCCCAGGAGGAAGAAACAGATAGGGAGCTGATGCTAGCCATCCAAAGGATGGCAGACAAGGGGAGGTAATACTGGTTGAGACTTCAATATTCCAGACGTGGACTGGAGCATCCCAGCAGCAGCACCAACTAGGACAGATTTATCCTGGACTCCTTCAGGTGCCTTCCTCAAGCAACTGGTCATGGAACCAACTCAGCAGAAGGCAATACTGGACCTTGTGCTCACAAACAGGGACAGTGTGATGGGGGTAACAGTGGGGAGCACCTGGGAACAGTGACCACCAGTCATTGTGGTTTGAAATCACAGAAAGAGCAGAATCAAACCACACAAAAACACGTATTCTGGATTTTAGGGGGCAGACTTTGGGAAAATGGGAGATACTTGAAAGAGGCATTAAGGGAATGGGGCAGAATCAGGGATTGAGGAACAGTGGGCAGTATTTAAAATGGGGATTACAAGAGCAACAGAATTATGCATTAAGCAGGTTAGCAAGAGGAAAAGGAAGAGAGACCATTAGGTTTCCAAAGAGGTAGCAAAGAAAGTGAAAGCCAAAAGATTGCATTCAGGCAATACAAAAGAACACAGGCAGAAGGGATGGGGAGAAGTACCAGGAGAAGCAAAGGGAGGCATGGAGGTTGTAAGGGAAGCCAAAGCTCAGACAGAAGAACACATTGCAAAATCAGTGGGTAGAGGGGACAAAACCTTTTACAGGTATATAAGTGAAAAAAGAAAGGCAAAGGGAGGGATAGTGAGACTGAAGGGGGAGGATGGGAGCTGCGTGGAGGATGACAACAGTAAAGCTGACATATTGAACAGGTATTTCTGCTCAGTCTTTACTGAGGAAGAGGAGGGTAATGGGTCTGAAGAGAGAATGGTGCAGAAAAGGACACAAGTCCCTTTACACGAGAAAGGGTCCTGAAGGAACTGGAAGTAATAAGAGTTGATAAAGCAATGGGGCCAGATGGGGTGCACCCCAGGGTTGTAAGAACTAAGAGGTGGTGGCTGAACCTCTGGCTATACTGATTTAGCTGATCACTGGAAACAGGGAGGTACCCAAAGACTGGAGGATAGCAGATGTAGTCCCTTATGAAAAGTGGGAACAAAGAGGAAGCGGGAACTACAGATCAGTCAGCCTCACCTCGGTAGTGGGAAGATGATGGAAGCACTACTGAAGGAGAGATTGGTGGAACATTTGGTTGTCAATGGAATACAGGACCCAAGGCAGCATGGTTTCACCAGGGGGAGGTCATGTCAGACCAACCTCATTGAATTTTTTGACTGGGTGACTAAGGAGATGGATCAGGGGAGGGCAGTGGACATGGCCTATCTGGACTTCAGCAAGGCCTTTGACACTGTGCCACATAGAAGACTATTGCACAAACTGGGGAATATGGGTGTGGGCAGGACAGTAGTGTGGTGGGGTAGGTAACTGGCTGGGTGGCAGGACACAGAGGGTGGTGGTAAATGGCTGTCACTCCACAGAGGGAAGAGTGACCAGTGGGGTACCACAGGGATCAGTGTTGGGACTGGTCCTATTCAGCATCTTCATCAGTGACATTGCGCAGGACCTAGAAGGCAGAATTTCACTGTTCGCTGATGACACAAAGCTCTGTAACAGAGTAGACACAATGAGAAGCACCTGCAGAAACTTGAAGAATGGTCAGGGATTTGGCAGTTGAAATTCAATGCAAAGAAGTGCAAGATAATGCATATGGGGCACGAAAACCCTGGCACAATACAGTATATCAGTTTGTGGGGGGGGTGAGGATATAGCATGCACCAAGCAGGAAAGGGATCTTGGGGTTTTCATCTCTGATAACCTCAAGGTAGGGAAACAGTGTGACAAGGCAGCAGGTAAAGCAAATAGGATGCTGGGATGCATAGGCAGGGGCATCACCAGCAGGAAAAGGGAGGTCATAATTCCACTATACAAGACACTAGTGAGGCCCCACCTGGAGTACAGTGTACAGTTCTGGAGACCTTACCTAGGTAAGGACATAGACATGGTAGAGAAGGTTCAGTGGAGGGCAACAAAGATGGTGCATGGATTGCATCACAAGTCCTGTGAGGACAGGTTGAAGGAACTGAACATGTACTCCCTGGAGGAGAGGAGGGAGAGAGGGAATATGATAGAGACATACAGGTATCTTACAGGGAGGAACAGGGTGCTGGAATACACTATTTTTAAGTGAAAAAGATGTTCCAGGATTAGAGGGCATGGGATGAAGTTGGAGGGAGGATGATTCAGAGGAAACGTGAGGAAGAATTTCTTCACAGAATGGGTGGTGGACAAGTGGAACACCCTGCCAGAGGAGGTGGTGGGGCTGAAACAATCTCAGGATTTAAGAATGCATGGGATAGACATAAAGGAATTCTGGAGGTCAGGGGTAAGGGGCAACAGACTTCTAGGAAAACATAAACTGAACTTACAAGCTCAAATGGGCAGACTGGGTGGGCCATAGGCCCTTATCTGCCAACACTGTCTATGTATCTATGTAACCCTGACTGACCTTCCAGGTCCTCCACGGCTGGTTCTACCCTGCAGCTGGCGTCTGTCTATAACAGCACCCAAGAGAGGAGTAGGGCGACCCACCCTGGGAGGGTTAGACTAGGGATACTGGCTGCAGGGAGGAGGTGGAGAGAGGAGGTGCAGCTCGGGGGGCCTCTGGCAGGCAGGACACGGACTTGGATGCCTGAGAGAGGTTCATGGTGCCGTAACCGGAGGGAAATAAAGTTTGAAAAAAAACAATCAAGTTTGTGGCTTTGTAAAGCACTTCGAGATCCAATGTGCATGACATAACACTATATAAACCAACATTCTATTTTGTTTTCTGTTCTGTCATGGGACTGGTTTTGTTTGACTGCAAAAGGTGATAACACTCTCTACCAGAGGTCACACAGGTAAATAAAAAAACACTGGACAGCTGTTACACCAGCCATAAATGTTTCTGCTGAAATGTATCACACTCCTGCTGATCCTTGCATATTTAATTGTGTATTACTGTACTAAAATAATTTCTCACTATGTACCTGTATGCATCTTTCTCCTTCCCCATGTCCGAGCTGGAAGCAATGCTTGTCTATCTCTGTATGCCTTTCCTGGAAGTCTGATAAATAAATCAAACATCTAAAGTTTTTTTTCCCCTAGTGAAAACTTTTAGTGTATTGTTTTATTTTACTTACTACTTATGCTCCTCTCTCTCTCTCTCTCTCCTCTGGGTCCCCAACGCACCATACAGCTACACCAGTTCATCTGAAGGACACTAGCCCCAATAAGTGCCCACTCCCAAGTGAACCATTAGCTCCTGGATAACCCCCCCTCCGGGTAGGGTGAAGGAGATCTCCCCTTACCCCCTTCGAGATCTCAGGGGGAGCGGACAACTGGAGCTACATCCCTTGGTTCCTTGGTTGTTGGTGCAGGGCCCATCTCCTGGCGTGGAGGTGGGGCTTTTCCTTGTTTTCTGGTCCCTGCCCCCTGCAGACATCAGCACTCTGGGAGTACCAATGAGTTGGAGGTGCACAGAGATGCACCTCTGCTTTGGTCCTCGGCCAACGCCCGCACCGCCCTAATGTTCTGCCTCCTCTGCTGCACCAGCACCAGCCCTGGTCACCCAGGTGGTGGTGGTATTGCAGTGAGGAGAGCTGCCCACCCTTCCCAGAGAAGGAGAGTGGCCCATCGGGTGCTCAGTCCTTCTCCTCCCGGCTGGCTCTCCAACGACCCTGGCTCGCTACCGAACCCAGGTTGCCACCGTTGCAAGTGGTAGTGCTACCGCAACACTGTTTGGCCAGCTTCAGTGTACTGTTTATATTTCTATTGCCCTAGGGCATCACTGTTACTGTAAAATGGCATGAATGTTTTTTGTTGTTGTTGGCATAGCACTGCATTATCTCAAGCATGTGAACCACTTCAACATGTAAGGAGAGTTTATAAGGTGTACCCAATGGTTACTGACTTACTAACAGATGTGTCTAACAATGCATACAGGTCTTTGATGCCTCCAGATGTATGCATAACTCAAATTCTTCTCCACTTCTATCTTAATGTGGCAGGAATGCACGGATTTTTTTTCTAGATCTCTTTCCAACACATCTGTCCTTTAAAAATATATGTTATGGAGATTCTCTACAATGTCTTATTTATTGGGGCTGATTACATGTGGGTGGCATGGAATTCTTCAGTTGTTTTGTCTAAAATACAAGCTGTTTGAAACACTGAGCATTAACAGTAGACAAGTGTCTCTTGCAATGTTTACTGCTTTTACTGTATTCACATTTAACTCTTTGCTTGAACACTAAGGAGCTTTTTCATGGTTCTGTGGTTACCAACTACTTGTATACATGGCTGGAAGGAGATCTGCGAAATGGAGGTGAACAGTTCTAGCACCTTAAGGATGTAAGAAAGGATGCTCACAGTTGGTTACATCGTGCTAAGCGAAGGTGTTCACTCAGCACGCTGGTGACCCCGGTTCATGCCCCGAGTCCAGGTATCAGGAGCAGAGTCCAGTGGGGAGGGAGTTTAGAGCATCCTTCGGACACTTCCCTCCTGGGGGGGCTATGGACTGCTGTTTGTCAGCCCCTGTAGGTGGCTTTGGGTGGTGTTCTTGGCAGCATGTGGCCTCAACATGCCACTGAATGGCCCCAACCCCCAGATCACCACCATGGCTGGCCCATTGTTGGGGGGGGCAGGCTGGGAGAAAAGTGGAAAATCCACCCTCAGCTGACCAGGATGATGGCCGCTGGTCCATGTCACCACGGTAGACCAGAAGTGTCTGTGCTGACTCCGCTGTGCCCGGTATATGTATTAGATGCCTGTAGGCATTTCTTCTCCCCCAGTTCCCACTCCCACAGGGGAGGTTCCCATCCAGCAAAGGGTTATGTCAGGTTACCAGGGGTGAGGACAATGCAGGGACAGTGTATGACGATGGGGCACGTGGCAGCAGTGGGCCTTGGCGGCCCAAAGGAGTGGCCAACTGGGGGGGGAGGAGCAAAAAAAAAAAGAAGGGATGGTCTTGCATAACCATAAGAATATAACTCACTGTTCTTATCAATATATCATAAATCATCTGATTTAGAACCCATTTTCTAAATTCAGTTTAAAAAGTATTTTTTTAATTGAGAAAGCACTATGTTTTTGCATATAAATAGAACATTCCATTTTATAAAGTTTGTTTCAAACATCAACTTATGCTTATAAGAGGGCTTTAAGTGCAAGGCAAGTATGGGCACTGACTGGATGAATCATCAGAGAAGATTTAGAATATAATTTGAAGAGAAGCGTGTCTGTGTGGTGCTGCAGTCCTACATTTTCACATGTATTATAATGTATACATACATGTAGTCCCCCTTTAGAGAACACCTCTGGAGCCAGCCAATCTGTTCACCCTAGTTAGGGTTCACTATTGAATGGTGGTAATAGGTCTGCTTAGGAAACAGTGGGAATCATCACAGGTGTCCACTATAAAATATTTTTTTATAGCAGGGTTCACAGTAGTGAGTTTCATTGATTATTTATATCTATGTAGGAAAGTGTGCTGTCACAATCTTTAAAGAGCAGCTGACGTCATTAAGAGAACTTTCACAAAACATAATATTTAGACCCAGCCCAGTTTGTATTTCACATTAGTTATGTATTCCAACTCCTCATTATTGATCACTGACGTGATTTACGTGGAAACAGGATCTTTGCTCCAGGAGAGGTTTATCTGTTCCTGTTGCTTTCTCCCCACCTGAGGTCATAATACACTGCTTGTGACATCACAGTTACTCCCATGGCAACAGATTGTGATGTCACAGCTGAGGATTGTGACATGAAGTAGGGAGTCAGCTGTAGAGGCCGATGAACTCTGAAGGATAAAGATCATGTGTTCATGTAAATTTCCTTAGTAATAAATAATGGGGAGGAGACCTCTATAACATACATATGGAATGCAAGCTGAATCATACCTAGATATTATGTTTTTTACAGTTTTCTTTGAGGCGTCAGCAGCTCTTTTAAAATAAGCCAATTTAAGCAATGGCCTTTATATTTAAAGAGAAGCTACTAATGGCAGTTCATTGTTAAGACCTAATTGTGGGGTTCCACCTTGGCATCTGTGGTTAGGTTTAGTCCACATGAGAGCTCTGATATGAAAACTTAGATACCCCCTTTTTCATGAAGACAAAGTAAGTAAACAGTCAATTTAAGCAGAAAGACATTTCTAATTTTTCTAAGATTTACTATGGTGTGTGTGTGCTCACGCGCGTGCACATGCACTGGACTTTGTTCATCTGTTGCACTAGTCCGGCAAAGATAGGGGGACTGGATACACCCAAGGGTAATAAAAGAAACTCAGGGAAGTGCTAGCTGCCCTAATGATGACCATATTCTACTGCTTACAGGAAACGGTCGTGGTTCTGAAGGACTGGAAGGGAGCAGACATGGTCCTTCTCTGTAAGAGAAGCAGCAGGGAGACGCTAACAGCTATAGGCCAGTCAGTCTCACATCAGTGGTGGGAAAAGTAATGAAAACCCTGATAAAGGAAAGGTTGATAGAGTATCTTGAACCTAATGGATTACATGACCAAAGGCCACATGGATTCGGGCAGGGGGGCATGCCAGATAAATAGGACTGATTTCATTTACAAGGTTACTAAGGAAATAGATCATGGGAAGACAGTGCACGTGGCCTATCTGGACTTAGTTTCAAGTCAGCAAGACCACACAATAGTGGTCTGAGTAGATTCACAGTGAGGAATCAATAAGTCAAAAAACACAGTAGTTGGTCTCTACCCTCAACACCATTTCATCACAGAGGTGCAGAATAATTCATAGGATGTAACATACAGTATATTCAAAGTTGAAAAGCATGGTAAAAACACCCAAAACATGCTCCACAGAAGAGCTATTCTGTAGAGCACATTTTGGGTGTTTTTTACCATGCTTTTCAACTTTGAATTAATGTTATATCTTTAGAAGTATTCTGGACTTCTGTGATAAATTGGGATTGAGTGAAGAGACCATATACTGTGTTTTTTGACTATCTGGACTTCAGCAAGGCCTTTGATACTGTGCCACACAGAAGACTGATACAAAAATTGAACAGCCTAGTGGTGGGCTCAAGAGTGGTGAATTGGGTAAGGAAGTGGTTAATGGATAGGTGACAGAGGATGGTGGTTAATGGCACTCACTCTGATGAAGGGTGAGTGATGAATAAGGTGTTGCAGGGCTCAGTACTGGGACTGGTCCTCTTCAATGTCTTCATAAGTGACATTACAGAAGAACTGGAAGTGAAGGTATACCTTTTTGCAGATGATACAAACATCTGTAATAGGGTGGACACTCAGGAGGGGCTGGAGAAAATGCATAGGGACCATGAGAAACTCGAGGAGTGATCAAGAGCATGGCAGTTGGGGTTCAATGCCAAAAAGTGCAAAATCAGACACCTAGGGCATATGAACCCAGAAGCTGAGCATAAGATGAGGGGGTTATACCAACTGTCACTAAGCAAGAAAGGGACCTTGGGGTTATCATATCTGATGATGTCAAAATGGCAGGGCAGTGTGTCAAAGCAGTGGGTAGGGCATTGGGAAGCTGGGATGCAAGGGGGAGGTACTGTATCTCCATTAGGAGGAGTGAGATGGTATTGCCACTGTATCACTCACTTGTGAGACCCCACCTGGAGAATTGTGTCCGGTTCTGAAGGCTTTGCCTCAAAAAGGACATAGAAGGGTGGAGGCAGTCTGGAGGAGGGCAACTAAAATGGTGCAGGGGTTGCATCAGAAGCCCTATAAGATGAGACTGAGACTCAACATGTACACAGTGGAAGAGAGTAGAGTGAGAAGGGACATGATAGAGACCTACAGGTACCTCACGAGGGTAAATAGGGTGCAGGAGGTGAATCTCGTTCAAATGGGAAAGAGCGCCAGGACCAGAGGGCATTTAGAGAAGCTGGGGGTAGGTTAGGTTAAGCGGTATGACAGTGACTTTGTGCTGGATGTTGTCACTGCTCAGAATCTCTGTATCCAGGTTATTCTACAAGTAGCAAGTCATTCCAAGGTACAGTAGGCATCATCATCATCATCCCAAAATGCCCCACATGGGACTGAGATGAAAACGACCCCCACCCTTGGTGGGCAGTATGGCATCGAATGATAGTCTCATTAGGAGGACATAGGATCTGTAAAATGAAGTCAGGCAATGGTGCATCCAGCTGGTTCCCTGCTTTCATGCCAGTTGCAGTCTTGCAGTTTAATTAAGTAGTATAACATCACGAAGGTGTTTTTACAAGACATCCCTCCTAAACAGAGTATGTTAGATATACTGTCAATCCTTTCACATGTTTGTCTCATTTCATACAGATGGAGAAGTCACTGTTCTATGCACATTTTTCTTTATTATAACAAAATCAAAAATATTACATACAATCACCTCTTTAAAATAAACTGTAGGGTTAATACATTTGTAATTGCATATATCGGCCTCGGTCATTTGACAGAGATACACAGTGCAAAACATTTAGTTTCAGATTCTGTCCTATAAAATGTATGTTTACATACCTGCGCTTGATGGCTGTGCCTGATAATGTGTGATAATATTGTCAGGAACAATTCTGAACGCTACATGTCTACCCTATTAGCACTCATCTAATCATTCTGATTGATCAGGACTATGGTACTACAGTAATAGGAATACTGTACCATGTCATCTATTTCAAAATTAAGACATTTCTAAAACTGAAAACAATGCCTTATGTTAACTAATAGAGCTGAGCAAAACCAACATCCCTGGACCTGTTCAGGGACCATGGTCATGCTGGACCACCCTAAATCTCTCTAATTATAGCCTGGCTCACTGTGGAAGCCTTTTATTTATAAGCACTGCTCAGTGGGAAGCTTCACTATTGATACCTTCCATGGCTGGAGGGACAATTTTATACCTTTTCCCACAGTCAGAGGATTAGGTTTCTATGCCACACCAGACAGTGGCTCTAGGTTTAAGACAAACTGCATGGGAGGGCTCTCAGGCCACTTTATGTCCCACCACTCAGCTGCAGATACCTACTGTACTTTAATATCGAGCTAAAATCCCCAATCACCCTCTGACACTCACCTACGTGTCCCCTCCACAAATGAAAACAATGGCTAGGTACTCAGGACTGCTTGAACTCTTCTGCCTGATCCCATCGCAGGTACTTATAAGTGAATCTGCTGCCTGCTCCCTGTCTTGCTGTCATAATTTCTGTTCTGAGTCTCATGTTACCTTGAGGTACCTCGTACTGGAGACAGTAGGACACAGGCAGTAGCATTCAGAACAAGTACCTGCAGCTTGAGTGGGTTGGTGATTTGGTACCTGGGTGTCCTTAGTTGTTTTGAAAGAGGTCAAATGGATAATTGGGGGAGGGGTAGTCAGGGGTAATGTGGGAGACAGTGTTTGCAGATTTTTGGTATGGATGGATATAGAAACTGGAATCTCTGGTGTACAACATTGAAGCCAGAGGTTCTATGAGATGAGACTTTAAAGGGGAGTTCTCAGTGGGATGATGGTTATTAAATCCCCCTTGTATATGTCTGTGTGTATGTAGGGGGATACAAGGAGATTTGAGATACAGTAATCGGTGCTTTCTTTGAAAGCTCTGCCAGTTACTTGTTGGCATGCTAGGAAGATGATCAGGAGTCCTGCTCCGTGAAACTTGCATAAGGTAAAACAGGCAACATTTATGAGGTGATTTCAAATTTTAAACAAAACAAAACCAGCCCTGATCTACCCAGCTCTATTAACCAATCACATTTCATAAAAACAGTAAGTCCTTCCAAAATACATTATTTTATAATGCCCACTGTGCCTTGCTTTGGATGGACATTACTGACCAATACCACTCACTTGTTGGCACTTACACACTTGATAGGCCGGTTCTTAAAAGATTTGATACAGTATGGGAGAAGCTCCTTCAACAGTATTTATGGGGTCAAATTACAAAACCATTGTGATGTACAGGTTAGAGGTCAGAAATGTGACATCATGAAGGTAAACAAAAGACACTTCAGCAAATACTTGTGATCCATTCCTGCACTAGTTAACAAAGAGGTAGAAAAGAAACAGAGGATTACGAGCTCATCACTCTAGCATATAATAAACTGGAGAAACGGTGTGGTTCTCCTCAATGGAATGCCACTAGATTTGTCTGCATACTTGACTCAGCTACAGTATTTAGTGAATTGCTATTTTCCCATTTCTGACAAAGGCACAGCAACCGGATCAACTGCAAAAAGATACATTTATACATATCAATATGTACCATTATGTATCTACACACTGGTAACCATAATATGTTTAAAAGTGTATTCATCTCTATTGACATGTATCAAACTACATGGACAGGAGAAAACCATGGCCACATGATTCCAAACTCTTATTTAAAAAAAAAAATTTCCAGTTCTAACAATTCAAATAGACTTGTCAAAGAAATTATCCTAATAATTGGTTAACTTTGAATGCGCTAGGACTAGAAATTCTGAGCAGCATAAATATGGGATACACAATGGGCTGACTCAGAATAAACCCTTTATCTTCACATGTGAGGGGCGCAGGACAATAAATCACCAGTATCAGAGCCACAAGTGAGTTACCCAAGTTCTGCCTTCCCACAAGTGATAATAAATGTCTTATTTTGAGTTAGGTCATTCTGTGTCCAATTTATACAACGTGTTATAGACTGTAAAACTGTTAAATAAGAGGTTTTTATCAGGATTTTAACTGTTTCTGTTTGATTTCACTGCTTTGTTTTGAGTGCAGAAGATGCCATAGCAAAGTCATCAGGCATGGTTCAGACTGCTCTCCCACTGGTTT
This sequence comes from Neoceratodus forsteri, assembly GCA_016271365.2. Taxonomy (NCBI): domain Eukaryota; kingdom Metazoa; phylum Chordata; order Ceratodontiformes; family Ceratodontidae; genus Neoceratodus; species Neoceratodus forsteri. The sequence continues at coordinate 347,485,117 of CM057453.1, read as the reverse complement.
AGAGTTCCACTGGTGTCTGTCTAACGTGAAAATAACTGGCCAAAGTGAGGATAGATGACATCCTAATTTAGAATGCTTTAGCGGCTAAAATAAATAATTTATCTATAAAATGTAACTCATGCACATTGTATGAATAAATTATATTGATACTGTTTTGATTTACTGATATTTTAAAATAAGGTTGATAATTTTACGTTTGTTCAAAAAAGTACTGATAACATTTTAACTCATTGCTTAGTCGTCCAAGCTGGTGGTGCAGGCTGGTGGCATGACACAGAAACACAGAACGGTATGGACAGATAAAGATACGGAATCCATCCATTCTGCCCTGGAACCCTGATGTGGAGATGGGGGATTGATTCCCAATCTTGACTCCCTTACCTTGTGCTGGAAGGGTTTATAGTGCAATAAGGTGGCATCATGCACCGACTCCAGGGAAGGGGCCTAAGAAGCCACTACATGATCTCTTACTACAGTGAGAACAGTGGTGGCATTGAATTCAAGGGAAACCATGTGACATCAGCCACCCCCCCCATGCCCATATAAGGTGCCACTGGCATGCATAGACTGATGCTGGGGTGGTGGGAGGGACATACAGAGAGTAAAAAAGACTGGCCATTGTGAATTATGGCACCACTGCCTATCACCTTGATGCCGCTAAAAAACAATGCCCCTTCCCCCTGTTTCTTATTCAGCAGACAACAGCTGCTCCATGAAGAAACATAGAAACATAGAATTTGATGGCAGATAAGGACCGTTTGGCCCACCTAGTCTGCCCATTTCCCTACCTAATGGATATGCTGCAGATCCTAGTTAACCAACAGCCTACTTCCTCCTACCCCAACCCCTAGAATTGCCTTATGTCTGTCCCATGAATTCTTGAATTCTCCCACTGTTTTTGACTCCACCACCTCCTCAGGAAGGCCATTCCATGTATCCACAACCCTCTCCATGAAAAATACTTCCTCACATTACCTCTGAACCATCCCCCTTCTATCTTCAAATTGTGCCCCCTTGTTCTTGCACATCTCTTTTTCTGAAAGATGCTACCCTCTTGGACTTTGTTGATTCCCTTGAGGTACTTGAAAGTTTCTATCATGTCCCCCCCCTTCTCGAGGGTATACATATTATACTCCTTTATTCTCTCTTTGTATGTCTTCTGGTGCAGACCCTGCACCATTTTAGTTGCCCTCCTCTGGACAGCCTCCATCCTGTCTATGTCCTTGTGGAGATGGGGTCTCCAGAACTACATGCAGTACTCCAGATGGGGTCTCACTAACTGTCTGTACAGAGGGATAACAACTTCCTGATTTCTACTGGTGATACCTCTCCCTATGCATCCCAGTATCCCGCCAGCCCTCCTTACTGCCTTCTCACATTGCTTGCCCACATTTAGGTCATCTGCTATAACTACCCCTATGTCCCTTTCCATTTTTGTTGTTGTTAGTATCTCACCCCCCATTGTGTACTCTTCCCCTGGAGGAAGTCTTTATGTGGGTTGCTCACTGGGGTCACTCCATGAGAAGCAAGCCCCTGAGGAACTGGAAAGGTCTGGCTTGGGAGTTCACTGGCAATTAAGAGTATGCAAGGTGTTAACTGGAGCAGCAGATCATCACAGGGAAAGAGACGAAGCTAAGCATATCCAAGGTGGGATATAGAATAAATTATAAAAATAAATTAATTGTAAACTCTGTCAGCATAACGTTTAAGTCAGCATGACTCAAAGTTTAAAAAAGTTTCTATCCCTAAGGGTTCCAAAGTTAAAATTTTCAAATAAATTATCTTGATAAAGTTTTAACTTTGGAACCCTTAGGGTTAGAATCTTAATTTTATTTTTAACAAATGCATGAACTCTGAGCAACTTAATCGAAGAGCTACAGTAAATGGATATTGATGTATATATTTCTAGCCCTAACATTTCCCAAATTAGTCGAAGTACTACAATGAGACTATGCCACTAAATATCTGGCCCTGTACAGGTATTGCACTCATGCTGCCTGTGCCACATGGCCCTGCTCTGGTATACAACACTGAGACACATGGGAACATCTTTATATTTAGCTGCCATGTCAAGAGCTCATAATTATAAATCTTCTGTTTCTGTGGTGCAACCAATTGAAAGTAATTTATTATGCCGTTGAATATGTTATTGCTTCAAGTCAATGTATTTCCAATGTGTTCTTTACATCAGAGTTTAGTAACCGGTCCATCACCTTTTTAGTGGGATATGTAAGGAACAAAACAAGACAGACGGTTGATAATATAAGCAGTGTGAGGTGAAAGGCAATTAGCTGTCTGGGGTTAATGATCTCGAAGTACATTAACTCCAGATAACCAACACCTGGAGTGTCTTTATTGCTCTTATAAAATGTGTAACCTGAGAAACAATTTGAAAATAAAAATGCCAGCCTTTTTTAACAGCAAAAGCAGGCATTTTCTTATATTATTTTTTTTTTTATTTTAGTCTTTGGTAACCAGGTAAGGCCCACTAGGCACAAATGCCTGTTTTCAGGGGCGACCTGGGAGCACTGGGTGGTTAAGTGACTTGCTCAGAGTCACACAGTATGCAAGTGGAGGTTGTGAGAATCAAACTCAGATCTGGTCTGCTGGATGTATCAAGCTGGTTCACACCTCACTCCTCTAACCTCTAGGCTATACTGGGGAAAGGCAAACAAGCCCCATGATCAATCAGCTCTCTTTCACATATTCAATAGAGGGATTGTTTGTTTATTATGGAAAACAGGAATTCAGACTTCTGGATAATTCCTTTAGCAGAATGTTCACCCCCTTATTCATAACAGAAGACCTTATATGGAGCAAGGTCTCAGTTCTATCTGTGGCAGCGTAAACAGCAGAGCATGCCCTGACAAGATGGTAATGAGGATAGAACATACAAGGTCAGGCATAGCCTTACATCAACAGTTAGGCTTGCCATTGCACAAGAGGTCCTGAGACGCAAGCTGGTGTATGGGTTAATAGCCTTTCCGACAACTACTGGAGGGCTCCTCCGTAAGTGGGATGTTTGTTACAACAATATCTGCTGGTTCACCCTGGCGCTACCTAAGCTTACTCAGCGATGCACACTGTACTCCTGCCTTGGATGGTTTACACCCTCGGCTTTCCGTCAGTTTACTTCCGGCTATTTTATTAAGAATTTAATCTCATCCCAGATACTGTGGTTTATACTGTGGTTTTAGGGCAGCAGAAGGCAATTTGCCCATGTATGCTGTCCTCTCTTCTCAGTGACTGCAACTATAATGCTTGCTTTCTGTAAGGTACACAATAAATTTTCTTATAAACTCATTAAAAGTTGATTAATTGACTATGTCTTGAGGTAACTTGTCCCAAAGTCTGGTTGTTCTCGGTAAGAAGACATTATTCCTAAGGTTAGGCCTATTGACAGAACAATGTATTTGTTTTATTATGCATTCTTAAGTTATAGATGTTGTCTTTGTATTTAATATCTATCTCTGATGATAGTTCTATATCTTGTAAGAATTTACATAAAGTCAAAAGGTCACCCCTTTGACGTCTCAGGTTGAGGGGCCACAATTTAAATTTGCCTAATCTTTGATCATACGTTCTATGTTTAAGATTCAATATCTGTTTTTTAAACCGACATTGGGCTCTCTCTAAGATTTGTATGTCATGTTTTTGGCCTGGTCCCCAAACTTGTGAACAGTAATCAAAATGCGGCCTTACAAATTATTTATATAAAGGCAGCAATACTGCTTGGGATTGATCAGAGAAGGATCTTTTGATACAATTGGTCAGATGGTTTACTTTTCTGGCTACACTCCTACATTGGCTACTGTGTTTCATGTTGCTTGAAATTATAACTCTCAAGTCTCTAACTTTGTGCACCTCTGCCAGGATCTTATCATGAATCTTATACAGTTGTTTGGGGTTGTTTCTCCCAGAGTGCAGAACCACACATTTGTTATGACTGAAATTCATATTATTATTATTATTATCTGCCCATTTGATGATGTCATCTAGGTCTTTTATCATATTGGTTCGGTCTAATTTAGTATTAACCTTACCTCCTAATTTCAAGTCATCAGCAAATTTGATGAGTATATTATTACCCTTTATTTGTAAATCATGAACAAACATATTAAACATTAGTGGTCCCAGGACAGAGCCCTGGGGGACGCCACTAGTTACCTGTCCCTCTGATGATGTGTAGTCATTTACTCATACCATTTGAGTCCTGTTTGTAAGTCATGATGCTATCCATGATGTTATATTTTTGTCAACACCGATTTTATTTGGTTTGGCAGTTATTCCAGAATGCAGGAGAGTGTCAAAAGCCTTCTGGAAGTCAAATAGTATTCCATCCATTGGGTCATTCATGTCTAGGCTTCTGCTGATCTTGACATAAAAGGTCAGTAGGTTAGTAGAGCAATTTCTTTTTTGTGTGAAGCCGTGTTGTGTGCTATCTAGCAATCCCTGAATTGAAGCCATAGCTGGAGAAGAAATTTCTAATAAAAGCCACCCCCCCCCCCAATATTACCACTGCAGATTCAAAATATGACTACAGACCATGGCTTCAATATGGTGACTATTGTCAAACAACAAAACAGTGATTATTGTCAATGCTAATTATACTACTGTTCTGTTCCCTCTTGCTCTCTCCTTCCCAGGTACATTCAGTAGAATGTTCTGAACAGAAAAAAACAAAAGAATACAATGCTGAAATCACACATGTCTGACTGCATTATTAGCACATTTAACATCTGACTGTCTCTGGCTCGAGTTACATTTACAGTTAGTGTTCTGCTCCCTCCACCTTGGGTACATACCTTATACCTCATAGGCTGTGAACACAAGTCACAGAAACAAAGAACACATATACCAGTAAGATGTCATGACTGAGATGCAAGATGCTGAAAGAGTGCAGTCTGACTCTGCATTAGCCATACACTCCAACTCGCAAGTGTGTTACTTACTTTATTTCTTACCAGTACTTAGATTTACATTTGTGATCTATCACCCTTGGCTGTACCTTGTCTGTGTAAGAAGCTGATTTTATTCTGGCAGCTGCGCTACAGTGTGAGGCAGGGACAGCCGCTATTCTCCCAAATGCAGTTTGTTAATTAAAGCCACCTCTGTTTACTAATCTCCCAGTTTAGATGCCGTGGCTTCTAAATGGTGAAATATTGTATTTGCATTCATGGGTCTGTGAATGCAGTTGCAGATTTTTTCTTGTGTGAAACTTTTTTTGAAGATTTTCTGTTTAATTTAATGTGCATTTTACATTACTTTTTATTCTTTCTGTGACTGGGAAACATCAGTGTCATACTTGGATTGGTTGCTTTGTTTAGCTAGTACTTTTCTTCACTTTTTAAATTTTGATGGAAGGCATTTAGACTTCTTTACTTAAAGGGATGCTGTCAACTCCCTTAGGCCTCAAAGGGCCTCTAGCTCTGAATTTACATGGGGTGGCTGAACAATAACAACTATTCATGTCAACATTTTGTATAACTACATTTACAGGAGGAAAGAATACAGGCTATAAAGTTAAAGGGTCACTGTCAGTCCCCTTTGGTCACAAAGTGTCCCTAGTTTAAAAAACACATTTTATGAACATTCATATTCTTTTGAGATTGCTGATGTAGCTGGTAGTTTAATTTTGATACCTTTTTTAAACAAAAGTGAAAACAGACTGGCCAGCATACTGGTGTTGCCACACAAAAACATGTTTGTTTACCGTTCTTGATCATCTCCCTCTGCATCCTTCGTGGACTTGGAAACACCTCAATATAATTTAGCCATTGATGGTGCAGTGGGAGGAGAAGGGACTATTGCATCATGAGTGAATGCATTGTTTGGGATGTTCCTAATGCTAAGCAAGCATGCAATAAGAGCAGATCAAGGTTTTGCAATAAAACAAGATTTGGTATAAATTGCATGCTTTTCAGTTTTACTAACAGAGGATGCAAATAAAACAACCAGCAACATCAGTGCATTTTAGCAAAGGCAAACAATGATAAATTGTGGGTGTCAATTAGACATAATATGATGCAAAAAAGGGGACAGTGTCCCTTTAAATATTGTTTGTTCTTTCAGTTGCATTTCTTGATCTTTGGGGTTTCAGTGTACGATATTGTAGGGTGTGTGTGTGTGTGTGTGTGTGTCAGGCTTCTTAAGCAAGTAGCTGCTGTTTCAGTTGTAATTCTTGATGTCTGGGTTTGCATTGTATGATTTTGGAGCAATTTTGTTTGTGCAGGAGTGCCGTTTTTGATATTTTTTGCCATAAGATGTTTTGATTGGCATTAATTACTTTTTGATCTTCCTGAGTTCTGTGTTTTTTAATTTGTGTATTAACCTTTTGCCCTCAACAGGTTGTGCTCTGATGAATACACCCTTAGGTGCTGACTGCGCCATATTATTGAAGTCCCATGTGACAAAGTATTGGTCAGTGAGGAAGCAAAATTGGACAGACCCCATTTTATAAACATAGTGCAACGGCCTGACTGAAAATATGTGATTTGTCTCCACTTGTGAGAGGGTAAGTCCAGTCCTGCCTCATTAAATTAGAGATACTTTGTGTATTTTGAGTCAAGCCATTGAGTTTTAAATTCATACAACTTCAGTTTTAAAAGCTATAACTTCTACATCAGTTGCTTATGTGCAGGTTTACCTCATTCTCTTTGTATTTGCTTCAAGAGACCACTGGGCTGTTTGGATGTCGCCACCATTGTGAATGCAGCTCTTTGATTGGTTCTTAGGATGACATATCTAAATTCCAGATAAATGTTTACCTGGTAGTTAGGTGGTGTATTTAAATGGCATATTCTGAGTCAGATCATTGTTCAATTTTTACAAAGTATTCTTCATTGTAAAGCTTTTTAAATTGGTTATTTAATTAGGAGGATTAAACAGTTTTTGTTTACTTTCACTCCTTGCCTTTAAATGCAGCAGGGGCCATTATGATGCCATTATGCACTGCACAAGCTAATTTCCTATTGGTTAAAGGGACTCTGTCAACCCTTTTTTTCACCGTATTATTTGTAGTAGAAAACCTACATTTTATGATTGCTTCACTTCTCTAAAAGTCATTGATGATGCTGGCTGTTTTATCTGCTTCCTATTTTAGTACAACTGAAAAGCATGCTAATGTATAATCATACCAATCTTGTTTTGTTTCAGGTCTTTGATATACTCTTATTGCACACTTTCTGAACATTAGGAATATCCCCAAAAAGTGAAGCCACTCATGATGCAACAGTCTGCTCTTCTCCCACTGCATTACAAATAGAATAGCATATGGGGGCCCATACACAGCAAGGCTATTCTTCCACCAAGTGGTTACCATGACAACAAGGACCTTGACAGTGAAGCTTGGGAGGTTCCTCTGTCATCTTGGTAACCACGACGTGTAAGACTAGCCCTGTTGTGTATTAGGGCTCCCATACACTACTTTATATGGTGTATGTTAAAAAAACAAAAGCACAATTACTCACTTTTTGTGGTTACAGCAGTCAGCCTTTGCCCTACGCCGTCTGCAGTACACTGCCATCTGCCCACCGGCCAGCTTGTTCACCTCTTCTTTCCCGGCAATGCTTCAACTGCCTGCTGCTCTCTGAACTGCACCCCTCAACTGTATACCATATACTGTACTTTTACTTCATTTTACTTTTACTTGCTTTAACAAATGCTACTGACTGTGCGCTTCACTCTGGTGTGAGCGGCAATAGCACAAATGTGGAACAGCAGATTGGGACACTTGTGATGTAGCTACTATAGCAGAATGAAAAGTCACTCTGCTGTAGTAGTTACATCACTCAGGAAAGAGGCAGTGGGAGTTGGTTACAGACTGTAAACAAACATGTTTTTGTTTGGTAATACCAATATAGTAGACAGTCTGTTTTTCATTTTAAAAGAGGAAAAAGGGATCAGAATCAAACTACCAGCTTCTTCAGCAATCTGTACAGAATTTGACCAATCATGACATTTCTTTTTTAAACTATAGACACTTAGGCCAAAGAGAGTTGATAGTGTCCTTTTAACAGTTCCTTCGTTACCCATCAAAAGTGAAAATAAATAGGGATGATGCACCCAACATTAAGATAAATTATGTATCTTCATTTTAGATTCATCATAGGCTGGTTATGTTTGACTTTTATTTGCATTGTATAAATTTGTTTATTGCACCATCTAACCTACAGATAAACCTTTTTATATAATATACAGTAGCATTTTTTCACTTAGATGAAAATGCTGTCAAAGGCATAGAATCCTAGCTAGCTCGATACGTTTTGTTTACGTTTTGCTAGTAAGGTACATACTCTTGTTTATCTTGCTAGTGGGGTACCTTACTCTGTACCCGCACCGAGTGTTTGCCTCACGCTCTGCTCAATCGTGCAGCAGTCACGAGTTCTACAATCTTTTTTAAAGCACTAAAGTAGGTTGTATAAACCAGATGTCTGATGGGTGGCTCTCAGATATAATTTTTATCTTCATTTGTGGACTGTGCCCTCTCGAATCCTCACTTGTAGCTTCGCCACTTATGAGGGTCAAGAGGTCAATAATCACTCATAATGATGAAAGGATATGTGATAGCCACCCATCAGATAACCCCTATATTTAGAGGTTAGATATGTTACAATTACTATCACTGACCATAGATTGAGAACAGAATCAATAAATGATTCTGCTGCTCTGCAAAGTAACTTCAGGTCACTAGAAAGCTGGTTCTCCAATAACAAACTGGTCTTCGATTACAAAATAACAAAGATCATGCTCTTCTCTAGTCTGCCACAGAACAAGAAAGTTCCACTGTTTGTCATTCGAAATGCCCAGGGACAATACCTTAAAAGGTGGAGCTCTTTCAGTACCCTGGACTAACTGTGGATGACATCTTGGGCCAGATTCTTAAAACACTTAGACTGACACAAGGGACTTGTGTCAGAAGAGTCTGACGCAAGTGGAGACTTGCATCACAACTTGTGTCAAACATGATTCTGTAAAGCAGTCTGTGTCAAATCTAATGCAGCTGTGCCAAAGCTCCCTTGCACCAAGGTTGCGGCAAGCAACCAGGTGTGCCAGGTCGCAAGGGGGCTTGCACCACTGTGGTGCTGCAACATCCCCTTTATTGGGATTCTGCAAGCCCTGCCATGGATGCAGCAAGGGGCAGCACTTAGACCAGCCAGGAAGTGGTCTAAGTGACTTTTACCAGTGGGAGGGGCTCTGTCAATGGGCTTCCCAGGGCAGAAGGGGCAGGGAGGTGGCATGGGGAGTCAGGAGTCAGCTGGGTATCACAGTGAGTGATGTGGCACCCAGCAGGATGCATTTGCAGGGTACTGTACTACAGTACACATCCCTGGTGGTCTAGCAGTCCCACCCCCACCCAAAAATCCCTCATTGTACATAGTAATATTTCCCTGGTGGCTAATGGTCCCACCCCCCACCCCATCATCCCCAATGTATGCCTTAATACACAATTGGAGGGGAGGTAGTAACAATAACAAAAATGGAAAGGGACCTGAGAGTAATCATATCAGATCACTTAAAGGTTAGCAAGCAATGTGAGAAAGCAGTAAGGATAGCTGGAGGGACATTGGGATGTACAGGGAGAGGCATCACCAGTAGAAAACAGGAAGTTGTTATCCTTCTGTACAGACAGTTGGTGAGACCCCATCTGGAGTACTGCATCCAGTTCTGGAGACCCCATCTCCACAAGAACATAGACAGGATGGAGGCAGTCCAGAGGAGGGCAACTAAAATGGTGCAGGGTCTGCAACAGAAGCCATACGTGGAGAGACTAAAGGAGCATGATATGTATATCCTTGAGGAAGGGGGGGCATGATGGAAACTTTTAAGTACCTCAAGGGAATCAACAATGTCCAAGAGGGTAGCATCTTTCAGGAAAAAAAATGTGCAAGAACAAGGGGACACAATTTGAAGATAGAGGTGGGACGGCTCAGAAGCAATGTGAGGAAGTATTTTTTCACAGAGAGGGTGGTGGATGCATGGAACGGCCTTCCTGAGGAGGTTGTGGGGTCAAAAACAGTGGGGGAATTCAAGAATGCATGGGACAGACATAAGGTAATTCTTGTTGGGGGTAGGAAGAAATTGACTGTTGGTTAACTAGGATCTGCAGCTTATCCTGTAGGTAGGGAAATGGGCAGACTAGGTGGGCCAAGCGGTCCTTATCTGCCATCAAAGTCTATGTCTCTATTTCCCTGGTGGCTAGTGGTCCCACCCCCCACCCAGTCATCCCTTGTTGTATGAATTAATATCTCCCTGGTGGTCTAGTGAACCCCCAGCAGGTAGTGCCCCTCTACCCTGCTCCCTCCCATACGGACACTGAGCCAGTGCCCAGCACAGCCCTCTCTCTCCAACATGGCTGGCTGCCAACTGAGCTCAAACTGAGCATGTACTGTATACAGTACACACCCAGTGTGAGCTCAGTCAGCAGCCAGCCATGGTGCAGAGAGGAGGGCTGTGCTGGGCACAGGCTAGGTATCGGGATGGAGGAGCAGGGTGGAGGGGCACCACCTAGTGGCATAACCATACATACTTATTGTATGCCTGTGTGTACAGAAAAAATCCAGCAAAAATCCCTTTTTTATTCCTTTTTTTCCATGTTGGTACTGATTCCCAAACCCTGGTCCTCCAGTCCTTGGCACCGGGGGGGGGGGGTCTTGGACTCCACTCCACAATGATTGTAGTCAGACATGCTGGCACTGGCCAGTTCCGCCATCTGGCAGAGCAGTTGGACAGTTTTGTCCACGTATGTCTTTGCTCCACCAACCACTAGCGGTAGTTTTCCTGCCTGCTGCTCACTCAGAGCCAGTTATATAAATCTGAAAGTGAACACCACCATTTTGCTACAGCCACTGCAAGAGACTAGAGAGAGTCTTCTGCTCATCGTCTGGTGTGAGACGGAGTCGAGACTCATCCGGTCCGGTCTGACATCACGATTGACTGTGTCTGTGTCTTCAAGAAGCTGGCCAGCACTGTATGCAAAAATGCAAGCAGAAGAACTTGCAGCATCGAAGTGGAGGTGAAGCAGAGAAACTGCCAGTACAGTGCCGCTGGTTGAGGTAAGGTTAGGCCGCCCTCCCTTGCCCCGAGCCCCCCTGAGTCCCTGCCTGCTGGTTTGTGTCTCCTCCAGCTCTGTCTCTCTTCAGCTGAGCTCCCCCACATTGTTATATTCTATCTCTTGGCCTGCTCATTCCCAGCCCAGTCTCAGGGTCCCCCTTGATTGACTGCCCCTCATTGAGTTGACTTGAAGTTGAGTGTTAAAAAACTTCAACGTCTTGGCCCTGCCTCACATCCTCTGATTGTTTTGCATTTTTGGCAGTTGGCAGAGCACAGCCAGGTAGCTAATAGTCTGTGATCTTCTTGTTCTTAAACAAAGAAGATCTATCTGTGTGAGTGGCTGGGAAGGGAAATGTTACAGCACTCCTTCATTTTTGTTTTAAAGCTTGTTAACTTTGACGGACTGCAGCTTACGTGGTAATAAGGTATTAAAATTAATTTGTGGGTCTGACTCTGTGAAGTTGCCTGTTACATGGGAGGAACAAAGGGAAAAGGCAAGTGGGGCATCGTGGTGGTGGTCTGGATGGGAAAATGGCTTGAAGTTGTTGTGGTGATTGGGATTATCATGGGACAGAGGGAACAAAGTTCAGTGTGGTATCCTTGGTTTCATTCAGTTGGCCCTGTACAAAGCCGGACCCCAGGTATTACTTCAGCCATCAGGAAGGGTGCCCTTGGAAGGAGGCCCATAATACAGCCCTCAAGTGATCTGTTTGAACAGTGTACCCCCCCCCCCGAACTGTTTCCTCCTCAGAGATGTAGTTACATCTATGGTGCTGGGACAAAAATCTACCTAAAAACTAATGACTACCTCTGACCTGGGTGAGATAAACCCTTTTTTTTATTTTATCAGGTTCCAGTGACTGTTAACTGTGCATGTGAAACTTAATTTACTGTATTTAATGAAATGTACCATGGTACAAATGGGGGGTGTGTCTTTTAATATAAATTTATGACACCATTGTGTTTTGGGAATGGCTATTTAGACCATTGATGCTGTTAAATTACGGTTTTGCCATTGTTAGTCTAGTGTAAAGATATGTGACCCCCCTCATTTGAACTGTTTCCTCCTTGGAGGTGTGAGTCTTACAGGGACTGCAGACTTATGGACTCCCTCTCATGTTATTGGGTGAAATCAACCCTTTTGCTCTCTTTTGTTAAAACAAGTTAAAGTGACTTTGAACTTTACCTAAAGGAAGTTTGCACTAATTGCCTTGCATGGCGGTGCAGACTTGGGGGTTGGGGGGGTGTTGATCCTCTGTGTACAATGTTTGCACAGTGCTGCAATATCCACTGTTAGAATTTGTGCTAATTTTCAGTGTTGTAATATCAACTGTAAGAGTTTGCACTAACCTATGCTTTTTGTTACAGGCAGCTTTAAAGCAGTACTTACTGTTGGAGGGTTGCCAGCCACTGTTGGAGATAATGGTTTAAAGTAGTACCTACTGTTGGAGGTTTGCTGGCCACTGTTAGAGATAATGGTTTAAAGCAGTCTGGCCATTGATGACTTACTGCTTTGGATAATGCCACTGTAAATTTCTTGTAATCTGTGATCATGTTTCTGCACATTTAAGCAGCTGGACAGAGTTCATGCAGTATCAGGCAGTATGGGGACTGGGACACCACCCCCTGTTAGCCAGGCAATCTGTTCGGGGCAATGCAGGTAGTTGGGTCACCAGGGAAAAGGTTTTGGAGATTAGCCAGCTTAGGTTTAGTGGTATAGAAGAGGGGAGTTTTCCAACACTGTGGTGGTGTGCCCAGCACAGCATGCTATGCTGAGCAATGAGGGAATGTGCATACCTCCCTATGTAGCCTGACAGGTAGCTGTGGTAAATGCTCACCGGGATCAGTGAGCAATTAAGTGGGGGGTGAAATGTAACCCACTCATTGGGGAGGTTCCAGATTCTAGCCCCATTTAACTTTTCTTCATGTGTCCACTTCAGCCCAGGCAAAATAAGGGTTAATGCCACGGTGCTCTCGGGTTGAGCTCCCTGTGGGTCGGGGGGATCACCGTAGAGTGCCAGGGGGATTTAACCACAATTGGCCACAAAATGCACCAGAATGCAACAAAAATGCAAACATTTTCTGGGGGCCTAGGTGGTCCCCAGGCCCCCAGCTTATTCCAGGACTATTATATATTTCTTAAACAGTTTAAATGGCCTTCAATGCTTAGTTACTAAGCACTCATCATTTTCATAAGTGCTTAGTACCTAACTGTATGCCTGCACTGCAACAGTGAGTGCCAAGATGAAACTATGCAGCCACCAGGGACCAGAACAATGGTACTGGTATGTAAAAAGGCTATGGTAGAGGGGTACTGTATACTCCAACAATTGGCCCCAAAATACACCATAAAGCATCAAGAATGCCAAAATTTACCCACGGCCAACTGGGTGGCATTGTTGACTTGTGCGTACACTTTTTAAAAGGCTGGTTACTCCCCTGGCACTACCTGTCCAGGGGGGGGGGGTTCCACTAGACCACCAGGAAGATATTAATTCATACAACAAGGGATGATTGGGTGGGGGGTGGGGCAGCCAGCCACCAGGGAAATATTAAGACATACATCAGGGGATGATCGGGTAGGGGGCTGGGACCAGTAGCCACCAGAAAAATATTACTACATACAATGAGGGATGATCATGTAGGGGGTGGGACCCCAGGCCACCAGGGATGTATACTGTAGTACATTACAGTACACTGAAAATGCACCCCGCTGGATGGCACATCACTCACTGTGATACCCAGCAGACCCCTAGCTCCCCCTATGCCACCTCCCATGCCCATTCTCCAGCCAGCCCCCTCCTGTCCAGCAGCTTCACCCCCCCCACCACCATCCTGGTCCTGCTAGCATTGCACCAGGTGGGGGCCAGAATCCCTGCTGCAATTCCCACAGGAGCGCCAACTGTTTGGAGTGGTGGGCGACATGTGGCAAACCTGGGGAGTTTGGTGCCAGGACCCTATTTTTTATAGAATCAGGAGCAGGGCCCCTGGCACTCCCAGGGTTTGCTGCAGCCCTAGATCACCACAAATTGCGATGATCTAAGGGCTCGTTGAGAATTGGGCCCCTTATCATTTGTCCCTATGTTGACAATCTAGTGGCCATAGCTAACAGAAGACTGGGCACCCTGTACCGTAACTAGAACAAACCCACTGGGGATGCAAGACATCTGATTGTAGCCAGCTCCATTCTGTCACTTATAGATTATGGCCTCCCTGTCTATGTAGCTGCCTGTGACATGATGCAAAATAGAATGAATCTGATCTGTAATAAGGCATGGCACTTTGTACTTGGTGCAGATAATGGCCTTAATGAAAGATGGGATTTGAAACCTTTTTTAAAATATGGTTAAATGGGCGACTATTTTTTAGAAGCAGAACCATTATATGTGTGCATATAGATCTCAAAAAATTAATCTATCAGATTATTTAAAATTGTTTTGTGTTATCTCTCCCTTTATTTTAGATTTCAGTTATTTCCAGTGCAGTTGGCCTTATGTGAACAATTCTCTCACAAACAAAGGAACAGAATAAGAATTAATAGTGGGCTAACAAGAAATATGGAGATTCATTTTTTTATTGGCATAGTATACGTTATTCAAACATGTTTAGTTTTAGCCCATCTGAAATGAATTTGATTGTTCAATAATGAAATCATCCTTCTTTGAGAAATATCTGAATCAGCTTTTTATTTTGTTGAATAATAATACAAATATTGAGTTGGTGTATCCCTTATTTAGGAGATCCCACACATATGTAAAATGATTTAAAACATTTAACTTCAAAAGCTTTTTTGGATATTTTGCTTTTCAGAATGGGGCCTTTTTTCCTGCTATGAAATGTGGAGGTCATATTTCACTAATTTGTATACTTTGTTATGAGGAGTGCTGCTGTTGTTGTTTTTATACAAAGAAAAGACTGTTTAAAAAGAATGGTCAAAATGTTTGTATGAAATTAGTGTAATTTTTGTAGTGATCACTTTATGTAATGAATGTTGGGTCACTTTTCATTATGATGTCATGCACCCTTGATTGTATAAAAGGTGTAGTTTTTTCACTTTGGTTCATGCCCCCTTGAAGGCTTGTAGCCGAGGCGCTAGAGGCTCCCACTGTGGCTTAATAAATCAACAATCCAGTTGAATCAATCTGGTCTGTGTTTCATTGGAGCGCTTTTATTTCGGGACTTTTTGATTTAATGGTTTGGCAAACCTTATTATTAGTGAACCTACCCAAGACTGGAGCACAGCATTCTCTCTATGGACTTTTCTGTCTATGCAGCTGCCTGTGACATGATGCAGCATGGAATGAATCTGATCTGTAATAAGGCGTGCCGCTTTGTACTTGGTGCAGATAACTGCACTCATAGTTGAACCCTTTACGCACTCACTCACTGACTGCCTTTACCCTGCAGAATAAAGTTCCAGACCTGTTTGCTAGCCAAAAGGGTGCTCCTGGGCCAAACACACCCTGCTTTAACAAACTGTTTCTAAACCATCTCCGACCAACACACCACCAGGAACATGGCCAGGAGTGCCCCTAAGTCTACTTTCCGGTGTACTCAGCTGGCCAAACGGTCATTTGCAGTCAGGGCTGCTAACTGGTTAAACAAACTGCCTGATTCTCTGCTGACTCTCCCCAAGATTAATCAGTTTAAGAGATCTTTGTGGTCTCCCCTTGCAGTCCATTGCAACTGTAACTGTTAAACTGTTTTATTCGGTTTCTGTCTGTACATATCCTGTGACTTTTTATACAATGATCTGTATGGATTTTTTTCAGAACTGTATGTAATTGATCTGTCTTAAGTGCTTTGAGCCTGACTTGGCTGCATTTCCTCTGGAACTGCTTATTGTACTTGTTATGTTTTTGTGACTGTATTTGACATGGAACCTTTGCAAATAAGCACCATGTGCTCAAAGGTAGTCTCCAAAGTTTTCAATAAAAAATAAATAAATAAAGTGAGACAGGAGCATTCACAGTGCTGACAATATTTCAGTTGTCCTGTGCTCCCCTGAAACCAACTACTGAACTCAACCAGAAACAGTTAGATTTTCACACAACAGCTGACTTAAAGGTTATAACTCTTAAGCTGTTATACATATAGAATAAATGATAGGAAAGTGGTAGTGGACGAGTAAAATAATTCCATCAAGTTGGTTAAATCCCAAGGCCAAAGGCTATATGGTCCTGTTAAATTATCTGACCCATAAGATGGAATTATTTCACAAGTACCCACCACTAAACCTTAAATTCTCATCTCTGCCTTCCCACCCTTGAGGGCAGACGCCTATTTCATCTACAGATTCTGGTTTGCTTTTCTCCCCTGCTGTCTTAATTGTCCCCTTGTCCACTACCTATGGTCTTACTCTCTTAGAAACTCTGGCTATTGTATCTCTTCTACTCTAAGCCCTCTACTAGTCAGATGGTCTTCTACAGGTTCCCCCTTCTCTGGTCTAACCTCCCCTCCCCTTTTACCCTGAAAGCTCTGCTCCATGAGCATGTTACCCACACTTGTTGTCATACTTAACCCTGTTTCTGCTATCCCGTCAGCCCTTCCCCCCCCCACCATTCTTGGAGGTTGCCCATTTTCCCAGTGGGTTGTACTTTTATTTCTTGGAGCCATATTAACCACAGTTACTGTTTTGAAAACTGTTGATTGTACATCGTACCCACTGTGTTCTCTCCTGTTGCCAATTTGTTTTTTGCCTGTTGCACTCCACAGTTCCTGTACTGTTGACCCTTTTTTCTGATGACAATTGTAATTCCATGTTTACCTTCACTACGCCCCCTCCCCCACCTCCAGGATACATCTGGAACAAACTATCTCAGCTCACTATGATGTTTCTTGAAAAATAATGTCAAATAAATAAATAAGTACATTAAACCAACACCTTGCATCTCACTCTACTCAGGATTTACTGCTCTCTCTTTTCACACCCTCGGAGCATTCTATGACTTCAGTTACATTATGCTGGACCATTCCGATGAATAGCATGGAATGGTGCAACTGTTTTGATGGAATGTCTGTGAAACATGAAAAGAAAGAACAGTAGCTGTGTAGGAACACAATGTAGATTTGAAGATACTACAAAGCAACAGCAGATTATTAATATATCAAAAGATGGCCAAATCATACCCAAATACATGGCAGGCATGGAAAGGAAAACAGTAGTTTGACCCATACTACAAGCAGTTACTGTTTTGAAAAACGCTGACTGTACATCATACCCACTGTGTTCTCTCCTTTTGTCAGTTTTATTTTTTGCCTGTTAAACTCCATAGTTCCAGTACTGTTGACTCATTTTTCTGATGACAATTGTAATTCCATGTTTACTGTTACTACACCCTTCCCCCATCCCCAGGATGCATCTCGATTATTTATAAAAAGATGGGCAAATCATATCCGAATGCATGGCAGGCATGGAAAAGAAAACAGTAGGGTATTAAACTTAAAAACTATCTCCTATCACCTTTAACTTAGGAAGAGTGCTCAGAGTTGTGTGTGTGTGGGGGGGGGAGGGGGAAGTTGGCCACTGGAGGATAGGAAGGGAGGAGGAAAAGGAGGATTCCTGTACACTAAGAAAGGATAGTACTGGAGTTGTGGTGCTGGGTGGGACCTACATTGTTATGGGAAGGAAGGAAGGGGACTTGCATTATTAGGGGGAGGACGAAGGGAGTGATGTGATGGAGCTGCTAGACACCAGGGGGTGATGTTACTGGGACGGGCGAAGAAGGAAAGTGCCTATGGACACCAGGAAATGTTTGAAAAGTGAGGGTTGCTGGGTGGGAGTGGGTACTCCTGGACAACACAAACTATTGGAAACATGGCAGGGTATTCTGCTAGACACCAGGGACTACTTACTCCATAGATGCAGCACTACAGTACATAGTGCCAGATCTGTGAGCATATGGGGAGACAGCATGTCTTAGCATCCGGACTAGTAATCAGCGCTGCAACACACTCATGGGGGCGGACTGCTCACCAACAGGATGCACTGCCCAAATTGAGTATCACAATATTTGAGGTGGCATGATGGGGAAGGTACAAAGTGCATGTTTTACAACCCACCCAAGTGCAACTCAGAACTGGGCCTTGGCTCTTCTGATGGCTTCTCACTGTATATCCCCCCCCATTGTCCTTGGTGGCATCTCAACTGGCCCATCTTTGATCTATGTTCTGACTGGCTTATATGATTGGTAATTGTTCTAAAGTTCTGAACGCCTCCTCTTGGAGTGGTCTTCTGAGATTTAAGAACTCTAGTAAGTTTAAGCAGATTCCTCGGTCAAAGGGGTTGTGGAACTGTCCCTGGCCATCCTTGAGGTAGCTGTATTTCTGCAGATTGAGGCGTTCATTTGTTGTCATGTTGAATGCTGCCATGTAAACCTACAACAACAAATCAGATAAAACAGATGCACATTAAAAAACAGTTGAGGTGAAAAACTCATATCACTGATAAACCTTGAAAGTGAATTTTATGACTGGCCTTGCAGGTCTCCCTGTATATCCAGGGCCACCCACAGCTGCCGTGCTGCCACTATCATGAACAAACCGAAGAAGTGCGCATTAGGATAATGGTGCTCTTGTTAAAACACAAACAAGTACTCTCAGGAACAAGGCACTACTACATCAGCATTTAAAGACCGAAAGGACTAATACTTCAGCTTAAAGTATATTTGTTCTTGCCTTGTTCTTGAGAGTGCTTGTTTCTGCTACCACTACCTTTGGAGAACTGTGGTGTCTGGTATACCTGAACAATGGGGACAAGTTTTGCAGGCACTCCAAACCATCAAGCCACATGGGGTCTTAACGCACGGTGAGATCTTGTGAAAGACAATACCCCAATACACTGTACACAGTAATTACCATGCAAATGCAACCCTCCATGAGGCAGCATGGTAACCAACCTGTATCAGTGCCCTAGCTGTGGGCAGGCATGACCCAGGGAACTCCCATGTCTAGGGGTATATAATATAACTACTTGCTGGGGGCCCCTTACTCACAGCAATGCTGGGCAGCTTGACTGCTTGTAGGAGTTGGTGGACTTGGGCACTTCGGACAAAGAACAAAACACGCTGGACCACTGAACTTTAATGTACAGTTTGAAATCACAGGCCCAAAGATCCTAGTTATTGGCTTATACACATTTCATTATAGTAACTTTGTTTTCCTGGGTATTCATTTCAACCCTTGTCTTAAATAGCCCTGTATGCTAGCTGCAGAGCAACCACCTGGCGCTTTCTACCCCTTCTGGCTTCCAGCAGTTCTCCCTCACAGCGTGGCTCTCTCTATCCTTTTTGCTTTTTCACTATGGATGGTGATTATCAGTGGCCTACCTGTACATTGCGGGCAACATGGGGCCCAGGGATAACCTATCCCCCTTTGGTGCCGAATCCTGGCTTCTCTGCCCTTTGTCTATTGACACTAACTTCACAAATGGCCCATTGCTCAGCATAGATTGTGGTACAACAATAAAGTGTCCGAAATTATCAGGGTCAACTCACAACTTGCATTGGAGGCCAGCCTTGCCTCTGGGCATCACTCATACCAGTTCCTTGGTGTATGCTGGGGTGCATCCTATTACCCAACCCACTGAGATAACTTTCTGGAGGCTAGGCCGTGGGTACCTCTAACATTGTCCAGGGATTCCCACTTCCCACACACTTCACAGAGAAGCACTTCCCACCTGTCTCCTGCTGTCTCTATGTGGTACCTGCTTCACCAATTGTTTGGGTGCTCGATGGTCTCAGGATGCAAGTCCCCACTGTCACCCCTCTTCTGGGATGCCCAAGATGACTCTTCAGGGGAACCCATCTCAGGCCCGATAGCCACAGGGAGATATGTCTTTAGGGAACACCTTCTCTTGTTCCTTCACCCTACCAGTGGTCCCTATAAACTCCCAAACTATGGACAATTCCCCCAGCTCTTCATCTGCTAGTCCCTATGGTACAGGATGCATCTTTGGTGCCCAAGGTCCCTCCCCATGTCTTCTAGGGTCTCTCTCAATGTCATCTGACACCCCTGCCTAGGTAAGGTATTCCGGATCTCACGCCACTCCAGAGAGTTTGAGAGTGGCAGGCAAGACACCCATGCTTCCAGCTGGGAGCATGCCCTGGGTGTCTTCTCTGCCCCTGACATGAGTTCTGCAGCTAGCCACTTGGTGGACGTGGCATATGCCCACCCATGCTGAGCAATGCAGGAGTACCATTGACACCCAGCATCTTCCTGGTGGTGCCTGCAGCTTTCCTCTAATCCACACCCACACATTGGGTGTCCCAGCCAGCCCCTCACTGGTGTCCTTGGGGTACCTTTTCTACAAGGGTACCTGGAGTGCTGGTGCTCCCTGCCAGCTTACTGGTACCACCATTCCCCAAGGGCTTCCCTCCAAAGGGCCCTGCATCAATCGCTAACCTTCATATCTCGATGACACACTATCTGTATACTACCTGAATCTTCTGCCACATCAGCTTCCCCTATAGAGGATGTTGTCAGGGCACCACTCCCCATTTGCAACATATGGTAACAACCACCTCCCTCCACTGTAAGGTGGGGGGGGGGATTTGTACACAAATAACAATGAGAAATTATAAGGGAAGGGCAGAAACAGGTTGAAAATTAGAAAGATGGTCCAAGTTTTGGCAACTGTAGTTTAACGCCAAAAAGTACAAGGTTATGCACTTAAGGAAGACACAAAAGGGCTTGCACAAGGAAGGGGTGCACTTGGTAAAATTCAATACTCCAAAAACTTCATAACCAGGCATTCACCCACTGCTAGATAAACACTGATGCTGCAGTATTAATATAGAATATAGAATAATCCGGTGGTGGGTGAGTGCCTGGTTATGAAGTTTTTGAAGTTTTGCACTTAATAATGAGAAATCTCAGAAATGAACATTGTGTGTGTGTGTGTGTGTGTGGGGGGGGGGGGAGCTAGAAGAGACCAAATCTCTCGCCAAGGGTGGCGAGCTCCATATCATGGGGGATTTTAATCTAAACTGGCTATCTAACACCACCTACAAGTTCTGTAATCAAGCTGCTGCCCTAAACCTCTCGTAACTAATTGCTGAACCCACTTGAATGAACAAGAAGCGGAAAAATCACTCCCTTCTGGACTGGGCCCTCACCTCCCACCATCACCACATAATTGCCTCCGTCACCCTACCTGACTCTTTAAGTGATCTCCATATGATCTACTTAATCTGAAAAATTTTCCGGCCAAAAGCTTTCCCTCCCAGGACTATCCTCTCAAGGTCATTCAAATCCCTTGACCTTGCCTCGCTCAGAAACACACTGTCAGCCACTGATTGGTCCCCCATCCACAGGGCCTCGTCTATCAATGACACATGGCTTTATTTCAAACCCAGGTTCTTAGCTGCATGGGACATTAATGCACCTCTCAGACGGTCCTGGGTGAGGGGAGCCCACTTGCCGTGGATCACTGCTGACATCTTGTCCCTCACTAGAGCCAGAGACCAGGCATGGAAGTCTTTCAAGGACTCTAGCTCCGCTGTTTACCACACTAAATATCGATCCTTACGCAACACCTGCACTAGGTAAATCAGGCAGGCTAAGGCATCCTACTTCAAACACTCCTTCCAGGCTAACATTAACCAACCATCAAATTCTGGAAAGTGGTCAAATCCCTCTTCTCACCACCCTCTCAACCACCCACGCCTGTGTTAAACATAGGTGGTACCATAGTAACAGACCCTCTATCAGTAGCTACGGAATTTAATTCCTATTTTACATGTTGTACCTCGGCACTGCTGTCTGCACTCCCCCTTCACAACTTATACCCTCACTGCAGCCCCCCCCCGCTCAAACCCATTCACCATCTGCCCCCTCCTTCACCTTCTGCCATGTCTCTCCCATGGAGGTTTTAAAAACCTTGATCTCCCATAACCCTGACAAAGGCAGATGCCCCACTGGGCTGGATTCCAAGATGGTCTACTTAGCTGCTCCTGCAATTGCTGCCCCCTGGCCAACTTATACAATCTCTCCTTTTCCCTAGCTTCAGCTCCCTTGGAATGGAAACATGCTATTGTCATCCCTCTCCCGAAGGGAAGTGACTCCTCTGTCCCTGGAAACTACCGCCCTATTTCCCTCCTCCTCATTCTGACAAAGATTCAAGAGAAACTAGTTCTCTCACAGCTCTCCTTATTTCTCAACTCCTTCTCCTTCTTCTCTCCCTACCAGTCTGGCTTCAGGAAGGCCAACTCCACAACCACCTCACTCCTACAGATCACGGACTCCACCTTGGATGGCATCGACAAGGGCTACATCACCTCTGCTATTTTCATCGACCTGGCCAAGGCATTCAACTTGGTGTCACATGCCCTCCTGCTAGGTAAGCTCTCCATTGCTGGGCTATCTGCCAAGGCCACCTATTGGTTCCACTCCTACCGGGTGGGCTGATCCCAATCCGTCAAAATCGGTGGTTCCACCTCTCCCTCCCACCCAGTTACCATGGAGTTCCACAAGGCTCTGTCTTTGGCCCCTTACTATTTTCCACATTCCTCAATGACCTGCCCATCAACTGCCCATACACATCCATTCACATGTATGCAGATGACATGGTCTTGTATGCTTCCAGCCCTACAACTGCTGATGTAGCGACCAAGTTGCAGCTGGACTTTAACAAAGTCCAGCACTGGTTTTGTGCAAATCAGCTATTCCTCTCCATGGCCTTCAGCACAAGGCAGAGACTTTGTAGGGTAAAATCCACCCCTCCTTCCACCCTGGATGGGACTATTCTGAAGGATGCTCCTCCTCCTTTACATATCTCAGGGTCTGGCTGGACCAGCACCTCAACTTTTCTGCACACATCGATGCTATCCACAAAAAAACTTCACCCCAGACTGCATGCTCTCTACTGCAATTGTGGCTGCATCCCCCTACCAGCTCATAGGGCTCTTGTACAGAAAATGAATCTCCCCCTCTTCGACTATGGGGACGTAGTTTACAGTGCCACTCCCAAGTCCAACCTAGCCAGACTTGACCCCCTTTTCCACTCCTTCTGCTGTTTTGCCACTGACAGCCAGTCCTCCTTACACCACTGCAACCTCTATCAGTCCCTAAATCTGTTCTTGCTCCACGGCTGCCGGCAGGCCCACTACGCCAAGCTCACAGCAAAGTACTGGTCCCAGTCCTTGCCTCTGTACTTCGAGGCTGTACTTGCATCCCATACCCCTCCAATGTACTCCCTGAGAAAAGCTGACACCCAGCTCTTGTCAGTTCCACGTATGTCCTCGTCATCAGGGTAAGTGGCCTTCAGATACCACATGCCCAAATTATGGAACTCCCTCCCTGAAAGCACCCAGTTAACTACCCCCTCCCAGAACCTCATTTGCCTATTAATTGAGTACTACTCCACACCATGTACGTGTGGCTAGAAGTGTCCGACTTCGCTACTTCACTCTGGACACTGCACCAGCCTGCTGTCAACTCTGTTCACTAATTCTGCCTGGATTGTCTTCAACGTAATTCTTCTTTCAAGTGTTGCTAAGAGCTTATTTATGTATAAAACTATTTTAACACATTGCTTAGCTATGTCTCTGTATAGTCCTACATAACATGTTCCAATTTCTTACTCTGTGAATGCATTCAGCTTTCTCAAGTTTACTTGATGTATGTATTTTGGCTGTTTCCATGTTCCCTCTCCCCCAGGATGCACCTGGAATTGAGCAGTACTCTATTCAGTGTGCCCTACTGGTAAAGCTTTAAATAAATAAATAAATAAAACAGAGAAGAGGGACCTGGGAGTTATAATAACGGACAGCCTCAAGACCTTAACCCAATGTAACAAGAAATATAGGAAAGCCAGCAGGATGCTGGGTGCATTGGGAGGGCCTTTTCAAGAAGGACTAAGGAAATCATTCCACCCCTATCCAGGTCCTTCATGAGGCAGCACTTTGAGCAATGTGCACCATTCTGGAACTCTCACCAAAAAAGGACAAGGACCACCAGGATGCAGCCCAAAAGAGAGTGACCAAACTTATTCAAAGACAGCAGGGAAGGATGTATGAGGGAAGACTAGTTGACCTCAACATGTACCACCTAGAGGTTAGGAGGGAGAGACAGAAAGAGGAGACATGATTGAAAAGGTCAAGTATCTGAGGGGCATAAACCAGGTGGATGACCAGAAACTGTTTAGGCTTAATGATAGATCCATTACCCTTACCTATCTACCCTTGACATTTTCACCTGTGTCCCAGATGAATATGTAACCCCCCTACAAATGGGGGTTCCCAAAAAGTCTTCCTTGAGCTTGCCTAAATGTTCACTGCCAGGCTGGTGTCCTGTGTTTTAGCAATTTAAATGTGATTACTAGAGCCTGTATAGCCTATGTGTACTGTCTCTTTAAGAGCTGCCTGATTGCAGCCTAAGTAATGTGAGAGGGAGTTCTGCTGAAAGATGTAACTATTTGCTGAAAATCATTTAGAGTGATAATGATAATGTAGTTTGTCTAACCTGCCTTCTTTATAGCAAGGACTGTTTTGTTTGTATCCACTATCTTGGTCCTGGACTGCAAATTGGACCAATCAGTTCTGGTGGGACCTAAAATGTAGCCAGACTACAGGAGCTGTCTGGAGTCAAAATCTGTAGGAACTGTAGTTTGGGGCTTTTGGCGCCTTTTTGCAACCGAAGGGGGAGCTCTTGCTTTGACTGACAGCCAAATCAGCCAACCAAACCTTTCGGATCTTGGAGAAATCCCAGACTGCTAGCAATTTTCAGTTAGTTCTGAGCTGGGAAGTGAAATGAGAAGAGCTCAAGTGTTTTTTTGAGCAGCAATCCTGAGTGGATTCACATGGGGGAACTGTGAAAGGGCTAAGTTTTGGCTTGCATCTCTGCCTGCTGCCCTGAGAGGGGAAAGAGAACTGTTTTTGGGCTGAATCTGAGTTGTGCTACTGAAGTGGGCCAGGCTCAACCTGAAGAAGACTGAAGATTTTGCTGAATGCGATCGGCCTGTCAGGAGTTACAGCTACCCCTAAGCTCCCGGTGTGTGTGCAGAGACTTTGCGATTGTGACCGGGGAGTGCTTTGCCTGGTACAGTAGAATTTCCTTACATGTAAATGTGTTATGAGCTGCTAGTGGGTTGTGAGTTAGTTCCCCACTGTGTGAAATGTTTTCTGCTTGCTGAAAGCTGTATCCAGCCCAAAACGGACTGCATCTGAATTCATCTCCATGCCGTCTGGGCCTTGCCAGATTGGCCCAGCCAGACTACCTGCTGCACAGAGAAGCCATCGATGAGAGACTTGCCTGGGGATCAGCCCCCTGCTCCACGCTTGAACAGGAACGATGCCTCTGTGACTCGTGTGGGCTCTGCTTCTCCTGGCATTCCAGATCAACCACCTGCAGTCTCGATTTTCATCCAGCCTGTGTCCAGTCTTGGGTATCATGAGTAAATACCAGGGTAGCTCCCTGCAACAACAGCTTAATCTGAGTGTGTCATCTGATTGTCTTGTTGTTTCGTTTCCTTTACGAACTGTGCCCTCTGGCTCCGGATAACAAATATTGTGTACTGTGCATGTTGTGTTTTGCATCCCAGGGCCCCAACCAGCTGTGATGCTGGCCAACCCCAGGCAACACTCCTGGCTAGCCCATCTAATCTCCACCTGGGTACCCAGAGGTGTGACTGTGTGGGGGTCTCAAAGCACATGCATAACTGCTTGATTGATATAACCTTTAAGCTAATCACCTGTTTTTGCCCCTCCCTCATTCAAGTCCCCTGAATAAATCAGATTTAACTTCTTCTGCATGTATTCTAACTGTGGTTCCAGTTTGTGTTCAAAGTACTGTACTGTTGCTATTTGCTGTGCATAACTTTGTTTTACGTGGGTCCCCAGGGTCAAGCCAGAGGAACCAGCCCTGGTGGTAAGTGCAAACAGTGTGGGTACTTGTGTGGTGTACCAGGGGTATTGTGAAAGTGATTATTGTACAGTGCTCAGGCCACTAGAGGGGAAAGGGGGGGGTTACTGTGTCCCGGAGGGCTGTGCCCAGGTTAGCTTGACCACTACCAACCCTGACCTCCGGGTGGAGGCCCTCGTTTCAGATCTCAGGCCCCTTAACCTGCTTCTAGCCAAGCAGGTAGGGGTAGTACTGTAGCCCTTGGGATAGCACCACCTAGGGGTTACAAATATATTGAAGAGGACCGGTACTAGTACTGACCCCTGAGGTACCCCGCTTGTCACATCCCTCATCTATGAAAACTCCCCACTGACTACGGCCTTCTGTGTTATACTTCTAAGCTAGCTCTATGCCCAGTTTGCCATTTTCTCCTCTGTCCCAAGGTCCCTAATATTTTTGACAGGCCTCCTGTGAGGGACTGTATCAATGGCCTTGCTGAGGTCTAGGTATAGTATATCAGCTGCCTGCCCCTTGTCTGCTGCTGTGGTTACCAAGTTAAAGAACTCAGCCAGATTTGTCTGGCAAGACCTTCCCCTTGTGAACCCATGCTGTCTGGGGTTTTGTAGCCCCTTCCCTTCTAGGAAGTCCATACAATCCTCCCTGAGTACAGACTCCATGATTTTCCCCACTATAGACATCAAACTGACTGGCCTATAGTTCCCTGGCTCATACCCCTTCCGAATCTTGTGTAGTGGAACCCTGTCCACTGTCTTTCAGTCCCTAGGGACTGCCCCAGTGTAAAGCAAGCAACTAAACATGTGCTAGTGGCTCTGCTATAAGCCTAGCTATGTCTTGTAACATCTTCAGGTGTAAGCCATCAGGTCCCATAGATGTATCTACTTTCACTCCTGCTAGCTTTACCAACACCCTTTTCTCTGTTATCTGGACCATTCCCCTAGAGTCTTCTAGCATTCTGGCAGTGGCCCATTCTTCTCCTCAGTAAATACCAAACAAACATAATTGTTTAGTATCTCTGCCCTCCTTGTCCCCCTCCATCCCCCCCCCCTTATTGTTCTTAAGTTTCACTATGACCCCTTTGACCATGTGCTTCTATTGGATATACTGGAAGAATGCCTTAACCCCTTTCTTCATGCCACTGCCAGCTGGAGCTCTGTTTCGGCTTTGTCCTCCCTCAATTTGCTGGTGGTTTCTCTTGTTGCTTCTAGATACTTTACCTTGTCCTCCCACTGACTACCCTTATACTTAGAAAATGCCTTCCTTTTGGCTCTTACAGCCACCTTTACTTTGGCTGTGAACCACATTGACTTCTTAGCCCTTTTTCCTTTAGATACCTCTGCAGCTGAGCCATCTGCCACTTCTATCATTGCACTGTTAAATGCTACCCACTTTTGCTGGCTCAGTGGTGCAGAGAGTTGAGGTGCTTGCGCCTCATGTGCCACCACACTAGTGACCCGTGTTCCGGAGGGACCCGGGTCACCGGGAGTCATCCGAGATGGGAGAGGCTAGAGCATCCAGAGGACTGCTCTCCTCTCCTGAGGAGGGAGGATTACAGAGCCTGGCATTAGCCTGGTCCCTAGTGTCAGCTGGAGGGTAAGGCAGCCAGGAACTGTCAAGATAGGGAAGGGGCAGAATGGTGACTGCCAACATCCCACATGTAGTAGTGTGCATGGCGGTGTCTGGGCCGCACTGCATGCCCACCTCTCCATGGGCAAGGAAGGAAAAACCTGGAAAAAAATGGGCTCCTGGGTGTCTGCTGACTTCCAGTCACCCGCAAGTCCCACACCCAATGAGCACCTAGGCTATGCTGCCTTTGCATAATGATAAGTACCTGTGGAAAATTGGGGAGATGGGGCTGGGTGTCTGGTGTCCAGAGGGCTGCTCGGGGCCAGGGGAGAAAAAAGCACTAACTGAAAAAAAAAATGCTATCCACTTTTCTTATGTGCTTCCTACCTTCACCATGTCCTTCATGCTTTTCTCCAATTTTCCCCTCATTTTGCCGAAGTTCACTTTTTTGAGGTCCCATACCCTTATTCCTTTTACCCTTTGTCTGTCCCCACCTGGCTCTCTAACTCAACTGTCCTGTTGTTGCTGGAACTGAGTGGTCCCAAGACTTCTATGTTCTGAACCCTCTCACTGTTGATGAGCACAAGATCCAGCAGGGCCTCCTCCCTTGTTGGGCCCTGAACTAATTGCTCTAGGAATGCATGGCAGGCATCCACCAGAATCGGATTCCTAGTACTATCCATAATTAGAACTTTCCAGTCCATATCTTACATGCTGGAATCCCCAAATACCAGCACTTCCCCTAGACTGGCTGCCCACTTAAGTGTTTCTCCCAGTTCTCTGCCTGTCCCTTAAACCTGGACTGGTGGCCTGTAGATCACCCCATTCCAGATGTATTTCCCCTTCTGTGTTGCTGCTAGTTCCCGCAGGGTTTTCAATTCATCTAATCCCCCTAAGCTATCTATTTCTGTTGCTTCAATCCCCTTCTTAACATACAGCGCTACTCCCCCCCCACCTGCTCTTTCTGAAAAGTGTATATGCTGGTATGGGCATGTCCCAGTCAGGGTTTGAGGTTGCCCACATCCCAATTACTACCACCAGGCCACGTCCCCCCTCCCTAGCTGGTGCCTGAAGTTCCAGCATTTTGTTGCCCAGCCTCCTTGTGTTGGCCCATATCATTATCAATGTCAGCGACTCAGCAGGTTGCACACTCACCTCTGAGACAATAAGATCAGAAGGTTGGGGGTTATATCCCCACACAAGAAACTTGGGGTTAAATCTCAATACTGACATTGCAGTGCAGCATGTGGGGGCTGCACTCCTGAGGTGCTGCCTTTCAGATGAGATGTTAAATCGAGGTCCTGTCTGCCTGTTCTGGTGGTTGTTCAGGTGAACGCCAAAAGTCCCATGGCACTTCTTAAAAAGAGTAGGAATTTCCCCAGATTCCTAGCCAAATTTCCCCCATTCACTAAAATACCATGAACAGATTAACTTGGTTCAATTTTGTTTCCATCTCTAACCCCGCCTCCCCCAGGGATGTGGCTGAAAATAGGCAGAATTGCATAACCCTCCTTTCCCAGCCAACAAAAACTAAATAAATATGTAACCCCCCTACAAATGGGGATTCCCAAAAAGACTTCCTTGAGCTTGCCTAAATGCTCACTGCCAGACTGGTGTTCTGCATTTTAGCAGTTTAAATGTATTGCCAGAGAGTGCCTGTATACCCTCTGTGTACTGTCTCTTTAAGAGCTGCCTGGATTGTAGTCATAATTAATCTGAGAGGGAGCTCTGTTAGAAGATGTACTTATTTGCTGATTATCTATTAGAGTGATAATAATGTTGCAGTTTGTTCTAACCTGTTTCCTTTGCAGCAAGGACAGTTCTGTTTGTTTCCATCATCTTGGTCCTGGACCGCAGAATGGGCCAATCAGTACATTTGGGACTCTAAATTGCAGCCTGCCTACAGGGGCTTGGTAGGGCCAAAATTTGTAGGAATTGTAGTTCTGGGCTTTTGGCACCTAAAATAACCTGGAGAGGGAGCCCTTGTTGTGACTGACAGACAGATCAGCCAACTGAACCTTTTGGATCTTGGGGAAAGTCCCACACTGCTTGCAGTTTCAGTAAGATTTGAGCTGGGAAGTGAAGATGTAACAGCTCGAAATAGTTCAAGCAGCAATCCATAGTGGATCTGCGTGGGAGAACCGTGGAAAGGCCTGAGTTTGGCCTGCATGCCTGCCTGCTGTTCTTGAGAGGGAACTTGTGCTTTTTTCAGACTGAATCCGAATTTGGAGAGTGAATTAAGCCACTGAATTGTGACCAGGCTTGAAGGAGACTGAAGATTTGCTGAATGCGATCAGCCTGTCTGGACTTCCAGCTACCTCTGAACTCTCGGATTGTGCAGAGGCTCTGTAATTGCGACCGAAGAGCCATTTGCCTGGTACAGTGGAATTTCCTTACGTGTGAATGTGCTGTATGCTTATAGTGGGTCGTGATTTGGTTCCCCACTGTGTGTCTGAACTGTGTTTTGCTTGCTGGAGGCTTTATCCAGCTTCACGGACAGAATCTATATCCATTACCATTTGCTTGGGCCCTGCTACACTGGCCCAGCCAGAATACCTGCTACACAGAGAAAGACATCGATGAGAGACCGGCCTGGGGATCAGCCCCCTGCTTAACACCTTGAACAGGAATGATGCCTCGGTGATTCGTGTGGGCTCTGCTTCTCCGGGCATTCCAGCTCAACAGCCTGCAGTCTTGATTTTGTCCTGCTTGTGTCCAGTATTGGGTATCGTGAGTAAACATCAGGGTAGCTCCCTGCAACAACAGCTAAATCTAAAAGTGTTGTCATCTGATTGTTTTGTTGCCTTTTCTTTCATGAACTGAGCCCTCCGGCTCCAGATTACAAATAGTGTGTTGTACATGTTGCTTCTTCCATCACAGGGCCCCAACCAGCTGCAACGTTCCTGGCTAGCCCACTGTTTTCCTACCTGGGTACCCAGAGTGTGTGATTGTGTAGGGACTCTGAACTGCATGCATAACTGTCTGATTAATATAGCTTTTAAGCACATTGACCTGATTACGCCCCTCCCTTGTTCAAGTCCCCTGAATAAATCAGATTTAACTTTGTTCGGATTTAACCTGACTGTGGTTCCAGTTTGTGCCAAAAGTATTGTACTGTTCCTATTTGCTCTGCTTAACCCCAGGGTCAAGCTAAAGGAACTAGCCCTGGTGGTAAGTGCAAGCAGCGTGGGTAATTACCTGGTGAATAAAGGTAATTGTGAAAGTAATTATTATATATTGTTCAGGCCACTATCAGGGAAAGAAGGGGTTACAGTGTCTCGGAGGGCTGTGCTCAGGTTAGCTTGACCACTAACAACCCTGACCTCTGGATGGAGGCACCCGTTTCATTACCCAGGCCCCTTAACCTGCTACTAGCCAAGCAGGCAGGGGTAGTAGCCCTTGGGATAGCGCCACCTAGGGGTTACAAATAAAATATGCATTTTCCAGCACTTCCTCCTAAGTCCACTTTTCCTTTTTCTCAGAGTTTGCAAGATCCTGCTGAGTTTATCAGTTGGGGAGGCCAACAAGGCCCCCCTTGTTTGTAACATTTTGTTTGCCTTGCCACTCTAACTCTCCTTGTTAAACTAGTTATGTGTTGTGCCCACCTTTCCCCCATCACCCTCCTGCCCTCCTAACTGGGGTGCAAGCTGTCCCTTTTGAACAACCTCCAACCCTTCCAAGTTGGGCCCCAGTCCCACAGGAACCGAAATCTCTTCTGCCTTTACCACCCCTTTAAACATGCATTGAACTGGAACTTGCCAACTGTTCCATTTTGTTCAGGTATGACCGTGGTAGCACCTTGGAGAAGGTTACCGCTCCTGCTCTCTTCTTTGCTATGTTTCCTGGAGCACAGAAGTCTGCCTTCACCTGTTTCATGCTTTGCTTGCTCAGACCATTTATGCACTCATGTATGAGGTCTAGCCTTTCCACACCCTCTCTTATGAGTTCCACCACCCTGGCAATAAGTCTGTCTGCTGTTGCCCCAAGATAACAGCAGACTACCTCTTTACCACTGGGGGAAGGATCAATTTCTCTTCCAGTACTTCTCACAATTGTGTCCCCTACTATATGCACCTTCCTCTTGCCCCCATTAGGACCTGACCGTCCCCCCAGTCTGCTCTCCAGCACAGCCTGCCTTCTAGGCATGCTAGACCTCATCTCTCCTGGTGGGAGATTGCATCATAAAACAGTTTTCTTGCCTGGTCTAAGGGGGTCACCCCTAACTATGGCTCACCTGGAAGCGATAACTCAGAGATACACATTCAGACTTGTACCTGTAAGCTAAGTTGTACTAGTTTCTTTTCTTGCTTATGCTTTAGACTGGGTAAAGTTCACATCCCCATAGCAGCAACAGAATTCAAGGCATCAGCTGTAGCAGCAGAAAAACTGGGAGGCAACATCTACTTCATTTTCCTCAAGACCCTTGCACTTCCATACAGTGCAAAACTGGAAAATAACACCCTACTCTTCACTTCCCAATCCCAACCTGCCTGTCTGCAGTATCTCTGGGAGGGGAGTCAGTGGTGGTGAATAAGGGAGCACTAAAGTACATCAGAGAGATGTAGAGAGGACAAACAGAAGAAGGAAACACTCAGGCCAGTCCAAGCGAGAAAAGAACAAGAGAGATAGCAAAAGCAAAAAACATGCCAAGGCCTTTCCCTTTTATTTATTTTCTATTTATTTAGCTTTTGTTGAACAGGAAAGGAGGGCTAGACAGTGCTGCCTATTTTCAGCTTCACTGAGGGATACAGATACAAACCAACTGAAAATGAACTACATTTTTACTGCTAGAGGTATTTAAGTGAATGAGGGAAATTTGGCCAGGACACCAGGGAAATTCCTCGACTCTGCACCAGTAATATAAAAGTCACAAAAGTCACAGCCCAGTTGGTAGAAACTAGACTGCCACCAAAAGTATGGGATACTTCGTGGCTATGTTGCCATGATTGCCTAAACCTAAGGGGCAACCACCATCTTAAAGGGATAACAGAAAGAGTTTGCATAAGGGAGGAATGCCTGGGTAAGGTAGAGACAATGACCCATCTCTGTTTTGAATGCACTTGTATGAATAACTTGTGGAATCTAATAGCTATTGAATGGAATATACCCCAGTTTAGGAAAATAACCTACATAGTACTAATATATCGTCAATTTGGGACGGAGTGGAAACATTTTCATAAAGGTATCCTTAGGGTAGTGATGCCAGTTATAAAGTGGGTGGTCTGGCAAGTTAGATGCTAGTTTGTATTACAGTAGAAACATATAAACTTGGCAGGATTGATTGGTAGAACTACCAAGGAGGTACAAAACATTTACGTAAAGGAAAAATCTTCACTTCCACAGCAGGCAATTACCAGCTGGTGGAAACATTGGCCTAAAGCTATTACAGGCTAGTCTTCCAGACACAAATGCTTAACATAAACACTGCACTAAAGAGGAATAAGAATGAAAGACACAATCTGACACTGAGTGAGACCGTGGAAGATTAAGAATACTGTTTACTAGTAGATTATTATGGGTGTGTCCCAATAAAATACTCTATATGATTTTTAATGCTACAGCACTTGTGAATGTGACGTACTTATTGGTATACGTAAGATTTAGTATAGCTAGGGACTGCTCATGAAATGAAGTCTATAGCATGTATTTTGGGGAGTAAATGGGGATATATGAAATAATTACTACACTTGGAATAGAAATTTCTACCCTTCAGGTCAAATAAATAAGACTAAGGTAATACGGGTGGCAAGGAAAGGTAGACACATAGCAGCCTTGACATAACTAGATAACTCAGTAGTAAAGGTGTACTTCATTCCTTAAGTCTTAAGTTGTAACAATTTTTGCTTTTACTGAAGAGGGGAGAGATGCAAGAATTTCAAAACAGACATTGCATTGTTTACATGTATAAAAAAATATATGGGGGGGGGGGTCCATTTTGTATGTTCCCTTGCTATGTATAGCCTAAAGATTTTTTTCTAAATTTTGAATTTATTAAAAACACCTCTCTTAAAGGTATCTCTGCCTGTAATGGATGTGCATAGAATTACTTGGAGGATCTCGGAAAGGAATAAACTGGACAAAGATTAGGCAATGTCAGCACCTGAATTCTTATCATAAGTGTTACACTTAAATGAATTCAGGAAATTATAGTGTGTAGTATTTTTTACTGGATGGGGAGGTCACGTGATGACAGCCTGGTCAGATGCACCTCTGCATCTCTCCTTCCTTCCAGCTGCCAAAAGCTCATCTTTGTTATCTGTAGTGCTATAAGTTCCAGCTTGTCTATTATCTGGATTTTGGGGGAACTTCAGCTGCTCAATTTGTGACCAGTCTCGCAGTTCAGTATGGATGCAGACGTGAAAAATCCGCCCTCGAAGCACACCCCACCAGCTACTCCAGAAAAGGCCTCCAAGCGGCCTAAGTCTCAGGTGGCCAGTAAATCAACTACCACAGCTGGGGTGCTCACGGAGGGATGTTTCCTGGCAGAGACTGAACCGCTAAAGACAACCTTACTCACCATCACAGATTCCCTACAGCAGCTCCAGGGATCGGTAGAAGCACTATCCCGCTGGGTAGGAGACAATGAAAGTCGCACCTCCTTCTTGGAAGATTGGAGGGCCAAGGCTGAACCGGAATTCACCACCCTTGGCGCCTGCAAAAACTTGAGGAGGCGGCCAGAGACCTTGAAGGCAAGAGCCGGCAATAACAACCTTGTCATCTTGGCTCATAGAATGGACTGAAGGCTCCAATTTCATTCTTTTCACCCAGATGCTATGTGAAAAAGTAGCGGGGCCTTCACCCAACAGCCCTGAGCATGTCATAGAGCGGGCCCACAGGTCACTACACCCCATGCCTTCCCCCGGTGCTACCCCACAACCTTTAATTTTTCACTGTTTAAACTTCCTAGACAAACAACACCTGCTCACCAAAACCAGGGATATTAAGGAGATTTCATGGGAGGGGGCTCAATTCTGGATTGCTCAGGACCTGTCGGCAACTGTACGCCAGAAGAGATGTGACTTTCATCTGGTAGTCTCGAAGATCCTAGCTGCCGGTATTTGCTTCAGGATGCAGAACCCTGCCCCGCTACAAGTTCAATATCAATGGGAATGGCGGGGCTTTGAATCTCCAACTGAAGTTTCCAAGGAACTAAGTACTCTATTCCCCAACCTTTTTAAGAGCACATGACTTGTTATCTCCAAACCTTTTCTGTGGAGTCTCCCTCCCTGATTACTGACTCACTCAATGCTATTCACTATTGGTTGTGCTGTGCTAATTTCTCAGATGGGACAGACGCTCCTGCTAATTACTAGCTTTCCTGCTCCTGTGGACTTAACATTCCTGGATGGACTGTGAGTGATGGTTGGGCCCTTCTGCAATGGGGTTTTCCTGCCAGAGTGTCGCATCACTGAGAGGCTGTTTCTGCCTGCCCGCTACTGCTCATGGTTGACTCATCATTTCAAGCGGACCTGGGCGCGGAGGCATTACCGTCAAATGCTCGGTGATCAGACGTTGTGGTTTTTTTTTTTTTTTTAATGGTCATCTCCCCTGCGGCCTAATTAGCTTGCTTCAGATGTGTTATCTCTACTTTTCTACTTCTCAGTTGGCCGTCTGGTTCCTTCCTGTTTATTGGGGACAGTCTGCAAAACCTTCCGGTAAGTGGACATATATAAATATTCAGGAGCCCCCTTAGTACACCGCTTCTTGTATATGCGGGCCTCTCTGCCTTTTTGCATGTGGGCCCTATCCCTTCCTTTGAGGAGCAACTTACTGTTCTCCTTCTTGGTCAACCTCCTGGATAGTGATCACACTGGAGGGCCGTTCATGAAGCACCTGGGACGATCTGCGACTGGGGACTGCTGTGACCTCCTGACACAGTTGAGGTCTGCTGGAATTGCCAAGTCGACTGTGGACTCTACCACCCTGACTACTGACAGCAACAACTGTTTGGACATACTCCCTCCCATAGAATTCCTGTTCCCTGCTCCTAGTTTTTCTACCTCCTTCCAATGGACGTCTGTTTTTTACTGGTCTCAACGCCATTTGTTACCCTTTTTGAAATGGGTCCCTGGACTCTTTTGAACTGTTTGATGTTTCAAGTGTACTAGTTTGGGACTCTTCTCTTACTGTTTAAATGCCTGAATTCATAGTGTTATAATGCACGTGATTATGATGGTTTTTTGGGGGGCTATTTCTGATATATGCCTGGGTAGTGTGTGTATTTCTTAATTTTTCACAACTCTCTGTTTAACGGATTGGTGGTTGGGGGAGGGAGGTTAATGTTTGATAAGGTAGTGTTTACTTGTCCACGGGCAGGGGATATTTGGAGTGCAGTCTCTGGGACCAGGGTATCTGTTTGTTAAGGGTTTTAGGGGGTTGAGACAGGTACATGGGATGTTTGTTAATTGTTTTGGGGGCTTTTTGTCAAGGGGGGGGAGGGATCCTAGAGCACGTTTGGAATAGAAGGCTTTCCCTTTTTGTTTTCTCTTTCCTGTTAATTTATGCCAATGAGTATTATATCCTACAACTTTGTTGCCTGGAACATACGGGGGGTGCAGAGTAAACAAAAATGGCACATGGTACTGCGGCACCTTCACAGGTCTCAGGCCCATGTTGCCTTGATACAAGAATCCCATCTGCTCTGGAATGAGGTGCACTATTTCTGGAGACAATGGGTTGGTTGGGTATTTGGGTCAGGAGCTAGCTCGAAGCGTGGGGGTGTGGCTGTATTAATTGCCAGATATCTCTCTTTTCAGGTTTTCTGAGCGATAGAGGACTCTGAAGGTTGCTACATATTTCTCCACGCCGGTTAGGTCTTACAGAGCTGATTTTGGGATCCATTTATGGGCCTAATAGTGCTACCATGGGCTTTTTCTCTAATCTAGGTAGGCAGCTTGGTTCTCTACCAGCTTGTCCAATTATATTGGGGGGAGACAGGAATCTTGTTTTCCATACAGACCTGAACAGGTCAGGCTCCTCTCGGCGTGGTCTCTCGCCCGCTCAGCGTGGCTTGCGGGACCTCATGGATACATACGGCCTCACTGATCCTTGGTGAGTGCTGAATCCTTCTTTCTGCTAATACACCTTTTATTCTTCCCCACACAGAACTTTTTCCCATATTGACTTTTTCCTACTCAGCAAACTCTCCCTTCCCGGGCTTCTAGTCTGTGATATTCTACTCCTAGTTATATCTGACCATGCCCCAGTTTCCCTAATCCTTTCCCTTAACCACTTGGAGGTGTGGGAGGGTATATGGTGCCTCAATACTTAGCTACTTAAAGACCCCCCAAAAACGACAAATCCAGACTTACCTCATAGATTTTCTGGCCACCAATGAAGGTTCTGTCTCTTGCCTTGATACACTGTGGGGATCTGTGAAGTATGGTATGGTATGAGGGGGGGAATGTATCTGCCTTACAACTCTCTGGAAAAAGAAGTTAATGGAGGAAGAGAGTCATCTTCTTACAAAGATCCGAGTGAAAAAGAAGAATCTGTTCCCATCTGTTTCAGACGACTCACTCTGGCAATTGTCTGCGCTTTGGGCTCGATATTACAAGCTCCTAGCTGACAAAGCAGACCTGGCATTGTTTTGTACCGAGACCAGATACTTGGAATCTGGGGAGAAAGCTGGAAGGTTATTGGCTTGGTGCCTTCAATGCCTAGAGGCCTCGGGCTGTTCCCTGCCTTCAGCCATCTCACTCATCGTCCCCTCTAACTCACCCCCAAGA
Organism: Neoceratodus forsteri; assembly: GCA_016271365.2. Taxonomy (NCBI): domain Eukaryota; kingdom Metazoa; phylum Chordata; order Ceratodontiformes; family Ceratodontidae; genus Neoceratodus; species Neoceratodus forsteri. The sequence continues at coordinate 347,447,915 of CM057453.1, read as the reverse complement.
TACAGTGGAAGCTTTCCGTGCGTACTACACTGATTTGTACTCTGATTCTCCGTCCACTCAAGACCTGGATTCCCACATTCAGAACTACTTGGCTGACCTCCCCCTTCCTACTTTAGATCCGACCCAGCAAGCCTCCTCGAACAGTCCTATTCTTCAGTGGGAAGTCATAGCCGCAATTGAACAGCTCCCTGCAAATAAATCTCTGGGCCCAGATGGGCTGTGTAATGAGTTTTATAAGGCTTTTAAGGTGGAGCTAACACTGCTCCTTATGAGGCTTTTCAATTTTCTCCTTACGGAGGGGCTTGTTGAGCCTTCCTTCAATAAAGCTTGGATCACCCTAATCCCCAAGGAAGGGAAGAATCCTCTTCTTCCCTTAAGTTATCAGCCTATTTCCCTTCTAAACTCAGATATGAAATTGTTGGCCCAAGGCTTGGCCACTTGGCTTCAACATGACTAGGATTCTCTGATCTCCCCGGTCCAAATTGGCTTCATGGCAAATCGCTTTTCTAACGATCACCTGTGGAAGTTGTTGTATTTGGCCTCTGTGTCTGGGAAGAGTGGGGTTCCAGTAGCTCTGCTCTCCTTAGATGCCGAGAAAGTCTTTGATCGCATTTCCTGACCGTACTTATTTGCTGTCCTTCATAAATTTGGCCTCCCCACGAACTTTTGTAGGTGGATTCGAATTCTGTATCATTCTTCATCTGCCCAAGTTCGCTGCAATGGGCTCTCTTCAACCCCCTCCTTTCTCTTCCAATGCGACACATACCTCTCAACCTCCAGCCTCATAAATCAGGGACAAGGCCTAAAAAAATCAGGGACAAAGGACCAAAATCATGGACAAATCTTAAAAATTAGAAATATCCACCCACAAAGCTGGTAGAATATGAGGATTAGTGCAAAATGCATTTTCTAAAGAAGAACAAGTCTGTGACTTTAATGCTTGACATTATTTTGTGCATACAACCCCCACCGTTTAGCCATGGAAACAAAAATTTTAGGAGGGATAGAGTAAAATTTTGAGGCAAAATCAGGGATATCCTTGAAAATCAGGGACAGTTGAGAGGTATGATGCGGCACCCAGCAGGGCTGCCCACTCTCCACCTTTCTCTTCAACTTATACTTGGAGCCCCTCATACTCTGAGTAATGACTAATCCCTTGGTGACTGGAATTCTGGTAGGGATGGAGACATACGTCTTATCGGCTTATGCCAATTATCTTCTCCTTCATTTAGAGCATCCCAGAGTATCCATCCCAGCAGCCCTCACTGAGATCCAGAGGTTCTCCTCCTTTTCAGTATATAAACTGAACCTGGACAAATCTCAATTACTCCCCTTAAATCACCTAGTCTCCAAGTTGGAGATGCAACACCTGGGCCTTGCCTGGGCTCCTAAGGAGCTGGTTTATCTTGGGATTCAGGTTTCCCACTTCCTCCCTGATTTCAGTAAAGCCAACTTGGTCCCTCTAATGTGGATCTTGCAACAGAACCTTCAGAGATGGGCTGATCTCCCCTTACACCTTTGGGGTTGGGTGAGTATTATCAAAATGAATGACCTACCCCGTCTACTGTATCCCCTTGGGATGATCGGTACATACCTGCCCAAGTCCTGGTTTATGCAGCTCCAGAGATTACTTACTCAGTTTCTCTGGAAGGGAGGTCTGATGCGTTGGGCATATACTAAAGTATCTCAGCCGAAAGACCATGGGGGACTTCATCTCCCCAATTTTTTCCTTTATTATCTAGCCCTTCATAATACTAAGTGGCTTAAGTGGGGATGCCCTATGGCGGTGGATGCCTTGGAGGGTTATTGTCCCAGCTGGCTCCATATTGAAAAGGACCTTTATAAACGAGAAGGTTTGCACCTCACCAGTCTTCTCTATCTCACTCCACGCCTTTTACCCCATGCCCTTCGTCATCTCCCTCTGGCCTGGTCCCTTAAGGCCTGTGTGCAACTCCATCAGTATATGCACATTGAGTGGGCTAGAAATCCTTCCCAGCCTGTGTTGGGCAACCCCCGTTTTATGGTGGCCGGCCATCCCATACCAAAGGCCTACTGCCCCCGGTTCTGGGGTGTCCCAGCTTGCCAACTTCTTCGGGATGGGAAACTCATGCCACTGGAAGACCTTCTGGAGAAATTCCAACTCCCACTCTTCCCTAGTTTCTGATATCTCCAGCTTTCCAGGGTTATGATGACTTTCTTCGGCCCATCCCCTTGGCTTTCACCAGAGGTGGAGCTCCTGCCAAACCTAATACGTCTCTCAGCGCAGCCCCATGTCACCTCTTGTCTCTGTTCCTTTCTCCAATCCCAAGACCCCAATGCTTTGACTGGGACTGCCTTTTTTTGGCACCACAAATTGACCCTGGACCTCTCCCCCAGCACTGGCAAGGAATATGGCGAAACCTTTACTGGTTCCTGAAAAGAGACAGACATGGGTGGACACAGTTCAGGATCCTACAGAATATGTATTTCACTCTCACTCTGTTCAAGTTTTTCCAGATGAGGAAGTCTCCAACCACGTCATGCTCAAGGTGTCATCAAACTGAGGGAGACCTCCTACACATGCTGTGGGCTTGCCCCAAGATTCAACCTATCTGGAACTGGATACGAGACTCTCTCAATCCGTTACTTGTGCTTGAACAAGTGTTTACACCTGAAATTTGTATCCTTGGTGACTTCTCCTCTGTCTTCTCTAACTCCCGTAAGGCCCAAATAGCTCTCATCTCCACCTCCATGAAAATTGTTATTCTAAGGCACTGGTTGAAGGCTGATCCACCCTCTTATGATGAATGGTCCAGGGAGCTCCTTCAGGCCTTAGCCATGGAAAAACAAATTATAAAATTTCACCGAAATGGCAACACCTACACTCAAAGCCTGGACATGCTGCACACTTTATTACTAGCTAATGAGGGTGTGGCCTCCTAATATAACTCTGTCAGTGTGACCCTCTACTTTAAATTTTGTTATATAATCTCGAGACCTAGACACCCAGCTATTATATGACACCCAATAGTATCCTCTGGCAGCCAACCCGGGGACTGTACTTGGGCTCCTGCTCAAGGATTTCACTGGTGTTTTCCCCTTCCTTGTACTCTTCCTATTACTAACTTTGAAAGCCCCATTTTATTTTGTCTTCATGATCTCTCCTCATGCTCAAGGACTGGGGAGGAGAGCGGGAGTTTTGGGGGATATTTTGGAGTGTATTTCTTTTTAATACTGTTGCTAATTTGTAGACTAGTGTTGTTATGTATGATGTAGTGTTAGTGTTGTTTTCTTCTTTTGGAAAAACGTCAATAAAACATGTTTAATTGCAAAAAATAAAGTATGGTAGTATTTTAAAATGTGATTTCAACTGTTTATTTTGATTTTGGATAAGAAAATATGTCTTATGTATGAACTGTTTATGCATTTCTTTATAATTTTAACAATAAAAAATTCCCCTACTCTGCACCAGGGGACACTCTCCTGGGTGCAGGATGAAGGACTCTGTACAGTCTGACCACGAAGGTGGAGAGGAGAACATCATTGTGAATGAGCAGGGTACGATCGGCACCAAAGTCACCAGTGAGATGAAAGAAACACCAACTCAACAGCAAAACCAAGACCAAACACAAATGGAAACGGAGGACAAAATGTTACAGGCAGAAGCAGTGCTCCAAAAAGAGATTCAAGGAAAAAAAGACAGACTACAACAGCAGATGGAACAGATTGAATCTGAATTTACTTTGGCTAAACACAAGCTTGAAGATGAAAAACAAAGAAAAAGACTTGAAAAATGCTCACCTGGGATCTCAGAGAACAAATCAACTGGTAATCCTGTTTTTCGTTTTGGCGCTACATCTGAGACCCTGGATCGAACCCGGGTCTCGGACAACAACATCCAGACTACAGCAGAAGCTACAACTAGTTCGCAGTGGACTCCTGCTACTGCTTTACAATCATCAGGCTGGAAAAGAAATGAAAAAAAGGATCTGGCTTCCTGATCCAGACATCCCATTATCAGGCTCTCCAGAGTGGAGACCGGAGAATGGACGAAACGAAGATATGAACCACTGGCAAGATAAAAACGAGCAAGGACATCAAGGAATCACAGTAACTACCAGAGAAAGAGCTGTACTCACAGAACAAGGTAAAACATCCCCCTTATCTCATGAGGTAATGGAAGACATTTTTTATGAGGCACAAACTGTTACTGGAGACTTGCAACCAGACCCAAATAATCTGAATGTCACCTTACAAACAGAAAATGTTATACCTGCTTTACCAAAAGTAACATGCTAGTCTCCTACAGAAAACTGTGGAAAACACTAAAAGGAGACATGCTGTGCGACTGAGATATTTGGGGGTATGACTTTTCAGCCGGACAGATTCTTTGTGTGGAAAGAAATGATAAAAAAATAAAATGGGTTTCTTACCCGTAGATTTTTACACCCTAATTCATGCTATGGGGGAAAGTTCTTTCGATATCAGCTTTCGAACAGAAGACTTACTAAATAAATTCTGGGCAATACATGCTAAACAAAGACAAGACCCAGTCTGGATCACCTTTCAAGTGATTCCCCTAACAAAACCAACAATAAAACTGGTTATAATCCTCTTCAGGAATGAAAGAGTAAATATAGCTGACATACTATATTGGCTGGAAAAAAATGTGAAGTTCAGGGCTCACCTGAATGTATAATTGACCAAGAAGGTTTCTGGATGGGGGTTGGAAATTTCGGGTGAAACTTAAACAAACTGAAATGGGGATTGAACATCTTCCCAACTGTTTTGTTTTGGGATGTGACAAGTTACGCTAGGAGTTGCGACATCTGGTATTCTGCAAAGGAGCCTGCGACACGTCACAGGCTGCTTGCGCCAAAGTGGAGGTACACCACCAGTTATGCCATAAACCCCCTGCGACATGGCTGGGAGTTTTACGACAGTAGTTGCACCCTATTCTGTAAGGGCAGCTGAAAAGTCCCTGAATTTGCTATTCTGGAATAACCCCTGGTGGACATCTGCCAAAGTACAGTTACACCAGCTAATAGCTGGTGTAAGTGTACTTTATGGCTACTGGGAGTTGTGCCAATGTGCCACCCAGCCATCCTCCAATAGTGCTGGAAAGCCCCACAGGGCTTGCCCATCCCCTGACCCTCAATAATGATTAAAAAGCCCCGCCCATTCCCATCCCTGACCCTCAATAATGATTAAAAGCCCCGCCGTCTGCATCCCCTGACCCTCAATAATGATTAAAAAGCCCGCTAAAACTGCACCTCTGACCCTCAATAATGATTAAAAAGCCCGCATTCGCCATGCCCCATCCCCAATATGCTAAAAGCCCTGCTAGTAGGTCATGCCTACCAACCCCAATAATGATGAAACAGCCCTGCAGAGTGCCTTATGCCCTCTGATCCCCAATATGCCAAAAAAGTCCCACAGAATAGGTCATGCCCCATCCTGATCCCCAATAATTATGCAAAACACACAGATACTAGTCCCCTGGTAGTCTAGTGTTCCCCACCTGGCAGTTCCCAACCCTGACCCCCAACCCATTTCAAGCAGGTGACTGGCACAGCCCACCTCTCTCAACCGTGGCCAGCCACCGACTGAGTTCTTCAATGAGCGCGTACTGTACAAGGTATGCGCTCTGTGAATGTCATTCACTGAGCACGTACTATGAACAGTACGCACTCATTGGAGAGCTCAGTCAGCAGCTGGCCATGGTGGTGAGAGGTGGGCTGTGTCAGTTGCCAGCTTGAAATGGGTCGGGGAGAGCAGGGTGGTTGGGCACTACTGGACGAGGGGCCACTAGACTACCATGGAGAATGGTATCTGTGTGTGTTTTTGCATAACTATTGGGGATCGGGGATGGGGGGGCATGACCTAGCCCTACAGGGCTTTATGTGCATTTTGGGGGATTGGGGCATGAGCAGGCCCTGCAGGGCTCTTTCATCATTATCGGGGTGGGGCATGACCTAGCCCAGTGGGGCTTTTAGCATATCGGGGATGTGACATGCGGTACTTCAAGGGCTAACCATTATTGAGGTCGGGCATGGGCAAGCCCTGTGGGGCTTTTATGTTATTCTTGAGGGCTGGGGGCACTTGCGCCTGTGACATCCAGGGTTGTGGCTTGCGACAAACCTTTCAGGTATGCTCTCGATTTGGCGTACCTGTGGGATTGTCGCAAGTTGCAGGACTTAGCCGGGGGAACCCTACCCCTCACAGAATCGGGCACAGGGTCCTTGACGCAACTGCACTCCTCGCATGTCACAACTTGCGACATGCATAGGAGTGCTTCTAGAATCGTTCCCATTATATTCTACCAGGGTCAACCCAGAGCATGCTTTAAGTGTGGCTCTCCCAGGCATATCAGTACTAACTGTGAGAAGGTAACATGTTCTGTTTGTGGAGTATAGGGCACTCAGATCACCATTATACAGCAACCCCAAAGTATAACTTGTGCGATGGGGAGAGGAACCTGTTCACAACCTGCCCTTGGGCAGCACATAATACCAACAGTGCGGATTATGCCAAGCAAGACTTTTACATTAACAAAGCAGCTCGGGTACACAGCAAATCATCAGTTTCCTTGGTGGAACCTGAAACAGACTTAGGTACTATTACACCTACAGCTACAGTAACATCACAGATACCAAATCCACAAAATGTCACAACACATCCTGTACCTGTCCCACCCATACCTACACTTACTACAGAGGAACCAAACCAAAGCATGCCGCCCCTCCAGGAATGGAAGAATTTCAGAGGGTTCTCAGAGGAAAGGGCAAGCCCCGCCCCCAAGAAAATTCTGTATTTACCAGACCAATTGGAATTACAGAACCAGTTTTCCATTCTTCAATGGGGTGACACAGAGATGGACGAGGAGTCAGACTCTCTTTCCATAGCCTCATCCCAAGTTGAGATGTCATCTGAGCCAGAAGAACAAGAAAGACATAAAAAGGCTAAAACAAAAAGGAAAAGATGGGGAACATGTGCAGGTGTCAAAAAAAGTGAGTTATATAGAATGACTGATTCTACCCCCCCCCCAGCTAATGACTTTCTATGATTTAACTGTAGCTTCTCTTAATACTAACAGTATAAAATCAGATAGGAAGTGTGTGTGTGTGTGTGGGGGGGGGGGTTGCTACATTTGCTTTTCTCGAAGAAAACTATTTTGATTTAGCCTTTTTACAAGACACTAGATTCCATAAGAAAAAGAAATTGTTGCAGCACAGACAGCATGATGCATGATACTGGAGAACAAGTGCATGGTCAATATGTGAAGAAATGTGTTGTGGCTTAAGAAGAGGAATTAATAATAAAAACATAAAGATTACAAACTTGGTAGATATATCCCCTGGTAGGGCTTTATTACCTGATATTACCTTTGAGGAGAGAGAGACTTCAGATTAATTAATATATGTGCTACACAAACCAAGGCAAAGTAGGATTGAGCGCCTCAGGTTCATACAACAATACTTTTTCAGAGCAAAACAAGATAATTTTCGCAGGAGACTTTAACTGTGGAAGATTTAGAAGTGATACAGGATTGCAAACAAAGAAAATATTTTGTGATGCAACTTTTTTGAACCAAGTGCTGTTACAAACTGGTTTAATTGATAGTTTTTCAACACTACAATCTAAACCAGATCACACCTATCACCGAGGAAAACGTTCAACAAGAATAGGTTATTTTTTTAATTTCCCTGTTCTTACCGCTTAAATCAGTATATACACAACCAATGGCTACATCTGATCATGATCTTTTATGAATACAAATTGCTAATTTCATAGAAACAACAACTGGTAATGGATACTGGAAACTGAATACTACTCTATTAGAAGACCAGGAAACAATTCAAGGACTACAATACATAATTAATGCAAGACAATCTGTACTATTTTTATGTGATTCACAAACAGACTAGTGGACAGATACCAAAACTGGTTTTACAAATTTTTTGAAACTAACCAGCCAATTGAAAGGGAAACAGAATAATCAAATGTACATAGAATTAAGGAAACAATTGTATCAATTAATATCTTTACAGAATACTTCCCCTAGAGATTTTTCAGACCAAATCTCAGAAATTAAAAAGAAATTACAAACTACCAGTATAACAGATACGAATCCTTAAAACAAGAACAAAGATTTGGAACCCAGGGAAAAAACATGTATACTAATCCCTTTGACAGCTGCAATTCCAGAAGGAAGAACAGGACGCTCAGATGTATTGATACAGGGTCAAAGGGTTTGGCAACTACAAAAACAGACATTTTAAATGCTGCAGAAATCCAGACATTTCAGATATCACACCCTAGACAAGCCTCTTCTGCAGACTGGCTACAACAAAGCCAGGCACCCAAAATTCCTGATGCAATTATAAATAGTTTGAAACAACCAGTTCATTTTTAGTTCAGTTTTAAGTTCATCGCTATGGCACTTGCGGAAATATTAAGCCCCCTGACCACTATCATCAACCTATCCCTCCGCCACTCTCAGTTCCCCCAGCTCTGAAAGTCGGCTTCTGTAACGCCAGTTCACAAAAGTGGAGACTGGGCATTACAGAACAACTACAGACCAATCTCCATACTCCCACCACTCTCCAAAGCACTTAAACAGATAGCGGTGGATCAACTTGTGGAATACCTAAACATGCACCAACTCCTATGTCCAGAACAACATGAGTTCCGAGCAGGACACAGCACTGTCACAGCCCTGTTGGAATTCACTGGTTATATCCACCAAGCCCTGGATCAAGGGCAGCTAGTGGGGGCTACCTTCATCGACCTATCGAAAGCTTTTGATACGGTTCACCACACACTCCTCCTTGAACAGCTAGCCAACACGTCTCTTTTCTGATACAGTTCTATGGTTTAACAGCTATCTCAGCAATTGCTCGAAGTGGGTCAAGACTGGGGACATTGTCTTGGATAGCAAACCTGTTCACTCAGGGGTCCCCTAGGGATCAATACTGGGGCCCCTCCTCTTCAGTATCTTCTTAAATAAACTTCCAGGCTCTTGCACCAGTCACATGCTATTGTATGCTGATGATGCTGTCATTTTTGCCTGCAATTGCATCCCCAAACTACTTCAAAATGACCTTCAACTAGGATTTACTGCTGCCAAAACATGGTTTAAGGAGCACAGACTAATCCTTAACTACAAGAAAACTAAGACTATGATCTACTCCAGCACCCACAGCAAACACAAGACCTTACCACTATCCATCCTGAACAACAGTGGTGATGTGCTGGACCTCGTGCAGCACTTTAAGTACCTGGATATCACCCTTGACTCCACCCTGTCCTATGCACAGCATATAGACAACACAGCCAAGGCCATCAGTTCCAGAATCAGGATGCTCCACCGCCACAAGCACAGCCTTACATATGAAGCACTTAACATGGCCACCACCAGCTCAGTTGTTACTCTCGTTGACTACGGCCTAGCAGTTTATGGTTCTGCACTGGACTCAGCTCTCCATCGCATCTCTCTGGCCCTTAATAAGGCCTGCCAACTCCTCACAGGTGCTGCAAGGCTTACTCACACCTGTGAGCTCTATTCATGGGCAGGGTGGCTCCAGCTGAAGAACAGAGTTAAGTACCATACCTGTTTTGTGGCCACAAAAATCACACTAAATCTGATGCCACCAGGAGTCCAGAATGTGCTCACATGCCACATAAGTGCCAGGCTGATCAGAAGCACCCACAGCCAAATTTTCAGTGAACCTAGATGCAGCACTGCACAGGGTCAATGTGCATTCTACTACCGTGCTCCACACTGGACCAATGCCTTTCCTTCATCTATCTCTGATACCACAACCATTGGTGCTTTCAAGCGTAAGTTCAGGCAGCACCTTGCCACAGATGACAACTGTGACTGCGCTGGCCATTCAAGATGATCCAAACAACTTTTCTACATTTGGACCACCATAAAGCAGCACTTAGTGTTCTACCTAATCCTAGGGGCACCTACCTTCACAGCACTTCATTGTCGCACCCCCCATCTACCCTCCCATCTCCCCACTGAACACCCATTCCCCTCTCTGTCTCGGCCCTCATGCCCCCCCCGTCTGCTGCTCTCCTAGCCCCACTGTCTCCAACCTTCCTTAAATCTGTTCTTAACCCCATATGCAGGCATACACTTCACTATGCCACAGTTGTGCCTGTTCTCCACTCTGTTTCTCCCCCCAAAGTAGACTTAACTCTCTGACGCAAGCACCTTCTCACCAATGCCGTAGCAATGTCTAAATGTTACACCTTAAGCTAAATGCTATCCCAGTTTTGTAATCCACACCAATTTATTGTCTACCTAGCTTGTAATGTATGGTTTTGTACCAATGCAATTTTGTACTTGCTTGTAATGTAATGCCTTGTATGTAATGCTATGTACCTGTCGACTTTCTTCTTGTAACTGGCGTGGAACCTAAAAATGAGCATCCGCTCACAGGTGTTCTCCAAGATATCATTAAATTCAATTAAAACAAAATCACTTAAAATGAGGTAATATCCACAATACAGCAATTAAAACCAGGGACAGCACCAGGACAAGATGGTCTGACCACAGAATTCTATAAAAAATTAAAACTGAATAATTTATCTCAAGAATTAGCTCATGTTGATAATTTTATTTTACAATCTGGGCATATACCTGAAGAAGTATCAAACGGTCTCATAATTTTCTTATATAAAAAAGGAGACAAAACAAAACTAACCAATTGGAGACCCATATCTTTATTAAACTGTGATTTTAAGATTCTTACCAAGATCTTAAGTAACAGATTAGCATTAGCTCTATCTCACATAATTCATCCATTACAAGTGTATTCTATATCAAGAAGAAAAATAACAGACATCCTAATTTTAATAAGAGAAATAATAGCAAAAGGTATGGAAGGAGAAATATCAGGATACATGATGTGCTTAGATCAAACGAAGGCGTTTGACTCGGTATACCGTGACTATCTTTGGCAAAGTATGGTAAATTATGGTATCCTTGATATTTTCAACTCATGGATACAAACTTGTTATAAAAATGCTGTAGAGTCTCTCTTTATCAATGGGTGGATTGGGCAACAAGTAAGCATTAAGCCACCATGAAGGTGGCATCTAATGGGGAATTAATGCATGGCGGGCGAGTGCCTACAACGGCCCAACCATGCATTAATTCTCCATTAGATGCCACCTTCGGAGCGGCTTAATGCTTTTGTAACATGGCTTCTAGGACAATATAGTTACTATTAGTGTTATTTTGCTAGTGTGAATGAGAGAATAGAAACACATTTTGCACTGTTTCAATTTCTTTTCTGCACTTTTGCAACATTTGCCAGACTGGCATTTATATGGTGATGTTGTGAAAACATAGTTAACATAACTGTGAAGACAGTATGTCTCAACATTTTTTCCTGACAATTGAGCAGATCTCCTCGGCTAATATTTCAATACATGTCCTAGGAGGTCCATCATACGGTCATTCATGGGTTCTTGTATCTCCCACTGAATCCGTTTTGCATATTTTGTACCCCTATCTGTGTCCCTACAGCCTCGCTCCACTCTCCCTACGTCTCCTGTTTCATGTGTCCTGTTCCGTTCACTGTTTTTTGCTTTTCTCACTCAACTGCAGCTGTTCGAGGTCTCCTCCTTGGGTTTACAACATGATTCATTCAGATTGCCCGTGCTATGTATGGCAAACCTTTGCCGCTTGAGCGAACATCGCATTACCACTTGTGGTCCCTGTGAGTGTGCATTGCACTCCGGGAGTGCCTCGCTGGTTGCTTCACTGCCTTGCTTCATGTCACTGACACTTCCCAGTCAACATTACTGTTCATCATCTGTGACTCATGCGCACACAGAGTCATGGGCATTTGGGTGGGTGGGACAGACAAGTACCTGTCCTGTGCGATACAGTACCATTTCTTCCTGTGCTGCTTTTCAAGGACTGTGGCTCACCCTGGTACTTCAGTTTGGGATGGCATTATTGTAAAATTAGTGCTGTCTCCATACTATGCCATATGATGCCTTTGCACCAATCGTTATTGCTCTTTTCGGTCTCTGTAATTTAGCCATGTTACAATGTTACATTAAACAAGGAGTGAGCCAAGGCTGCCCATTAAGTCCTTTGCCCTACATTTTGACATTAGACTCACTAATCATACATATACATAACAAACCACAGATAACTGGGCTGTCTGTGTCTAGCCAAGATGAGGAAATTAAGACCTTAGCTTACGCTGATGATTTGATTTTAATCTTAGCAGACTGAACTTCTGCCGAACAAGTACAAAAAATTCTTAAAGGACAATTAAACAACACATTTTGCGGGGTGAATCAAATGGCAAATGCTCCAGTCTACTATCAGAATAAGGGAGCTGATTTTTCTAAAGGTATTAGTTACCTGTAATTTTATCATTTAAGTAGTTTTCTTGAGTCTGCAAAAGTTTGCCAAAATGCAAACAAACACCCGATTCTCTCCGATCTGAGATGCAGCTCGGCTCACAAAATGGTGAGGAAGTGCCGTACGTGATGATGTCATCAGAGCGACTCTACTCCAGTTCTTTCATTGAAACCAACTTGTTTAATACCTGCTATCGATTACATGTACCCTGTACCCAATTGTATCTGTCTGACCACAATGTGACGTGGCACCTCTGGTGAATGCCTACTGATTTTTGGCAAATCTTTGCTATGTAACTGAAACGCAATGTATGTCTTTATGTGACAAAGTACCTTTGTAAACGAGCCTCTGGCTCAAAGGTTGTAAACTGATTCTTAAATAAATAAATAAACCTATGGGCATTGCTTTTAAATGTTGAATATTGCCACTATATGTAGATATAAACATATGTATCGCTACTTAGCTAATGCATCAGACTCTGACTTTCTGTCTGTGACAAGTAAACTTTATGATGAGTGATGATGAACCCGGCTTTCGACTTGTCCTTTGGGAATCAACAAAGTCCAAGAGGGTAGCATCTTTCAGAAAAAGAGGTGTGCAAGAACAAGGGGGCACAATTTGAAGATGGGGGGGGAGGGTGGCTCAGAGGTAATGTAAGAAGTATTTTTTCGCAGAGAGGGCTGTGGATGCATGGAATGGCCTTCCGGAGGAGGTTGTGGAGTCAAAAACAGTGGTGGAATTCAAGCATGCATGGGACAGTCATAAGGCAATTCTAGGGGGTGGGGGTAGGAAATAGTAGGCTGCTGGTTAACTAGGATCTCCAGCTTATCCATTAGGTAGGGAAATGGGCAGACTGGGTGGGCTAAGCGGTCCTTATCTGCCATCAAATTCTATGTTGCTATGTTTCTATGTTTCAGGAATGCCTGGTGATCAATTACAGCAACCTGGGCTTGTCTCTGCCTTTGGCGCCACCTGGGAGCTGTTGATGCAGCACTCTATTGAGGAGACCCATTTGACCAAGGGTGCATGGATTCCAGTTCCTGCTCTCCCTACCCCTTGCTCGAGTGCCATTGCTCACATTGTTCTGGACGCTGCTGACTGTCTTGCTGAACAGCCACTACTTCACAGGACGCCACTGTCAGCTGCTGGGGCTGCGCCAAGCCAAAGTGATCCAAACACGGTTTCAAAGTTTTCAGGTACTGCTGTTTCTTCTTCTACAGTACTTCACCTGCTGATGTTGCTCACACTCCTATACATACTAACATACCTCCACCTGCACTGCATGCCAGTCCTCTTCAATGTTCTTTGTTGACCCTTGAGCACTCTGTTTCTATGACTGCTAATCAGGGTGGACAGTCTGCTGCCAGCCTCTTCCACCACCTGGTGGAATGGGCAAAGAGGTGCAATGCGGTCCTCTTGTGTTATCTGGGTGGCTTGGAGGTGCACCCCGATAGGGCTTATGTGGGGAAGTCCTTAATTAAACAATCTTTGCATTGTTCTTCCTCTGATGTGTACACCTTCATCCATGCCCCAGGTGCTTTTAATTTTGATGTCAGTTTCAGGACTCTGGCTTTGTTGGACCGCTCTTGGAACCAATACCACTCCCTTAGGGATACCCCACTTTGGTTCCCTTTTCTTGCAATTCTCCTCACCAAATCTGCTTTCAAGGCTATTTTTTTGGAATGAAGGGGGTCAATGTGACTGATATTATATACTGGTTGGAGAAAACATGTGATTTGTGAGGTTCACCAGGCCCCATTATGGATGAGGAAAATTTTTGGACAAGGATGTGGAAATTCTGAGTCCTACCGCACTTTTCGGACTCCGGGATACAACACTTGTCAAGTTGCTTTTTCCTGGGGCGTGATAGAGGCATTTTGTTCTACCCTGGTCAGCCAAAATCATGTTATAGGTATGACTCCCTGACACATCTAAATAGCACCTCTGAAAAGATCAAATGTTATCTTTGTGGGGATTTGTGTTACTTTGGTCAGCACTGTACCTTTCCTCCTTGGTGCAACTTGTGTGATGGGAAGAAGCACACTTTCCACTCCTGTTCTTGGGCTGCTTACAGTACATTTAATTTCTTGGAACAGGACTTTTATGTTCATAAAGCATCCAAACCTCATGGGATGGTTCGGTGTGATCACTCTCCTTCAGCTTCAGATACTGCTTTTGTATCTTGTTCTGCGTTTCCTTCTGGATGACCCGCTGCTCTTGGACTCACCTCAAGTCCTTCTATTCCCATAGCACAGCCTGGTACACCCCCTTGGACCAGTGCTGTTCCAGATGCACTCCTGCATTCCTCAGATTCCCTATCCAGCCTTGTGATTCTTTCTGCTACTGTTACTTCAGTTATGCCTCCCTCACTCCCCCCTCCTGCTGATCTCTTTCAACTGGTGGTTTCAAGGAAGTGAAAGAAAAAGAAGAAACGTGATTTCGCCCGACCCACACCTGTTGGAAAATAGATTTTACGCTTTGCAACAGTGGAGGGAGACCATGGAGGATGCAGACTCTGATGGCTCTTTTGTGTCCACCTCTGTACCTTCTTCTCACAGAGAGGGTTTCCTGATGTTGAGGATGATGTTCCTCCCTACACCTGGACTTGTAAGAAAATAAGGAAGGTGGGATCTGTTACCAAGATCCCCAGAATTATATTGCTCCCTTTGTTCTTAGTTTGTTTCATATTGTTCTTTGTGCATGTACCCTGTTTCCTGAGTTCATTTACTTTTATTTTTGCTTTGGTTCTATAATGTATTTTCAATGTTTTTGTATCTATATGTATTTGTAGTTGATTTGTTTTGTTTTCATTGGCTTCGTATTTGCTTGCTTGATTGTTCAATAAAAAAATATCCCCTACTCTTTACCTGCATACTACCCGAACAGTGATATGGTGAGGTGATTTTAATTGTGGAATCTTTCGCACTGACAGAGATTTAAAAACAGAAAAGAGTTCTGTGATATTAACAACAGTGAATTTGAAAGGTTCTTACAGGATTAAGCATGAGAGACAGGAGATGATACTTATTTTTGGGGAGTGAACTCTAGAATTGATTTATTTTTGTCATCCAACAAGTTAGAATACAGTACATACTGCGAAAAATATTGATACTGAGTTCTCTGATCAAATAGCAGTTAAGATGAAAATGCATTTGGGGATCAGCACACATCTGTAAAAAAGGTGGATGGTGCTTAAACAGCTCCTTTCTAACTATTAAGGATATACTGTAAGCTGCAGATCCTAGTTAACCAAAAGCCTACTTCCTCCTACCCCCCATTAGAATTGCCTTATGTCTGTCCCATGCATTCTTGAATTCCCCCACTGTTTTTGACCCCACAACCTCCTCAGGAAGGCTGCTCCATCGTCCACCACTCTCCATGAAAAAAACTTCCTCCGTTGCCCTGAGCCATCTCCCTCTATCTTCAAACTGCTATTGCCTTGTTCGCACATCTCTTTTCTGAAAGATACTACCCTCTTGGACTTTGTTGATTCCCTTGAGGTACTTGAAAGTTTCTGTCATGTCCCCGCTCTCCCTCCTTTCCTTGAGGGTATACATATTAAGCTCCTTTAGCCTCTCTTTGTATGTCTTCTGGTGCAGACCCTGCACCATTTTAGTTGCCCTCCTCTGGACTGCATCCATCCTGTCTATGTCCTTGCGGAGATGGGGTCTGCAGAACTGCACTCAGAACTCCAGATGAGGTCTCACCAACTGTCTGTACAGAGGGATAACAACTTTCTGTTTTCTACTGGTGATGCCTCTCCCTATGCATCCCAGTATCCCCAGCCCTCCTTACTGCCTTCTCACATTGCTTACCTACCTTTAGGTCATCTGATATGACTACCTCCAGGTCCCTTTCCATTTTTGTTGTTGTTAGTACCCCCTCCCATTGTGAACTCTTCCCCTGGGTTTTTGTTTCTCAGGTGCATTACTTTGCTCTTCTTTGCATTGAATCTAAGCTGCCATACTTTTGACCATTCCTCCAACCTTGCCAAGTCCCTTTTCATCCTTTCCAGCCCCCCTTGTGTATCAACCCTGTTGCAGATCTTTGTGTCGTCTGCAAAGAGGAATACTTTTCCTTCCAGTCCCTCCGCAATGTCACCTATAAAGACATTAAAGAGGACCGGTCCAGGTACTGAACCCTGTGGTATCTCATTAGTAACCCCCTTTCTTCAGATTGGACTCTGTTTACTATTACCCTCTGCGTCCTGTTGTCCAGCCAATTTTTTAACCCAGGCTACCACCCTGGGACCCACTCCCAAGCTGGCTAACTTGTTTATTAATCTTTTGTGTGGGACTGTATCAAATGCCTTGCTAACGTCTAGGTAGGTCATGTCCATAGCCCTTCCCTAATCTATTACTTTGGTCATCCAACCAAAGAAATCTATTAGATTTGTCTGACATGACCTTCCTGCTGTGAATCCATACTGCCTTGGGTCCTGCGCCCCGCTGGCCTCTAGGTACTCAACAATTCTTTCTTTCAGATGTGATTCCATCATTTTCTCTACCAGTGAGGTCAAACTAACAGGTCTGTAGTTTTCTGCCTCTGCCTTGCTCCCAATTTTGTGAAGGGAATCACATCTGCCCTCCTCCAGTCCTCAGGTACCACACCATCCTCCCATGATTTGTTGAAAAGGGTAGTCAGTGGTGTCACTAGTTTTCCCCCTAGTTCTTTTAGAATTCTGGGGTGAATCCCATCAGGCACCATTGCTTTGTCCACCTTCAGTTTTAGGAGTTCTTTCAGGACCCTTTCCTTCTGTGAATGGACTGGTATCGACCCCCCTATCCAGAATGCTTCTATTGTTTGGTTTAGGTACCTCCCCCTCCTCTTCTTCTGTGAATACTGAGCAATATTCTTTCAGTATCTCTGCTTTTTCACTGTCACCCTCTGCCCACCCCCTCTCCCTTTTATTAAGCCTCACTATCCCTCCCTTGGTCTTTCTTTACTCCCTAATGTTCCAATAAAAGGTTTTAGTCCCCTCCTGTTTTTTGTTTAAATTATCTGTTTATTTCTTTTTCCCATTTTTCTCCCCTGCCCTCACGTCCTTGGTGGAGTGTGCACATGTGAAGGCACACACGTGTCACACACTGCAGGACACCCCATCCTACCAGTCACCCATAGCTGCCTGCACCACCACTGGACCGCCACCCGGAGATGGCGGGGCTGTGGATGGGCATCCTTCCCTCCCAGGAGAGGACAGCAGCCGTGAGGCTGCTCAATCCTGTTCCCACCCTTCTCCCCATGCAGGCACCCTGACACCCGAGGTCATTCCCAAACCCGAGTCACCGGCATAGCGTGAGGTAAGGCATCCGGCACCTCAACCCTCAGTGCCACCGGGCTGGCTTTTTATCACCCTTCTTAACAGAGTTGACTATCCTTTCCTTGGTTTGGGCCTTTGCTATCCTGACTGCCTTCCCTGCTTCTTTCTGCTTTAACTGGTACAGTTCTCTGTCCTGCTCCTTCTGTGTTTTCTTATACTTCCTGAATGCTTTCTTTTTCTCCCTAACCTTCCCCGCCACCTCTTTTGAGAAACATAGTGTTTTTTTCCTTCATTTTGTTTTGTTTACCTTACACAAAGACTTGTTGCCTCTGTAATGGCAGTTTTGATTTTTCCCCATTGTTCCTCCACCCATCCTTCTTGCCCATTTGCTAGTGCTTTTTGGAGGCACTCTCCCATTTTGCCAAAGTCAGCCCTCCTACAGTCCAGTACCCTCACTCTTGTATGGCTTGACTCTATGGTTGTGTTTATCATGAACCACACTGTTTGGTGGTTGCTTGTTCCCAGATGGCTACCCACTTCTAAATCTGAGATCCTCTCTCCATCCCCGTTTGAGAGTACCAGGTCTAAGATTGCTCCCTCCCAAGTGGGTTCCAACATTAGCTGTCTCAGGCATGCCCCCCTGTAGGGCATTGAGAATGACCCTGCTCTTGGATGTGGCTGCAGCAAAGGTGCCCCAGTTAACATCTGGCATATTCAGGTCCCCCATCAACAATATCTCCACTTTTTCTGCCATTCTAAGGATGTCTTCTATCATTTCCTTGTTCATTGCCTCCCCTTAAGATGGGGGTCTGTATACAACCCCCGTGTGGATTATGGTGGCCTTTCCTATCTCCATGGTGACCCACAGTGCCTCCTCTCCTCTGCTCCCTGTTAACCCTTTAGTTCCATTGTTTTGTTCCCTTTCCTTATGAAGAGAGCTACTCCTCTTCCTCTTTTACCCTCCCTGTCCCTCCTGTAGATTCTGTACCCTGACATGTTTGACATTCCAGTCATGGTTCTCTGTGTACCATGTTTCTATGACTGCCACGATGTCCAGGTGTCCCTCTTCCATCAAGGCCACTAGTTCAGGGAGCTTGTTACCCAGACTATGGGCATTGGTACTCACTACCCTAAATTTATTGATGGGCTTACCCCTTTTAACCTCATCCCTGTCCTTCTTGCCTTTTTCTCAATTTACCTCTGTTCTGCTCCCTATCAACTTCTCTACCTTGGTGTTTACCTCACTAACTACCCTGTTTTGTTGGGGGGCTTGGATTTCCCTGCTCCTTTTCAGTGCTTCTCCCCTTGGCTAGTTTAAATGCTTGCCAATGAAGCCTCTAAACCTATCACCTAGGATCCTGGTTCCCCTCCAGGACAGATGCAGACCATCGTGCCAGTATAGGCCTGTATCCCTCCAGATGGACTCCCCAGTCCCCAATGAAGCCAAAACCCTGAGCTCTGCACCAGTTTTTCAGCCATTCATTGAATCCCATGGTGTGGAGTACCCTATCCTCACCCATGCCATAGACAGATAGCACCTCCAAGAAGGTTACCGTGCATGCTACTTGTCTAAGGCCCCTCCCTAACTCCTCAAACTCCTGCTGCACTGCTCTGATCCTATTCCCAGCCAGGTCATTTGTCCCTAGGTAGACAATTACATCCAGCTCCCTCTTCTGTGCAGCTGCTCCCAAGATCCTGAGGATTCTCTTCCTGTCCTTCCAAGCCATGGTGCCAGGCAGGCACCTTACCTCCTTCTCCCCTCCCTCCCCCAGTTCTACCTTCCTAATGATTGAGTCCCCCACCAGGAGTTGTTTCCTTCCCCATGTGGGGTCCTGTGCCACCCTCCTGTGGGTCTCCTTTGTGGAGGTTCCCAGCATCCTCTTTGGTCTCCACTGTGGGTGCCTCCACAGAGGAACCATTGTCTGCCAGAATGGCGTATGACTTGTAGAGAGGGACAACTGGAGGGATGCACCTCTGTTCCACCACCCTCACCCTCCCTGAACTCATCGTGGTCCAACCACTCCTCTTTCTTGGCAATCTCTGAGGCAGCGTCAGCAGCCCTGGTGGTTCCTGGGTGAGGGAGGAGGTTTCCCGAATCCTTGCCAGGTCAGCCTGGAGACGGGCAACCTCCTCCCTCAGACCAGAGAGATGCCTGCAAATAGGGCAGCATCGCAGCCTCCAGAACGTCTTCCGGAAGACTGCTGCCCCACAGCCAGTGCATTGTACCTCTCCCCACATGTCTCTCTCCCTTCTTGTTTAAATTTTGTTTTCTTTTTTGTTAGTGTGTGCTAGCGTGTGCGTGCATTTACTCCCTATGTGGCATGCTGGGCTGTTAAGGATATGACATGTGTATGTTCTTTGCCCTTTCGGGGAAGTGATGTCAGAACTCCTGGTATAAAAGAAATTACGCACTTGGGGTACGCGTGGTGAGGGGCAGGGTGGGCTGGACCAAGCCCATGCCCTGCAGAAATATTAAGCTACAGCTCTGACCCACCACCACAGTGAGTGCTTTCCTTCCTTTCAGCAAGACAACCTGCACAGCAATTTAATAGAAAATATACCCCGTAAAAAACAATTTCAATCAGAGATTCACTTACACAAACCCTGCAAGTTTGAAATAATGAAAAAAAAATAAAATAAATCATCTCTGCTGTGTAGTTCTTTTCAGCTCTTCTTGGAATGGTGTTCTTTAAACACTGTTATGAAAAGGAATCAATGCAGAGATTTATGATATTCAAACTTTCTAAAGGTAATTTTAGGCTTATCTTTTGCTAAATATTGTTTTTTTAGGTAATGGGGTCTTTTTATTTATTTGTTTCTCAATTACTATTGTAAAATATTCTCTGGATGAGTCTGCTGCTTTTTCTTTGTTTCTTTTGAAACTGTGTATGTTTGTTTTGCTTGTCATTTTAAATAAAATACCCGTACTCTTTACCTACCTACTCTTGAGGTGTTGTTTGCATGCTTTAAGGGGCATACGTGGCTCAACAGATTCCATTTTATACTACAATACAGATGTTTTTCACTTCAGGAATTACTTTGCAAAATCACCTCTGAATTAAAAAAGACGTTTATTTGTCAGAATTTAAGATTTTCTCCACTGCAGCTCTCGGAGAATATGCGTTGGGTGTTGGAGTTTTGAATGGCCTCAAAATGATGTTCCCTCCTTTGGGGACAAAAGTATGATATGCAGTGGGATTTATATTCCTGAACAGTCTGTGATTAGTGGTGTCACTATGACACTTACTCGCCTCTTTTCCTTTTTCTTTTCTTTTTCTTTGCTTCTCAGATATAGTGTGGTTTAATATTCTTGGTGATTTTTGTTGTACTGTATGGATTCTTATCGATTTAGCTGACTGTATCCTGCTTATGTTTACCTGTTTATTGTACTGGATATTTTTGTTTATTCCTTTTTACACAATAGAAATTCCCCTACTCCTCTGAGTAAATGATATATGGAACACTCTATGTAATTATAGCCATCTTAAAATAGATTATTTAGCAAGCCAGACACCAGTGGTTATTGTAGCAAAAAGACACATGTGCTATGGACGTTTTCAATGAGGTACATCGAGAACTTCTTTCTGTGTCCGAACACGAATTCTCTCACGTAAATAATGAACAGTTTCATGCCTTTTGGAAAGAGGAGCACCTGATGGGGACATGAGAAAAAATGGGAAAAAGAAAGGGTGGGCCTGCTGGACTTCTCCGTTGTTTTCTTTGATGGATTATGATTTGGGGTTAGATTGCAACGTCGATACTTTGTTTTTCTTTTCTGAATTTATTTATTTATTTAAAATTTAGTAACCAGGAAAGGCACACTGAGTCAAGGCTCGTTTCCCGGTGTGACTCGGAGGAAGAGCACAGGAAAGCATCAAGCAAATACAATGAAATAGATGATTACGTAGAGAATAATGGATAGGCAAGTGTGTATTATGGATTATTTTACACACCCAAGGTGTGTGATGACCCATAAACCTCGAGAGCGAAGCTTGAGAGGTTTATCAGGTCATCACACACCAAGGGTGTGTAAAAAAAATCCATAAACACACACTTGCCTTTCCTTTATTTTTTTATAATTGCTGGTTCAAGCAGTTAGTCCTCCAGACAGTTTCCCTGAGATAGCCTGCTGCTGCTCCCTGTGTCTTGTCCTCAGAGTCTCTCTCGTACATACTGTACATACACACACACACTTACTCACTTCAGTATACACAGATGGACAACAAAGACAGTGTTTTTTTTCTTAAAAAAAATGTTGAATTGCAAGTTCAGTCGTGGTTTGGAATTTAGGAGGCACAGTTTCAGTGGAAATCGCTGTCTCGGACTCATGGTTTCTCGAGTCTGACACACAACAGGATCAACCAGACACAGTTCACTGATTTGAAAGGCAGGGTCAACCAGATAGCTTCTGACAAAAATTTTAAATAAATTCCTCAGTTACATGAAAGGAAAGTGTCTGTTGCTGTGGTGATTCATTGGTTACCGGGAATGGAACCAACTGTATAGCCTGCCCACTCACAGAATAGGAGCAAATAAGGTGACACGAGGCTTTCTACTGATGGGACTTTTAAAGCAAATGCCATAATAACAGGATTTTAGGTTATTATGGCATCAAATGCCACAATAACCGGATTTTGGGTTATTATGGTGTTTGACAGAGTCAATAATCAGGTTGATAAATGATAAACAAGTAAAGTGCAAACAAACAGTAGTGCAATATGGCTAAAAGGTGCAACATTTTCAAGCCAAGGGTCTTAGGAGCAAGAAAACACTCTAAATTCTGGGACAACAATCAAGCAACTGGTGGGCAATCATGGTGCAGAGAAATGGAGGCATTCAACCGTGCCAGTGGAGGAGGCAAAAATTGGAAAGGGGGAGGGAAAGGCAGGTTAGGAAGGGAGCGGAAAGGTGCAGGAGGGATGTGGGATGCGTTTAAGCTGTGGGAGGGTGAGAGACAGAGTATAGAAGGGAGCTGAAAAGTGCAGGAGGGATGTGGGATGTGTTTAAGCTGTGGGAGGGTGAGAGACAGAGTATAGGAGAGAGCGGAGAGGTGCAGGAGGGATGCGGGATGTGTTTAAGCTGTGGGAGGGTGAGAGAGTACAGAAGGGAGGAGGCTTCAGAGAGAGGGGAGACAACAGGAGAAAGTTGACTGCCCAGCTGAAGAGTGAGGGTGGGGAGGTAGAAAGTGCAAGCATCCCTGGAATGAAGGGTTAAAAACTGGTACTGAAGGAAATATTCTTGGTAGGGGAAGTCTGAGTATGTGATGTAAATGTTTTGTAACTTTCTTTTGTAATTTTTTTTTTTTAATAAAAATTCCCCTACTGTTCGAGAAGTGCCACGGTATCTTTAATGCCCACCTGTGCAACCATCAGAGACAGCAGACAGGACCTAACGTCTCATCTGAAGGTTGACACACCCTGACAATACGGCATCCCCACAGCATTGCTCTCGGGTGCCAGTGTTTATGGTATGAGCCCAATCACAGTCGTCTGGCCCACTGATAGATGGGCTACCAGCTGAGACATGCTGACACCTGACTTTTTATCCCATACTTTGGGGGACACAAATAATGGTAGTACCAATTTTACTGTCAGTCACCAGGCTCACTCTGATAAAGCAGGCTCAGTTATGGGGGCACTAGAGTGGTTTTAAAAGATGATACACAAAAAGTGGTATCCTGTTGCAACTAAAACATACATGTCCTGTTAGAAATGGGAGCCCCCCAAAATGGGGCTTATATAGGACTGGTTTTTCCAACAAGGTGAGCTGAAGGTATGGGGAGCATATAAATTACTGCCACCAGCTGTAGGGGGCAAGGCAACTGGGGGGGCCTAGCCGTGGAAGCATGGACTTTGATGCTCCAGGTTAGGTGGAGGGGCATAGAGACTAGAGGTGGAGCCCCTATTGTGTAAGCCTTGTAAGATCCCTTGAGCAGCAAGCAGGGTGAAGGTTAGGACGTTGGGTGTTTTCCTTCAGCTCATATTACATGTGATGCTGCTTGCAGATCATCCAGTATTGATTTCTGTTTTGTTTGCTTGCTTGATGTAATTGTTCTTGCCTCTTCCGTATTTTTGTTAAAATGTTGCAGGAACAATGCCAAAGAACATGTGTCTAGCATCTTTTATTGGCTACCCAGTATTCTGATAGGTTTTTGACCTTTTTTGTTAAAGTAATAATCTAATTTTGTTGCCTTTTTAGGGACCTGAATCCCTCTCTCCTCAGCAGTTGCTGCCCTCTCTTTTCATACTGCCTGAACATTCTATGACATCACAAACACCTTTCCAGGCCATTCAGATGAATGACAGCTCCCAAAGTTATGCCATGAACAGCAGTTTTAAGGAAGTGGTGCAAGTAAGGGTAGCCAATCATAACATCAACAAAGGTCCCAGGGAACTTGCACACAGTCCAGGATCAAGAACTGAGGCTGATGCCAAAATAATGCTAAAGAATACTTATTTATTGCGATTCTTTACACAATGCAGGTGCCGCTACCCCAGCGCTTCGGCGATTAGCTTTCCTCAAGGGAATAGCAAGGAATGGGAGTTTCTGATGTCATAGAATGTCTTAGAAATATGAAAATCAAGAGCAGTAGCTGGTGAGAAGAGTGGAACTCAGTGTAGATCTGAGGGCACACCAAAGCTAGATTATGTATTTATCAAAAAATCATCAAAGCATATCAGAATACATAACTGGCATGGAAAGGAAGATGGAAGGACAGTTAACAATGTAAAAATAATTTCCTATCTCCCTTAAAACTTAATCCAAAACCAAAACCAGGGTGAATTTGAGACAACTTAAACAACTCTACCCTAGCTGTGCCCAACTGTAACACTTTGAGCAGCAATACTTGTAATATTTAGATGACTTTTTTCCAACTTCCACTTTTAAGACTAGAGGGCAGCACAGGTAAAGAATGTCAAGCTTCACAGAAACATAGAAACATAGAAACATAGACTTTGACGGCAGATAAGGACCGCTAGGCCCATCTAGTCTGCCCATTTCCCTACCTACAGGATAGGCCGCAGATCCTAGTTAACCAACAGCCTATTTCTTCCTACCCCCCACAAGAATTGCCTTATGTCTGTCCCATGCATTCTTGAATTCTCCCACAGTTTTAGACCCCTCAACCTCCTCAGGAAGGCTGTTCCATGCATCCACTACCCTCTCTGTGAAATAATACTTCCTCACATTGCCCCTGAACTGCCCTCCTTCTACCTTTAAATTGTGTCCCTTGTTCTTGCAAGTCTCTTTTTCTGAAAAATGCTACCCTCTTGGACTTTGTTGATTCCACTGAGGTACTTAAAAGTTTCTATCATGTACCCCCTCTCCCTTCTTTCCTCAAGGGTATACAAATTAAGCTCCTTTAGTCTCTTCTCATACAGCTTCTCTTGCAGACTCTGCACCATTTTAGTTGCCCTCCTCTGGACTGCCTCTATCCTGTCTGTTGTGCATCAATAGCCTTCTGAGCTAGCTGGTCTGTTGTTTCAGGGTTTGAAACCCTTTTATTGTAATACAGGTTTGGAGCTTCAGGATGGGACGTTTGAAAAACCTACATCAAAATCAGCCAGGGACAGACTATATATTTATGCAGTAAACCCAGTCATAGTAGACTTTGTGCACATACAGTGCAAAGCCTACAGCCTACATAGAAACTTACAGACATGCAGGCAAGTAACACAGCTGCAGAGCCTTATATCAGCACAAAACAGGGGTGTGAGGGTAACAAACAGCAAATAGCATTTCCGAAATACCACAAATAATGAACAATTCTTTATTCAGGTCCAAACAACGAATACTGTCAGTATTCATTCACTGTTTGTGGTTTTCAGTATTCCGGGGAAAAAAAAATAACAATAAAAAATCCTTCCAGCTCTCATCAGGTGGCCTGGGTACCATCAATGTTCTCAGATTCTCACCCTTCATCCCCTTCCATCTATCCTCCCATGTGCAGTTAAATTAAAAAGAAAGATGATGGAGAGTTGGCATAGTACAAACTCCCAACAGCATCTTTTAAATATGTCACCCCCCCACACACTCCCTAGCCTATACAGTATGTATGTAGTGCCTCCCTTTTCCCAGAACTATTTTCTGATCTCACAGGCTCGCAACATCAGGGGGCAGCCATTGTGCGAGAAGAGCAAGAGACCTTCCCCAGAAAGGCCAGAGCATCCTGGAGGCTGCTTCTCAAGTTTCTGCTGAAGCCATTTGGGATTGCAGGCTTGTGAACAGAACCCGCGGTCCCCCAAGCAAAATGCAAGTGCCTTAATCGCTTGGTTCAAGGAGTGACCTGTTTTGTGTTTCTTAAACCTCTGTTTATCACTACACATGCCAGGTCATACTGTTCTGCATGTCAGTCACCCAGTTCTAGCCTCCACTAGCACTGGCCAGCACATTCTCCTTATTGGGCTTGGTGGAATCAATGCAGTAGAGCCTGAGAGAGCTGGCTTCATCTGTGGCTGAGGCAGGCAGGATGTCCCTTTTTCTCTCGGTGGGCCCCTTGCACCTCCTCTGACCCTGTGTGCAGCCACGACTGGCCTCAAACTCCTCAGCAAAAGCATGCATGCACACCTACTCTCCCATGAGCTCTGCTGTACTGCTGGGTGACAGCACCATCCCTTCCTGGCAGATGACCTGTACTGTGGCATGTATGTTAGTCATGGATGTGGTGCTATTTTTGTGAACCTGTTCAAGACCTTCGACGTCACGGATCATACCCTGCTGATCCAGCAGCTCGATATTACAGTTTTGGTTTATCTCTGCAGTTAGCTGGATCAGTGACTACCTGTATAACTGAGAACAGATGATTAAACTTAATGGATTCTTTTCTGCTCCCCATGCTGTAGTCAACGGTCTTTGGGCCTCTGCTGTTCTCCCTATTCATCAAAAAGTATCCAACCAAACTAAACAAAAGTTATATGTGGATGATGCAGACAGTAAACCAAGTTCAGATGCAATTGAAGATGTAAAAACCACCCAGAGGGCAGATTTCAGTGCATAAGAATAAATGGTCAGAAGAAATCAGGATTGTGTAAAGAAAACCAAAGCTATGCCTTTTGGGACAAGCTTAGCATAACCCTCTTGTGGATTACTTAAGCAATAATGCATGACAGGGTGTGGGTCACACTGGAATAACCTCACACCTGGGGTGGTTGGGCATGAGGCCGCAGACTGAGTGCATCCAATGTCCCAGAAGTGAGCTTATCCCAGCATGACCCACACCCTGGAGTGCATTATTGCTATTATACAATGGCTTGCTTGAAAGGAAAAAAACTGACTAAAAATATGTTTAAAATGAGCTTTTTCTTTGTTGTTGCTGAGTGTAGGAACATGTTTAGGGAAAAAAAGTCCATAGTTTCTCTTTTGCCCACTAGATGGTGCTGCCACAAACTGTCTTGTGTTTCTCTCTCCACAGGTTTTCTTGCATAGTGATTTTTTTTCGCTCTCCGGGGACAGCTCTGTGTCTGTGCTGTCTGTGTGATAGCTTTAATTATGCCTGCCCCTGTAATTTATATATTTTTTTAATTTGTAAGTAATTCAGGCAGCCCTTTCTTATGGTAACTGACTTCCGTAGCCGCCGAGCTGATGGAAGGACTGTGGCGGTTTTGCTGACTACCGCAATAGGTACCACGCATGTGATCTGCTGGAGATATGGCTTTATTTTGTTTCAGCAGTGCGGAGATGAAGGATGTGTATTACACTTGGAGGAGACAGAAAATATGTTTACTTTTCATGGCACCTTTTTCTGCCAAACTGAGCGGTGTCAGTGAAGTGCATGACTGGTGGTTATGGCATCCGTGGTTTACTGAAGCCACTGGGTTTGGGGAAGAAAACAGCCTGAAAATTACATTTATTTCATTAGGCTTTTGTGCTGGGTAGAGCAGACTGTTACTTGGTGGGAGGGAGGTTTACTCTTTAATTGGTGGGAGGGAGTTTTTTTTTCTTTTATATAATAGTAAAAGATCCTGGGACTGTGAAGCCAGCTTTTTAAGCAGGAGTCACGGAAGTGGACTGTCAAGCAGGGGTCAATAAAGGAGGCTCGGTGAACTGATTTGTTTTTGATTGCGAGCCTGTGTGACATTTTTAAAGTTAGACAAGGCTAGCAGGGAAGTGGGAGTTTAAAAAAAAAATCGGTAGGTACAGAAGGAGGAGAACTGCATGTAAGATCATCCTGGGGGGGGGCAGTGGCAGCTCAGAGTGGCATCTTGGAGCTGCAGCATAAACTTGACACATCTTCTTTTTCTGTGTGTGTGTGTATGCATGTGTGCGTGGGGGGAGTGATTGCATGTTCATGTTGTGCGGTCATGTGTGTGCCTGGACTTAATACAGTGAGGTTATACTCAGACAACCACACTGTCCCAGGCACACACTGACCAATCAGAGCCCATTGCCATTGTATAATATAACTTTATGACTCCCTTGCTGCTGAACCATCAAAGGTGTTTGCTGACAGAGCTGACACTGCTGCATACTGATCAAAATGGACATGTGTTTCTACCGATGCAGGATTGGTTCAGTGTGTGGAACTCTAGACTTTGTATTTTGTGAGAACTGGGACTTTTGTAGCAACTGTTTTTGGAAATGCAATTTGGCAGCCATATTTGCCACCATCTGACCCATCCTGCCACGGTGACAGGGTCAGAAGGTTGTGTATCACCCAGTCAGGAATGTTTGCCAGCTTAGGGTGCCACAGTGGCTCATGGACTACAAAGGTACTTAATCAATTCAGGTGCTTTTCCAACTGCAAGTCGCCTGTCATGTGCCAGACCTGCAGGACTGCATGTCCTAATTGAGAGCCTGGTAGATCAATTAGCTCACTGTTCCTCCTGTGAACAGCAGGGGATGTTTCAAGCCCCAGGGCTATTCTGTTAGAACTCCTAAGGGGAGCAGACCTGTGGACTGCTGCTGAGAGATGTGCTGTGACAGACTGTCTGTCACTGACAAACTGTGTGATCATAAGCAGAGCCCCTGCTTAGAGAAAATGAGGCATTCTCATCAAGCATGCCTGTGACCTTGAATACTGCCAGCTGCAGAGAGAGACAGGCCATATTAAAGGACACCCTAATCCCTTAAATTTTACACATAATGAGTTAACAAATGACTCCAAAGACTTGTAAAGGAGAGACTGTTGTTTACATTTATGCTGAAACAGCATTTATTAAATCAGGATAAATACAGTTCTGTAGCATTTGAAAAATGTAAACAAACCTTCTCTTGATTCAAAACTCTAACTCTGTAAAAACCCTGAAATGACTGCCGATGTGCAGCATGATGACATCAGTGAGGTGAAACAGTGCCAGCTCGGCAGTAATATGCACACAGAACTTTAACACACACCATATGATCTTGTTAGTTCAAAACCATAAAAATCCTCCCTTATCTTGTGCATTATTTACACAAATTCACAAGTTAAGCAATGATGTGGAAGTTGTCACATAACGTAAAACTCAGTTGTACATATTAGGGCTGCACTGTGCAATAACCAGTGACCCACAGTTCGTTCAAATGCCCCTCCCCAAAGAGTCCTGAAACCAGAAAAAAACAGATAACTGGTGGTCCAGTGGGTGGTCTGTCCCTCAAAGAACCTGGCTGGCTTCATGCTGCAGATGAAGATTAAGTAGTCCCCCCCCCCGAACACAGACTGCCCCACCACTGTAAATGTAATGGTTACCCCCAATGAGTCCAACATTACTCGGAAATCCAGTCGATCCCCTTAAGAAATAATACCTGGTGGTCCAGTGGGTGATATCTTGTCCTGACCTCAAACCAGATCAAGGTCCCCGAATGCCGACTGCCCACTGCCCCTCTGAATTATCTCGCTGAGTGCTACCCTTGATGCCGACTAGTGAAAAGCATCCATAGCAGCTCCTCTTGGTCTTGGAGATGAATCATGTCCCTCGAAGAGCCCCAGAAGGAGGTGCAATAATGGGTGCTAGAGCGGGAGGGGGTGTTGGGGGAGGAACACCCCCAGGTGGCAGGAATAGTTTCTTTAAGTCCTTCACGGTTTTTCCTTCCTCCAGCAACAACTTAGCAAATTTCTCCTCAAAAGTCTCAGATAGTGGGGGGGCTCATTCTCCCCGGGGTCTTTACTGTCTTTAGTTATCACTCTCCAGGCAGTGAGGGCTCCTTTGGGGGTGATAGTCCGTGGCACTTTGGAACAGTCTACTGGGTCCTTACACTCTACTAATGCCATGAAACTTTGGATGAGCAGATTAGCCTGTCGACCCACCACCACAGGGTTTTGTAAACATTCAACCTTGGAAAGTACTCCCTCTACAGCGTCCTTATTCGTACCAAGGGGAATATCCAGGATAAGTATAGCATTTTGGGGGTCGATCTCCTGCCCAGTACACCACCCCACCAACTCGTGTACAGCCACACTTCTGTGGGGTAGCCATTTATTTTTAACAGCAATTTGCAAATTTGGCAACTAGAAGACACAAAATCCCAGTGGTGCCTCCAAGATGTAACCCCTAGGTGGCTCTATTCCTAGGGTTACTACCCTTCTACTTGGCTAGTAGCAGCTTAAGGGGTCTGAGTTCTGCTTGGCGTGCCTCCCACCTGGAGGTCAGGGTTGTAGTGGTCAAGCTAACCTGGGCACAGCCCTCTGGGACACTTAACCCCCATCTTTCCCCTCTAGTGGCTTGAACACTGTACAATAATCACTTTCATGCCCTGGTACACCACACAAGTACCCACCTGTTTGCACTTACACCAGGGTTGGTTCCTCTGGCTCGACCCTGGGGACCCCCTGTAAAACAAGGTTAAGCACAGCAAATAGCAACAGTACAGTACTTTGAGCACAAACTGGAACCACAGTCAGATTACATGCAGAAAACATTAGATCTGATTTATTCAGGGGACTTGAACAAGGGAGGGGCAAAATCAGGTTAATTAGCTTAAAGGTTATATCAATCAAGCAGTTATGCATGTGCTTTGAGTTCCCCCACACAGTCCACCTCTGGGTACCCAGGTGGAGAAGAGATGGGCTAGCCAGGACTGTTGCCTGGGGTTGGCGGCGTCGCAGCTGGTTGGGGCCTGTGATGGAAAACACAACATGCACAGTACACAATATTTGTAATCCGGAGCAGAGGGCTCAGTTACGTAAAAAAACGAAACAACAAGATAATCAGATGACACACTCAGATTAAGCTGTTGTTGCAGGGAGCTACCCTGGTATTTACTCATGATACCCAAGACTGGACACAGGCTGGACGAAAATTGAGACTGCGGGTGGTTGATCTAGAAGGCCAGGAGAAGCAGGGCCCACACGAGTCACAGAGGCGACATTCCTGTTTAAGCGTGGAGCAGGGGGCTGATCCCCAGGCAGATCTCTCGTCGATGGCTTCTCTGTGCAGTGGGTAGTCTGGCTGGGCCAGTCTGGCAAGGCCCAGACCACATGGAGACAGATTTGGATGCAGTCCGTTTTGGGCTGGATACAGCTTCCAGCAAGCAGAACGCAGTTCACACAGAGGGGAACTAACTCACAACCCACTAGCAGCTCATAATACATTTACATGTAAGGGAATTCTGCTGTACCAGGCAAAGAGCTCCCCAGTCACAATCGCAAAGTCTCTGCACACACCAGGAGCTTTGGGGTAGCTGTAACTTCTGACAGGCCGATTGCATTCAGCAAAATCTTCCGTCTTCTTCAGGTTTGAGCCTGGCCCACTTCAGTAGCTTACTTTAGTCACACAAATTTGGATTTAGTCCAAAATAATTCTCTTTTCTTCCTCTCAGGAGCAGCAGGCAGATATGTAAGCCAAAAACTCAGCCTTTTCACAGTTCTCCCTTGTGAATTCACTCAGGATTGCTGCTCAAAAAAATCTTGAGCTCTCCTCATTTCACTTCCCAGCTCAGAACTAACTGAAAACTGCAAGCCGTCCAGGATTTCCCCAAGATCCAAAAGGTTTGGTTGGCTGATTTGGCTGTCAGTCAAAGCAAGAGCTCCCCCTTCAGTTGCAAAAAAGGCACAAAAAGCTCAAAACTACAGTTCCTACAGATTTTTACTTCAGACAGCTCCTGTAGTCCGGATACATTTTAGGTCCCACCAGAACTGATTGTTCCAATTTGCAGACCAGGACCAAGATAGAAGAGACAAACAAAACAGTCCTTGCTACAAAGAAAGCAGGTTAGACAAACTACATTATCCTTATTACTCTAAATGATTTTCAGCAAATAGTTACATCTTTCAACAGAGCCCCTTCTCAGATTACTTATGCTGCAATCAGGAACTCATAAAGAGACAGCACACAGAGGCCACACAGGCTCTGGCAATCACATTTAAACTGCTAAAACGCAGGACACCAGCCTGGCAGTGAGTATTTAGGCAAGCTCAAGGAAGACTTTTTGGGAACCCCCTTTTGTAGGGGGGTTACAGAAAGATGTAACTATTTGTTGAAAATCATTTAGAGTGATAATGTAGTTTGTCTAACCTGCATTCTTTGTAGCAAGTTCTGTTTTGTTTGTCTCCACTATCTTGGTCCTGGGCTGCAAATTGGACCAATCACTTCTGGTGGGACCTAAAATATAGCCGGATTACAGGAGCTGTCCAGAGTAAAAATCCGTAGGAACTGTAGTTTGGGGCTCTTGGCACCTTTTTTGCAACTGAAGGGGGAGCTCTTGCTTTGACTGACAGCCAAATCAGCCAAGCAAACCTTTTGGATCTGAGGGAATTCCCCAAGCTGCCTGCTGTTTAGGGCAGATCTAAGCTAGGAGCTGAAGAAGCAAGATGCTTGAGACGATCTCTGTGGAAAGGCCTGAAATTGTGGCTTGCTTGTCTGCCTGCTGCCCTGAGAGGGGAAAGAGAGCTGTTTTCGGACTGAATCTGAGTTGTGTGACTAAAGTAAGCTACTGAAGTGGGCCAGGCTCAACCTGAAGAAGACCGAAGATTTTGCTGAATGCGATCGGCCTGTCAGGAGTTCCAGCTACCCCTAAGCTCCCGGTGTGTGCAGAGACTTTGCGATTGTGATTTTGGAGCGCTTTGCCTGGTACAATAGAATTTCCTTACATGTAAATGTGTTATTTGCTGCTAGTGGGTCGTGAGTTAGTTCCCCACTGTGTGAACTGTGTTCTGCTTGCTGGAAGCTGTATCCAGCCCAAAACGGACTGCATCCGAATTTGTCTGCATGCGGTCTGGGCCTTGCCAGACTGGCCCAGCCAGACTACCCACTACACAGAGAAGCCATCGACGAGAGACCTGCCTGGGGATCAGCCCCCTGCGCCACGCTTGAACAGGAACTACACCTCTGCAACTCGTGTGGGTCCTGCTTCTCCTGGCATTCTAGATCAACCACCTGCAGTCTCGATTTTCATCCAGCCTGTGTCTAGTTTTGGGTATCATGAGTAAATACCAGAGTAGCTCCATGCAACAACAGCTTAATCTGAGTGTGTCATCTGATTGTCTTGTTGTTTTGTTTCTTTTACGAACTGAGCCCTCTGGCTCCGGATTACAAATATTGTGTACTGTGCATGTTGTGTTTTCCATCACAGGGCCCCAACCAGCTGCGATGTCGGCCAACCCTGGGCAACAGTCCTGGCTAGCCCATCTCTTCTCCACCTGGGTACCCAGAGGTGTGACTGTGTGGGGGGACTCAAAGGACATGCATAACTGCTTGATTGATATAACCTTTAAGCTAATTAACCTGATTTTGCCCCTCCCTTGTTCAAGTCCCCTGAATAAATCAGATCTAACTTTTTCTGCATGTAATCTGACTGTGGTTCCAGTTTGTGCTCAAAGTACTGTACTGTTGCTATTTGCTGTGCATAACCTTGTTTTGGGGGTCCCCAGGGTCGAGCCAGAGGAACCAGCCCTGGTGGTAGTGCAAACAGTGTGGGTACTTGTGTAGTGTACCAGGGGTATTGTGAAAGTGATTATTGTATAGTGTTCAGGCTACTAGAGGGGAAGAGGGGTTACAGTGTCCCGGAGGGCTGTGCCAGGTTAGCTTGACCACTACCAACCCTGACCTCCGGGTGGAGGCACCCGTTTCAGAACTCAGGCCCCTTAACCTGCTACTAGCCAAGCAGGCAGGGGTAGTAGCCCTTGGGATAGCGCCACCTAGGGGTTACATGTGAATTTCAAATTTGTTGATATCATGACCTCTAGGCCTTTTTCCTCTGTCATGCATTCCAGTACCACCTCACCACCATTTTATACTGCACCCTTGGGTTCCTTTTCTAATCCCAGTGCAAATCACCTTGCATTTTTTTTCCCACTGAAGGACCTGCTGCCAGATTCTTGACCAGTTCTCCAGCCTACCCAGATCCTCCTTAAACTTCCTCATCACCTCCTCTGTGTCAGCCCTCGCCCATATCTTCATGCCATCAGTAATGAAGCAGACCACCCACTGTGTCCTCCTATTCAACCAGTTTCTCGCCCATCCAATTATTTTTTCCTGCACCCCAAATTCACATAGTTTCTCGA
The DNA here is from genome assembly GCA_016271365.2 of Neoceratodus forsteri. Taxonomy (NCBI): domain Eukaryota; kingdom Metazoa; phylum Chordata; order Ceratodontiformes; family Ceratodontidae; genus Neoceratodus; species Neoceratodus forsteri. The sequence continues at coordinate 347,413,859 of CM057453.1, read as the reverse complement.
ACAACCATCCATGTGGGACAGAGTCACGGGCCTTACTAAAGTCCAGATACAGGACATTCCTTGCCTGACTCTTATCCACAGCCCTTTTCACCATATTGAAGAAATCAAGCAAGTTTGTTTGGTCAAACCTCCCACTGGTGAGACTTCCGGTGACATCAGGATCAAGATGGCTGCCTAATCCTGAGATTCTGTGCCACCTCTGAGTTAATTCAAAATACATCGACCAACTATAAGACGCAATCTCCAGCTAAAGCCACCCGGTCCAAAGCCAACACGCTCAAGCAACCAGAGACGCCAGCATTTAAACTCCAGGCACTCCTACAGAGAGAAAAAACAGGAGGAATGCCAATGGGGTGGGGGACCGTAGGGAGAACGAGGCCTCAGAACCCCTGATGGAAATAGAAGAGCCGGACTTAATAACCACTATTCTTCAAATGGCTCAGACGGCCAACAAAATAGGCAAAACACTCACTGGTCTTTGTTCAGAGCTAAGTGGAATCGAGCACCGAACGGATCAGATGGAACTGGGCCTGACAGCGGTGGTTGAACAGGCTGACTGGCATGACTGGCTGCTCCTCTATCTGCTCACCAGGGAGAGGGAGCTAAATGCCAAGCTGGATGACCTAGAGGGCCGTAACAGAAGACAGAACATTTGAATATATGGAGTCCTGGTGGGCTCGGAGAACAAAGCCCCAAACGCTATTGCCTTCCTCCAGACTTTGCTGAAGGACATCCTCAACCTCACAGTGGATCTTGACTTAAGCATGGACAGGGCCCATAGATCATTGACCCCAAAACCCTCTAATGTGGGGGCTTGACCAAGATCATTAGTAGCGAAACTTACTTTGTACTCCACAAAAGAAGAGCTGCTCAATAGAGATTGGAGACAGCACAACCTCAAGTACCAAGAGAGCAGAATAACCATAGATAATGATTTTACCTCACAAGTCTAGGATCAGAGGAAACTTCTATGGCCTATAGTCAAACAGTTCAGAAGCAAGAATATACAAGTGCAGATCCTGCTTCCTGCCCGCCTGAGAGTAGATACAGATCGAGGCCCAAGATTTTTTGCAGACATGCTTGTGGTGAAACCACTCCTCAACGATCTAGGCATTACTTCTCCCCCAATGATAAAGGAACAGCTCGAGAGAGAGGTTATGAGAGCAGCCTGGGAAATGGTCCAGAAGGGGCTCAAATGAAAAGGGATGCAGCAACCCATCCCACACACCAACCTCCGCTCTGACATTGCAACCCTACTCAAAGCATACTCCCTAGGAGCAAAATTGCAGATAAATGCCAAAAACGACAGGGACGAGCGCCAGGAGTCCAAGGTTCTCTCCCAGAAGACAACTGCCACTCAACGTGGCCAGAGCAGCTAAAGCAAGTACTTTTTGATTTTAAACTCTTTCGGCTGGATGGCCGTACCTTGTCCTCCTGACTGGCCACATTAGGTAGAGAAGAGTCTGCCTTACCGCCAATCTCTATGGAGGCCCAAAGCCCTGACCCAGGTGGCCCCATCCACGTGCAAGACTGCTTGAAAGAGCTGCACTTCCGATACAGTTTGAGCTGTACATAAATGTTATTGCTGGTTGGTTATTGTTGCATGGCAGTAGTTTGGGTGGAGATGCATGGGGTCAGGAAGGACGAGGGGAGGGCGCAAGATCTACCCTGGGGAGCGGGTCACTGGTGGGGTTCCCCGGTCACACAGATTGCTCCTTGAGTTGCGATGAGGGATGAAGGGTCACCACTGTTTGCATTTGGGAAACGGTGGCTGAACTAGTTCCCTGGGCCTTTTAGCCCGACCGGCTGGACCACTAGCATGCCCGGTTGCTGGGGGCCTGCGGATAGGATCACCCATACAAAGCTTTCACCCCTTGGTCTCAGGGAATGCCCCATGTCTACATAACAGGAGCAACCACTCAAACTAAGGGCAGGACTGATGGCATTGGCAGAGACTGGGGGGGCGAAGGGGATGGGGGGTCTCTAGGGAGCAACAGGATGGGGAAAGCTACATGTGTAGTTAACAATGGTGCTGGGCCTGACTCCTGCAAGGGCAGGTTACTGTATTGACGGACAAATCCCAAGGGACGAGTGCGAAGGAAGCCATGGGGGGGTGCTCAACAGAATACAAGTATACCAAGTCCCCTCAAGCCACTCTGAATACCGAGGGGAATGGCAGAATTCTGGAAACACCAAGCCCTATAAGGCAGATTACTGTACTCAGGGGTCTTCAAACCAGGGCCACTGACTTGTATCTGAGAGTGGAAGGACTAATTTCCCACCTAACCAGAAATAGAGGATTGGACCCACTGGTCCCCTGCTGCACCTAGTCCCAGATAAAGAAGCCAGGGCAGAATAGCGAGCACGGAGGAGACTCCATACTCACCTGGTTAAGAGGGTTCTAGTGTGCTTCTTTACAGAGGTAAGGGAATGTTCAGAAATCACAGGTCGACTTCATTTCCGGGATACCCACTGTGCTATCAGGAGGCTGGCCCGGCCCATATGGGATAGGCAACAGATCAACCTTAGAATTTTTAACATCAACTGACGTAGGTACACCGTCAGAGAATTATTATTCACTTTAGAGGAAGAGTACAAGCCCAGTAGAGCGATTGGGCAGTTAGTGCCAAGGGAAGGCACAACCCAAGCCTGTGGCACAGGCCTGACCTTGGAAGTGCAGCCCAATAACAACAAGACTGTTTAACAACTTCAGGCTGCTTCTTATTTTCTTGTACTGTATATAGTTAAATTTAAAAGTTGCAACTAACTGAATTCATAGACTGTGTGATTTTGTTGTCATAATAATTTTGAGTGAAGTAAGAGTTAAATTAGATTGAAACAGAGTACGGACCAACGGGATACAGAAAAGTAAGGTCTCATTTCGACCCCAGCACCAGTCAAGAAGTACTTCTCCCTACCCCCTTCTGTATTCCTCATTCACTGAGAACAGAAAACAGCAAATGCCAAAGTTAAGTACCAAAGTAATATCGTACTATGTCAATGGACTTAATAGTCCCATAAAAAGGAAGAGGGTCTTAAAGTTCCTGACAGAACAAAATACCCCCATCATATTCTTGCAAGAGACACACCTCGCCCCCCAGGAAGCGGAGAAGCTTAAAATGAAAACCTTCCCCAAAGTCTATCATGCCTCCTGGAGAGTAGGCGTATCCTCTTGGCCAATTTGCCATTTGAGGAAGAAGAGATTCTAACAGATCCAGGGTATGTGCAGTCAGGACACACAAATAACTAGCTAATATATATGCTCCCCTGGGTCCCCTTTGCTTTCACTCAGAGTTACAAAGTTGGTGCTGGAAAAGGCCTGGGAACCTTGCTGTTAGGAGGGACTGGAACCTGGTCCTGGATAGGCAGATGGATACCACCTCTCAGATCCCAGCCCCAGGTCCAGAACGGCAAAGCTTTTTAACAGACAACTAGCAGTCACAGGGCTTTTAGACATATGGAGGGAAAAGTACCCAAGGGCAAGAGACTATACTTGCTACTCTCCCAGGTACAAAACATTTTCTAGAATTGACTTGTTTCTAACACAGGCCGGGGGATCTCTCTAAAGTGAGTCATTCCTGGATGGGGACTGCAGTCCACTCAGATCATCAGCCTCTATTTGTTAAGACAGACATGAGAGTCCCCCCCAAAAAAACTCAGTGGCGCATAAATACCTCCCTTCTGCGGGACAAAGAGGTCATGACTAAACTTAAGGTGGTGGTGGACCAAATCATTGAATACAACTCTAGACCAGGGGTGGCTCCCCAAATTTTGTGGGACACCCTTAAAACCATACTGAGGGGGAAGCTCATCTCAGTAGGCTCCTACAGACAGAGAGAGAAAGAAAGGCCCTCCTGGCCCAGCTCAATGGTCAATTAAAGAACCTCCAGTCACAACAACAACAAAAATGGAGAATCCGAACATCACGGGAGTCAACATAGGAGACGTAGAGCGTAAAAAATATCACTTTACGTGGACGACGTCCTCTTATGCATCACTAACCCCAATCAATTCATCCCAGAAATTTGGAGGACCCTGCAGGAATATGGATCACACTCAGGCTATACCCTAAATAAGGACAAAACAGATAATCTTAGGTTCTTTTATAAACCCACACCCCTGATCACTGAACTCCTACCTTTAAATTGGAACAAACAGAGAATAAAATACTTAGGAATTCAGATTACAAAAAAACCTGAAAGGGCTCTTTGAGGCAAACTATGGACCCCTACAAGTCCAATTCAAATGAGACATAGATAAATGGCAAATTCTAAAACTCCCTATGCATTCCAAGATCCAGACAGTGACTATGAACATTCTTCTGAGATTCTTATATCTCTTTCAATCCCTCCCAGTACATATCCCACAGAAACAGTTTCAAGCATGGCAGAAGACTATATCCAATTTTATATGGTTGCCAGGGAGACCAAGAATAAAGATGAGCACTCTAGAAGCTGACAGGACATGAGGAGGGAGGGCGATTCCTAATTTGGAGATCTATTGCATGGTTGTATACCTGAGGTTTGCCTTGCTGTGGAGCACCGATACATACGATGCTCACTGGAAGGATATAAAGATCCACATGACAGAAGGACCCCCACTGGGAGCTAGAGTTGTGGACTCTACCCTCTCAGGAGAAGAGACGGAACCCTCATAGGTGGCGGTGAACACACTTAACATGTCACATAGACTATGGTCCAGGTTGGGCATTAAAAGAGCGGTCTGGCCACTTCAGTGGTTTGCTTGGTCCACATAGTTCACCCCAGTGAAGCTGGACCACACGTACAGGCTCTTGGCCAGACTTGGCCTGCAGAGGCTGGGACAGCTGGTCACAGATGATATAGTCTTAGATTTTCAAACCCTTAAGCAGACATTCAACCTCAGAAACAGGGACCACTTTCGGTATTTGCAGTTGAGAACTTACCTCCTGGCCACCCGGAAAGCCTCCACCTCAGAACCCACTATAGAGAGCCTAATGCAGGTAATATACTTGGTCACTTCTGGAAAACTGGAAAGGAGCCAAATATCGGCCCTATATAAAATAATCAGACAACTTCCCACCACAACCACTACTGCAATGACAGCCAGATGGGAGAGGGAGAGTAGCTTAAATATAACAGATAGGAAGTGGGAAATGATCTTCAACTCTGCCAACAAAACAACCCTCTCGCCTGGATGGTGGGAGTTTGCATGGAAGGTGAGGGTGAGGTAGTTTTATACCCCCAAAATCCAGGGTAAGTGGGGAGGGGCCAGGGGAGGGCACTGTAGGAGGAGCTATAGAACCCAGGAGGCCCACCATACCCATATATTCTGGGACTGCGAGGTCATCAAACCATTGTGGGAGGAGGTAATGAGGGAAATTTCTGGAGTGTTCCTGGGTCCCCATCACCTCACAATAAAGAACACAGTACTGGGCCTCCCCCAAGAGGGGGAGAGGGGGCAGATGCTCTTTACTTGTGGAATGTCATCCTAGTGGCTGCCCAAAAGCGATCACTAGGAGATGGCTCTCTCCTGACCCACCAGACAGGAAACAATGGATCTCCGTTGTCCAGGAAATCAAAAAATGGAGGAACTGACTCACAAGATTAATAACAGACTCACAATATTTACAAGGAGATGGAAAAGATGGGCCATGCTGGGATGTTAAGGTAGGGAGGGTAGAGATATGAGTATGCACACATTCCAACTACTATACCAGGGAGAGGCACTGAGACATGCAGGAGAGAGGGCTATAGTAAGTAAGGGATCACTAAAAGTTGGGAATAGGGATAAAGTTATAGAGGAGAAATGAAACACCCTAACCTTTAGTAGAACATTAGGATATGAGACTTAATTAAATACTGGTATTAAGTGAGTGGAGTGATAACACAACGACAGACAATGATTTTACTTTGCTTTACTGAATTTATGTGTAACCCCTAGATGGCGCTATCCCAAGGGCTACTACCCCTGCCTGCTTGGCTAGTAGCAGGTTAAGGGGCCTGAGTTCTGAAACGGGTGCCTCCACCCGGAGGTCAGGGTTGGTAGTGGTCAAGCTAACCTGGGCACAGCCCTCCGGGATACTGTAACCCCCTCTTTCCCCTCTAGTGGCCTGAACACTGTACAAAAATCACTTTCACAATACCCCTGGTACACCACACAAGTACCCACACTGTTTGCACTTACCACCAGGGCAGATTCCTCTGGCTCGACCCTGGGAACATCCTGTAAAACAAGGTTATGCACAGCAAATAGCAACAGTACAGTACTTTGAGCACAAACTGGAACCACAGTCAGATTACATGCAGAAAAAGTTAGATCTGATTTACTCAGGGGACTTGAACAAGGGAGGGGCAAAATCAGGTTAATTAGCTTAAAGGTTATATCAATCAAGCAGTTATGCATGCGCTTTGAGTCCCCTCACACAGTCTCACCTCTGGGTACCCAGGAAGAGATGGGCTAGCCAGGACTGTTGCCCAGGGTTGGCCGGCATCGCAGCTGGTTGGGGCCCTGTGATGGAAAACACAACATGCACAGTATACAATATTTATAATCCAGAGCCAGAGGGCTCAGTTCGTAAAGGAAACGAAACAACAAGACAATCAGATGACACACTCAGATTAAGCTGTTGTTGCAGGGAGCTACCCTGGTATTTACTCATGATAGCCAAGACTGGACACAGGCTGGATGAAAATCAAGACTGCAGGTGGTTGATCTGGAATGCCAGGGGAAGCAGGGCCCACACGAGTCGCAGAGGTGTTGTTCCTGTTCAAGCATGGAGTAGGGGGCTGATCCCCAGGCAGATCTCTCGTCGATGGCTTCTCTGTGCAGTGGGTAGTCTGGCTGGGCCAGTCTGGCAAGGCCCAGACTGCATGGAGACAAATTCGGATGCAGTCCGTTTTGGGCTGGATACAGCTTCCAACAAGCAGAACACAGTTCACACAATGGGGAACTAACTCACGATCCACTAGCAGCTCATAGCCATTTACATGTAAGGGAATTCTACTGTACCAGGCAAAACGCTCCCAGTCACAGTCGCAAAGTCTCTGCACACACTGGGAGCTTAGGGGTAGTTGGAACTCCTGACAGGCCGATCGCATTCAACAAAATCTTCAGTGTTCTTCAGGTTGAGCCTGGCTCACTTCAGTAGTTCACTTTAGATTTGGATTTAATCAAAAATAATTCTCTTCTCTCCCTCTCAGGAGCAGCAGGCAGACATGCAAGCCAAAAACTCAGCCTTTTCAAAGTTCTCCCATGCGAATCCACTGAGGATTGGTGCTCAAAATCACTTCAGCTCTTTCTTCTTCAGCTTCCAGCTTAGATTTGCCCTAAACAGCAGGCAGCTTGGGGAATTCCCTCAGATCCAAAAGGTTTGCTTGGCTGATTTGGCTGTCAGTCAAAGCAAGAGCTCCCCCTTCAGTTGCAAAAAAGGCACCAAAAGCCCCAAAAAAGTTCCTACAGATTTTGACTCCAGACAGCTCCTGTAGTCTGGCTACATTTTAGGTCCCACCAGAAGTGATTGGTCCAATTTGCAGTCCAGGACCAAGATAGTGGAGACAAACAAAACAGTACTTGCTACAAAAAAGGCAGGTTAGACAAACTACATTATCATTATCACTCTAAATGATTTTCAGCAAACAGTTACATCTTTCAACAGAGCTCCCTCTCAGATTACTTATGCTGCAATCAGACAGATCTTAAGGAGACAGTACACAGAGGCTATACAGGCTCTGGTAATCACATTTAAACTGCTAAAACGCAGGACATTAGATTGACAGTGAGCATTTAGGCAAGCTCAAGGAAGACTTTTTGGGAACCCCCATTTTAAGGGGGGGTTACACCCTTTCCTGCCTGGGAAAACTTGGTGTCCACGTCAAGTCTGTACCATCATAACACTGAAAATGCAACATATACAAGACATTTATACCATTAGCATGCTATACAAGTATCTGATTCATCAGTTGACATAACTTGTCACTTTACTATACATTTCAGTGTACTCCACCATATCATTTCCATTCTGACAATACATTATGCATATTTCACACAGGTAAATTGAACATTACTATACAGAATCATGTAATAACTCCTTGCATTCTAAACAATGCAAGAGGGGCCCTTCCCAATCAGCTAACTTGGGGCTGGATGGGGCAGGGGCACCATGGTGAGAGGGCAGAACAAGTAACCTGGAATGGGCCATCAAGCTCAATTTGGGCAGTGAGTTCTGAGAGGCATAAACACCTTTGTGGACTACATTGAGAGGCAAATCCACTGGCTTTTTGGGGGAATTGTAACTGAAGTGCACCACTGGCTTGACAACTTGGCCAGTCTTTCTGGGGTGAACAACCACAGTCTCTGTACTTTCAGCAATGGTCTTGGAGCTTTCATCACTTGTGAGGGGTGCCTCTGTGTGAAGGGGAATGTCCAAGCTGGGAGCACTGTCAGCCCCTTGTTCTGTAGTCTCTGTTTCTACAGCACTTGGCTCATTTTGAAGACACTCTGGCACTGAAGGGGGGGTTGTCAGCACTCTCATAGTGTTCCTCAAGTTCTGGCATGTCACCAGAAAGACTCATACCATCAGCCTCTCCTTCAGGCAAATCATACAGTTCCACCATACACAAAGACTCAAGCACGTCACCTTCAGGGAGCATTGGCTCCAAGGATGATGCTGGGGCATTAGGCAGTCCAGAAGGCCCAGCTTCATCCCCATAATTCAACAAAGGATTTCCACGAAACAACTGACTCAGTTCATATGAGGGGTAATAGGCATTATCACACTCACTGTCTTCCGAGATAGACTGGCAGTCACTATCATTCTGGGTCTGCTGCAGGGGAAGTCTTAAATCGGCAACCACGAGGGCAGGCTGACTCTGTTTCTTTCTTGCAGCAGCACAAGTCACTGGTCCAGGGGAATCAATCTCGGTGGGTTCAGACTCAATTATAACTTGACCAATAGGTAGCAAGTGGTTACGGTGCATGGTCTTGACAGCTTTGGAGTTATTCTCTGGGCGCACTTTGTACACTGGCAAATCATCCAACTTTCCAACTATGACATGGGGAAGATGGTGCCATCGATCAACAATTTTGTGTTTACCATGCAATCCTAAATTTCGCAACAACACACGGTCTCCAGGCCTAAGCTCTTGAGCCTTTACTTTTCTATCATGTCTCTCTTTGTTGGCTAGATTTCTTTTGGCGGCCATTGTCTGGGCCAGTTGATAGGCATGGTTTAACTGAGCTTTCAGTTTTTGTACATATTGCAGGTAATCTTTGGCTCGGACCCCATTGGGAGAAACTCCAAAACAGACATCAACAGGCAGCCGGGCCTCTCTCTTGAACACGAGGCGGTAGGGAGAGGGCCCGGTAGCATTATTCTTCGTGCAACTGTATGCGTGTACCAAGGTGCTAATCTGCTGGCTCCATATATGCTTATCTTTTGGGTGGAGGGCACCTAGCATATCTAGCAGGGTGCGGTTAAAGCGTTCTGGTTGAGGATCCCCCTGTAGGTTACAAGGGGTGGTTCTTGACTTTTGCACCCCCCATAGAGATAGAGAGCAGTTCTTTGATTAACCGACTCTCAAAGTCTCGGCCCTGATCAGAGTGAATTCACTGGGGGGCACCATAGTGGACAAAGAAATTTTCCACTAGCACCTTTGCCACAGTAGATGCTTTTTGATCTTTGGTGGGAAAAACTTGTGCATACCGAGTGAAATGGTCTGTAACCACTAACACATTGCCAATGTTTCACTGATGAGGCTCTAAACTCAAGAAGTCTATGCAGACTAGTTCCATTGGGGTGCTGGTAGTAATGTTGACATGGGAGGCAGCCCTCTGAGGCAGGGCTTTTTTCTTCAGGCAGCGACTACAAGTCCTTACATGGTGCTCAACATTGGCCCCCATCTTGGGCCAGTAGAATCAAAATTGTACTAGGTCAAGGGTCCAGTCGATACTGAGGTAGCCCATATGATTGTGGAGGGACCTCAGTACCAAATGTTTGAAGGCTGTGGGCAGGACCAATTGTTGCTTGTCTATTTGGCCAGCCTGATCTACTGTCTCTCTATACAACAACTGATTAAGCAGCTTCAAACTGGGGCTTTCTTTAAACAATAAAGCTGTTTGCAGATCAGAGGAATGCAACTTGGACATATCTTTTCCTGCACGAAGGGCATCAAGGGCTGGCTGAATCATAGGATCTCGGGATTGAGCCCATTGAATGCTGTCATTGTCAAACTGAGGCAGTGCACTAATATCTAGAGCAGAAAAGTGGGAATATGCAGCCGGTATGCAGGTGTCAGAGGGGTCCAAGCAATCTACTAAGCAGCCCGCTGTGTCCGTAGACATCTGTTCATTTCTGTCAAACTTTTGGCACAATGCTCGGCTGTCAGGTTCAGACAGCCTGACCCAGTCGCTCTTGGAAATGGGCCTCCGGGATAGGGCGTCAGCATCAATATGATTCAGGCCCGGTCTGTATTCGACAGCATAGTCATATGTTGACAGTACAAAAAGCCACCAGTGCCCCGTAGCATCTGACTTAGCTGAAGTCTGTGCATAGGTCAATGGGTTATTGTCAGTCCTCACCAATATTTACGCCCCATAGAGGTAATCATGAAACTGGTCGACAATGGCCCATTTTAACGCAAGGAACTCCAACTTGTGCACTGGGTAGTTTCGCTCTGAAGGGATCAAGCTGCTACTGGCGAATGCCACTGGTCTCAAACCATCCTCATGGTCTTGATACAGTACAGCTCCTAGACCCTGCAGACTGGCGTCAGTATGCAGCACATAGGGTTTGGTGGGATCAGCATAAGCGAGGATGGTGGCATGGGTGAGCTGGTATATGATTTCATGGCAAGCTGCTTCACAGTCAGGCATCCAACAGGAACTGAAAAGTTCACCTGGGCAGAAATATGCTTTGTCTGGTTCTGCGACGTCCCCTTTTTTGTATTTCTGATTGGTAGGAGGGTAACCCTGGGTAAGATTCAAGAGTGGCCGAATCACTTTGGAATAGTCCTTTATGAACCAGCGGTAGTAGCCACAGAATCCCAGGAAACATTGTAGTTCTTTCAAATTGTGGGGCAGGGGCCAAGTAGCCAAGGCTTCAACTTTACTAGGATCAGTCTATATCCCCTCTGTAGACACTATGTGCCCCACATACTTCACAGAGGTTTGGAAAAACTGCCACTTGTCAATGGACAGCTTGAGGCCGAAATCTTCCAGTCGGTCTAGTACTTTGAACAGTCGACTCTCATGTTCCTCTAGGGAGCTCCCAAACACAATGACATCATCCAAGTACACCAGGCAACCCAGCAAATTCATGTCTCCCACCGCTCGTTCCATCAGTTGCTGCAAGGTGGCTGGGGTGTCTGATATCCCGTGGCATTCTCAGGAATTCGTAGAACCCCAAAGGACAGATGAAGGCTGTCTTCTCATGGTCCTCTGGAGCCATCGGAATCTGGTAATATCCACTGCGAAGATCCAACACCGAGAACCATTTGCTCCCATTCAAACTATCCAGAGCATCTTGTATACGGGGCATGGCGTATAGATCGGGGATGGTCCACCGATTCAGAGTTCGATAATCAACACACATTCTCACAGATCCATTCTTCTTATGCACAACCACAATGGAAGAAGCATATGGGCTCCTAGATTCTTGTATCACACCAGCCACAAGCATTTTCTGCAAGTGTCTTCTCACATCGTCTATGTCTGCAGGGGCTAGGCGTCGAGACCTCTCTCGAAATGGCCGTTCATCGTGCAGGTATATGTGATGCTCCGCACCCTGGACACATCCCATGCCCCATTCCTTCAATGAAAACACTTGATCTCTCTGGGCAAGTTTCTGGCTAATTCTAGTCTTCCATTTGGCTGGCAACAGGGAGGCACCAAAACCAAACAAGTCGGGAGTGAATCAATCAATCAAATTCTTTATTTATCCAGGCGAACACCATTGAGCAAGCTCATTTACAAGGTGGACCTGCATTACACAAGTCAAGTAACAATGCGTTTATATACAGTCAAATAGACAGTAGATGCAAGCGTACAACCGTACAGGTAAGCCTGCAATAGACAGGATAAGTAAAAATACATTTGGGTTCAGGTAAAATACAGTCAGTAAGGGTGTACATTACAACAGGGTAGCAAGTCAGTAAAAATTGATACCAAATACAGCAACGTACATGGTTTAGTATTACTGTAAAGTAAAGGCATTATAGTCCAGTGAAGAGATTAGTTGAAGTGGGTGCTACAAGCGAAGAGACATACATAGTATAAAAAGACCCAGGCATATCAAGGGGGAGACATGTGTTTGGAGAAGTGGGCAGCCAGTGGGGGGGGTCTGGAACTGGGATAATACTAGGAGCGAAGGAATGAGATGCTGTGGGTATACAAGGAATAGGTGGGTGAGGGAGGGTGAGACTTAGGGCGGTAGATAAATAGGTGGCTCAGGGACAAGTTATGCACTGATACAAGAAGGAAGGAGGATGGGAAAAGCAGGAAGGATGTGGAAGGGGGTGTAAGTAAGCTAGGATCATTGGAAGCAGTTGCAGGCTTCTGTAATGTATTTTGAGTATAAGGTTTTAAACACAGTGAGACTAACAGGAGTCCTCAGTTTCAGTGATTTCTGTAGCATATTCTAGAGCTAGGATCATTGGAAGCAGTTGCAGGCTTCTGTAATGTATTTTGAGTTCAAGGACTTAAACACAGTAATACTAAGAGGAGTCCTCAGTTTCAGTGATTTCTGTAGCACATTCCAGAGTGACGGTAGAACAAATCCAATGGAGGCTCTCCCAAAATGCGTTAGGGCATTGGGCACTTTCAGAGAAATCAGTGAACAGCTTCTTAGGGCATAGATTCCAGGCATATTGAGAGTCAGGCAATCAACAATGTACTGTGAAGTTTGTCAGTGAGTAAGTCTGTATGTCCAGAGCTGCATTTTATTTGTCTGTAGTGTGGGAGGTCCAACTTACGGCATATAAGAGCAGTGATGGGTGGAGAAGGAGACCAGTGATGAGCGAGGGCTCTGTGGTAAAAGTATGTCAATTTACCGAGTTATAAGTAGTACATTGGCTGTATATAAAGTGTGCGTAATCAATTAGGGAAAGGGCATTAGACTGAACTAGCTGTCTCTTGGCCTCTGTGGTTAGTAGGCGGTTTAACCTGAAGAAGAGACCTAGTCTCTGCCTCAGTTTTTTTAACAAATCCTCCAGGTGGTCTGCAAAGGAGAGTTTGAAGTCTAGCCAGACCCCTAGGTATTTGAATTTCGGCACAAATTCCAGGGTTTCTCCTAAGAGGGTGATGAATGGGGGGTAGAGCAGTGTAGGCTGCATGGTTAATAGGTGAAAATAGCATTGCCTTTGTCTTTTTGGCGTTAAGTAGCAATTTTTTACTAAGAAGCTGGTATTGAAGAATGTTGAAATCAGCTTGCAGGTCGCTACAGGCAGTTTCAAGAGTTGTACGGCTTTGGTAAATCACTGTATCATCTGGGAACAGATGAATTTTCGCCTCATTGATGCTTGAGTCTATATTGTTGATGTAGATGGCAAATAGGAGTGGCCCCAGGATGGATCCCTGCGGGACACCTCTTTTTAACAGATTTGAGGGGGAGAGTTCACCTTCGGCCTTGACCTGTTGGTGCCTATCAGAAAGGTAGTTGTGGAACCAACGCAAGGAGGTAGAATCTAGACCAATAGTTTTTAATGAAGAAAGAAGGAGGCTGTGGTCGACAGTGTCGAAGGCCTTACTTAGGTCTAGAAAGACGGCACAGACAAATTTTTTGTTCTCTAGCTCGTGCTGCCAGTCATTTGTCACCTTGGCCAGGGCCGTGATTGTACTATGTTCAGTTCTGAAACCACATTGCACTGGATTTAACAGGTTATTATCATCTATGAAAGATTTCAGCTGGGCATTCACGATTTTTTCCAGAAGTTTTGATAGTACCGGAAGAAGGGAGATGGGCCTGTAGTTGTTTAGAGCACAGGGGTTTCAGTTTAAACAAGCGGAATAACATATGCGGTCTTCCACAGTTGGGAGAGTCCCCTGAGAAAGGGACAAGTTAAATAGATGCGTAATAGGTACGGCCAAGACATGATAAGCAATCTTTAGGTAGTATGGATCGAAGGTGTCAGCGTCAGCACTTTTTCTGGTGTCCAACTGGAGGAGGAGATCTTCGACCTCTGTTAGTTATGCAGGACAGAATGAAAAGACTGCATCTGAGGGACTAGATTCTGAAGGTTGCGTGGTAAGCTGGGTGTGGAGTCACTCTGTCTGTCTTGCCAGGGTGCTTGTTGCTGGGCAACACTGCAGTGTCTGCGCAGTGTACCATAGCTAGGGTGCATCCTCTGTTCACCCGGATCTCCCAGTCTGACACATTATGAATCTGGACCATCCCTCGTCATGCATAGGCATGAGCACGAGCTGGCAAGATGCTGGGCTTAACCAATAATTCTTCCGGCAATTTTCCATCACCTGGCGCATCCAACATCAGTATTTTGTTCTTGACATCTTTGCAGAGGCGGACCTCCCCTTGACCAGTACACTGGGTGTTAGGGGCCAGTACCATTGAATCGGGATCCTTCTTCCACAGGACCCCTACCGGTTCATCCTGGTCCACTCCCTTGGGGTTCCATTGCAAATCATAGGCCCTCTTGATCAGAGCGGGAATTCTTAGGGCCCTCCCAGTCCGTCGCCCTTGTTTCTCGCGACAGAGTTGTGCCAGTCTCCCAAACATATGGGCGTGGGCCCCAATTAACAGGGGAACCTCATCATACCATCCAGTAGGGGGACACACTAAGGCCAGTGTCTCGACTTGCTCCTCTACACCAGTTATAGCTGCAGGAAATGACAACCAGAGGTGGACATATCCTAGGTAGGGATAAGACTCGTCGCTCAGCCCCTACACATGTAGGCCTTTCAGGGATTGTAAGGGCAGAGCAGATAAGTGTTTGTCATACCAGTCCTTAAATACAAAGGTCACTTGCGACCCACTGTCCAGCACCGCCCGAGTAGGAATACCATTCACAGCCATGGTAGTCTCCATTGAAGGGCCCACTATTTTGGACCAGTCTGGAGGGACAGCAGCAGGGGCCTGGATGGATGATTTAGCCACAAAGGGGTTTGAGTTAGGATGTCTGAAGCCTTCACTGCGGTCATTTTGTGCACCCCTTGACCACTGATTTGTTTTCTGAAGCTCTCCTTGAAGCTGGTTCACCACTTTCTCTGTCTTTCTGAGACCGGCATTCCCTTTTCATATGGCCATCCTTTCCACAGTGGTGACAAATGATAGACTCCTGGGTCATCCTTGGAGAGAATACTGCATGAGGAACTGAAGTAGTAGCAAGGGATCGGGGTCCAATATCTGCCTGCAGCGGTGAGAGGGGTGCAACGTGTCTGAATCATTCCTTTAGGGTGGCAGTCAGTTCTTTGATTTCAGCCTGAGAGCTACCCTCGGTAGAGGATGCCTGAGGGTGCACCCCCATCCCCATGGCAGTCACGTCCTGAGAGGAACCAGAATCTTGTTCCATGGGGGGAACCCTTGCAGAGGGCCCGCCTTCAACTCTCGGATTTCCTTTAATAGTTCGACTTTCAAAAAGTGGACCCAGGGTGGGAAGTCCTTTGCATTCTCAGAGTGCTCGCTTGGTACTGACTTTTGCCCCTGAATCCCACTTGGACGATCCTCTCTCTGTCACTTAGCGCAGTAGCAGCAGATATTGGTGAAATTCCCCTGGGGTCTTCGTTGCTCAACCCCCTGAATTTCTTTCATTAGCTCATCATAAGAAAGGGGTGATTCCAGTCAGTTAGCGAGGCGCAACTGAAGCAGTAACAATTCTGAAAATGGAGCAGACTTAAGGATCCAGTCCAGCCTAGTTCCATCTAATCCATTTGATGGCAAACTACCCTTTCTGACGCACTCTTGTAGCAGCTTTTCAAGCCGAGGTACATACACAGACAATGGCTCCCCTGAGTACTGCTGGGCATTTCTTACTCTCCACCAGAGATCCTCATCTGAATCCGGGCTCCCATACGCATTCATCAATGCATCAAGATAGTCCTGTGCAGTTGCTTCGGGGTTATTGGCCCGCTTGGCAAGGATGGTAGCCAGGGCAGGACCTCAGAGGCTCTCACTCAGTGTATTTCATTTCTCTGCTTCTGAGCATTGCCATTCAAGTACTAGAGGGGCAACATAGTCTATCCAGGTCTTCCAGTCATCCTCCCCCTGGGCAGTGGGGAGGGTGCCTGATAAGATTTTCAGCCTTCAGTAGGAGTCATGACTAATGGCAGGTACAGATATAGGGGCCAGCATTGGCATGGGCACAGAAGGCAGGGCAGTAACAGGTGCTGGAGTGGGAGGGGGTGTTGGGGAGGGAACACCCCCAGGTGGCAGGAATAGTTTCTTAAAGTCTTCTACGGTTTTTCTTTCCTCCTGTAACAACTTTGCACATTTTTCCTCAAAAGTCTCAGATAATAGGGGGAGCTCTTTACTTTCTCTAGTTATCACTCTCCAGGCGGTTGGGGCACCTTCTGGGGCAATAGCCATGGCACTTTGGAACTGTCCGCTGGGTCACTACACTCTGCTAACGCCATGAAAGTTTGGGCGGTCAAATCAGCCTGTCGCCCAACCACCACAGTGTTTGTTAAACATTCAACTCTGAAAAGTACTCCTTCTACAGCGTCTTTACCAATATACAGGGTATATCCAATACAAGCAGGGCATTGTGAGGATAAATCTCCTTCCCTGTACACCACCCCACCAACTGGTGCACAGCCACTTCTGTTGGGGTAGCCATTTATGTTTGACAATAATTCATAATTTTGGCCACTAGAAGAGAAAAAAATCCCAGCGGTGAGCCTCCAAGATGTAACCTCTAGGTGGCGCTATCCCAAAAGCTACTACACCTGCCTGCTTGGCCAGTAGCAGGTTAAGGGGCCTGAGTTCTGAAACGAGCAAATAGCAACAGTACAGTACAGTACTTTGAGCACAAACTGGAACCACAGTCAGATTACATGCAGAAAAAGTTAGATCTGATTTATTCAGGGGACTTGAACAAGGGAGGGGCAAAATCAGGTTAATTAGCTTAAAGGTTATATCAATCAAGCAGTTATGCATGTGCTTTGAGTCCCCCCACACAGTCACACCTCTGGGTACCCAGGTGGAGAAGACATGGGCTAGCCAGGACTGTTGCCTGGGGTTGGCCAGCGTTGCTGCTGGTTGGGGCCCTGTGATGGAAAACACAACATGCACAGTACACAATATTTGTAATCCAGAGCCAGAAGGCTCAATTCGTAAAGGAAATGAAACAACAAGAAAATCAGATGACATACTCAGATTAAGCTGTTGTTACAGGGAGCTACCTTGGTATTTACTCACGATACCCAAGACTGGACACAGGCTGGACAAAAATCGAGACTGCAGGTGGTTGATCTGGAATGCCAGGAGAAGCAGGGCCCACATGAGTCGCAGAGGCGTTGTTCCTGTTCAAGTGTGGAGCAGCGGGCTGATCCCCAGGCAGGTCCCTCGTCGATGGCTTCTCTGTGCAGTGGGTAGTCTGGCTGGGCCAGTCTGGAAAGGCCCAGACTGCATAGAGACAAATTTGGACGTAGTCCGTTTTGGGCTGGATACAGCTTCCAGCGAGCAGAACACAGTTCAAATGGTGGGGAACTAACTCACGACCCACTGGCTGCTCACAGAACATTTACATGTAAGGGAATTCTACTGTACCAGACAAAGCGCTCCCCGGTCACAATCGCAAAGTCTCTGCACACACCTGGAACTTAGGAGTAGCTGGAACTCCTGACAGACCGATCGCATTCAGCAAAAATATTCGGTCTTCTTCAGGTTGAGCCTGGCCCACTTCAGTAGCTTACTTTAGTCACATAAACTTGGATTTAGTCCAAAATAATTCTCTTCTCTCCCTCTCAGGAGCAGCAGGCAGACATGCAAGCCAAAAACTCAGCCTTTTCACAGTTCTTCCATGCGAATCCACTCAGGATTGCTGCTCAAAATCGCTTCAGCTCTTTCTTCTTCTGCTTCCAGCTTATTTCTGCCCTAAACATCAGGCAGCTTGGGGAATTCCCCTCATATCCAAAAGGTTTGCTTGGCTGATTTGGCTGTCAGTCAAAGCAAGAGCTCCCCCTTCAGTTGCAAAAAAGGTGCCAAAAGCCCCAAACTACAGTTCCTATAGATTTTGACTCCAGGCAGCTCCTGTAGTCCGGCTACATTTTAGGTCCCATCAGAACTGATTGATTCAATTTGCAGTCCAGGACCAAGATAGTGGGGACAAACAAAACAGTCCTTGCTACTAAAAAGGCAGGTTAGACAAACTACATTATCATTATCACTCTAAATGATTTTCAGCAAATAGTTACATCTTGCAACAGAGCTCCCTCTCAGATTACTTATGCTGCAATCAGGCAGCTCTTAAAGAGACAGTACACAGAAGCTATACAGGCTCTGGTAATCACATTTAAACTGCTAAAACACAGGATACCAGCCTGGCAGTGAGCATTTAGACAAGCTCAAGGAAGACTTTTTGGGAACCCCCATTTGTAGGGGGGTTACATATGAAATGTGCTGATGTATAAAATTGGTAATAAGTACAATGAATGTTAAGTGCAATGTATATGCTTACTCCAGAATGAGCTGTATTAGCTGTATACTGATTCTTGACTTTTAATAAACTTGAATTAAAAAAAAAAAACTCCCACTAGTAAACCCATGCTACTGGGTGTCCTGCATACCATTTGCCTCCTGAAGCTCTACCAGCATCTCCTTTATTATTGACTCCCACGTTTTACCCACCGTAGACATCACAGTGACTAGTCTCTAGCTGCACAGCTCATCTCACTGCCTACTTCTTGGGGGGGGCACATCTGCTTTTTTTCCAGTGCCCCAGCACTTCTTAAGTTTAAAAAGAGAAGATGAAGAGATCTACCAGCAGTCCTTTCAAGCACTAACTTGGTTAGAACTGTGCTAACCTTTTGAATATGGGGTCCATGCTGTTTTGTGCTACATAAAAAGGAAACCGTTTTTCACTTTCCTACAACAAGGACCCCGTGTTGGTATGTCTAAATCTAAAAAATCAGTCCGTAGGGCAAGACTTATCAGGACTGTTCTAGCTGGAGTGGAGGCAGAGAAGAGAAGTCAGTGCTGGGTGTATGCTGATGGAAAACAATACCGAGAAGGTATCCATGGAATTCAAGGTAATTTTAAAACTTACGATTTCACTACGCACACTGATATGGACGCAGCTAAATCAAAAGTGTCAATGGCACAGACACAGGGGAAACAAGCAAACCACAGGCAGTAGAAGTTTTGTAACCACTATTTGCAGATACTATTGCTTCTCTCCCGACTGCATTTTCACCATTGCTGATAACTCCAGCTACATTGGCAGCATCTGCATGTAACAGTCCAGATGAGATGCTGGCCCTAACAGCACAAAACTGAGATGCTGACCACATCAATAGCTGATATATCCCCCGCAGCACTACTGCATAGTTCTGTTAAAGCCACTGACTTGGAAGAAACAAATGCAAACACAACCAGCTGCAAACTCCCTAGTGATATTGGGAAGTAACAATACTGCAGTAAAGGGGAAGATAGAGGAAAGGACAGTCAGTATAATGAAAATAAATAACTTTAAAACAGTGAATGAAGCAGCAGACAGCAGTGACTGTGAAGTAGCAAAAGAAATTATATTAAAAAAAGGCTGCACTGAAAATAACCTTTGTCAGTCTGATAAAGCATTTGTAAAGGGGTAGACGGAGGAACAGACAACTGGCACTGAAATCAAATACCGTAACTCTGAAGCAGTAAACAGCTCTTACCTGTAAAGCTGTAAAAGCAGCAGCAAAAGAAAAAGGCTACATTTAGAGCAACCCTGGTCTGCCTGATAATACATCAGTTGGGAGTAGAACGGGTGGATTACCAGGGGATACTAATTCTAACCAGACAACGTTAGCTTATTCTGCTGTTCAAGGGAATGTGGTACCTGCTTTTGCTGTAACCCCAGCCTCAGCCCCTATAAGCAGTGATACATCAATGGACCTGGGCAAAATGCATAGCTCTCATTTGGTAAATGTATCCTTGTAACAGGATACTCACTGGGCAACTGACAATCGGACCAAGCTACACCAGATGAAATGAGAGATACAGAATGGTTTTGAAAAAAATCACCTTACTATATCCAACCTGGCGGCTACCATCTGGAACACCAGTACAAAGATGGAGGCTTTAACAACATGTACCGTAGAATTGGAGGAGCGGGTTAGCAGTATAGAAGATACATTACATCCCTTATCAGAGACAGTTCCCAGTCATAATAGTTAAAATTTCTGCTGGAAAAACTTTAAGACCAGGAAAACAGAGCCTGCACAGATGCAGCCTGAAGTTGGTTGGCATTCCAGATGGACTTGAAAGTTCAGGAGATCTGTTACCATTTTTGAGAAACTAATTACCATCTCCATAGAGCGAAAATACTCAAAGTCAATTCTCTTGACAGAGCACATAGAGAGCCCCTCAACAAATTCCTAAATTGAAACTTAAAGCAAGCTTATCCATGTACGGTTTTCATTAAGCCACATAAATTTCAGAAGAAGGAGAAAGTTTAAGAAAAGCAAGGATTGATAGAGGTCTGACCTTTGAAAACAAAAGTTTCAAGTGTATGCATATTTTAGACAGGCCACCCTTACAGCAAAGAAAATCTTTTGACCAGGTCAAGGAAACCTTAAGATCCAAAGGAATTAAATACACAATACTCCCTCCAGCCAAACTGAAAAGCAATCAGAATAGACTTCTGAGATACTTTACAAACGCAGCTGAAGCCTCCCAAGCTCTCCCAGCTTCAGCGATTCACCCTAGCAAAGCCCAAGCTGCAGGATTTTAAGCTGCTGTTGATAAGTCCCAGTTGGTATTATCAAACAGATTCGACCCCTTAGACCTGAGAATACAGTCGCCAGTATCAGCTCTGCTAACACGGTACCATCAAATGCCACAACTATGACTGCGATGGAACATTATCTCCACAATTTACAACTATTTGGCCCTATTCTAAATGTGTGGGATGTACGCGTGATTTGTACATACAGAGCGCGCACAGCTCCACACCCTGGGACAGGTGCGCACCAGCCAGTATACACCATTGTGGGCAACCTGTCCATGGCCCCATCCCCCAGTGCGCAGCTGCGTTGGCTTGGATCGTGGCTGCATGGGGCGGATTGCAGGACCCGGGAGGGCATCTAATTAAATGCCCAGCCTGGGTCCCGGAGTGGATCCCATGCTGTTCATGTGCAGGGGATTTGGGGAAGGTGTGGACCCTGGGATGTGCAGTCTGATGGAGGACTGCCCAAATGGCTGCCACCAGCCCTCCCTGCCAGCCCGGTGGGCTGGGGCAGTAGTGTGAAGGCGGTTCCATCCTGACACTGCCAGCAGGTGTCCATTGTGGGGGCACATAAGAGTTACAGAAGGGTCCCCCATCACGTAACTTGCACCCCCAGCCTGGTACTCCACACCTTAGTGAATGACAGAGCGTAGATATGCCTCTGGACTGCCCATGGTGTGTAGCTGTGTGGGCGGCCTGGGGATTCTGTGCACAAGGCCTTAACACACCTGCAGTGAATGCCATAGGGGGTCCACTGGGCCCTGCTGTGGGGCATTCAGTCATGAGCATGCCTACATACTGCACATATCAGCATGTAGGTGTAACCCCCCTGCAAATGGGGGTTCCCAAAAGACTTCCAGGAGCTTGCTTGAATGCTCCAAGCCTGAATGGTGTTTGGCGTTTAAGCCATTTATCAGTGAGTGTTTTTAGAGCCTCTGGTACTGTCTCTTTAAGAGCTGTCTGCTTGCAGGCATAATTAGTTTATATGGGGGGACTGTGTGTTTCTCTGTTTGAGTACCACTCGAACTGCTGCCAATTCACTCCATTTTGCAGTCACTAGGAGTACAAGGGAACCTATCTGAAAGATGTAACTGTTTGCCAGAAATCATTTAAGTAATAATGAAAATACAGTTTATCTAACCTGCTTTCTTTGCAGTCAGAACTGTGTCTGCCTAGTTCCCATTCTGGTTTTGAACTGCTGAACTGGACCAATCAGTGTGGGGTAAGCTAGCTCTAAAATGGTGCCTTGGACGAATCAGAACTTGGACTCATAATCTGAGCCAACCACAAGAGGATTGTATGGGCAGTGACTCTGGGAGATGTAGTTTAGACTTGGAGCCTTTTTGGACCAACAGCAGCAGTCTATTGTGAGTGACAGCCAATCCAGTCAGAACTGGGAGGAACTCAAAGGAAGTGCCAGTTTTGTCTGTTGGAGTTTCAGTTTAGCTCTGGCAGTGAAGGGAAAGGAACCCTGTGCTCCTTCAGTGCACAGTTTTAGTCGGAAACATGTGTAAGGTCCAGAGTTCCGGTCTGCAGCTTGTGTAACTGCTTGTTAGGACTGAATCAGTCCTGTGAAGAGAATCAAAGGATATCTGAAGAGTAGAAACCAGGCTCACCCTGTAGAAGACTGAAGAAATTGCTGAATTGCACTCGGTCTGTCAGGAACTGAATCTGCTGTGTGTTCTCCGGGTATTGTGCAGTAATTACGATCGGGATAGAGAAGCAGCCTGTCTGGTATAGTACTTTCTTTTGCCATATAAATGTGTGAGGAGTCTCGTGGAGCTCAAGAGTAGCCCTGCTGACATTGAAGGACCCTATCTTGTTTGGAGTCGTGAGTACCTAATTCAGGGTCGCTCCCTGTTGGATTGCCACATTGAATCCAAATGGAATAACTGTACTGCTGACTGTTTAACTAATTTTTCTTTTCTCTGTGTGAAAGGGCCCCTACCAGCTGCCACGGTTTGGACTAGCCACTAGGGTTTGGGTACCCAGGGACAGTAACTGGTAGGGATAGGCCTGTGCACAGAGCCATAGGTAGATGAGTAAAGTATAAGCTAATTAACCTGATTTCCCCCTGTCCTTGTTATATTCCCCTAAATAAATCAGAGCTGCTTGTTTCAGCAAAGTTATACTGCCTGAGGTATTTGTCTATGTTAAAGTATTGTACTGTGATTGTTGCACTGTATCTTATTTTACAGGAGGTCCCAGTGCCTGAACCAGCCCTGGGGGTAAGTGTATACTATGAAGGTAATTCTGATATATTGTGTGGGCCACTAGTGGGAAGAAAGGGGGGGTTGCAGTGTCCCAGAGGGCTGTGACCAAGTAAGTTTAACTATTGCAAACCCTGACCTCTGGGTGGAGGCACCCGCCATTGGATCCAGGCCCCTCAACCTGTTAGTGGCAAATCAGGCAGGGGTAGTAGCCCCTGGGATAGCGTCATCTAGGGGTTACATAGGCATTCGTGAATAGACCCCATTATCCTCAGAACCCCTAGGAAATATTAATCATCTGGAGACACCATCTCAATCAGTACCACAGTAAGAATATCTGCAGGAAGACAAGAGGGCCTTTAAGACAAAGCAGTGCTAACAACCTGATTAAAAGAAATACAGAAGAAGGATTCTGAAATTGGATACAGGAGTGGATCATAATGGATCTATAACTACTGGTGGCCCCCTTTATCAACTGTCTCACAAGCCTCTGGCAAACACTGTAACAATCCGAAAATGGGTTATTACAGCATTCCAAAAAATGTTCTTTAACCATCAGTGCCAATTATTCATAGCACAACAGCTGATTGGCTCCTAGTCTACGTGTGGTTGGTCTGAACACTTCAAAAAACATGGCAGCTCTGTTTCTAAGGGACCGTAGTAATAGCCAGCCCGCCCAGACTAATCATTTGCCTGGCATCATCCTCTGAAGTAAGTTATATATATTTTTTTCATTATTTATCTGGTTGATCCTGCCATTACAACCACAAAAGTCTATCAGGTTGATCCTGCTGTAGTTGCGCTTCGGTCAGGACTACAGTCCGACCCAGCACAATCTGAAGTGTAACTCTGTCTCCCGGTCAACGGTAACATTACAAAAAAAAAATAAACTGAAAAAAAAAGAAAGAAAGAGAAAAAAATGTCCTTACTGGACAGGGAGAATGTGTGTGGGCAGGGAGAGTGTGTGTGTGTGTGTGTGTGTGTGTGTGTGTGGCGTGAGAGTAAGAACTGCTTAGCCTTTACCTAATGTTGGCATTCACTACCTGCACCAGTAATTATAAAAAATAAAGGAAAGGCAAGTGGGTGTTTAAGGATTTTTTTACGGTCTCTCAGTGTGTGATGACCTCATAAACGTTTTGGGCTTTGCTCTTAAGGTTTATGGGTCATCACACACCTGAGGTGTGTAAAAACAAATCCTTAACTCACACTTGCCTATCCTTTATTCTCTATATAATAACACCGAAGAGGATGTTTATCTTTGGATATTCTGTCTGTTCTGCTTATTTATTTGTTTTTGATAACCAAGTAGGTGTGTAGGCATAGAAACATGCCTATTTCAGGCATGACCCGGGAGAGTACAAGCTAGGTACAGTCACACATTTTGAGAGGACAATATACAAGGTAGGTACAGTCATACATTTTGAGAGGACAATATACAAGGTAGTTACAGTCATACCTCATGAGAGGACAATATACAAGGTAGGTACAGTCATACATTTTAAGAGGACAATATACAAGGTAGGTACAGTCATACATTATGAGAGGGCAAACACACTGTATACAGGAATGCATGAGCAGTAGGCGGGAGGACATATAACACTGCAATAAAATAACAGACATCAACAAAGTACAAAAGTCAGTAGAGAAAATTAAGTAACAGTAGTAAAAGTACTTTTGGCAGATAAATAGTAAATACATAGCCTCAGAATATAATAAACAAAGCAGTAAATTAAATATTTCATTGCACCTCATGGAGGCCACAGAGTGAGGAGGAAAATAAGTAAGAATAGCATTTGGGGGGAGGGATTGGTCATGGGTGTGGGGTATGGGGGGCAGGTTAAGTCAGAAACAGAAAGAGCAATGGGAGAAAGGCTAGGGGCCTAGTAAGTGATTACTCTCTCTTCATTTCTTCTGTCTCTAGCTCCTTCTACCTTGTTAATCTAAATTATT
Organism: Neoceratodus forsteri; assembly: GCA_016271365.2. Classification (NCBI taxonomy): domain Eukaryota; kingdom Metazoa; phylum Chordata; order Ceratodontiformes; family Ceratodontidae; genus Neoceratodus; species Neoceratodus forsteri. Next base: position 347,388,844 of record CM057453.1, on the reverse strand, counting down.
TTCTATGCTCAGTTTTCTTTGCTCATCTGTACTCCCTCTAGTATTAGTTCTTAATGAACTCTTCCTATTTCTGTCTTGTTTTAATATTGGGATCAGTCTTGGAATCAAGAACATATAGACACTCCAAAGAATGTAAGAAGTTTGGTAGCTGGATTTAAGTTAAAGAACACACATGTATTTATATACCAGGGGCTATAAAATTGTGATTTCTAGTGTCCCCTGATTGATAGAAAATGATTGTCACTATGGTATGTATCAATCAAAGGACACAGGAGGGCTTCCAGTGACATCAGCGGCAACATGGCAGCTTAGTCTTAGAGCTCCATCTTGCCCTTGCAAAAATCTACTGGCATCCACCGTCAATCAGCATGCAATCCCCTGCTGAAGGGACCCGGTCGAAGGTGCTCCTCAACAGGAACTCGTAGACTCCCGTACAAAAGCTTTACAGCATGCTTCAGCAAGAAAAACGGGGTTCTGTACCAGACATAGTGGGAGATGAATCGGGGACAGAGATTGTCACCGTGGATGAGGACGATTGCTCACAGTTGGTGTCCTCCATCATACAAACAACCAGGACCGTTAAAAAGATAGACACTACCCTAACTGAACTTAAGACAGACATCCAAAACATAGAGCACAGAGCGGATTAGATCAAAATCGGCCTTACAAATGTTACTAAGCAGGCCGACCACCATGATCGACTTCTCCTATTCCTTCTTGCTAGAGAATGAGAACTTACAAGCAAACTTGATGATTTGGAGGGCAGGAGTCACTGCCAAAATATTCATGTATATGGAGTTCCAGAGGGCTCGGAGGATGGAGCTACAGACTCAATTACTTTTTTACAAAATGTGCTCAAGGAAGCCCTGAATCTTCCCAAGGATTTCAATCTTGATATGGACAGAGCCCACCGTTCGCTAGTTCGCAGGCCCACCAACCCTGGGGCCAAACCACGGTCCTTCATAGCAAAGCTCACTTCTTATACATCTAAAGAAGAAATCCTAAGACTTGCTTTGGGAAGGAGTGTTACTAAATATGGGGAACATCAGATTCAGCTTGATAATGATTACACTAACCTGGTGCAGGAAAACAGAAAAGCTATGTGACCCATCATGAAACAGCTGCGTGCCAAAAACTTGAAGGCCCAAATACTATATCCAGCTTGACTGCACATAGAGATGGAGGGAGGCACCAACATTTTCGAGGACCTGGTGGCTGCTTCGCAGTATCTAGAAAGCATTGGCATCGCAGTCCCACAATTGGTGATGGAGAGACTTGAGAAAGAACTTATCCATTCAGCATGGGCAGTGGCTCGAAAGGGCTCCCCCCCCTCAACAAAATGCTGGTCCCTGCACCTCGACTCTACGAGCCGATATCTGTTCTACTCTTAAACCACACAGTTCAGGGGTCCAAATTAATTCCATCCTGGTGAAAGAGGGAAACAACCAGGGAAACTCCACAGCTGCTCAGCCCACCTGAATAATCTCCGACTTCTTGCGGCTTCAACGTTTGTTGGAACCCCAACCTCGTCTGGAACATTTCTGTATCCACAAAAGGTACTCTAATAGCGGTATATGAAATACAAGGGTCAGGGAGGGTGATTTGGAGGTGGAGGTGGTTGGAAGGGCCTGAAAACACCAAATTGGGCATGGCTCAGTTCCCAATCTGCACCCCCTCCTCCCCCGAGTCTGCGTTCTCCATGGGGCGCTGCCTTGGATGGACACTGGGGAAGATCAAGTACTTTGGACTTCAAGGGTGGATTCTTATGCACTCACTGAATATCAGGCATACCTCTAAAACCACCTCACAGTTGGTCACTGCCTAATTTGACAGAAAAGAGCCAACTGAAGAAGGAGAATTAAGTTGTCTATTAATGCTAAATGTGATGAGAGCATGTGGGTTGCTAGGGAGGTTGTGAGGGGAAATAAGTTTGAATAACTTGCACATAGATAATACCATGTAAAATAACTATAGTGCTATATTAGGCACTGGACGGAATAAATTACAGAGTGGATGCATAAATGTATAGGGGGGAGGACTTAAGACTAATTTCGAACAGCAGAACCCTACAACTTGATTTGATATTCCTCCCTTCCTTTAGATAACCACTTTATAGAATAAGACGGAGGTAGATGTAAAAGGGGTTAATATATGTGGAGGTGGGTTTTACTGATGCCACTGATGCTGGCCTTTTACCAAGGGGTAGTGCAATTTCGAGATCTGGTTATAACAGGTACCGAACTCTGCCTAATGTTTGTCCAAAAAATGCAATGTGAAACATGACCGTATGCAACTGTAATCATGTACTCTTGTTGTTAATATAATTTGCATATGTAACCTGTAATTCCATCATGCTGCTAATAAGTATTTTGTGTGTTCTGTTTTCTGTACTCTGACGCGGAGCCTTTGTAAATGAGTCTCTGACTCAAAGGTTGTAATCCTAAAATATGTTAAATAAATAAATAAGACCCAATAAATTCCCTACTAGATGGTTTTGACCCAAATTCCAACATGGGTTAAATGTCCTGGATGGGACTAGGCTCAGCAAGATGGATGGTATTCACATTGACCAAGGAAATCACAATTTGCTGAATTGGGATCTCCCCCAACAAGATATTAAAGGATGGCACCGGGGAGGAACTCAGCTGGAGGGTCGTTTTTTTGTTACTCTGCCATTTCCCCTGTTGGGACGGAAAACCTCCAATGCTGCTGGAGAAGCATGAATCTCCCTACCTTCATGATGAGAGAAAAGACAAGGGGAGTTCCCTATGGCACAGCAATAAATAGTTGTACACAGTTTAACTTTCCAGCTAGAGTTCTAAAAGCTGGGAATCAGGTTACAAAGTTTTATAAGATTGTACTCCCCTCTGGTGGAGAAAGTTGGTATTGTCATACTTGTTTAAATTGTAAGAAGTGCCTGGTTGAATCCTGGCTTTTGTTTAAGTTGCTACAGATAAGATACAGGCACTTTTACATAGAAAATAGAATTGGTACATCATTGCTTAGATCAGAAAAGGGACAGCATGTTGCTGGACATGGACACAGGTACAGATTTAGGAAGAGAAGAATTGTTGGCGTTCAGGGCTCGATTGAGGCTGAGAGGTCCCTTGAGGTATCCAGATTCCACCTAATAAATAAAAATGGCTACAATCACAACAAAAGTATTATCATACTATTAATGAGATTACCCATCCCATTAAAAGAAAACAAATACAAAAATTTATTAGAGATCAGAAATGTGACATAAATTTTTTATGGGAAATACAGGAACATAGACTTTGACGGCAGATAAGGACCGCTTGGCCCATCTAGTCTGCCCATTTCCCTTCCCTAGGATAGGCCGCAGATCCTAGTTAACCAACAGCCTATTTCTTCCTACCCCCCCACAAGAATTGCTTTATGTCTGTCCCATGCATTCTTGAATTCTCACACAGTTTTAGACCCCACAACCTCCTCAGGAAGGCTGTTCCATGCATTCACTACCTCTCTGTGAAAAATACTTCTCACATTGCCCTGAACCACCCCCCCTCTATCTTTGAATTGTGTCCCCTTGTTCTTGCACGTCTCTTTTTCTGAAAGATGCTACCCTCTTGGACTTTGTTGATTCCACTGAGGTACTTAAAAGTTTCTATCATGTTCCCCCTCTCCCTTCTTTCCTCAATGGTATACATATTAAGCTCCTTTAGTCTCTCCTCATGCGGCTTCTCTTGCAGACCCTGCACCATTTTAGTTGCCCTCCTCTGGACTGCCTCTATCCTGTCTATGTCCTTACAGAGATGGGGTCTCCAGAACTGGCCCTAGTACTCTAGAGGGTTCTCACCAACTGTCTGTACGGAGGATAACAACTTCCTGTTTTCTGCTGGTGATGCCTCCTAGGCATCCCAGTATACCTCAGCCCTCCCTACTGCCTTCTCACATTGCTTGCTAACCTTAAGGTCATCTGATATGATTACCCCAGGTTCCTTTCCTTTTTGTTGTTGTTACTACCCCCATTGTGTACTCTTCCCTGGGTTCTTGTTTCCCAGATGCATTATTTTGCACTTCTTTGCATTGAATCCTAGCTGCCATACTTCTGACCATTCCTCCAACCTTGCCAAGTCCCTTCTCATCCTTTCCCGCCTCCTTGTGTATCAACCCTGTTGCAGATCTTTGTGTTATTTAAAAGGCATACTTTTCCTTCAGTCCTCTGCAATGTCACTTAAAAGACATTAAAAAGGACTGGACCCAGTACTGAACCCTGCGGTACCCCATTAGTAACCCCTCTTTCTTCAGAGTGGACTCCATTTACAATTACCTTCTGTGTCCTGTTGTCCAGCCAATGTTTTACCCATGCTACCACCCTGGGACCCACTCCCAGGCTGGTTAATTTGTCTATTAATCTTTTGTGTGGGACTGTGTCAAATACCTTTCTAAAGTCTAGGTAGGCCATGCCTACAGCCCCTCCCTGGTCTATTACTCTGGTCACCCAGTCAAAGAAATCTATTAGATTCGTCTGACATGACCTTCCTGCTCTGAACCCATGCTGCCTTGGGTCCTGATCCCCACTGGCCTCAAGGTACTCAACAATTCTTTCCTTCAGAAGTGACTCCATCACTTTCCCTACCACAGAGGTCAAACTGACAGGTCTGTAGTTTCCTGCCTCTGTCTCAGTCCCACTTTTGTGAAGGGGAATCACAGCCGCCTCCCTCCAGTCTTCGGGTACCACACCATCATCCCATGATTTATTAAAAAGAGTAGCCAGTGGTTTCACTAGTTCCCCCCTTAATTCTTTTAGAATTCTGGGGTGAATTCCATCAGGCCCCATTGCTTTGTCCACCTTCAGTTTTAGGAGTTCTTGCAGAACCCTTTCTTCTGTGAAAGGACTGGGATCGACCCCCTATCAAAAGTGCTTCTGTTAATTGGATTAGGCACTCCCCCCTCCTCTTTCGTGAATGCTGAGCAGAAATATTCATTCAGTATCCCTGCTTTTTCACTGTCCCCCTCTGCCCACCCACCGTTCATTCTACTCAGCCTCACTATCCCTCCCTTTGTCTTTCTAAGCTCTCTGATGTACCTACAAAAGGTTTTATCCCCTTTTTTAACTGAGTTGGCTATCTTTTCCTCAGTTTAGGCCTTTGCTATTCTGATTTCCCTCCCTGCTTCCTTCTGCCTAAACTGGTACAGCTCTCTGTCCTGCTCATTCTGTGTTTCCTTATACTTCCGGAATGCTATCTTTTTCTCCCTGACTTTCACAGCCACCTCTTTTGAGAACCATAGTGGCTTTTTCTTTCATTTTGATTTGTTTATTTGCTTCACACAAAGGCTTGTTGCCTTGTGATGGCAGTTTTGATGATTCCCCATTGTTGCTCCACCCCTCCTTCTAGCCTGTTTGCTAGAGCTTTTCTGAGGCACTCTCCTATCTTGCCAAAGTCAGCCGTCCTGAAGTCCAGTACCCTCACTTTTGTATGGCTTGACTCTGTAGCTGAGTTTAACGTGAACCACACTGTTTGATGGTCACTTGTTCCCAGATGGCAACCCACTTCTAGATCTGAGATCCTCTCACTGCCCCCATTTGAGAGTATGAGGTCTAAGACTGCTCCCTCACAAGTGGGTTCCAAAACTAGCTGTCTGAGGCCTGCCACCTGTAGGGCCTTGAGTATGGCCCTGCTCTTGGATGTGGCTGCAGCAAATGTGCTCCAGTTAACATCTGGCATATTCAGGTCTCCTATCAACAGTATCTCCCCTTTCTCTGTCATCCTAAGAATGCCTTCTATCATATCCTTGTCCATTCCCTCCCCATGACATGGGGGTCTGTACACAACCCCTGTGTGGATTGTGGTGCCCTTTCCAGTCTCCAAGGTGACCCACAGTAACTCCTCTCCTCCCTGTTTACTCTTTTGTTCAGTTGCTTTTATCCCTTCCTTTACATAGAGAGCTACTCCTCCCCCTCTTCTCCCCTGCCTGTCTCTCCTGTAGGTTATGTACCCTGGTATGTTAACATCCCAGTCATGGTTCTCTGTGTACCATGTTTCTGTGACTGCCACGATATCCAGGCATCCTCTTCCATCAAGGCCACCAGCTCAGGAGCTTGTTGCCCAGACTACGGGCATTGGTACCATTACCCTCCATTTCCTGATGGCCTTACTCCTTTTGCCCCATTCCTGTCCTTCTTGCCTTTGTCACTTTCCCATTTACCCCTACCCTTCTCCCTATCGACACCTCTATCCAGTGTTTACCCACTTACTACCGATGATTTTGGTGGGGGGCTAGGATTTCCTGCTCCTTTCCCAGTGCCTCCTCCTTGGCTAGTTTAAATGCTTGCCAATGAAGCATTTAAACCTACCACTGGATCATGGTTCACCTCCTGACAGATGCAGCCCATCATGCCAGTATAGGCCTGCATCACTCCAGGTGGACCCCCAGTCCCCAATGAAGCCAAATCCCTGAGCTCCACACCAGTTTTTCAACCACTGATTGAATCCCATGGTGCGGAACACCCTAACCTCTCCTACGCCATAGATGGGCAGCACCTCCGAGAAGGTTACCGTGCGTGCTACTAGTCTAAGGCCCTTCCCCATTTCCACAAACTCTTCCTGCCCTTCTCTAATCCCTTTCTTAGGCAGGTCATTTGTCCCTAGGTGGACAATGACATCCAGCTCCCTCCCCTGTGCAGCTGCTCCGGCAAGCCTGAGGATTCGCTCCCTGTCCCTCCAAGCCATGGCGCCAGGCAGGCACTTTACCTCCCTCTCCCCTTCCTCCCCCAGTTCTACTTTCCTAACAACGGAAATGCACCTGTTTCCCACTGAAGCTGTCAAGCTCAAAACAAAGGGCTTCCTGGTTCTATATCAGGCTTCCCTGGAGAAGGGGAGGAAGCGAGGTGTGGTGACCTTGTTGTCAGGGAATCTTCCTTTTGAGGAGGAGGAAGTGATGGCCGACCCAGAGGCATGCTACCTTATGGTGGTGGGGAAGGTCCAGGAAACCTTGATCACACTAGTCAACGTATATGCTCCGCCTGGGTCTCCATCCTCCTCCTTTTTGACTCTGATACAGTTAATAGCTCAAAAAGTCAGGGATGTGGTGGTGGCTGGGGGTGACTGGAATATAATATTAAACAGGAGACTAGACTCCACTTCAAGTATTCCAACACAAGAGAGGCGAGTAGCAGCTCATTTTACCAGACTTATAAGAGACAGTGGCTTAGTGGACATTTGGAGGGAGAAATATCCCACAGCTAGAGAGTACACATTCTACTCGGGTAGACATAACATATACTCCAGATTAGATGGATTCCTCACATATGGTAAAGACATTCCCCCTCTTTCATTCAATATGGGTGGGCACAGCCACAATATCAGACCACCAACCAATCTCTTTGGAGATGGACCTGCTCCTCCCAAAGAAACCCACCCACTGGCGAGTAAACATAAGCCTTCTGAGGGACGAAGCAGTAAAAGAGGAGATACGTCAGGTGATTAAACAAACTATAGAACTTAATGACAGACCGGAAGCAACCCCCAGATTTTATGGGACACAATAAAAACTATGGTCAGAGGAAAGCTGATTTCCCTGGCCTCATACAGAAAGAAAGAGAGGCTGAAGCAGTTCCAAAGTCTTACAGAACAATTGCAATCTCAAGAAACATTGCAAAAAACACTGGAACAAAGAAAGGGATGTGGAAAGTAAGGCTATTAGAAGCAAAATAAAAAAAAATTAAACAATATAGAAACAGAAAAAGCCCTGTATTTCCTAAAGCAGACTTACTATGAAGGAAGGGGCCAAGGCAGCCAAGCATCTGGGATACCGCTTCAGACAAAGGGCTGCTAAGGCCATGCTAACTGGAATTAAAGATCCATGTACAGGTATAATGGGACAGAAGTGGAAACAAATTACACACTCATTTGTTAACTATTATAAACCCCTATATAAGGCAGGGGAGGGAGCACCTATGGACCAGACATCTGCCTTCCTAAGAAACTTGGGACTGCCTAGATTAAATGAGAGCCAGCAGCAGACCCTGATGGCTCCAATTTCTACCATAGAAATACAGACCATAATAAAGTCCCTAAAACCGGGTAAGTGCCCCAGATCTGACGGATTCAGTGGGGAGTTCTGTAAAAACTTTGTCCCAGAAACAGCCCCATGCTAAAGAATGTTTACAACCTAATCTGGGTGGAGGGAGAACTTGTCCCCCCCTCCTGGAACTATACCACTATAACAGTAATACCTAAGGAAGGGAAGGATCCCAAGGACTGCAGCTTGTATAGACCCATATCTCTACTGAACGTAGACTACAAGATCTTTACGGCCATTCTGGCGTCCAGGGTGAATCCCCTGTTGATCCAGATCATAAAATTGGACCAGACGGGCTTTGCGATGGGGAGACAGGCTCAAGAGGGGGTCAGGAGGACATTAAATATAATTGACCTCATACACAGACACCGTACCTCTGCATGCCTTCTTGCAGTAGATGCCGAGAAAGCATTCCACAGGGTCGACCGGAATCTTTTGTTTGCGGTGCTGCAGAGGATGGGCTTCCCGGAAAGCTTTTTGGCCGCAGTTGGGGCCCTGAACGCAGTCCCACAAGCCTATGTTAGAATGAATCGTGGGTGATCACAAAGGTTTATACTTGGGAGGGGAACCAGGCAGGGATGTCCCCTATCACCATTGTTATTCGCAATTTATATTGAGCCCCTTGCCCAGGCAATAAGAGAAGAACAGGGAATCTACGGCTTGAGGACGGGGGGAGGAGGAACAAAAAATGTCTTTATATGTAGATGATGTTCTGCTCTGCATAACAAAGCTAGAGGAGTCTCTGCCCAAGCTGTGGGACCTATTAAACAAATTTGGATGTCTATCAGGGTATGCATTAAACAAAAGCAAAACAGAAATCCTAAAGTTCTATTACATCCCCTCCCCTAAAACAAAAGAACTGCTTCCTTTAAAGTGCAATTCCCCTCAAAATAAAATACCTAGGGACGTATATACCTAAAAACTTAAGCCACCTCCTTTTAGACAACTTTGACCCTCTTATTGGACAAATTAAGAGGGATATTACAAAATGGGAACTCCTCAAACTTCCCCTCTATTCCAGCATAGAAACAATCTCCATGAATATTTTACCAAGGCTTTTATACCTTTTTCAGTGCCTACATATTAAAATATACCCAGTACAATTTTAAATGTAGCAACGAATGCTAATGAGGTTCATCTGGGAAAACAAAAAAACAAGAATAAAGAGCCAGATAATGCAAACTAACAAATCTTGGGGAGCTAGAGCAGTCCCAAATTTAGAGGATTACTACCTAACAGCACAATTACAGAATGCACTGCTGTGGGCAGTACCGGGTTATCAGGCACTCTGGAAAGCAATTGAAAAAGAAGACACAGAAGGAGCTCCATTGCTAGCCAGAGTCATCACACCTGCAATAGGGCCTAAGGGCAAGGAAGTTACCTTAAAAGCAGTTAAAAGTACAATAGAAGCAGTACACAGAATATGGGCTAAGCACAAAATTCAAGGGGACATGTGGACTCAACTCTGATTTGCCCGGGATGGAGAGTTTGGCCCGGACAGAAAAGACCTCACCTTCAGGAAATGGGGGAAAGTAGGCTTGAAAACTTACGGGCAATTCCTAGATGGGGCAGTGATCAGGGACTTTGCAGATCTTAAAACTTCATTTCAACTAAGGCAGACTGACCATTTCAGATATTTACAAATCTGCACCCATATTCAAATACCTCAGACACAATATGGCCAGAGATTGGAGCCCTTGGGAATCCAGGGTACCATAAGGGATATAATTAGCCTCTCAGAAGAACAAAGGCCTTATCTCAGCTGTCTATGGGACCCTCGGAGAGTTATGACAGGAGCACACTGCCTCTCTCAAAGGTAGATGGGAAAGAGAATTGGGGGAATCCCTCACGGAAAAAGAATGGGAAAACATTTATACACAAGCCCACAAAACTACCTACTCCCACAGATGGAAAGAATTTGAGTGGAAGATTCGAACAAGGTTTTTCATTACCCTGGTAGTTAAAAACAAATGAGATGGTGGGCATTCATCAAAATGCTGGAGGGAGTGCGGGGAGGAATAGGAGGGTCATCTGCACATATTGCGACAGTGTCCATCTCTCATTCGATTTTGGCAGGGTATAGCAGAGACAGTGGAATCTGTTTTCCCTCTCACAGAGGTTCTAACAGCAAAACATCTAGTTCTAGGCCTGGTTCCGGCAGGGGTGAAGGGAAGGGATCAGGTGTATTTATGGAATATTATGGTCACGGCTGCCCACAAAGCTATTACCAGAAAGTGGCTTTCACCAGATACACCCATAATGGGACAGTGGTATGAGATAACAGGGCGGATACAGGAAATGGAGGAATTGACACATAAGATCAATACCAGACTCCCGCTGTTTGTAAACAGATGGAACAGATGGATCAGGTTTAGAGACAGTGTGTGCCAGAAAGTGAAAGGGATACCGAAACTTTGATAAGGGAGACTCAAAAAGGAAATGTGGGACAAGACTTGGCACATTAGAGACAAGCAGAAATACAACACCCTCACTCAGAGGAGTTGGTGGTCAGGATTTCTCTTCGTGTCTCTTTGGGGCTGAAGAGCAGACAATAACAACGGGGGTTCCCTAAACTACTTTGCCCAAGAAAGGTTAAAAGAAGGTTTAAAGAAAGGATTAATTGATGTCTGTGACAAGTCAAGATTTGTATAATATGAACTTAAGTCTGTATTCTGTGATCTAAGATATGTACTATGTGATAATGCCTGATTATTCAATAAACGTGCATTTAAAAAAAAAATCAAAGGACACAGGACAAAAGATAACAGATTAAAGTGATTTCACTTCTCATAACTAATTTACAGTTTGATTGCTCTGTATAAAGGGAAGGGAACTTTTTTGTCTTTTTGTTTAGTACAATAATGAAGACTGGAGAATAAGGACAAGTTGAGATGTTGTATAACAAAAATAAAACTCGTGTTTTCTTGTCCTCCTTTTTGTTCTTTCATATAATTTTTACTCAAGGGTAAAAGAAAAGTAATGGCAGACACACACACAGTTTTTTTTTTTTTTTACTTTCTATTTGTCCACCTCCCTCACCCCGGAGCTACGCTTCTTCGGGAGACACCTTGGTACCACCCCATGACATGCCTTACCTGAATCCCAAGGGGTTCCCCCCATGGAGCCCTGGATATACCCCCCAGGCAGGTACGGGATGGGACCCCCAATGTCCCAATAACTTTCAATGTCTCGTCGGGTCCCCCGGTGGTCAGTCAGGCAGTCGTAATTAGGGTTCGTACCCCTGCTCTGTCTACTCGTGCCTCGGTGGTGTTTTTTCTTCCTTTTTTCTGAGAAAGTGTCCAGTGCTCTGACGTCAAGGCATTCTTGCCGACGTCCACCACTCCCACCCCTCTTTTGCATGCTCCAGTGCTTGCTCTGCCAGAGGCCTGCCAAGCACCGAGCGAGTGCCCCCCTCCCTCCCAGGAGAGGAGAGCTGTCCATTGGACGCTCAGTCCTCTCCCTCCCCTGCCAACCCCAATGGCCCGGGCTCATTCCCAAACCCAGGCTGCCGGCGTGATGTGAGGTGTGGTGTCCAGTGCCTCAATCCTCAGCGCCACCGGGCCGGCCCTTCTTTTTTAGCTAAAATCTTTCCCACTTAAAATTTGTATACCTCAAAACACAGAACTTGCAGAGTCAAACTTTCAGATTTCTGAACATTGCATGATCACACAATGACACATAATGGCACTTCACTATCTAACCATAACTCATTAAGCTAATTGCAATGGATAACTCCTCCACTCTTTACCCTGGAGAGTAGGTACATCTCTTGATCTTTCAACTACAGTAGCTTTGTTATTAACCACAGAGGGTGGGGGAAAGAAGAATGGTTGGGGGGGGGAAGGGGAGGAAAGGGCATGTGATGTGAGGGTGGGGAGTGTGAGAGAATCAGATGAGATTCTCAGGGTAAAAATACTGAGAAATGTTGTCAAGTGGATCTTTGCTGTACTGAAAATTCTTTAATTTTTGACATGTGGTCTGCTAGATGGTGTAATATAACATTTAATAATGCGTGATGAGGTACATGTTTTATCTTGGAATGGTAAGAGCTTGAGAGAGCCTAATAGATTAAGGAATTTTTAAATTATGTGGAAAGGAAAACATTAGATATACTTTTATTACAGGAGACACATTTCACTCAGCAGGAATTGTTTTTCTAAAAATAAATGGGGATACTAGAACAGCATCATTTTTTTAACCGTATTCATGAGGGATTGTAACCTTTGTAAAAAAAATAGTATGATTAAAATAGACAAAACTTTATCAGATACAAAAGGTAGATATGGGATGCAAGAAATTATACCAGATTAAAAAAAAAGCACACAATCGCAGATATATACAGATCTTGAACAGCATTAAAATTACAGTTTTTGGATCCCCAAAATTGCTGAAGTAGTAAATACCACTTTAAAAATCAAAACAATTGAAGGCTTCACCCTGGAACAATTTATTGTTTCAAGTACCTGGGAAAATGTCTTGACCCCTTCCTGACTTTTGGGAAGCACATACAGCATGTTTATTCACTGTGGGTACCAAGCTTGGGTTTCTGTTCAGATCCAAGTGTTGTCTTGGCAGTGGCACCCCAGACAAAAAGCAGGTTACTTCTCATTTCTGCTGCCTACAATTGACTATAGTGTCACTGTCTCCTTAATGACAGACTTAACTGGTTAAAGCCCTACCAGCCATAGACCCTACAGTACTGTAGGCTTTCAATGCATTTTAATTGCTCACATGCAGAACAATCTGACTACCTTGTATCTTTACGTATCCCTTTAGAGAGCTGTTACTCCATACAGTCCCCTTTATCGCTGAATCTCAAGGTCCCTGAGGCAAGGAGGGAAGAAGGCAGACATGCTTTTCCATTCTCTGTTCCAGACTCATGGATCAAATTACATAAATGTCTCAAAAATACTACTTCTTTATAAATCTTTAAGACTAACCTTTCCCTTCACTGAAACCCTATGTGTGCCAGTAACCCTTGGATTCTTTTTTTTATGATTATTACTAGGACACTCACTGTAATGTCCTACCTGGTCAACACATTTGAAATAAATAAAAATAAAAAAATAAATAAAATGAAAGTAATGTTATGTATTCCAATGCATGTTGAACTTTATGAAGTTTTCTACTGCCTGCAAATAAGCAAACATACCTATGGCCTATTGCTGCTCCCCTCGACCCCTTGAAAACAAGATACTGCACCTCTTGGGTCTGTACTGCTTGGAACAATTGTAAATAAATAAACGTGAAGCATAACATAAATTAATGTTTATGTTGCTGTTGCTCTGTGACCTTGAAGTACATAACCTATTGCAATGCAAACACAATTTTACTGCAAGACTAAGAACTTGTCTCCTAAAGACCATGCTCAAACAAAGGTAAAGTATGTAACACAAAACATGCAGGTACGTACACACATGGAAGTCATTATTCCTGAAATGACTGCAATAAAAACAAGGAACAGGAACCCAATTCCAATGAAGAGGCTGCGTCCCATCACTAGAAACCAGTCCCAACAAAGGCACACTCCAAGGATGCAGTTAAGGCACATGGTGGCTAAATAGCCAACAAAGTATCTCCTGGAAAACAAGAAAAGATTTTATTTCACAAATCATTATGGGTAGTTACATCTGGGGAAATAAGAAAAAAAGTGTCTGAATGACCAAATGCTTGAGGACTCGAAGTGTTGGCCATTTATGTGCGTACTGTAATAGGCTGATAGTGTTTTGGGAGTGGGATGGAGTTACTTCCTTTGATGTCATTTTCTGCTAGCTGATAATACGTTACAACTCTGCACTGTAGCTGTAACAGCTATCTTGCACAGTGCTTCAATTTCTTACATCTAGAGGGCGCTCTAAAGCAACTACTCAGAGGCCTTTTTCTATTGAAGTGTCTCACATCTAGAGGGCACTTTCCACGGACTACTTCTTTACGTAAAACAGAACTCACACAAACATGGTAAGGACTCACTGGTAATGCTTTTGTAAAATGGGGTATTCCTGTGCTGCTTCCTCCTAATATAGCATGAAACTACAGCCCTAACAGTTTCAAATGGCTTCAGCTTCTTCCAGTGACTCTGCCATCTGAAACAGCTGTGGGCAGACAGGCCATCCATAAGAACATCAGATCCTTTGTGGCCAGCTCATCAATGATCACAATAGATCCTTTGTAATCTGACCATCTATACTGAAATTTGATGTACTGTGGGCAGCCCATCAGTGATCACAATAGATCCTTTGTAATCTGACCATCTATACTGAAATTTGATGTACTGTGGGCAGACCATCTGTGATCACAATAGATCCTTTGTAATCTGACCATCTATACTGAAATGTGATGTACTGTGGCCAGCCCATCAGTGATCACAATAGATCCTTTGTAATCTGACCATCTATACTGAAATGTGATGTACTGTGGCCAGCCCATCAATGATCACAATAGATCCTTTGTAATCTGACCATCTATACTGAAATTTGATGTACTGTGGGCAGACCATCTGTAAAGTACTTTTGATTGTTCATGGGCAGACGGATCTGTAAAAAAGGCAAGGCAAGTTTATTTATCTGCATTCTTTTCCAGAAGTCTCTGGGTACTTCACAGAGAATAATGTTAAAATACAATGCACACACACATACAGTATAACAGGAATAAAAAGCATATTGAGTAAAGATTCAGAGCACAAATTGTTCTCACAGACCTTTGCTGCAGGTGTGGCTGATCAGGGGGAAACTTGGCCCATATCCTCAGAGCTTGTCCCTAGGTCACACCTTTCTGAATCAGGGTCATCTCCTCTTGCTCTGAAATACAGCATTTCCCCTGCCTAACCTACCTACTCTCTGGTTACTGGGGATCCTTTCCCTAGCCCTCTCTCTACCTAAACATCAACTTGGATGGCGGCTCGCATTATCAGTGGAAGCCAAATGGCTGATCTTACAAAGGTGGCACACCGCAGACATTCCCACAGTGGAGCAATGGTGAGACTCAACAGGAAGGCTGGCCAACTTTGAGAGGATGTCTAACTTCACTTGTGGAACACTTTTGAAATACAGCAAGATCTGGGCCCTCTTCAGAGCATCTTTGTGGGGCATCCCATCTCCTAAAGGGATTGGTAGCCTGCATAACCTGATCCTCAGCCGCAGGATACACCAACACTCCCAATAAGGCAGCGGGCCAGTTCTCTCACCTTTGTCATGCACCGAGGATGTCATCCTCCCCTCTCAGTGATGCAACAGCCCAATCCACAGGCTTCACCTGCTACTTACCATTCTGCCTGCCCACTGTTCTCCCCCGCACCTGACAGGGTCAGAACATATGTAGTATCTAGAATGTTGCCCACATGTTGTAACATGATACATATATGTGTAGCTAGTATGTTATGGCTTACTTCTGTTTGTATGTTCTGTGTTGCAATGTGTAGGCTTCATATCTCTACATATGGAGGTTCTCTTATGGTTCATTTCATTTAGCTATTATAATCTATATGTACTCACATGAGTTCCTTTGTGGGCAGATCATCTATAATTACACTGAATCCTTTAAGGGCAGACCATCTATAAGGACATTGGATCCTTTATGGGCTGACCATCTAGAAGTACACTCGTCCGCAAGGCCCAGAATCCACGCTCCACTAGGGGCTCTGAATCACTGCTACTGCACATTCCACGTTGCTGCACCACACAGGGGCAAAGATCCTTCGCTCACAGAGCTCACAACTGGTTAAATGGCCTCGGCTATGACATCTCCTCACAGCCTACACTAGGCCCTTTCAAATGCAACCTCCATCTCCTCCTCCTCTCTGCCTCTAGCTCCTGTGATTGTCCTCCTTAATCTGCTCCTCTTATTCAAACACTTACTTACCCCCCCCCAGTTTACCTCCTCTAACACCCCTCCCCCTTTCCTCCATCCCATTATGTACTTTCCTTGCCCCTGACAAATGCCACTGGCTGCACCTGATTTGTTGTCCCTTCCTAGCTTACCCTCTCTATGGAGCCTTGTACCACAGTAAATGTATACATGTAACTGCTTGTAATTGACTGTAACCTGTTTTGCACTCCCCAGTCCAAATTGCATTGTTCTTTCAAGTTGTATTGTCATTCGAATTGCCATTGTCTCCTATTGTCTCTCAACCGATATGGAACCTTTGTAAAAGAGCCTTGACTTAAAGGTACTTGTAATCCTAGACTCTAATAAATAAATAAATAAAAAAAGTACACTGGCTCTATTATCTTATCATCTGCCAACAGAGAATATTACTCTATGCGGATGATACAATACTGTTTACTAGCAACCAAGACTCTAAATAACTTCAGGGCTAGTTGCAGTGTGATTTCAGGCATGTTGAAGAGTGGCTTAGCTCACATAAACTCATCCTGAACTACAGCAAAACTAAGGTCATGACATTCTGCAACGCATAGAGCAAGTATAAGCCTCTCCCTCACCATCAAGAACCACGTGGGGACTTCTCTTGAACATATTTCTGAGTTTAAATATCTCGGCATCACCTTAGACAGTTCCTTTTCTTACATGTGGCACATTGGCAATGTAGCTAAGGCCGTCAACATACGTATTGGCCTGCTCCACAAGCACAAATGCTGCTTGACCGCTGATGTCCTTATATTGGCCATCTACAGCACTGTTACCGCCATCATCGACTATGGTCTAGTCATCTATGGCTCTGCTTCCCCTACTGCCCTCCGGAGGATATCGGTGGCACTCAACAAGTCTTGTAAGCTTCTAACGGGGGCCGCCCGCCTAACATACACCTGTGGCCTGTACGCCCAGGCCGGATGCTACCACTTCTTAGTAGAATACAATACCAGACCTGCTTGTTAACCAAAATGTTCTCCTCGGGCTCTTCCCATCAGGAGTGGCAAAGCTCCTTACTGCTAACAGCAGTACCCAGCTTACACGCAGTGCTCTATATCAAACCTTCCAGGTCCCCAGATGCCGGACCACAATGGGTCAGAGGTCGTTCATGCACAGGGCTCCTCAGTGGTACAATACCCTTAACAAAGAAACACTTACAACTGTGATGCTTGGTCCCTTTAAGAGGCAACTTCAACTATTCCTCGCCTCTGCCGCTCAGTGTGACTGCCTCTCCTAAGTAACTGCCTCCTCATTTTACCCTAGTCGAAGGTGATCTGTAACCTCTCAAAGAGCTCCACTTCTTTGCCACCAGTTTCCCCGACTCTCACCCCTTACCCCCCCCACACCACACTGCCTCACCACCCCTCCCTCTCTAATGGCACTTTCAGATATGGGGCCCTCCAGCCCATCCACCTCACACTTTTGCCACCCACCTATGCCCACCGACAATGGCCCTTTAGCCTGCCTACTTCTTCCTGACTCCCTCCTACCCTATACTAACTATATACTGTTCACCCTGAAACTTGTCTGAAGCTGGCTTATGTTGTCTCTTTCCATTTTTGGCTGTATAATAAATGCTTATGTAACCCCTAGGTGGCGCTATCCCAAGGGCTACTACCTCTGCCTGCTTGGCTAGTAGCACGTTAAAGGGCCTGAGTTCTAAAAAGGATGCCTCCACCTGGAGGTCAGGGTTGGTAGTGGCCAAGCTAACCTGGGCACAGCCCTCCGGGACACTGTAACCTCCCTCTTTCTTTATTAGTGGCCAGAACAAGACACAATAATCACTTTCACAATACCCCTGATATACCACACAAGTACCCACACTGTTTGCACTTACCATCAGGGCTTTCCTCTGGCTCGACCCTGGGGACCCCCTGTAAAACAAGGTTATACACAGCAAATAACAGCAGTACAGTACTCTTGCACAAACTGGCACCACAGTCAGGGTAAATGCAAAAAGGGTTAGATCTGATTTATTTAAGGGACTTGAACAAGGAAGGGGCATAATCAGGTTAATTTACTTAAAGGCTGTATCAATCAAACAGTTATGCATGTACTTCAGGGTCCATAAACAGTCACACACTCTGGGTACCCAGATGGAGAATGGTGGGCTAGCCAGGAACGTTGCAGCTGGTTGGGACCCTGTGATGGAAAAAAACATCATGCACCACACACACTAATTGTAATCTGAAGCCGGATGGCTCAGTTCGTGAAAAGAAAACAACAAGACAATCAGATGACACACTTTTAGATTAGGCTGTTGTTGCAGGGAGCTACCCTGATGATTACTCATGATACCCTAGATGTAGTCCCCTTATACAAAAGTGGGAACAAAGAGGAAGCAGGGAACTACAGACCAGTCAGCCTCACCTCGGTAATGGGGAAGATCATGGAAGCACTACTGAAGGAGAGATTGGTGGAACATCTGGTTGTCAATGGACTACAGGACCCAAGGCAGCATGGTTTTACCAGAGGGAGGTCATGTCAGACCAACCTCGTTGAATTTTTTGACTGGGTGACTATTGAGGTGGGTCAGGGGAGGGCAGTGGACATGGCCTATCTGGACTTCAGCAAGGCCTTTGACACTGTGCCACATAGAGACTATTACACAAACTGGGGAATATGGGTGTGGGCAGGACAGTAGTCACGGTGGGTAGGTAACTGGCTGGGTGGCAGGACACAGAGGGTGGTGGTAAATGGCTGTCACTCCACAGAGGGAAGAGTGACCAGTGGGTACCACAGGGATCAGTGCTGGGACCGGTCCTATTCAACATCTTCATCAGTGACATTCGCAGGACCTAGAAGGCAGAATTTCACTGTTCGCTGATGACACAAAGCTCTGTAACAGAGTAGACACCCCAGAGGGTGTAGACAGAATGAGAAGGACCTGCAGAAACTTGAAGAATGGTCAGGGGTTTGGCAGTTGAAATTCAATGCAAAGAAGTGCAAGATAATGCATATGGGGCACAAAAACCCTGGCACAATATATCAGTTGGGGGGTGAGGATATAGCGTGCACCAAGCAGGAAAGGGATCTTGGGGTTATCATCTCTGATGACCTCAAGGTAGTAAAACAGTGTGACAAGGCAGCAGGTAAAGCAAATAGGATGCTGGGATGTATAGGCGGGGCATCACCAGCAGGAAAAGGGAGGTCATAATTCCGCTATACAAGACACTAGTGAGGCCCCACTTGGAGTACAGTGTACAGTTCTGGAGACCATACCTACGTAAGGACATAGACAGGGTAGAGAAGGTTCAGAGGAGGGCAACAAAGATGGTGCATGGATTGCATCACAAGTCCTATGAAGACAGGTTGAAGGAACTGAACATGTACTCCCTGGAGAAGAGGAGGGAGAGAGGGGATATGATAGAAACATACAAGTATCTCACAGGGAGGAACAGGGTGCAGGAATACACTATTTTTAAGTGAAAAAGATGTTCCAGGACTAGAGGCATGGGATGAAGTTGGAGGAGGACGATTCAGAGGAAACATGAGGAAGAATTTCTTCACAGAACGGGTGGTGGATAAGTGGAACACCCTGCCAGAGGAAGTGGTGGGGGCTGAAACAATCACGGGATTTAAGAATGCATGGGATAGACATAAAGGAATTCTGGAGGTCAGGGGTAAGGGGCAACAGACTTCTAGGAAAACATAAACTGAACTTACAAGCTCAAATGGGCAGACTGGGTGGGCCATAGGCCCTTATCTGCCGACACCGTCTATGTATCTATGTACCCAAGACTGGACACAGGCTGGACGAAAATTGAGACTGCAGGTGGTTGATTTGGAGTGCCAGGAGAAGCAGGACCCATGCAATTCACCGAGGCATTATTCCTGTTCAACCGTGGAGCAGGGGGCTGATCCCCAGGCAGATCTCTCGTCGATGGCTTTCTCTGTGGGCCAGTGTAGCAAGACCCAGGCCAAATGGTAACAAATTTGGATACAGTCCGTTCTGGGCTGGATACAGCTTCCAGCAAGCAGAACACAGTTCACACAGTGGGGAACCAAATCACGACCCACTAACAACTCACAGCACATTTACATGTAAGAAAATTCTACTGTACCAGGCAAACCGCTCTCCGGTCACAATCGCAAAGTCTCTGCACAAACCGGGGATTCAAAAGCAGCTGGAAACCCTGACAGGCCGATCACATTCAGCAAAATCTTCAGCCTTCTTCAGGTATGAGCCTGGTAAAAAATCGATGGCTTACTTTGTTCTCACAGGCTTGGATTTAGTTCAAAATAATTCTCTTCTCTCCCTCTCAAGGGTGGCAGGCAGTCATGCAGGCCACAACTCAGGCATTTCCACAGTTCTCCTGCGCAAAACTACTCAGACGGCTGCTTGACTGTCTCAAGGTATTGTTTCTTTAGCTCCCAACTTAGCTCTAACTCAACTGCCAGCAAGCCTGGGACTTTCCTCAGAATCCAAAAGGTTCGGTTGGCTGATCTGTCTGTCAGTCACAACAAAGGCACCCCCTTCAGCTGCAGAAAGGCACCAAAAGCCCCAAACTACAATTCCTACAGATTTTGACTCCAGGCAGCTCCTGTAGTCCGGCTCCATTTTAGGTCCCACCAGTACTGATTGGTCCAATTTGGCAGTCTAGGACCAAGTAGTGGAGATAAACAAAACAGTCCTTGCTGCAAAGAAAGCAGGTTAGACAAACTACATTATCATTATCACTCTAAATGATTTTCAGCAAATGGTTACATCTTTCAACAGAGCTCCCTCTCAGATTACTTATGACTGCAATCCAGGTAGCTCTTAAAGAGACAGCACACAGAGGCTATACAGGCACTTTCTGACAATCACATTTAAACTGCTAAAACCGCAGGACACCAGGCTGGCAGTGAGCATTTAGTTAAGCTCAAGGAAAACTTTTCGGGAACCCCCATTTGTAGGGGGTTACACCCTTCCCTGCCTGGAGAAAACCTGGCATCTGCGTCATGTCTGTACCATCACAATATAATGTATGGTAGAACGCTGTTAACCTTAGGAAATCATCATTTCCTAAGGTTGTTAT
This sequence comes from Neoceratodus forsteri, assembly GCA_016271365.2. Taxonomy (NCBI): domain Eukaryota; kingdom Metazoa; phylum Chordata; order Ceratodontiformes; family Ceratodontidae; genus Neoceratodus; species Neoceratodus forsteri. The sequence continues at coordinate 347,367,908 of CM057453.1, read as the reverse complement.
ACCATCGATGTGACGTAGTAATGTTGTTAACCTATCGATGCTACGTCACATCGATAGGTTAACAACAGGGACGGGTTCGCGCATGTGCGTTTTTACCTCAGCAACTAAACGGATGCACGCAGCGGCGGGAAGCGACTGAACGGCCGGGCGGTGACACTATTTACAAAGTAAGGAGCCATTTTCCTTTTTCTTGGGACCATACACTATAAAAAACAATGTATGGTCCTTCTATCGGCAATCGGTTAATGTTAACCGTCTTGAGGTTGCCATGGTGACGTAAACCTCTCGAGCTTCGCTCTCGAGGTTTGCAGGGTTGCCCTGGCAACCTCTCGATGGTTAACAGACCGGTTACCAATAGAGGACCATATATTATCCTCTATACTACAAATGCAAACTATACGAGACATTTATACCATTAGCATGTTATGCAAGTGACATCTGATGCACCAGTCAACGTAAATTTATACTTTTACTGTACATATTCTCTACACTTCACAATACTATATCCATTCTGACAATACATCATGCATATTTCACACAGGTACTTTACACATTACTATGCGGAATCATGTAATGACATCTTGTACATTGAACAATGCAAGAGGGGGTCCTTCCCTATCAGCTAACTTGGGGCTGGATGGGGCAGGGGCACCATACCTAGAAGGCAGAACAATCAACCTGGAATTGGCACTTGGGTTCAGTTTAGGCAGTGAGCTCCGAGAAACATAAACCCCTTTGTGGACCACATTGAGAGGTAAATCTGCTGGCCTCCCAGGAGAATCATAACTGAAGCGTACCACTGGCTTGACAGCTCGGCCAGTCTTTCTGATGGGGACAACTACAGTCTCTGTACTCTTAGCACTAGTCTGGGGACTCTCGTCACTTGTGAGGTGTGCCTCTGCCTGGATGGGAATATCCAGCCTTGGGGCACTGTTGACTCCTTGCTCTGCAGGCTCTGTTTCTACAACACTTGACTCATTTTGCGAAGGCTCAGGCACAATCAAACTTTGAGGCACTGAAGGGGGGTTGTCAGCACTCTCATGGTGTTCTTCAAATTCTGGTATGTCACCAGAAAGACTCAAACCATCAGCCCCTCCTTCAGGCAAATCATGCAGTTCCACAATACACAGAGACTCAGCATCTTCAGACGTGATACTTTGCACTTCACTTTCTGGGAGCATTGGCTCCAAGGATGAAGTTGGGGGGTAAGGCAATCCAGAAGGCCCAGCTTCATCCCCACAATTAGTCTTAGGGTTACCTCGAAACAGCTGACTCAATTCATAAGAGGGTAATAGGCATTGTCACATTCACTTTCATCCAAGGTGGACTGACAGTCACTATCATTCTGAACCTGCTGCGGGGGGAAACCTTGAATTTGTACAACTGGGGTAGGTCAGCTCTGTCTCTTTCTTGCAGCAGCACGAGTCACCAGCCCAGGGGAATCAATCTCTGATTATTCAGCCTCAATTATGACTTGGCCAATAGGTAGCAAGTGGTTACGGTGCATGGTCTTGACAGCTTTGGATTTGTTCTCTGGGCGCACCTTGTACACAGGTAAATCATCCAACTTTCCAACTACTACATAGGGAAGATGGTGCCACCGATCAGCAATTTTGTGTTTACCATGCAGTCTCAAATTGCGTAACAACACACGGTCTCCAGGTCGAAAGCTCTTGAGCCTTTACTTTTTTATCATGCCTCTCTTTGTTGGCTAGATTTCTCTTGGTGGCCATTGTCTGGGCCAGTTGATAGGCATGGTTCAATTGAGCTTTCAGTTTCTGTAGATATTGCAAGTAGTTTTCGGCTTGGTCCCCATCTGGAGAGACCCAAAAACAGACATCAACTGGCTGCCGGGCCTCTCACCCAAACATGAGGCAGTAGGGGGAGAACCCAGTAGCATCATTTTTCGTGCAATTGTATGTGTGTACCAAGGTGCTAATCTGCTGGCTCCATTTATTCTTGTCTTTTGGGTGGAGGGTGCTTAGCATGTCTAGAAGGGTGTGGTTAAAACGTTCTAGTTGAGGGTCTCCCTGCGGGTGATAGGGGGTGGTTCTTGACTTTCGCACCCCACATAGAGAGAGCATTTCTTTGATTAGTCAACTCTCAAAGTCTCTGCCCTAGTCAGAGTGGATCCGCTGGGGGGCACCACAGTGGATGAAGAAATTTTCCGCTAGCACCTTGGCCACGGTAGATGCCTTTTGATCTTTGGTGGGAAAAGCTTGTGCATACCGTGTGAAATGATCTGTAACCACTAACACATTGCCAGTGCTCCGCTGATCAGGTTCTAAACACAAAAAGTCTATGCAGACTAGTTCCATGGGGGTGCTGGTAGTAATATTAACAAGGGGGCAGCCCTTTGAGGCAGGGCTTTTCTTTGCAGGCAGCAACTACAAGTCTTTACATGGTGCTCAACATCGGCCCCCATTTTGGGCCAGTAGAAGCGAGATTGTACCAGGTCAAGGGTTCTGTCAACACCGAGGTGCCCCATGTGATTGTGAAGGGACCTCAGTACCAAATCTTTAAAGGCCATGGGCAGGACCAATTGTTGCTTGTCTACTTTGCCACTATGATCTACTGTCTCTTTATATAACAACTGATTGAGCAACTTCAATCTGGGTCTTCTTTAAACAATAAAGCAGTTTGCAAGTCAGTGGAACGTAACTTAGACACATCTTTCCCCGCATGCAGGGCATCAAGTGCTGGCTGAATCATAGGATCTTGGGATTGAGTCCACTGAATGCTGTCATTGTCAAACTGAGGCAGTGCACTAATATCTAGAGCAGAAAAGTGACAATAAGCAGCTGGTATGCAGGTGTCAGAAGGGCCCAAGCAATCTACTAAACAGTCCACTGTGTCCTCAACCATCTGTTCATCTCTATCAAACTTTTGGCACAATGCTCGAATGTCAGGTTCAGACAGCCTGATCCAATCATTCTTGGAAGTGGGCCTTCGTGATAGGGCATCAGCATCAATATGGTTCAGGACCGGTCTGTGTTCGACAGCATAATCATAGGTTGATAATGCAGAAAGCCACCGCTGCCCAGTGGTGTCTAACTTAGCTGAAGTCTGTACATAAGTCAATGGGTTATTGTCAGTCTTCACCAATATCTTTGCCCCATAGAGGTAGTCATGAAACTGGTCAATGATGGCCCATTTTAGCGCAAGAAACTCCAACTTATGCACACGGTAGTTTCGTTCAGATGGGGTCAAGCTCCTACTGGCGAAAGCTACTGGTCTCAGACCATCCTCATGGTCTTGATACAGCACCGCTCCTAGACCCTGCAGACTAGCGTCCGTATGCAGTACATAGGGTTTGGTGGGGTCAGCATAGGTGAGGACGGGGGTGTGGGTGAACTGGTATATGATCTCATGGAAGGCTGCTTCACAGTTGGGCATCCAGCGGGGCCCGAAGAGTTCACCTGGGCAGAAGTATACTTTTTCTGGTTCTTTAACGGCCCCTTTTTTGTATTTATGATTGGTAGGAGGGTAACCCTGGGTAAGGTTCAAGAGTGGGCGAATCACCTTGGAATAGTCTTTTATGAACCTGTGATAGTAGCCACAGAACCCCAGGAAACGTTGTAGTTCTTTCAGATTATGGGGCTGGGGCCAAGTAGTCAGTGCTTCAACCTTACTGTGATTAGTCTCTATCCCTTTTGTAGATACTATGTGTCCCACATACTTCACGGAGGTTTGGAAAAACTAGCACTTGTCAATGGACAGCTTGAGGCCGAAGTCTTCCAGTCGGTCTAGGACTTTAAACAGTCGGTTGTCATGCTCCTCTAAGGTGCTCCCAAACACAATGACATCGTCCAAGTACACCAGGTATTCTAGCAAATTCATATCTCCTACCACACGTTCCATCAGTCTCTGAAAGGTGGCCAGGGCACCTAATATCCCCTGTGGCATCCTCAGAAACTTGTAGAACTCCAATAGACAGATGAAGGCTGTTTTCTCACGGTCTTCCGGGCCATCGGGATCTGGTAGTATCCGCTGCAAAGATCCAACACCGAGAACCATTTGCTCCCATTCAAGCAGTCCAGGGCATCTTGTATACGAGGCATAGTGTATTGGTCTGGGATGGTCCGTCAGTTCAGGGTTCGATAATCAACACACATTCTCACAGACCCATTCTTCTTATGCACAACCACAATGGGAGAGGCGTATGGGCTCCTGGATTCTTGTATCACGCCAGCAGTGAGCATTTCCTGCAGGTGTCTTCTCACATCATCTATGTCTGCTAGGGCTAGGCGTCAGGACCTCTCTCGAAATGACCATTCATCGTGCAGGCATATGTGATGCTCCGCACCCTGGACACATTCCCACATCTCATTCCTTCAACGAAAACACTTGGTCTCTCTGGGCAATTCTCTTGCTAATTCTAGCCTTCCATTCAGCTGGCAACAGGGAGTCACTAAAGTCAAACAAGTCTGGGGACACTCTCTTCTTCTCACCAGGGTGCTTGTTGTTGGGCAATTCTGCAGTGTCTGTGCAGTGTACCATAGCTAAGGTGCACCCTCTGTTCACCCGGATTTCCCGATCTGACACATTGTGAATCTGGACCATCACTCGTCGTGCATAGGTATGGGCATGAGCAGGCAAGATGCTGGGCTTGACCAATAATCCTTCTGGTAATTTTCCTTCGCCTGGCGCATCCAACATCAATATTTTGTTCTTGACATCTTTCTGGAGGCGGACCTCCCCTTGAGTGGTATACTGGGCGTTAGGGGCTAGTACCATTGTATCGGGATCCTTCTTCCACACGATCCCCACCGGTTCATCCTGGTCTACTACCTTGGGTTTCTGTTGCAAATCATAGGACCTCTTGATCAGAGCCGGAATTCTTAGGGCCGTCCCCGTCCGTCACCCTTGTTTCTCGTGACAGAGTTGTGCTAGTCCCCCAAACATATGGGTGTTTGTTCCAGTTAACAGGGGAACCCCATCATACAGTCCAGTGGGGGGACACGCTAGGGCCAGTGTCTCTACTTGCTCCTCTATGCCAGTGACAGTTGCAGGAAAAGACAACCAGAGGCGGGCATATCCCAGATATGGATAAGACTTGTCACTCAGCCCCCACACATGTAGGTCTCCCTGTAAGGGCACATCAGATAAGTGTTTGTCATACCAGTCCTGAAACACAATGGTCACTTGCGACCCACTGTCAAACACAGCCTGAGTAGGAATACCATTCACAGCCACATTATTCTACATTGAAGGGGGCACTATCTTGGACCAGTTTGGAGGGACAACAGCAGGGGCCTGGACAGATGATTTAGCCACAGAGGGGTTTGAGTTAGGATGGCTGAAGCTTTGACTGCGGTCATTTCGTGCACCCCTTGACCACTGAATCATTTTCTGAAGCTCTCCTTGAAGATGGTTCACTGCTTTCTCTAAGTCCTTCTGAGACTGGTATTCCTGCTTCATATGGCCATCCTTGCTGCAGTAGTGACAAATGATATGCTCTCGGGGCATCCTTGGGGAAAACATAGCAGGGGATGCTGGAGCATCGATGGGAGATTGTGATCTGACTTCTGCAGGTAGTGTACCATGTCTCAAAAGTTCCTTTAGGGTGGCAGTCAATTCCTTGAACTCAGCCAAGAATCCACCCCCACTAGAGGATGCCTGAGGGTGCACCCCAACCCCCATAACAGTCATGTTCTGACAGGGACCAGGGTCTCTGTCAGCAGGGGATACATCAGTGAACGCACCCGGTTGTGCTTTTCTGACTTCCTTCAGCAACTCCCCCACCGTTTAGCCCACAGCGGGACACTCTTAGTGGTCTCCATTCTGGAAGGGCCTCCCAGTGCCATGATCACTTGGGCTGCACTCACCCCATAATTACAATCTCTCTCTTCACCTTCTACCTCTCGGAATTCTTTTATCAAGTCACAGTAGTCAGGTGGGTTACCTCTCCTATCCTGGGGCATTAACTGGATGATCTGCAGTTTAGAATGCTTGGCATGTTGCAGTATGTGCCCCAATCTCATATGGTTCAAATCACTAGCATCTACCCCACCTTTCCGGTAAGCTTTCTGCAGAGCTCTTTCTAGGCAAGTAATATACGCAGACAAACTTTCCCCCTTCTATTGCTTGGTACCTTGGAATTTCCACATCAAAGTCTCCCCTGACTCAATGCTCCCAAAATTGCCTTCAAGTACAGATAGGTACTTCTGAGCAGGTGCATCAGGGTTCATGGACCTCAAAAATTTAATGGCTTCAAGGGTGGGGCTCCTCAAACTTTCTATGATTTTTTTCCGCTTCTCAGCCTCCGCACACTGCCACTCGGGTACCAAGGGGGCAACATGGTCAATCCAGGTCTCCCAGTCATCCTCCCCCTGGGGGTGGGAAGGGTGCCCGAAAAGATTTTCAGCCTTCGGTAGGAGTCATGACTAATGGTGGGTACAGATATAGGGGCCAGCATTGGCACAGGCACAGAAGGCGGGGCAGTAACAGATGCTGGAATGGGAGAGGGTATTGTGAAAAGAACACCCCCAGGTGGCAGGAACAGTTTTTTAAAGTCCTCTACTGTTTTCCCTCCCTCAAGGAACAACTTTGCAAATTTCTCCTCAGAAGTCTCAGATAATGGTGGGAGCTCATCCTCCGTAGGGTCTGTACTGTCTTTTGTTATCACTTTCCAGGTGGCTGGGACTCCTTCTGAGGCAATAGTCTGTGGCGCTTTAGAGCTGTCCATGAGGTCACTACACTCTACCAAGGCTATGAAAGTTTGGGCGATCAAATCAGCATGTCGACCCACCACCACAGGGATTTTTAAACATTCAATTTTGGAGAGTGCTCCCTCTACAGTGTCCTTACTGGTACCCAGGGGAATATCCAGTATAAGCAGAGCATTTTGGGGGTCGATCTCCTGCCCAGTACACCACCCCACCAACTGGTGTACAGCCATTTCTACTGGGGTAGCCATTAATCTTTAACAATAATTTGTAATTTTTGGCCACTAGAAGGCACAAAATCCCAGTGGTGAGCCTCCAAGATGTAACCCCCTAGGTGGCGCTATCCCAAAGGCTACTACCCCTGTCTGCTTGGCTAGTAGCAGGTTAAGGGGCCTGAGTTCTGAAATGGGTGCCTCCACCCGGAGGTCAGGGTTGGTAGTGGTCAATCTAACCTGGGTACAGCCCTCTGGGACATTGTAACTCCCCTCTTTCCTTACTAGTGGCTGGAATAATACACAATAATCACTTTCACAATACCCCTGATACACCACCCAAGTACCCACACTGTTTGTACTTACCACCAGGGCTTTCCTCTGGCTCGACCCTGGGGACCCCATGCAAAACAAGGTTATACACAGCAAATAACAGCAGTACAGTACTCTTGCACAAACTGGAACCACAGTCAGGGTAAATGCAAAAAGGGTTAGATCTGATTTATTTAAGGGACTTGAACAAGGGAGGGGCGTAACTTAAAGGCTGTATCAATCAAACAGTTGTGCATGTACTTCAGGGTCCATAAACAGTCACACACTCTGGGTACCCAGATGGAGAACGGTGGGCTAGCCAGGAACGTTGCAGCTGGTTGGGGCTCTGTGATGGATCAAAACAACATGCACCACACACACTAATTGTAATCTGGAGCCGGAGGGCTCAGTTCGTGAAAAAAAAACAAGACAAGCACATGACACAATTTTAGATTAGGCTGTTGTTGCAGGGAGCTACCCTAATGATTACTCGCGATACCCAAAACTGGCCACAGGCTGGACGAAAATAGAGACTACAGGTGGTTGATCTGGAGTGCCAGGAGAAGCAGGGCCCATACGATTCGCCGAGGCGTTGTTCCTGTTCAAGCATGGAGCAGGGGGCTGATGCCAGGCAGGTCTCTTGTTGATGGCTTTCTCTGTGCAGCAGGTAGTCTGGCTGGGCCAGTGTGGCAAAGCCCAGGCCAAATGGTGACAAATTCGGATACAGTCTGTTTTGGGCTGGATACAGCTTCCAGCAAGCATAACACAGTTCACACAGTGGGGAACCAAATCACGACCCACTAACAACTCACAGCACATTTACATGTAAGGAAATTCTACTGTTCCAGGCAAACCACTCTCCGGTCGCGATCGCAAAGTCTCTGCACAAACCGAGGACTCAAAAGCAGCTGGAAAGCCTGACAGGCTGATCGCATTCAGCAAAATCTTTGGTCTTCTTCAGGTATGAGCTTGGTAAAAAAATCAGTGGCTTACTTCGTTCTCACAGACTTGGATTTAGTCTGAAATAATTCTCTTCTTTCCCTCTCAGGGGCAGCAGGCAGACATGCAGGCCACAACTCAGGTCTTTCCACAGTTCTCCCATGCAAAACTACTCAGACGGCTGCTTGACTGTCTCAAGCTGTTGCTTCTTCAGCTCCTGACTTAGATCTGACTCAACTGCCAGCAATCCTGGGACTTTCCCCAGAATTCAAAAGGTTTGGTTGGCTGATCTGTCAGTCACAACAAAGGCTCCCCCTTTAGGTGCAAAAAGGCGCCAAAAGCCCAAAACTATAATTCCTACTGTAACCCCTAGATGGCGCTATCCCAGGGGATACTACCCCTGCCTGATTTGCCACTAACAGGTTGAGGGGCCTGGATCCGATGTCGGGTGCCTCCACCCAGAGGTCAGGGTTTGCAATAGTTAAACTAACATGGTCACAGCCCTCTGGGACACTGCAACCCCCCTTTCTTCCACTAGTGGCCCACACAGTATATCAGAATTACCTTCACAGTATACACTTACCCCCAGGACTGGTTCAGGCACTGGGACCCCCTGTAAAATAAGAAGATACAGTGCAACAATCACAGTACAATACTTTAACATAGACAAATACCTCAGGCAGTATAACTTTGCTGAAACAAGCAGCTCTGATTTATTTAGGGGGATATAACAAGGACAGGGGGAAATCAGGTTAATTAGCTTATCACTTTACTCATCTATCTATGGCTCTGTGCAGAGCCTATCCCTACCAGTTACTGTCCCTGGGTACCCAAGCCCTAGTGGCTAGTCCAACCGTGGCAGCTGGTAGGGGCCTCTTCACACAGAGAAAAAGAAAATTAGTTAAACAGTCAGCAGTACAGTAATTCCATTTGGATTCAATGTGGCAATTCAACAGGGAGCAACCCTGAATTAGTACTCACGACCTCCAAACAAGATAGGGTCCTGCAACGTCAGCAGGGCTACTCTTGAGCTCCACGAGACTCCTCACACATTTATATGACAAACTGCAACAGGCAAAAGTCCTTTAATGGCAGCAGGATTCACTTGAGCTACACAAGCCTCCTCACACATTTATATGGTAAACAGAAAGTACTATACCAGGCAGGCTGCTTCTCTATCCTGATCGCAATTACTGCACAATACCCGGGAGAACACACAGCAGATTCAGTTCCTGACAGACCGAGCGCAATTCAGCAATTTCTCCAGTCTTCTACAGGGTGAGCCTGGTTTCTACTCTTCAGATATCCTTTGATTCTCTTCACAGGACAGATTCAGTCCTAACAAGCAGTTACATAAGCTGCAGACCGGAACTCGGGCCTTAACACGCTTCCGACTAAAATTGCACACCAAAAGCATACGCCCTTCCCTCTCTTCACTGCCAGAGCTCAACTGAAACTCCAGCAGACAAAACCGGGCACTTCCTTTGAGTTCCTCCCAGTTCTTGGCTGTCACTCACAATAGACTGCCCCTGTTGGTCCAAAAGGCACGAAGTCAAACTACATCTCACAAGTCACTGCCCATACAATCCTCTTGTGGCTGGCTCAGATTCGAGTCAAGTTCTGATTTGTCCAAGGCACCATTTTAGAGCTACCTTAACCCACACTGATTGGTCCAGTTCAGCAGTTCAAAACTAGAATGGGGAACTAGGCAAACACAGTTCTGACTGCAAAGAAGCAGGTTAGACAAACTGTATTTTCATTATTACTCTAAATGATTTCTGGCAAACAGTTACATCTTTCAGATAGGTTCCCTTTGCACTCCTAGTGACTGCAAAAATGGAGTGAATTGGCAGCAGCTCAAGTGGTACTCAAGCAGAGAAACACACAGTCCCCCCATACAAACTAATTATGTCTGCAAGCAGACAGCTCTTAAAGAGACAGTACCAGATGCTCTAAAAACACTCACAGATAAATGGCTTAAACGTCAAACACCATTCAGGCTTGGAGCATTCAAGCAAGCTCCTGGAAGTCTTTTGGGAACTCCCATTTGCAGGGGGGTTACACTACAGATTTTGACTCCAGACAGCTCTTGTAGTCCGGCTCCATTTTAGGTCCCACCAGTACTGATTTGTCCAATTCAGCAGTCCAGGACCAAGATAGTGGAGATAAACAAAACAGTCCTTGCTGCAAAAAAGGCAGGTTAGACAAACTACATTATCATTATTACTCTAAATGATTTTCAGCAAACAGTTACATCTTTCAACAGAGCTCCTTCTAAGATGACTTATGACTGCAATCCAGGCAGCTCTTAAAGAGACAGTACACAGAGGCTATACAGGCACTCTCTGGCAATCACATTTCAACTGCTAAAACTGCAGGACACCAGTCTGGCAGTGAGCATTTAGGCAAGCTCAAGGAAGACTTTTCGAGAACCCCCATTTGTAGGGGGGCTGCACTTAGACATCTTTGTGTTTTTAAGACTGTAACCACTGTTGACTTTTGTATGTATGTTACCCTACATCCTTTGATGTGGAACCTTTGTAAGTGAGCAGTTCCTGCTCAAAGGTATTTGTAATCCTAGAGTTTAATAAAATAAAAAAAATAAAAAAATTGGGGGCAGACTATCAGTAAGTACATTAGATTCTTTATAGGCAGACCACCCATAAGTACATTAGATATTTTGCAGGCAGTCTATTTGTAGTACACTAGAGCCTTTGTGGGCAGACTATTTGCAGTACACTGTAGCCTTTGTGGGCAGACTATTGGTAGTACACTGGAGCTTTTGGGGCAGAGCATCTACAAGGACATTAAATCTTTTGTGGTCAGAGTATCTGCAGTACACTGGAGCCTTTGTGGTCAGACTATTTGTAGTACACTGGAGCCTTTGTGGGCAGACTATTGGTATTACACTGGAGCCTTTGTGGGCAGACAATTTGTTGTACAGTGGAACCTTTGTGGGCAGACTATTAGCAGTACACTGGAGACTTTGTGGGCAGACTATTTGTATCACACTGGAGCCTTTGTGGGCAGACTATTTGTATGTTACCCCTAGGTGGCGCTATGCCAAGGGCTACTACCCCTGTCCGCTTGGCTAGTAGCAGGTTAAGGGGCCTGGGTATTGAAACGGGTGCCTCCACCCAAAGGTCAGGGTTGTTAGTGGTCAAGCTAACCTGGGCACAGCCCTCCGGGACACTGTAACCCCCCCTCTTTCCCTTCTAGTGGCCTAAACAATATACAATAGTCACTTTTACAATGACCTTTATTCACCATGCAATTACCCACACTGTTTGCACTTACCACCAGGGCTGGTTCCTCTAGCTTGACACTGGGGCCCCCCTGTAAAACAAGGTTATGCACAGCAAATAGCAACAGTACAGTACAGTACTTTTGGCACAAACTGGAACCACAATCAGGTTAAATGCAAAAAGAGTTAGATCTGATTTATTTAGGGGACTTGAACAAGGGAGGGGTGTAATCAGGTTGATTTCCTTAAAGGCTATATCCATCAGACAGTTATACATGCACTTCAGAGTCCCTACGCAGTCACATACTCTAGGTATCCAGGTGGGGAAGAGGTGGGCTAGCCAGGAACGTTGCCTGAGGTAGGCTGGCATTGCACCTGGTTGGGGCCCTGTGATGGAAGAAAACAACATGCACAACACACATTATTTGTAATCCGGGGCCGGAGGGCTCAGTTCGTGAAGGAAAATACAACAAGGCAATCAGATGACAACACTTTAGATTTAGCTGTTGTTGCAGGGAGCTACTCTGATGTTTACTCATGATACCCAATATAGGACATAGGCAGGACTAAATCGAGACTGCAGGTTGTTGAGCTGAAGTGCCAGGAGAAGCAGGGCCCACACGAATCACCAAGGCATTGTTCCTGTTCAAGGCATTGAGCAGGGGCCTGATCCCCAGGCAGGTCTCTCATCGATGACTTTCTCTGTGTAGCGGGTATTCTGGCTGGGCCAGTGTGGCAATGCCCTGGCCAAATGGAGATGAATACGGATTTCAGTCCGTGGAGTTGGATATGCCTCCAGCAAGCAAAACACAGTTCAGACACACAGTGCAGAACGAACTCACTACCCACTATCAGCACACAGCACATTCACATGTAAGGAAATTCCACTGTACCAGGCAAATGGCTCTCCAGTCAGAAATACAGAGTCTCTGCACAATCCGGAAGTTTAGAGGTGGCTGGAAATCCTGACAGGCCGATCACATTCAGCAAATCTTCGGTCTTCTTCAGGTTTCAAGCCTGGTCACAGTTCAGTGGCATTAATTCATTCTCACAACTTGGATTCAGTCTAAATAATCTCTCTTCTCCCTCTCAGGGACAGCAGGCAGACAGGCAGGCCAAAAGTCAGCCCTTTCACAGCTCTCCTGCGCAAATTACGCAGGGGCTGCTGCTTGAATAACTCAAGCTATTACCTCTTTCACTTCTCAACCTAGACTGAACTGAAACTGCAAGCAGTCTGGGACTTTCCCTAGGATCCAAAAGGTTTGGTTGGCTGATCTGTCTGTCAGTCATAACAAAGGCTCCCCTTCCAGGTCTCTCTTGGTGCCAAAATGCAAAAACTAAAATTCCTACAGAATTTTGCTCCCACAGAGCCCCTGGGGACAGGATCCTTTTTAGAGTCCCCAAAGGTACTGATTGGCCCATTTCAGGACCAAAATGATGAAAACAAACAGAACTGTCCATGCTGCAAAGAAGGCAGGTTAGAACAAACTGCAGTATTATTACTACAACAAATGATCAGCAAACATGCACATCTTCTAACAGAGCTCCCTCTGCACAAGTAGCGATGGCAGAATGGAGCAGTTATCTGATAGCCCGGGTGGGACTCGAGCATAGAAACACTCAGCCTCCCTCTCAGATTAATTATAACTGCAATCTAAGCAGCTCTCAAAGTGACAGTCTACAGAGGCTATACAGGCACTCTCTGGCAATAATGTTTAAACTGCTAAAACGCAGAACACCAGCCTGGAAGTGAGCATTTAGGCAAGCTCAAGGAAGACTTTTCGGGAACCCCCATTTGCAGGGCGGTTATATGTAGTACACTGGAGTCTTTGTGGGCAGACTTTTTGTAGTACACTGGAGCCTTTGTGGGCAGACTATTTGCAGTACACTGGAGCCTTTGTGGGCAGACGATTGGTAGTACACTGGAGCTTTTGGGGCAGAGCATCTACAAGGATATTAAATCTTTTGTGGTCAGAGTACCTGTAGTACACTGGAGCCTTTGTGGTCAGACTATTTGCAGTACACTGGAGTCTTTGTGGGCAGACTATTTGTAGTACACTGGAGCCTTTGTGGGCAGACTATTTGCAGTACACTGGAGCCTTTGTGGGCAGACTATTTGTATTACACTGGAGCCTTTATGGTCAGACTATTTGTATACATTGGAGCCTTTGTGGGCAGACTATTTGTATTACACTGGAGCCTTTGTAGTCAGACTATTTGTATACACTGGAGCCTTTGTGGGCAGACTATTTGTAGTACACTGTAACCTTTGTGGGCAGACTATTTGCAGTACACTGGAGCTCTTGTGGGCAGACTATTTGCAGTACACTGGAGCCTTTGTGGGCAGACTATTGGTAGTACACTGGAGCTTTTGTGGCAGAGCATCTACAAGGGCATTAAAACTTTTGTGGTCAGAGTATCTGTAGTACACTGGAGCCTTTGTGGTCAGACTATTTGTAGTACACTGGATCCTTTGTGGGCAGACTATTTGTATTACACTGGAGCCTTTGTGGGCAGACTATTTGTATTACGATGGAGCCTTTGTGGGCAGACTATTAGCAGTACACTGGAGCCTTTGTGGGAAGACAATTCGTAAAACACTGGAGCCTTTGTGGGCAGACTATTTGCAGTACACTGGAGCCTTCGTGGGCAGACTATTTGCAGTACACTGGAGCCTTTGTGGGCAGACTATTTGTAGTACACTGGAATTTTTGTGGACATACTATTTGCAGTACACTGGAGGCTTTGTGGTCAGACTATTTGCAGTACACTGGAGCATTTGTGGGCAGACAACTTGTAGTACACTGGAGCCTTTGTGGGCAGACAATTTGTAGTACACTGGAGGCTTTGCGGCCAGACTATTTGCAGTACACTGGAGCCTTTGTGGGCAGACTATTTGTAGAACACTGGAGACTTTGTGGGCAGACTTTTTGTAGTACACTGGCATCTTTGTGGGCAGACTATTTGCAGTACACTGGAGCCTTTGTGGGCAAACTATTTGTAGTACACTGGCACCTTTGTGGGCAGACAATTTGCAGTACACTGGAACCTTTATGGGCAGGCTATTTGTAGTACACTGGAACCTTTGTGGGCAGACCTTCTAGAAGGAAACATAGAAACAAAGAAATTTACGGGCAGAAACAGATCTGTGGTGTGCCCCTAGACCTTGGCTATTAGGACTGATTTGCCCAATCTAGATGGAGCAATTTAAGAATGCCTTCATCATGGGACTATATTTCTCCTCCATGCCCTCCATCCCACCACTACCTGCCACATGAATTGATCACATCTGGTCTTGAACCCAGCTACAGCTTTAACACTGATCACACTGCTAAGCAAATATTCCCGCTCAGTTAAGAAGCAGTTTTCTCATTTCCCACATTAAAATGCCCCCTACCAACCCGTAGTTAACCCCCTAGTGTAAGAACTTTCATTTCATGGGAACCGCTTTGAGGAATCCACCCTGTTGATCTAAAAAAGAAACTGAAGGACACTGGCTCCTTTGTGGGCAGACTATCTGTATGTACAGGTGGACTTGGACATTGTCACTGTTACTGAAACATGGTTCATGGGGAACCATGACTGGGATATGACAATACCAGGTTACACTCTATTCAGGAGGAACAGGGTGGGTAAAAAGGGAGGAGGAGTGGCTATCTATGTCAGGGAGGGAATTAAGGCAACTGAGATACAGGGAATGCAGGGAGAGGTGGAGGCACTGTGGATCACCCTGGAGACAGGAAATAGCACTGCCATTCGCACTGGTGTGATTTACAGACCTCCCGCACAAGGGGAAGAGCTGGACAGGGTACTTACAGAAGCCATCCACAGAATGACAGCTAAAGGGGAGGTGCTGCTGGTAGGAGACTTCAATCTGCTGGATGCAGATTGGAGCAACCAGGCTGCACCCTCAGCCAGGAACAGACATCCTGGAAACCCTGCAGGGGGCATGCCTAAGACAACTAGTGATGGAGCCCACCCTAGAGGGAACGACTTTGCCCCTGGTACTCACCAATGGGGACAGAATTACATACAAAAAAGTGGGGAGCCATCTGGGATCAAGCAATCACAGTACAGTGTGGTTATATGTGAGAATAGCAGAAGAGTCAAACCGTATGAAAGTAAGGGTCCTGGATTTCACGAGGGCTGACTTTACAAAGATGTGGGAATGTCTTAGGAAATCACTGGCAACTGGCAGGGAAGGAGAAAGGTGGAGGTGGATGAGCAATGGGAGAATCTTAAGGGAGCCATAGCAAAGGCAACAAGCCATTGCATTAGGCAAGTAAGCAAGACAAAGAGAAAGAAAAAAACACTATGGTTCTCAGAGGAAGTGGCCAAGAAGGTAAAGGTGAAAAGGGGTGACATTCAGGAGGTACAAGGAAATGTAGCAGGAAGAAGACAGGGAACTGTATCTGAAAAAGCAGAGGGAGGTGAAGAAAGCGGTCAGGATCGCAAAGGCGCAAACAGAAGAAAAAATAGCCCAGGCAATAACAAAAGGGGACAAGAACTTTTTCAGGTACGTTAGTGAAAGAAAAAGTCAAAGAGTGGGATTCTGAGACTAAAAAAGGAAGGAGGAAAGTGTACAGAGGGGGACCAAGAAAAAGCAGAAGTCCTGAACAAGTATTTTTGTTCAGTATTTACAGAAGAAGGGGAAGGGGAGGGACCAAAGTTAGGTGATGGAAGCACCAATGGGAGGGAGGTGGACACCAGTCCATTTAGGGAGGAGAGAGTCTTAAAGGAACTCGCTAATCTGAAAGTGGACAAGGCAATGGGGCTCGATGGAATACATCCCAGAGTCTTAAGAGAACTCAGGGAGTTGCTGGCAGCACCACTGATAACCCTGTTCAATAGTTCGCTGGAAACAGGTGTGGTACCAAAGGACTGGAGGAGGGTGAATGTAGTCCCTCTCCACAAAAGTGGGAACAGGGAGTAGGCTGGCAATTACAGGCCAGTCAGCCTGACCTCAGTTATGGGGAAACTAATGGAATCACTACTAAAAGAAAGGTTTATGATATATCTCGAATCCAGTGGCCCACAGGATCTGAGGCAGCATGGATTCTCAGTGGGAAGATCTTGCCAAACAAATCTGATAGATTTCTTTGACTGGGTGACTAGCGAGGTGGATCAGGGAGGGGCAGTGGATGTGACCTACCTGGATTTCAGCAAGGCCTTTGACACTGTCCCATATAGAAGACTAGTAAACAAGCTGGGCAGTCTGGGAGTGGGTCCCAGTGTGGTAAACTGGGTCAGAAATTGGCTGAGCGTTAGGACAAAGAGGGTGATGGTGAATGGAGTTTAATCCAAAGAGAGGGGGTGACGGATCAGTGCTTCGACCAGTCCTCCTTAATGTCTTCATAAGCGACATTGCAGAGGGGCTAGAAGGGAAGGTGTGTCTCTTTGCAGATGACATGAAGATCTGCAATGGGGTTGACATTCCACGAGGGGTAGAGAAAATGAGAAGGGACCTAAGCAAGCTTGAGGAGTGGTCAAGGGTGTAGCAGTTAAGATTTCCTCGACTCACCCATGAAACACCTGTGTGAAATCCCCCAGTCATGACCCCCCGGGGCAGGGCTGCCTTCAGCAACATGGTGTACTTACCAAATCCAATGCCACCACAGATGCAGGTGAAGGAGTAAGGCAGTCAGGACCCAGGTGAGCAGGATCTGGTGTTGGACATGGTGGCTGGAGTGACGTCTTCCTCCCAGCTAGCGGGGTTTCCTGGATTCTTTAGTTTCCCCCTGGAGGCATGGATGTGAAATGACATCCAGTGTGAGATGGGCATGCTCCCGCACCCTGCCCATGGACATCTACCGTCACCTCCACCCCTTCCTGACGTGGCCCTGGCTGTTGCACACCCAGCCTGTGTTGGGTGTCACTGGAAGCCGGAAACCACAACTCACCCTCCCCAAGAGAGGAAAGCAGGCCTCAGAATGCTAAATCCTCTCCTCCTCGGCCAACCCCTGGCAACCCAAGCTCGCTCCCGACCCCGGGTTGCCGGTGTGGTAAGAAGTAAGGTGTAAGGTGTCTCAGCCATCTACATCACTGGGCCAGCCATGGAAAACACTGACTTGACCTTCCAGGTCTGGGATGACCTCTTGGATGCACAGATGTCCTTGTGGCTCCTTCAGGCTGCACATTTAAGGGGTTAGCAGGCACAATACATTAAAGTAAGAACTGAATGTTCAAAACCTGGATAAAGTCCAATTAAAATCCACTTTAATAAAATAAAGCTCATGAACATATCTGTGATGGGAAAATATAAATCAGCCACACAGGGGTTATTCGGTCAGTTCATATTCATGTCCATCCAAGTCCACATGCTGAACATGGTATTTCATGATTGTGAGTCCCTTATACATCTGACGGACCATACATCTGTCCTGGGCCCTGGTTTTCTCCAGGCAGAAGGGATCTGAAGATGTGTCCAGCCCATGCGTAAAATGAATCTTATTTAGGGCAGTTTCATATAGCCATACTTCTCTGTGGGATTCCACCATGTTACAAACACACATTCTGGCAGGTAAGGGTGTAAGTACTGGGGGTAATTCTGATGAGTTCACCTTCAAATCATCCACTTCACCTGAGAATTCTTCTTGCCGAGTCCCGACTGGGGGCATGCCCTGGCTTCCACCAGCTGGTAGTCTGGTACTTATGAAGTTGAGCCAGCCTAATTTCCTCAGAGTAGGTTTTTCATTTTAATTCCTGCCCTCATCCTTGACCCCTAGGGGGTGTTACAGGGGTCTCCTTAGAGTCGGCAGGCATCTTGGGGTGCTTTTCTGTATTGATGGCATGGGAAGTGTTAACTGCATCTGATTTAGTTGCTTCTCAGTCCAAATCATCAGCTCTCGGCCAGAGGCAGGCCCCTGAGAGGCCTGTCCCTCCCTAACATTGGTCTGCATAGGGGACCCCACAGGATGTAAAACTCTGATGGCAGTCTTTTCAGCCCTGATGGGCACTGACAACTGATGCATGCAAGCCACAGGGTTTGGCTGCCCCCTGAAGGGATTCAGAGGTCTCCACCCCTTGAGATTTTTTTTCCTGGTGATATCCACAGTGTGCACTTTGAAGTTGGAGCAGGGAAACCCCACACTGCAACTGCATCCTGTGTTCCTGCCTCCAGGGAATAGCTGATAAGAGTGGGGATGTGCTACTCTGTCTTCTCCCCCAGGGACATCCTTCTGGTTCAGCTTCTTTTTTCAGCTCCAGCAGTAGCCTAAGAGCAGGCAAAAGCCACAGATAATTGGCGGGCAGCAGCCAGATAGCCAGTTTATCCACAGGGGTACTGGACCTCAGATCTTCAGGTTCCTTTGCAGAGGGCCCAGTGTGTATTCCAGAGTCATCTGAAACCCCTTATGGGGCAATGGACAGTTCAGGGGTGGATGATGGTATAGAGTTTATAGGTCTGAGGGAGCCATTTTGATGAGCCCTTGGACCCAGAACCTTTGGATTCAGTGCTGGTAAGTCCTGTACAACTAGGGTTCACCCCTATCAGTGCAACAGTAATTTTGGCGACACCGATAGAGGCGCAGCCAATATGACGCCTGGTTCTAGAGAACCAGGCATTGCAGTTCCCCAGAGCCAGAGCGCAAAAGTGCTGTGGAGAAAAGATCAAAGTTTTGCAGGGGGCTTTGCTCCTCACAATCCTCGAAAGAAAGTATAACTAACTCCGGGGCTGGCATGCCCCGAAAGAAAGAGAAACTGTTGGGGCACAAAGCATGATGAGAGTGCCGGGTGATCAAAAATCAGGCTCTCAGAGACAAATCCCATGGTGCCATCCTGGCAATCTGATCTTCCTTGAGGTAAACCAGGAGGCAATGTAGTG
Source organism: Neoceratodus forsteri (assembly GCA_016271365.2). Lineage (NCBI taxonomy): Eukaryota > Metazoa > Chordata > Ceratodontiformes > Ceratodontidae > Neoceratodus > Neoceratodus forsteri. The sequence continues at coordinate 347,348,711 of CM057453.1, read as the reverse complement.
TGGCAGATGCAGGCCCTTCTCACATCCCTCACTCCCAGAAGCCATCACTGCCTCACTTTCAGAGGTAAAGTGCAGCATAGGCTGCACTGGTGTAGACTGTCCACTCCTTTTTGGAGGGGGAGGGTGGGGACATGCCGTTTACCCTTCTTGGTTATCAAGTACTGTATCCCAGCCTGCTAGCAACAATTGGAACAAATAAGAATGGGTAGTGGAAGAGGCTGTACTGCCTAATTAAAAGTATTCAAATTTCCTAGCCTGCCTGCACATAAAAATCCTCACCTGCCATTTACACCTTCAGTTTAGCTGGTCCAACATTAAATAACGTCCTGGCTGCTGCACACAGTTTTAACTGCAGCATTCGGTTAGGTGGGTCTCTCTCACACCCTGCCTGCTCTCCCCCAATGCCTGCCCTGTGCTCATAGCAACAACGCAGTTCTCCCTTCTGTTTAACTTTAAGGCAATGTGCCCCCTGACAGTTACACGTCTTCATAGATATCATGCTGTCCTACATATGTTGGCTCTTAGGGTGTTTCATTGTTGATTAGGGTTCAAATGGCAGACTATCCTATGTGCTTTGCAACTTTTGTTTACTCACTGATTTGTTGGTCTAAGCAGACCTCTCTCTCTGTCTCCTTCTGTAGGCAGACATTGGATGTACCACACACATGATCGCTAGTAAGGTAGCGCTGAGGGGAATGCCAAAATTGTTTTCAACTGATTGTAGTTATTTGAAAGGCAAACTATAGCACGGGGTTTAAGCTCAATGCACTTGGGTCTCTCTCAGCTACGCCAGACACCCAAGATGACCACTGGTACTCACAAGGTAGCCAGAGTCTGGGCCAGAGCCATGTCCCCTTTGGACTGCGAATAAATAAAGCCATGCAGACAGGTGGTGGGCATCATCCAGATTTGTTTATTCATATGGGCAGCACAGTTTGCAAATACAGGCAGCTCAGTGCAGCAAATGAAAACCAGGATTTAAGAATATATAATGTGCAAATGCATCTCGCAGTCTGGGCGCACTCCAGCGTACTCACTGCCTCTCAGGCACTCTCCATTGATCCACCAGTGAAAACAGGGGTATACTGTACAAATGAACAAAGGGCATGTGCCCCTTGCATGTGCATTCAGTTCCAGTCCCGTTAACTGTGCCACAGAATACACACTTTACTCACTGCTGCAGCTGCCATATTAGAACTGCTGCTATGCAATTTCAGACATGCTGCTTTTCTCCCCAGCAGCTCTGACAGCCACTTATTGTACTCCAGCACCCAAAGGAAGCCTAAATCGAGTCTTGGAGCCCTCATGTGTAGCCCCCCCCATCGAGTGGTTTAGATGGCACAATATTCAGGAAGGGGTGCTTACACAAAACCACTAACTTGATCTGCGGGGCTGCAAACTCCTGGGTGTACAGACCTCCTCGGGGCTACTTCAGGCTGCAAACTTAAGGGGTTAGCAGGTCAGTACCTCCATGTAACAGCTGTATGTCAATAACGAAGGTAAAGTCCAAACAGAAAAGAGTAAGGCTTGTGATCATATTTGTCATACAAAAATAGAAATCATCCACAAAGGGGGTAATCAGTCAGTCCATTTTCAAGTCTGTAGTCCCCAAATGGAGTGAGGTAACTTCTGGGCTGCAACCTAGAGATAAACAAGCATTTGTCACTGCCGAATGTTGCTTGCTTCTATGTGCTGTTTAGGTATTTGGAAGTCATTGGAGTGCAAATATTGAAAATTCTTGAACTTACGGGCGTCTTGTAAGATTCATAGCCTTGCGCTCATCAAGCAGATCATTGTTGAATTTTTTACAAAATGTTCAACATAGCCATTTTAAGACCTCTGGTCATGAACAGTGTCAGTGTGATTTTGTTAATGTGTCCCTTACATTGAGTTAGCACACCGACTGCGTATGGCATAGCCATGGTAGGAAACACGTTTTGGGCAGGATGTGAAAAATGACAGCTGTACTGCTCATAAGGAGGTGTGTTAAAATGACAATGTTGAAAATCTGGAGTGGAAATATTGAAAATTCACAAACCTATGAGCGTGCGTGGGAACTGTGCAATGCACACTCGTAAAACAGTCATTTTTAGGAATTCTTTCACCAAATTTTCAACATTGCCATTTTAAGATCTCTACTCATGAACAGTGGCACTGTGATTTTCTTAATGTGTCCCATACACTGAGTTCGCACACCGACTGCGCCATTGTGCGCTACATGGGCGGAAACATGTTTTGAGCAGGATGTGAAAAATGACAGCTATACTGCTCATGAGGAGGTCTGGTAAAATGGCAATGTTGAAAATCTGGAGTGAAAATATAGAAAATTTGTGAACTTGCGAGCTTGCGTAAGAAGTGCGCAACGCACGTCCGAAACAGTCATTTTTAGGAATTTTTTCACCAAATTTTCAACATAGCCATTTTAAGACCTCTGCTCATGAACAGTGTCACTGTGATTTTCTTAATTTGTCCCGTACATTGATTTCACACACCGACTGCGCCATTCTGCGCTACAAGGGCGGAAACACATTTTGGGTGAGATGTGAAAAATGACAGCTGTACTGCTCATAAGAAGGTGTGGTAAAATGGCAATGTTGAAAATCTGGAGTGAAAATATTGAAATTTCTGAACTTACGAGCCTGCGTAGGAACTGCGCAATGCACGCTCGTAAAACAGTCATTTTTTGGAATTTTTGGACCAAATTTTCAACATGGGGTTTTTGGGACCCCTTCTCATGAATGATGTCACTGTCATGGTGGTATTCGGGCCTGAAGGGTGATTTCACAGTCACTCATAAAATCTTCCCGGCCCAGCTCAATGCCATGACAGTGACATCATTCATGAGAAGGGGTTCTAAAACCCCATGTTGAAATTTGTGAAAAATTCAAAATCCTGAGATATGCAATAAAGTTGAACCCCTCCTATCTAGCCCATTATACAACTTACGGCATTTCCTCAGTTCGCGGTCGACTTTGAAGAGTGCAGGCGTGTTCCTGGCCCACGAAGATTGTCGCGCGGAGTCCGGAGGTAAGTATGGGGTGAGGGGTGTGGGGAGGCTGGGTGCGCAGTGGGTGGGTGCGGGTTGTGGGAGGGGTTTGGGAGGCAGCGCGCGGGGCCGTTTTAGTTTACAGGTTTAAAATAAAAAAAGACGTTGTAGGACCGTTTGCCACGCTGGGGTGGGCTCCTGTGCTGCAAGGTCAAGGACGGGGCCGTCAGCCGACAGGGGATTGGGCACCCCTGTTGGCCAAGACTGATTGCCACGCTGGGGTGGGCTCCCAGCGTGGCACCAGCTATGGGGGGCGACAGGAGCTCAGCCGGGGGGATTGGGCACCCGTCGGCTACAAGCAACGTGCGAGGGTGTGCGCCTGCATAGTAGGGGTGGAGCTACGCTTATCGGTGTTCACTGCTGAAGCATAGCTTCCTTTCAACTCATGTTACTGCATTTTGAGCGTGGCCAGACAGCTCCAAAATGCATTGGCTTACAGGGGCTGCGCAACAGCTCACTGACTGAATTGAGGAGGAGGTGACACACCTCCGAAATCTCCAATGATGGCACTATGTTTCTTGCACATGTGTGCAAGCAACATAAAAAGTTCAGAAACTGTAAACAATGCAGGGTTCATAGATCTTCTATTTAGATTAGGCTTTAGACAGCCAGTACAGACTTTAGATGTCCAGAATGAAGATGAGACCCAGCAAGGAAGTAAATTTAAATGGAGCACATTACTTTAGCACCTTCAACATTCCCAGAGCGAGGGAACCTGATAGGAGTAATGAAACATTTGACTCCACAGGGCTTTTGGTGGGAGGAGCTCATGAAATTAACATGGCTGCACGTCTGTTGCTGTGCTCCACTACAGAATAAACTCGAGCGGCTCTTCCTTAGCAATTATCTGGTTTCACAGCTTCAATAACTAGAGCTAAACTGAAGGAGGGAGCAGAAGTTCGAGTTGAAACTTTGGAGAAGTATTTTTCCCCAAATCAGGGAGCTCGTCCTCACAGCCAGAGCCACTTGATTCTCCCCTTCCCAAGTGAGGCATTGGCTTCCCAGACACAGCGCCCTGAACTGGGCACTAAAGCAAAGACTACTGTTAAACTGTCATTAGCTTCGATTCTAGCATTCTTACTAGAATTTCAAGGGGACACCAAAGCTTCTCTTACAAAAGTACAAAATTCCCTACAAGAAATTACCAGTTGATGTCAGGTTATTGAAGGAAAAACAGAGTGTGGCAGCGAGAATGACTCTTGCAGAACAAAACGCTGATAAACTTTCTCAATGAGTTTTGACCATGTAAGGGGCTATTAATACCGCATTACATGAACAACTCAGTACAATGGCAAAGCCTGAGTGGATTGAAAACACCTTACTGATGAAAATCTCTGATTGATTGGACTGTCAGCTCAGGTTCCATTTGCGGAGTTAAAATCTGAGGTAGAGAAAATATTGACATTCGCTTTATCACCAGAACAGCCAGTGATTTTAGAATCCACCTTCAGACCTCCAGCGAAGAGAAAACAGTATCCTAATAACCCCGATAATCCTGACAGAGCAGCTAAGTATGTTATTTGTACCTTTTCTTCAATTCAGTCAAGAAATAAAATGCTGCAAGTTGCCAGGAATAGGAGGGGGTTTATGTATGAGGGTAACATGCTACATCTCTACACAGATTTTTGCTTGGCCACACAACAACGCCGAAAGTGTCTTCTTCCTATTAAATCCGAATTTATGAGTGGTGGGGTAACTGCAATCCTACAATCACCTGCAAAGCTAAAAGTGGCCTTCCAAGGGAAAGATTGTTATTTTATAGATGTGGATGCTGCGTGTGAGTTCTATGAGAAAAATGTGGCGCTGCCCATGGAGCTGGACTTTGAACAGGAAGATGATCAGCCTTATGAGACTCAGTATATGCCTATGTCTAATTGTACTTCATTTTTCTTTTTTTGTCTCTTCGGACTTTAAGTTGAAATGAAGTTAGGAGTTGTGTATTCCTTGAAAGAATTATTTAAGACAGAATAAATTCAGGCCTGAAGGTTGAACTTTAGTCACAAACTATAAGTATGGGATGTTTAAAACTTGGGGTATAAACAGAATAAGAGCAAATTTCTCTTCTTTTACTCCCCCTAAAAATTACTTGTATTTTAATTTACTTAATTGAAATGATTCTTGATGTTTTTTTCTTTCGAGATGAATAATTAGTAAATATGCTTCTTAAATATTTAAATTTCTCTCTGATGAAAAAATGAAGTATTAAAAAAAAATGACTCCACAGAGCTGCCCTGGAAATATTTTCCTACCTTCCTTCCCATAAACCTTGTACCCCCAACCTTAGTGCTTGCCAAGGGAGCATCCACAGTAGCTAATACTAGGTTTCCGTGCATCCTAAAAGTTTACATCACCTCCCCGTGTGACAGTAGGGAAGGGCCCTTTGATCTGCAACATACCCCACAAAGTCCCTGTTCATGTCCCTCCTGGACCAGTGTGGATTGCCACACAAACCATCTTGAAGTACAATTGATTTTGGTGGCAGATCAGCTTTAAGTATATTACATCCTTTGTGGGCACACTGTGTAGAAGTACATGTGATCTTTTGTGGGCACCATCTATAAGTACATTATAGCTTGAAGGGAAAAAGTTTGTTTTATTTTTGCTCCTTAAGCATATCAGTCAATAATAAATATCCACAAGACAGAGAAGAGAACTGTAAAGAATCATATAGGAGTCCAGGCACTGGCAGCCCCCTTGCTTGCTTCAATGTTTGGAGTGGGAGATCTGTGTCTCTAAATCATGCATGTGGCACATAGAAGCAACTAAAGAAGCAAGGTAGATTTGAGGTTGCACAACGATAGAAGAGGCTCAGTGGTGCATAGGCACCACTCAGAACCACTGATGCTATGCCCCTGTCTATAATTATGCAGACAGATCTATAAGTACATTTGATCCTTAGTGGGCAGACTGTCTGTAAGTACACTGGATCCACTGTAGGAAGACTATCTGTAAATACATTAGATCCTTTGTGAACAGAGTATCTATATGTAGATTGGATTCTTTGTAGGCAGACCATGTTGGATCCTTTGTGGACAGACCATCTATACATACATTGGATTCTTTGTAAGCAGATAATGTTGGCTCCTTTACTGTATGTGCAGACTATCTATACATACGTTGGTTCTTTGTAGGCAGACCTTTTTTGGATCCTTTGTGGGCAGACCATCCATACGTACATTGGGTTCTTTCTAGGCAGACCTTTTTTGGATCCTTTGTGGGCAGACCATCTATACATACATTAGGTTCTTTGTAGGCAGACTTTTTTGGATCCTTTGTGGGCAGACCATCTGTACGTACACTGGGTTCTTTGTAGGCAGACCTCCTTGGATCCTTTGTGGGGAGACCATCTATACATACATTGGATTCTTTGTAGGCAGACTATTTTGGATCATTGGTGGGCAGAACATATATATGTACATCGGATTCTTTGTAGGCAGAACTCTTTGCATCCTTTGTGGGCAGACCATCAATATGTACATTGGATTCTTTGTAGGCAGGCCACTTTGGATCCTTTGTGCGCAGACCACCTATACATTCATCAGACTCTTTGTAGGTAGACCATCTTGGATCCTTTGTCTGCAGACCATCTATATGAACACTGGATTCTTTGTAGTCAAACCACTTTGGATATTTTGTGTGCATACTATACATATACACATTGGATTGTTTGTAGGCAGACCATCTATAAGTACATTGGATTCTTTGTAGGCAGACCTCTTTACATCCTTTGTGGGCAGACCATCTATACGCACATTGGATTCTTTGTAGGCAGACCATTTTGGATCCTTTGTGAGCAGACCATCTATATGTACTTCTCGGCTGCATAAAGCACTTGCCAATGCCATTGCCATGCACCTCACTTCCCTAGGTATGCTGTTATTGCACAATAACGCACACCCTCTCATGCCTCATTGCTTCAATAGAGAGCACAACGATGGGTAAAAGGGGCATGTAAAATAACCTGAGCAGATCTATTCCACTGCATAGCATCATGGGTATGAAAATCCTTGTGACAGGCAGATTGACAAGACTTTCCCAAAACTGAATATTGTCTTTTTTTTAAAAAAAGGCTACCAGAAAGTAGAAAATACAGCTCACTTACAGAAGAGGGTCCTCCACATTAAAGTTTAAATGCAGATTCAAAGGTATCTTGGACATATTCTTTGCATTTATTGTTGTTATTTGAATTCACAATATTTCCACAGTGATCTAAAATGAGCAACTGTCAACCTGATAGGATTCCATATTGGAAACGATTTATGACACTATGACCGTAAAATGTTTGGACTGAAATACTAAAAGAAGTCTTTTCTCATTTATTAACTGGACAAGATTAATTAGGCCAACAACTTTATTTGTTCCTGATTTTGATTAAATAACTAGCTATGAGAGATCAACTAGTTGCGTGTATAGCCAGCTTGTCAGACAGCTGCATATGGAACCTGGTTCTTCATCGCTATGTGCAGAATATTTTCTTGTTCACTCACTTTCTGCAATAGGCGCTCATAGTTAATTAATAACTTACCCTTGGAACCCACTTTGCCCATCAGCGTTCCCTGTGTCAAACAGAATCTAAAAGGTACTACTGCAACCCCCCCTCCTCCCCCAAAGGTGGGGCTTCCTTGTTGAGCTGTTGGAGGCTCAGGGTGAATCCCACTGGTGACACCTGCGTCCTTCAGCTGGAACTGGTGCTGGAGGCCAGGTGATGGGAAGTGTAATTTAACCTGCTGTGTCCTGCCCATGAAAAGGATGCCCTGTGCCTGAAGTTGATATCACCACAAGACAGAGTGCGAACACTGCTGGCTATTGTGTTTTAAAAGTTAAAGTAAGCAGCGAGCAGCAAAAGAATTGTGTGTGAAACAGAAGTAGGCTGTGTACAGAATGTAAACAAATGGATGTCATCATCTTGTTGGGTTTTGACCCCCACAATCAGCCAATTGGAATGCAGGGGAGTACTAACAGAGGCTCAGGCACTCTGGGAGAACTTAGGCAGTGCACCTTGTATAAAGAAAGCCAATGCAGGCAGTTGCATTTTAGAATAGGGACCTAGCTGATGAGTGGTCTTCTAGTCCTCTGGTAGCTGGGCAACTTCACAGCATGGCCCAGATGTGAATACCAAAAGACCCCCACTCCTATTGGAGATAAAATAAGTAAGCGGCCAATTCAGGCAGAAAGAATATTATATTTGCAAGAGTTGCCATGGGGAGATGTATGCATTGAATTCTCTATTTTTACTCGGTGAGAACAGCTGCAGAGTGTTTGGTGCCCCTTTCCCACCTCTAGGAGAGCTGAGATTGTGACTGACAAGCCTGTCAGCTAATCAGAAATTAAAATGGGAGTGTGCTGAACTGAACCCTTTCCCCAGCTTTGGGGAAGTGTGAGTCCATTCTTGCCAGGCAGTTGGAGAGAAGAGAAGTGCTGTGGAGGAGAGTTGAGGGGCCTAGTTAGGCCTCAGAGCCAGCGATCCTGCTGGTAGTCCGAATCTGCTTGTTGGATCTCAGTCTGAACTGAGAGAGTGTGCAGGTGTATTCTGCAAAACTGCAAGAACTCAAGTTGATGCTTTTTTCTGCACAAACTTTGCTAAGCCATACGCAGAACTACTGTACTCAGAGGTGGGAACTAGCCATTGTGCCCTGTCTGGTGTGACAAGGTAAGGTGGTCAGGAGCTTTTCTCCGAGTTCGTGTACACTCCATCAGGTGAGCACCCACTGGAGCGAAGCAGCGTAGCTCATTATTCTAGACCCCTTAGAACCTGACATACTGCCATGTGTTGCTGATTGAATGAGAGAAAGCCACAAAGTGAGTGACCGGGCCCAGCTTAGGCCTGCTTCAGCCTGCTGCTGTGGGAAACCATCTGATGAGACCTTTCTGTAGCTGTTGTCTCACCAATCTTGGACACGAGTACTGGCCTAGCCAGCCAGACAACTGCTGTAAAGTTTCCCTGTTGGATTACAATTTTCATTGCTGCATTTCACTATTTGGAATATAAATAATTATTTGATAAAAGCGCTAGCCAAAAGGTCTGTTGGGAGGGGCAGAAAGCAAGCTTGTGCTCTTTAAGTGCACCAAAGCAAAATCCCGGTCACTGTGACATCTGGCCTGTAACAGTGTGTATTGTATCTGAGTAGCCAGTAGAAACAGAACTGCAGTTTGAAGGTAATATTACTAAAAATGTATTGAAACTGTGGGGGTGGGGGTAGTGGGTGGCCTTACAGTACAGTAGGCCTAGCTTGGGACGACTGCGTGCCTAATATGACATCTCTGTGGAATGGCTCAGACATCCAGAGGTCTCTTGTTTGGGTTGGTGCACAGCAAATTATTGAAAGTGTTGGGTTGTGATTACTGCCACAAATCATTTCCAAATTGTTTATCACATAACCTCTATTTCTTTACAGGATCTGTGTTCCAGTAAAAATAAAGTCCTTTTGTTAGGCTTTTAAAAGTTGGTGTATGAGCATATTATTGGGGACCTACACTAATTGGTACAAAAGCATTTTTGGTAAAAAGTAAAGTGGGGTACTGGTACTAACTGGTCTCAGAGGGGTGTTCACAAGTTATTGGGGAGATGGGTTTGTCCTCTGTCCCAGCGAGCAGTATCTCACTTTCTACTTGGCCCACAATTTTTCTGGGTGGACGCAACATGCTATTCTCTTTGTTCCCCTTCTGAACCCCCACCCCATGTAAGGAGTTCAATGAACCCAGGCCCCTCAACCTTGCTAGGCCCCCACGGGTGCAGAGAAGGGGAAGTAATCGAGAAGTAACTTCTGTAACATCTGCGTTATGGCCCAGTTACAATACTTCCATCTCATTGTAATTGCACTTGACTGTGTACCAGTTCATGTGAGATACCAGTTATCATGCCATGCTCTGAATCGTATGATTGTACAGTTGCAGCAATTGACAAGGTCAGATATTTCCTGAAATTTCTGTGAGATTGCTAAGGAAGTATCCTGCCTACATAACTGTGGTATACTGCTACTTGCTGCCCCTGTATCTCTGTATGTTTGTCCAGTACAATAATTTCAATAAATAAATACATTTTACTTGTTAGAGCGCTGAACTGTGTGCCTCGAGTGCTCAGGTTTCAGTCCTGCCATAGTAACCAAGCCACATGTGGTTTGAAGTAAGCTTCATGTCATTGTGCATTTAAACTGGATGGAAACAGGACCCACCACTGTAAACGATATGCTTTTTTGTTTGGATATCATGCGCAAGAAAAGTGTCCTTGTCTAGCTGAATCAATAACAGGCTGCTGTCATTTGATTAATTCAAGGAAAAACAGCCTACTGTGGAGAAAATGCTAAATTACCAGCCCTGCTAGAGAAGTATTGTGCTTTTAACAGCCATTTGACAAGGCAACTCTAACCATGTCTCACCTGTTTCTGTAGCCCACATCATTGTAGATGTATGGACAGTAATGGTCAAAATGGCTGACACAGCGATTGGTGACGCGACAGTGCTTGGAACGAAGAGGCTTTACGAGGTGACACGTGTGGCACAGCCTGCTCAGAGGGTTCCGACCCTGCTTCCACTCATTCAAATAAACAGCCTGAAGAACATTTAGGGGGAAACAAAAAGGTGTTACTGGAAGATTCAGACAAGGACGAAAAACAAGTTCCAGCTTGATGGATAACAATCTAAGTATGCAGAGCAGTGTTTCTAATGGGGGTTTAGTAAAGTTAGTTAGATGGCAACTTGCAATCCAACCCAGTCATTATTTATAGGATAGTAAATCTGCACGTATGCACTAATAAACACACAATAGGATAAAACATAAACCTTTTCATAGCCTTGAACTGACCCTGTGAATGTGTCTGTAGTAAATTATAGATAAGACTGATCGATGGGAGACATAATGGCACCAGATGTACTGTATTAAGGACCCTTCTTCACCAATGGATCAGGTTAAAAAAGTTTATCTGTCTAACCTCTCACTTCTTTTCTGTTACTTTTGCAAAACCTGCCTACAGCCACATGGCTTGGTATACCATAACAGGCTACAAGGGCCGTGCTTAGCAGTCACTCATACTCTTAAATGGGGAAATGTCATAACTCCGCTCATCTAATGCCACAGTTTGTTGTACTCATCCAAAACACACAGTAAGTTCTAACTCTGCCAGTAGTCTGATGTTACTTTGCATGTTTGATGATCTTCACAGCCACAGTATTTAATGAATTTTGCAATCCAAAAAGTTAGAAGCATAGAAATAATGGTGGCAGAGAAAGGCAAAGCAGCCCATCCAGTCTGTCCACCTTCCCTATTCACCCAATACAGGTACTAGGGGGGCCCTCCTCACCCTCTCTCTCCTCCTTAGCCCTCTAAAGACAGCCATATGCCTGTCCCAGCATACTCTGAAGACATCCTATGTTTTGGTATTCAGAACTGCTGCAGGTAGAATATTACATTTTTCTACCACTCTTCCAGGGAAAAAATACTTCTGGAATTCCCTTTTGAAATGATCCCCCACCAGTTTCAATGAGTTCCCCATAGTACTTGTATTCTTGAAAACAAGGAGACATGAATGTAAGCGGAGGATTCAGGAGGGATGTGAGAAAGTTTTGCTTTTGGAGAGAGAGGTTGAACCACAGAATATCATTTCATTTCATTTTTATTTTATACTGGAAAGGCGTGTGGGCAAGATGCCCATCTTCACAAGCATCCGGTTAGAACAAAGAACACTGGTGGATATGTACACAATTACACAGAATACACTTTTACATAGATACACTTATACATTGGTGGGTATATACACAGTTAAGGAAAAACACAGTTTTTACAGGTGTACACTAATTACATCAGTACAAGGCAGTAGCATGATTAAACTTGCAGAGATCATGTCAAAACAAGCATTATGATGGGACCCTGGGTTTCCCCTTGGCCCTACTTGATCATACTTTCAGGACCTAGGACAGACTCGGCCTGGAGTGTGTGGGTCAATTTCTCCAGGGGCATATGGTTCTGGACTTTGAATCCCTTAAGAATACTTTTGGGTTACGAAATTCTGATCATTTTAGATACTTACAGGTTAGGGCCTACATTAATAGCTGCCAACAGGCAGACCTGAACCTCTCCAGGGCTTCTCCCTTTCTGAGTACCCTTAAGGCAATCCTGAATGCCCAGATACAGAAGGGCCTTGTCTCAGTAATCTACAGGTCCTTGACTGACCTTAAGGATGACCCTCTGGATAAAATTAAAACTAACTGGCAGAGGGAGGGGGACAGACCTGAGGGAGCTCAACTGGGGTTCTGTCTTCTAGATAGTCTCAAAGACTACCCACTTGCCACATTGGCAGGAGTTTGGGTGAAGGATTAGGATATGCTTTTTCTTGACCCCAGTGACCCTAAACAGGAGAGACCCTACCAGACATTTGATGTGCTGGTGGCTGTGTGGGGAATCAGTGGCAGATCATTTACATATCTTCTGGTCTTGTCCTCAGATTGAACCCTTTTGGAAGGACATAATTACAGCACTGAGAGCTTTTTGTCCTGGATCCTCCATTGGACTGGCCTAATGTGCTGCTGGGAAGCCCACCCCACTGGTTCTAAGGGGTGTAGATTCTCTCTACCTCTGAGCCATTCTATTAACAGCAGAACACAAAGCCATCACTTGTTTCTGGCTAAAGACCGAGCTGCCCACAGTACAAGCTTGGACACAGGTGGTACAAGAGATTTCTGAGCTGGAGGAACTGACCTTCAAAATGAATCAGAAGTTTCACATCTACTCCCATGGGTGGATGAGGTGGATGATCTTGTTGGACTCTGGGTTGAGACTCGGGCTCCAACGGGCCATCCAGGAAAGAACTCCAACCTCTCCCCCCCCCCGACCTGGGGGACCATACTCTGGATGTGAGGGTCCTTAACTGGGTCAAGTGGGACTTAAAATAAAATAAGTAAGGGGGTATTGTTACTAAGCCATTGTAATGAAAGTATCTGACCTAAGCTAAGACTGATGAATTTAAAATGTCTGGAAATGAAATGGAGTATATCTTGTTGGACCATGTATGAGTAACATTGACCATGTCTGTAATTCATGACTGATAATGTACCCGATTGTTGTTAATAAACTTGAATTAAAAAAAAAAAACAAGCATTATGATAAAGAATATATGAGAACAACAATGAGAAGGTGATAGCCTCACTGCAGCATATATAATGACTAACCAAAACCTGAGGGAAGGGGATGAGACCCGGAGTGGAAGGGGAGGGATGAAAGTAGGTGAGTTAAACAGGGGGAGGGGAGGGGAGTGGGGTGGTAGTTAATGAATCCGGGGGGAGAGGCAGCTACAAACATTTGTAAGGGGGTTTGTTGAGAAAGTGCTTTTTCAGATTAACCTTAAAGGAATAGATGGTTGGGCGGAAGGCTGCTGAAATGTTTGGGGCCCTTGAAATAGAGTGATCTCTACCCCAGGGAGGTGCTGAAAAATGGGACCTTAAAGAGGGTGGATGAGCGGGATCCGATCTTGTGAAAAGAGAAGTGACACTGGCAAGGAGGAGGTTGTTAAGAATTTTGCACATAAACGTATGTGTCTTCCAGGCAAACCTGTCTTCTAGTGAGAACCAATCTATGGACTCATAAAGAGTAGAGCTGTGGGGAAGACGTGGGAGCCCAGTGCCAAATCTGATTATGTTATTATAGGCTACTTTTAGCTGAGAGAAATTTATGAGTTTGGTACGGGTGAAAAGCTAAGGGACCCGTAGCCAAGTAGGGGGAGGAGTAAGCTAGAGGCAAGACGGTTTTAGTCTCAGGGATGAGGAAGGGATGGATCCTATATAGAAGCCCCAGTCTACTATGAATTTTGTTGATCAGCTGGGTTGTGTGTGGTTCGAAGGAGAGGTGCTCATCGAGTGCTAGACCAAGGTATTTAAATTCATGGACACAATTGTGATGCCATCGTTGTCCAGGAGGGAGAAGTCAAAATTTGAGGGTTTCCGGCTGCCTGAGAAAATCATGCAGTTCATCTTTTTGGAATTTAAAACCACTTCGCGGGAGGTATACCAAGAGTGGAGACTGTAGAAATCCTTCTGGAGTTTGGAGAGGAGGGTGGTAGGGTTACGTTCATTACAGTATAGGCAGCATCGTCCGTGTAGAGGATGATTTTTGTGTTACAGCATACTGTAGGGATATTATTATTACAAAGAGAGAATGGGAGAGGCCACAGGATTGAACACTGTGGGATCCCATATTTAATAAGGCAGTTAGGTGAAGCTTGGCCTTCAATGACCATCTTATGGTAGCTAGGGTAGAGAAAATTCCTGATCCAGTTAATTGTGTTTGAGGAGAAATTAATTTGGGAGAGGGTCTCTTGGAGCAGGTTGTGGTCCACCAAATCAAAGGCCTTGGTTAAGTCCACGAAAACTGAGCCAGTGTGTAGCCAATCATCCATAGCCTTAAAGATATAATTTGTGAACCTCACGAGGGGGGTGTTTGTGTTATGCTTTGCCCTAAAACCATGCTGAGCCTCCGTGAGGATGTCATATTTATTTAAGTGCTCAGAGATTTGTGTATGGACTATTTTCTCCATGATTTTGGAGAGGGGGGTAGAAGGGAGATGGGTCTATAGTTGCTGATTTCCTGTTTGGAACCACCTTTATGCAGCGGCCTGATGGAGGTGATTTTCCATGTGGCCGGGAAGGTGCCGGAACATAGTGCAAAATTAAGGATACTGGCGAGGGGGATAGCAATGTCTTTAGTTACTAGTTTAAGAATACAGTAGTTGAGGCCGTCATGCTGGGTTTTGGGTTATTCTTCTTAATGAGTTTAACCGTGTCCGCAGGGGAGAATGCTTTGAAATTGTGGGAGTTGGTGTTATTAGTGGGGGGTTGGAGGGCGGGCTGAATGGGGTGTTGGGAGAGGAGTCTTATATTTGTCAAGATCCCTGAAAAAGGAGTTAAACATGGTAGCCATGTATTTTGGGTCGTTAGAAGATTTGCCTTTCGTAAGGAGGGTAATCTGCTCAGATTTCCTGTCTTTGCCCAGTAAGGAGATCAGCATCCCCCAGAGCTGCTTGGAGTTGGCTTTGTTGTATAGCTGTCTGTTTCTGTTAACTTTCGTGGAATGGACAGCGGAATACCTAGATATCCTACTGGCAGAGGTGGTGGTGCAAGGCTGGGGCACAGTAAAGAGCTTAATAGTTACTCATCAGGGTTGCAGTAAGGCAGGGAGTTGGGGGGGGGGGCAAGGGCAAAATCCCTGTCTAGACTATAGGTCACGGGGTAGAGTAGGGTGAAACTGGGCAGACTGGATGGACTTTTTGTGCTGACATTGTCTATATTTCTGTGCTTCTTATTGAAGGCGAATAAGTCTTTGGTAACCACCCTATTAATCCCTTGCAGGTATTTCTAAGTTTCAATCATGTCACCCCCCCTTCCCCTTCTAACCTTAAGAGTGTACATATTGCATTTTCTCATCTGCTGCTCATAAGTCTGATACCCCATTCCCTGGATCATTTTCCTTACCTGTGTTGTACTGCATCCACCCTCTCTGTCTTTGTAAAGGTATGGAATCTAGACCCCTGCACAGTACCACGGGGCAGTCTTTTTAATGATCTGTATAGCAGAAGGATCACTTCCCATGTCTTCTACTAATTCCCCTTCCAACGAACCTCAGCATCCTGTTTGCCTTTCATTCTACTTTACTGCACTGTTTTGAAGATTTAAGATTTTCCACTGCTATTGCCCTTAAATCTTTTAATTCCTACTAGCTCCACTTCCCCATCATAGACTTTGCTTTCGAGCTCTTTTTTCTAGTGTGCAATACCTTGCATTTCTTTACATTAAAAACACCTTTTCCTAGTACAACAAAGATTAAACAGGGCGCTCCCTTACATCTTGGGGAGCTTCTCCGGGCTGTTTTAGATTTTTTTAATACAAGCACCAAAGGAAGGGAAGGGATCGTAATTTGCCCCTGAGGGGCTGGTCGCACAATCCCTCTCCACTTCCTGAATCTGCAGTGTGCCCCCACGCTGTGACCTACTGTTTTTAAAGCAGAACGCAGGGGCTTGATTCAGTCACTTGAATGGAGTGTCTTTTTCAATGTATTTCCCGGATTGTAAATGAGGTTTTGGTACCTATTGATAGCAGAGTTCAACCAACAAGAGGTCTTTTAGATGAACTCTGCCATCAACAGGTACCAAAACTGGATTTACAATTGGGAAATTACATTTGAAAAAGACACCCCATTCAAGTGAATGGAGCGCACTCCCCCACTCTGACCTATAAAGATATCACAAAACGTCAGAGCATTGGGGCGGATAGGGATTCAGGAAGTGGAGAAGGATTGTGCGGCTAGCCCCTCAGTGGCAAAATATAATCCCTTCCCTTCCTTTGGCGCCTGTATTAAAAAAGTAAAGATAGCCTAGAGAAGCTCCCCAAGAAGTAAGGGAGCTCCCACTTTAATCTTTTTGTAATATAAAAACTTCCAGGTAAGATGCTCTTTAAAGCTCAGCTGCCAGATTTTGGACCGTTTCATCAAACTTTCAAGGTCCTTCCTTAGTGTCCTGATCCCATCCACAGTATCTACCTTTGAGCATATCTTAGTATCATCGTCGAAGAGACAGATTTTGCTCTGTATGCCTTCCCCATGTCACGTAGCAAAATATTAAAAGAGGGCAGGACCCAGGACTGAGCCCTGTGGAACCCCACTTGTAATCTCTTTAGCTTATGATTGCTGGTGACATTGAACCAAATCTTTGCCCCCAGAGGGCCACTCCCTCTTGGCCTGTGTCACCACCCTCCTCTGTTCTAATATCCTGACCCTGGCAAGGAGTTAAGGGGCTTAAAATTGCCCACATTAACATAAGAAGCCTTTCTAAAAATCTTATGAGCTTACCATATGGCTAAGTAACTACAAAATAGATATTCTTGGCATCATTGAGACCTGGCTGATGTTACACATTCCTGATAACTTTTGTGAATTGCTGGGTTATAACTTCATTAGGTCAGGCCGTCTCACATCCAAAAGGGACAGTGGAACTATGATCTAGTATAGGGATCACCTACATGTCAAGGCCTCAAATCACTGACTCCCCCAGTCCTCAGGTTGAATTTTGTCCTGCAGTACTCCTCCTGAGCAATTCAAAAAAGCTTCATAATTTCTGTGTCTATATCCTGACAGCTGGTAATCAACAGGCCCTTCCCCCACTTATGAACTCAGTGGTTCCACTTGTTCAAAATAATGATTTTCTTCTGACTGGTGATTTTAATGTCGATTTATTTTATTTAGTTTTTGTTTACTGGGTAATTGCACTAGCCAAAAAATGACTATTTTCAGGCTCGACCCGGGAGAGTACAGAGACAAACTTCAAGAGAACATTTTGGAACAAAATACAGGTTACATATAGATGTTTGAGGCATTAACAGCAGAAAATGACAAAAACTGAAGTTAGTAAGAACAATACAGCAATAGAATTTAATGTGACAATTACAATCAGGTCAAATAAAGTGACTGAGCAATGTTCAACCAAATTACATGTAGACGTATGAGGCATTAACAGCAGAACATGACTAAGACTGAGGTAGTAAGAAAAATGCAGCATTAAAATTTAGAAGTGACAATACATTCAGGTCAAATAGAGTGACTAAGCAATGTTCAATCAGCGAGGGATAAAGTGTTGTGAGAGCAGTAGCAGCCAGGCAATAATAGGTGAAGGGGGAACTAGAGAGAAAGTGTAGGGAGTAGGAAGACAATGGGGGGGAGCGTAGATTAGGTATAGAATAAGTACAGGTTACCCAGTAGGGTACAGCAGGTGACGGAAGAATGAAGCTGTGTCGATTAAGAAGAGAAAGCAAACAAGTTTTCCAGAAAGGTGCAGTAGGAAATGGTAGATGAATGCTAGAAGTTTAGGAAATGAAAGTGAGGGGAAGTGCTCCATGTTGGAGTGTAACCCAGGTGCCGAGGAGACCACAGAGGGAAGAGAGGAGTTAGAGAGTAAAGGGCTAGGGTGCTTTGAAACAGGAGCATTTGTAGGAGGCGAAGAGATGGCGGCATAGCTCTCTCTTAAAAGAGATGTGGGATGCAGTTTGGCATAGAGTTAGAGGGAGTGAGTTCCAGAAATTGGGCTCATGACAGGCAAAGGCATTATCACCTTTTTCGGTGCGGTGTCTTGGGATGTGAACTGGAACATTTTTGGCAGAGCGAAGGCCATAGCTGGTTTTCTGGTATCGAAAGAGATAGGCCAGAGGTTTAGGTATTTGGGATCAGATAATGTTATCAGTAATGGACCCGAGTGCATAAGACCTTAGTTCTTGGGGCAGAAACCATCCTAGTTCTGCATAAAGAAGACAGTGATGTTTCAGCTGGGGCGAACAGGATGCAAAGCGGCAGATGTTATTATAGGTGACATCCCACTTTCGAAGATTTGAATTGCAAGCAGACACATACACAACAACCCCATAGGTAAGAGAGGGAAGTAATACCCCACGGGCAATGGCAAGCCTAGCAGAGGGGGTGAGTGCATAACTAGTACGGTAGGCAATGCCAAGTTTGGAGTTAACCTTCTTATAGGTAGTTTGGATGTGGAGATCGAAGCTCAGAGATGGGTCAAGAGTGACGCCCAGATATTTGAAGGAATTTACCACCCCTACAGATGTGCCATCGAGGGAGGAGACGTTAAGGTGCGTCTGGGAATATTTGAGTTTGAGACTGGAGCCAAATAACATAGCTTGGGTCTTAGATTTATTTAAAAAAAGTTTGTGATTGGCGAGCCACTGTTGGATAAGTTGAAAGTCACTAGAGAGCTGAAGGTTAATGTCCTCAATACTATTAGAACTGGTATACAGTACAATGTCATCCACATATAATAGAGAGGAAGTACTGTGGAGGTCTGTGGTGGTGTCATTGATGAAAACTGAGAAAAGCAGAGGACCATCAATGTTGATCGTGACCTTGTCAGAGAGGGTGGAGTTAAATTTCACATATTGAGACCTATCCATCAGACAGCTATCAAACCAGTTCACAACATTTGGTGAGAAACCTAGAGAGTTTAAGGTGACAGTGAGGATGGAATGGTCAACTAGATCAAACGCCTTAGTCACGTCAATGAAAATGGCCCCAGTGAGCCTGCCAGAGTCGATGGCCACTAGGGTGTCAGACATGAGTTTGAGTAGTGCAGTAGTGGTACTATGTCCCTTGCAGAAACCATGTTGGACAACAGTTAAGAGGTTGTGTTTCAGTAGAAAGTCAGTTGTTTGGATGGCAACTAGTTTCTCAAGGATTTTACTAAGAACTGATAGGATGGCGATGGGTCTGTAGCTTGATGGGTCAAGAGGATCACCTTTTTTAAATACAAGGGTAATTCTGGCCATCTTCCAGATATCCGGGACAGTGCTTTGACAGAGCGAGAGAGTAAAAATCTTGGCTAGGGGAGCAGCTATGTGAAGGGCAACTAGCTTCAGGAGCTTGGGTTCCAAGTTACAAGACTCAGTGGCAGCATACTCTGAGATGTTTTGTTACAGTCTAAGAACCTCACTTTTTAAGACAGACTTGAAGTGGAAAGTGGGCCTGGTGGGGTTGGGGTTGGCTGGTATGACAGGATTTGATAAGGTAGAGAAAGTGAATGTGTAGTGAGTTAGGTCAGCAAATTGTATGTTAAAAAAGTTAGCAATAGTGAGGGGATTGTTACAATGGATGCCATTTGGAGACATGTCATTAGATGCAGGGGACTGATTGGAAACCATGAAGAACTTAATATGAGACCAGAATTTTTTAGGGTCCCCCTGGGAGTCTATTAATAGGTCCTTGCAGTATGAGCTTTTCGCTTGTTTGATTTCTTTCTTACAGGAGTTTCTCAGTGCTCTGTAGATATTAAAATCCACTTGAAGACCAGATGTCTTGTAATGAAACCAGCTTTTGTCCCTCTGTCATAATTTGGAGAGAAGGTTGGATTTTAGCCATTGGATCTGCCTATTTCTTACCCATCTGGTAATGAGATGGCAGTGGCTTTCTCGTAGTGCTAGGATTTTGGCCAAAAAGAGATTTAGAGCAGTGTGAGCATCCGATGCGCTATAAAGAGCGGACCAGTTAGTGCGGGCGACATCAAACAAGAAGACCTGTGGATCAAAGTTTGTGTAATTACAGTATGTAATAAGGCAGGGTTTCATTGGTTCAGGACTGCCTTTACCCCAGATGCAGAAAGTGGGGGAGTGGTCAATGATGGCATTAGGTAGGATGCCTGCATCAACGATGTTCTCAGGACGGTTCATCATAATCTAGTCCAGCAGGGTGCTGGTGTTGGATTTAGGAGCGGTTC
Organism: Neoceratodus forsteri; assembly: GCA_016271365.2. NCBI lineage: Eukaryota > Metazoa > Chordata > Ceratodontiformes > Ceratodontidae > Neoceratodus > Neoceratodus forsteri. The sequence continues at coordinate 347,328,419 of CM057453.1, read as the reverse complement.
TAGTGGGTAAACGGATAAGCTGGTGCAGGTTGAAATTTTGTAGTCTGGACAGGGCTGTCGTTTGTGTGTTTCCCAGCCAGTTAACATTAAAGTCACCTAGTATAAGAACACATTATTCCCTGAGTGAAAAGCGGTTTGGTCGAGTAGCTCATCCAACCCTTTTAGGCCATAAGTAGGAGGACTGTAGGCACAGAAAATATGTAACTTCTGTATGCCAAGGGTGAGGAGGACATGACGAGCCTCGCAGAGGTTTAAGGAAGATAAGCTGATGACCGAGAGCTGATGGTGTGATTTGAAATATATGGCTGTGCCTCCCCCCTTTTAGTGGCGTGTCTATCATACCTCAGAAGATTGTAGGATGGTAGGGAGCACCGTGAGTTGGGGGTGGATGGCTTCAGCTAGGTTTCAGCAAGGCACAGTATATCTGGTTTATAGAGTGCTATCTAGGATTCAAGTTCTGCAAAGTTCTGCTCGAGGCTCCTAATATTATGGTGAGTTACTAGTAAGCCTTTGGCGTTTGTAATAGAAGCCACTGTAGGAATTAAAGGCCCAGGGTTTGGCTGTATATCCCAGAGAGCAAATTGGCCAGTAAGAGGAGGTACCAGAGCTTACAGTTCAGGAAAGGTGACAGGGCACGAGTTTGCAAGAAGCAGCGTTTAGAAGTAATGGTGTGGGATCACAACACAATGTAAGTCTCACTAGAGATTAGAAAATGTAAAATCATAATGTTGAGAGTAAGGAAGAGCAGCTCCAGCATGGGGGACCGCTATTATTGATAGGTGTAACAGAGGCAGTGTGGATATGAGTAGAAGTAGCAGCAATTGTTTAAACATTCTCAAGCCACGAGACTAGGAGATAAGTGGAGTGAGAGACTACTGGGGATTCAGTGATGGATGCAATGTGGCAAGAGCAAAGCGTGATGAGAACAGAACCAAAAGAGACGGCCCCAGTGGAGAGAGAAAAATAAGCCCCACAGAGGCACAGAGGCTTAAAGAGTAAGCGTGTTGTGGATGGATGGAGAGACACTTTTAGAATAGGCGGGAGACAATATTGGCTTAACAGGAAGGCAGATCTAGGACACTTTTGTGTGAGCAGTTCTGGGTGAGAACAGCAGACCAGTGAGGAAGCTTTAAGAGAGAGAGGGAGATCAACAAAGGAGGTGGGGAGACAGAAAGCTTTAAGCTCCAGAGCACTAGTACTGGGAGCCAATGGGGGCAGGATGGAGTAGGGGAGGGAGGGAGGAGCTTAAATGTATTTAAAGGTGATGTGGGAGGGGGAGGGGTGGCCTGGGAGGGTAGGTGGGCAAAACATTTGGCAACAGGAGCAGCAGCCGTGGAGGCCGGGGCTGTGTATAGGCCATACCTGATGCTTGATTCCAGGAGTCCGGTGGCAGCAGGCTCCTTGGCACTGAGAGAGGCGCAGCGTGGTGTCCAGGCATGCAGGAGGTGAACTGTGGGTGGGGTAGGTAGCCCAGTGGGCTAAAAGGACGCCTGCTGGAAGAGGGACAGAGCAGAGATTTATAGCACTCCAAAGTTGTGGGAGTGAAACTAAGATTAGCACAGAGCCAAAAGAGCTGCAATTTACTAAAAGAGGGACAAATAATGGGTCAGGAAGCAGACAGTTAGGCACCAGCACTGCAACTGAGATTTGTAAAACAGTGTGGGGGGGGCACACTAAGGGAGAAATTAAAATAGTAGCTGCACTGGATTAAAATACAACAAATCAGTATGCTATGCAGACTTCGTGGCAACTCTAAAAATGCTGAACTTACCCGTGTTTTAATTTAACACTTATATCTCAGCAGGAGTCAGTGTCTGTTGAGATTAAGCAGACAGATACTTCATTAGAAGTAGAAGGGGTCTTATTTAGGGTTAAAAAAAGAAAAGAAAGAAAGTCAGTGCGTGTTCTGTGCTGGGAAGGGTACTGTATCAACTTACTTTGCTAAATGAGTTGGAGGAGAGAGAGAGAGAGAGAGAGAGCTTAATTGGGGGTGTAGCTTAGACAATATAAAAGCAGGTGACTCAAATTACAACTTCCTGTTGCTAGCCTTTTTTCTTACCAATTGCCCTCCATCCCACCCCTCCACCCAGCCACCCAAAGCCAGTTCTACTTTTATAACCACTGGATTGGACTGACAACAGAAACTTCCTGTTTGGCAGTAGGAAGGGAAGGATCATAGATAAATATTGGTTTTATCAACCCTAAAGGAAAAAAATGTAGCTCACTCTCCCCAGCTGCTGGTGGTGCTGGCACTGAGCAAGGAAGAAGGAGGCTACTGAAGAATATAGGAAGTTGCTGTCCCAGAACAGGAAGGGTGAGAGTTGTAAGGAGAGGAGAGAGTAAGCATACAGAGAAGCAGGAGAGGAGACTCAAAATAAGACATGATAGGAGTGGTGCAGTGCAATGGTTGTGGGGTGGCAGTGTTCCAGGAGACATTCTGGAGGCTGTGATGCTGCCCTATTTGCCTCTCCGGTCTGAGGGGAGGAGGTTGCCCGTCTCCAGGCTGATCTGGCTAGGATTCGTGAAATCTCCTCCCCCACCCAGGGACCACCAGGGCCAATGCCACTACCTCAGAGGTTGCCAAGAAAGAGGAGAGGCTACACCAGGGTGGGCTCAAGGAGGGAGAGGGTGGTGGAACAGAATTGCATCCCTCCAGCTGTACCTCTCCACAATTCATTCATTCTTCTGGTGGATAGTGGTTCCTCTATGGAGGCACCTGCAGTGGAGACCAAGGAGGATGCTGGGAACCTTCACAAAGGAGACCCACAGGACGGTGGCATGGGGCCCCACAGGGGAATGAAACAACTCCTGGTGGGGGACTCAATCACTAGGGGGGGGTAGAAATGGGGGAGGAAGGGGAGAGGGAGGTAAGGTGCCTGCCTGGCACCATGGCTTGGAGGGACAGGAAATGAATCCTCAGGATTGTGGGAGCAGCTGCATGAGGGAGGGAGCTGGATGTCATTGTCCACCTAGGGACAAATGACCTGGCTAGAAATGGGATCAGAGCAGTGCAAGAGGAGTTTGTAGAAGCTCGCAGGGGCCTGCAGCAAGTAGCACATAGGTAACCTTCTCGGAGGTGCTGCCTGTCTATGGCAAGAGGATGCTAGGGTACTCCTCACCAGGGAATTCAATGAATGGTTGAAAACTGGTGGAGCCCAGGGTTTTGTGCTTTGGGGTCTGGGGAGCCACCTGGAGGAATGCAGACCTATACTGGCGCCATGGTCTGCATCTGTCCGGGGGGAACCAGGATCCTAGGTGAGAGGTTTAAATGCTTCATTGGCAAGCATTTAAACTAGCCAAGGGGGGGGGGCACCGAAAAGGAGCAGGGAAATCCCAGCCTCCCCCCACAAAACATGGTAATTAGTGAAGTAAACACCAAGGTAGAGAAGTCATAAGGGAGCAGGACAGAGGTAAATGTGAAAAAAGGCAAAGGCAGTAAGGACAAGTTCAAGTTTATTGCAGGAAAACTCCATTGAGCAAGCTAATTCACAAGGAGGTCCTGAGACATGTACACTGATGAAGAACATTACATAAAATAAAAATACTTGATAGAATAATAGTATAACATGTATTCATGTGTACACTTAGAACAAGCAGGATATTACATAAAAAGGATACAACATCGGATGACAATAGATAGTGAGAAGACATATGGTACATAATGTGAAGCACTTCAGGGTAGCATGCCAACAGTACAAGGCAGGGTAACTGGTGTTTGTAATAAATAATTTTTAGTATATTGAGCAGCGACAGGGAATAAAGGATACATAGATACATAGACAGTGTCGGCAGATAAGGGCCTATGGCCCACCCAGTCTGCCCATTTGAGCTTGTAAGTTCAGTTTGTTTTCCTAGAAGTCTGTTGCCCCTTACCCCTGACCTCCAGAATTCCTTTATGTCTATCCCTTGCATTCTTAAATCCCGTGATTGTTTCAGCCCCCACCACTTCCTCTGGCAGGGTGTCCACTTGTCCACCACCGCTCTGTGAAGAAATTCTTTCTCATGTTTCCTCTGAATCGTCCTCCCTCCAACTTCATCCCATGCTCTCTTGTCCTGGAACATCTTTTTTGCTTAAAAATAGTGTTTTCCTGCACCCTGTTCCTCCCTGTAAGATACTTGTATGTCTCTATCATATCCCCTCTCTCCCTCCTCTCCTCCAGGGAGTACATGTTCAGTTCCTTCAACCTGTCTTCATAGGACTTGTGATGCAATCCATGCACCATCTTTGTTGCCCTCCTCTGAACCTTCTCTACCCTGTCTATGTCCTTACGTAGGTATGGTCTCCAGAACTGTACACTGTACTCCAGGTGGGGCCTCACTAGTGTCTTATACAGCGGAATAAACATAGTAATCGAGGCTTGGAAGAGTGACAGAATATATACGGAGAGAGAGCCAAGAATAGGACGGGGAAGGGGAGCAGGTGTGGGTTGCTTGCAGTAGTGGTCACAGCTTGGAAGTCAGAAGCTAAGAGAATGTAGTTGTGTCTTGGTTAAATGATAGTATGAACAATAAGTAAGCAGCATGCATAAGGGCGATGAAGGTCTTACACATAAATGTATAAGGCACACACAGGGATGGGAAGGGGCTTAATAACAGTTGCAGATATCTTTTAGCTGCACTTAGCACTTTGTAGAAATTTATTGAAACTATGCTAGTTAGTTTCAGCACGGTTTGGAGTTGGTTCCAAATAGAGGGAAGAGCACGTGCAATAGCACGTTTACCAAAGGAGGTCCGTGTCCTAGGTATGTCCAGCAGAATGAAGTCAGATTTCCTGAGAGAGTACGCACTGTGAGAAATACAGATGAGAGATGATAGGTAACTCGGTAGTTTGTGCAGGAGCAACTTAAGGGTCCAGAGACCAGCATGGAGCAAGCGTCTAGTGGTGAGAGATGTCCAGCCAACAGCTGCTTACAGGTCACAGTGGTGCGAACAGTAAGGGGAGTTGGTAATAAACCATAACGCACGGTGGTAAAGGATGTCCAGTTGCGTGAGTTTACTGCGAGTAGTGGAAGAGTAAATTACATCGCTATAGTCAAAAAGGGGAAGAAAAGTAGCCTGAACAAGCCTATTTCAAGTGTCGAGGGGAAAGAGGGGCCTATTTCTAAAGAAGAAACCTAGCCTGGCTTTGAGCCTCCTGGATAGGAATGGGGCTATCAATCAATCAATTAATCAAAATCTTTATTTATCCAGGCGAACATCATTGAGCAGAGGTCTTTTACAAGATGGACCTGGTTAGAACAGGGTTGGGTAACATCCATCATAAAAACATATAAATATATGTAAATACAGTAAGTATATAAACACAAACACAATGGTGTAGTAATAGGGGAGTCAAATGATAAAAGGAAGACAAGGCAAGTCATAACAGAGGAGGATTCAAATACAAGGGGGCAGGAACACCATTTAACCATGCAACTGTATATAAACCATGTTCTCTGTATAGAAGTACCGGTTAGTTCATTTACCGGGGGCAGTCACTAGTACTAGCCATGAAAATGGCTTGGAGAACCACCAACTAATGGCAGATGGGGTACCAGGAGGGGTATGTAATATGTAAGCGAAGGATAAACATTGTGAGAAGTGAAGTCCCAAAGATAGGTCGGTAGAACTGATGTGGCAGTGTGGGCCTACGGGTAGAGGGAAAGGGGAGTTAGGACTTTTATAGTATGAATGCATGTAGACTGTGGATGAGTGCAATATAGAGTTGTGAAAAGAAGGCTGGAGAAAGCAGGAAGATAGACCAGTATCAAAGGGAGGACAGAGGCATCAAGGTGTTACATGAAAGCATGATCACAGACCAGGGCCAAGGAGGAGACAAGCACTAGAAGTAATTTGTTCATGGTTAAATGGTACAGGTTAGCATGATGACAATTCATGGTCATGGGAAACAATTGCACTGATCATTTCTGAGACGTGAATATAAGAGCTTGAAAGATGAGATGCAGATGGGTGACCTCAGTTTCAGTTTTTTTTGCAATTTATTCCACAATGAGGACAGTGTAAAACTTATAGCAGCCCTGCTAAAGCAAGAGTTAACTTTGGAAACCATCAGTGGGAGAGATTTGCAACTTCTCAGGGCATAATTGCCTATTGGTTTTATAGGAAGACAGTCTGTAATGTATTGGGACAGTTTTTTGGAGATGGCTCTCAGGGTCCATAAGGCTGCATTTTTATCACGCCTGAATTGAAGAGAACTCCACCCCACTGATTGATATAGGGAGCAGTGGTGAGTGGAATAAGGCAGGCCTGTGATGAACCTCAGAGCTCTATGATATAATGTGTCAAGTTTGGTGAGATAGGAAATAGGACAGTGACTGTAGAGGATGTCAGCATAATCTATCAAGGATAGAAAGGTTGATTGTACCAGCTGTAGTTTGGTATCTCTAGTTAAGAAGTGGGCTATCCTAAAGAACAGACCAAGCCTCTGTCGTAATTTTTTGAGTAATTCTTCAACATGCTCTATAAAGGAGAGCCTATGGTCCAGCCATACTCCCAGGTATTTGAATTTAGGGACAAATTCCAACTTCTCGCCAAGAATTGTAGTAATCTTCGGCACAGGATCTGATAGGGCTGAATTTACCATTTGGCCAGAGGGAGAAGAGAGCATTGCTTTTGTTTTCTTGGCGTTAAGTAATAGTTTTTTGTTTAGGAGTTGGTGCTGCAGCAAGTTGAACTCAGATTGCAGGTCATTACATGCAGATTGTAATGATGGACAGCTTACGTAAAGAACTGTGTTATCTGCAAACAGATGAATGTTGGCCTTAGTTATGCTTTCATCAGTATTGTTGATGTATATTGCAAATAAGATCAGTCCTAAGATAAAACCCTGGGGAACACCTCTTAGGAGAGGTTTGAGAGTTGAGAGATCTCGTTCCGCTTTCACCTGCTGGAAATGATCAGAGAGGCAAGGCCATCAAAAAGTGGAGGATGATGAGTACCAATGTCCGTAGTCTGTGTAACAAGCTCCCTGAACTAGTGGCCTTGACGGAAGAGGGTTGCCTGGATATTGTGGCAGTCACAAAAACATGGTACACAGAGAACCAAGACTGGGATGTCAACATACCAGGATACACAATCTATAGGAGGGACAGGAAGGGTAAAAGAGGAGGAGGAGTAGCTCTCTATGTAAAGGAAGGGATCAAAGCAACAGAACTAAAGAGTAAACAGGGAGCAGATGAGGCACTCTGGGTCACCCTGGCGACAGGAAATGGCACCACAATCTGCATGGGGGTTGTATACAGATCCCCATCTCGGGGAGGGAATGGACAAGGAAATGAAAGCAGGCTTCCTTAGAATGGCAGAAAAAGGGGAGATATTGTTGATGGGGGACCTGATTATGCCTGATGTTAACTGGAGCACCTCTGCTGCAGGTACATCCAAGAGCAGGGTCATTCTTGATGCCCTACAAGGGGCATGCCTCAGACAGCTAGTATTGGAACCCACTTGGGAGGGAGCAATCTTAGACTTGGTACTCTCAAATGGGGATGGAGAAAGAATCTCAGATTTAGAAGTGGGTAGCCATCTGGGAACAAGTGACGTGTGGTTCACGATAAACACAGCCATACAATCAAGCCATATAAAAGCAAGAGTACTGGACTTTAGGAGGGATGACTTTGGGAAAATGAGAGAATGCCTCAGAAAAGCGCTAGCAAACAGGCAAGAAGGAGGAGTGGAGAAACAATGGGGAGTAATCAAAACAGCCATCACAGAGGCAACAAGCCTTTGTGTAAAGCAAATCAACAAAACACAACAAAGGAAAAAAACTCTATGGTTCTCAAAGGAAGTGGCAGGGAAGGTTAAGGAGAAAAGGATAGCATTCAGGAAATATAAGGAAACACAGAAGGAGCAGGACAGAGAACTTTATCAGTTAAAGCAGAAAGAGGCTCGGAAGGCAGTCAGAATAGCAAAGGCCCAAAGTGAGGAAAGGATAGCCAACTCTGTTAAGAAGGGGGATAAGACTTTTTATAGGTACATTAGGGAGCGAAGAAAGGCCAAAGGAGGGATACTGAGGCTTAATAAATGGGAGGGAACGTGGGTAGAGGGTGACAGTGAAAAAGCAGGGATACTGAACGAATATTTCTGCTCAGTATTCACAAAGGAAAAGGAGGGGGGGGTACCTAAACAAAACAAGAGAAACACTCTGAAGATGGGGGTCAATACCAGTCCATTTATAGAAGAAAGGGTTCTGAAAGAACTAATAAAATTGAAGGTGGACAAAGCAATGGGGCCTGATGGGATTCACCCAAGAATTCTAAAAGAACTAAGGGTAGAACTAGTGACACTGCTGACTACTCTCTTTAACAAATCATGGGAAGATGGGGTGGTACCTGAGGACTGGAGGAGGGTGGATGTGATTCCTATTTACAAAAGTGGGAGCAGGACAGAGGCAGGAAACTACAGACCAGTTAGTTTGACCTCAGTGGTAGGGAAAATGATGGAATCACTTCTGAAGGAAAGACTTCTTGAGTATCTAGAGGCCAGTGGGGCACAGGACCCAAGGCAGCATGGATTCATGATGGGAAGGTCGTGTCAGATGAATCTAATAGATTTCTTTGACTGGGTGACCAAAGTAGTAAACCAGGGAGGGGCAGTGGACGTGGCCTACCTAGATTTTAGCAAGGCATTTGATACAGTCCCACACAAAAGATTATTACACAAGTAAGCCAACCTTGGAGTGGGTCCCAAGGTGGTAGCCTGGATCAAAAATTGGCTAGACAACAGGATGCAAAGGGTAGTAGTAAATGGAGTCCACAGTGAAGAAAGGAGGGTTACTAGCGGGGTACCGCAGGGTTCAGTACTGGGACCGGTCCTTTTTAATGTCTTTATAAGTGACATTGCAGAGGAACTAGAAGGAAAAGTATGTCTCTTTGCAGACAACACAAAGATCTGCAACAGGGTTGATACACAAGATGGAGTGGAAAGGATGAGAAGGACTTGGCAAGGTTGGAGGAATGGTCAAATGTATGGCAGCTCGATTCAGTGCAAAGAAGTGCAAGATAATGCACCTGGGAAACAAAACCCAGAGGAAGAGTGCACAATGGGGTGAGATACTGACAACAGTAAAATGGAAAGGGACCTGGGGTAATTACATCAGATGACCTAAAGGTGGGCAAGCAATGTGAGAAGGCAGTAAGGAAGGCTGGGGGATGCTGGGATGCATGGGAGAGGCATCAATAGTAGAAAACAGGAAGTTGTTATCCCTCTGTACAGACAGTTGGTGAGACCCCATCTGAGTACTGTGTGCAGTTCTGGAGACCCCGTCTCCAGAAAGACATAGGCAGAGTGGAGGCTGTCCAGGAGGGGCAACAAAATGGTGCAGGGTCTGCACCAGAAGACATATGAAGAAAGACTAAAGGAGCTAATATATATATACCCTTGAGGAAAGAAGGGAGAGAGGGGACATGATAGAAATGTTCATGTACCTCAAGGGAATCAACAAAGTCCAAGAGGGTGGCATCTTTCAGAAAAAGAGATGTGCAAGAACAAGGGGGCACAATTTGAAGCTAGAGGGGGCATGACTCAGAGGTAATGTGAAGAAGTATTTTTTCACAGAGAGGGTTGTGGATGCGTAGAACAGCCTCCCTGAGGAGGTCATAGAGTCAAGAACAGTGGGGGAATTCAAGAATGCATGGGACAGACATAAGGCAATCCTAGTTGGGGGGGTAGGAGGCAGTTAGCTGTTGGTTAACTAGGATCTGCAGCTTATCTATTAGGTAGGAAAATGGGCAGACTAGGTGGGCCAAGCGGTCCTTATCTGCTGTCAAATTCTATGTTTCTGTGTAACAAATTATAGCTCCGCCAGCTCATCTCTGAACTTACTGGAAGGGCAAATAATGGCCAGACCTGCACCCTAACTGACTGGATTCTCACCCCTTGACCTGACAGAAGTACTTGCTCTGGTGTCCTACCCGAAGCTGTAAGTGACTTCTCCCTCATTTGTTGTGTCTGGAGATCAAAGACCCCCTAAGGCCAAACCAGAATTATACACTTCTGAGTCTTCTCAAAGCTTCACCCCTCTGAACTTAAACAGGAGGTTGGGAGTACAGATTGGTCACAGCTGTGGGCCACTAATGACATACACCATACCCTCCTTGTCTTCAACGAGGTCCTAATTGAAATCCGAAATAAATATGCTCCCATGACCTTAGGTCAAGTACGTGGCCCACTAAATGGCTGGATTACCCCCTTGCTGGACCTTATTAAACAAAGTGATGTGGGCTGGTCTACAAACAAAGCCACCAAGTCTGCCACTAATTGGGACAACTACAGAATGCTCAGAAATAAATGTAAGAGGGCCATCCGGCATAGTAAAAGTCTTCATTTCAAATCCGTGTTTAATGCTTTGGCTGGTAACCCAAGACATTTCTGGAAAAATGCCAAGCAAGTCCTAGGCCAGTCTAGTAACTTTACATCAAAGGACCTACATATCGATAGAGTTAACCGCAATAATCTTGTCACTGTAGCTAATGCCTTCAATCAAAGTTTCACCCACTTTTCTGCTTACACTGGGGCTTTCTTCTCCCCACCTCTCCCCCTGTTCCTTCCACCATTGACGTCTGCCCCTGTTGCCCTCCCCCCTTTTTACCTCAAAGTGGTCACTTGGGGTGAGGTTTGCAAACTCTTTATGCAAATCCCTATAACAAAGTCTGCTGGCTCTGATGAAACAGACCTAAAATAATGAAGATTGATGCGCAGAACATACCCTTCTTGTCATGAGAATCTTTAACCTGTCCCTTGCAACATACATGGTCCCTAATATCTGGAAAATATCACGTTGTTCAAGTTTACACGAAAGGTGATTGTGCAAACATTGGCAACTATAGGCAAGTGGCAGTACTACCAGCACTCAACAAATTGGTAGTTGGTTGCCTCCCAACTGACTGACTACCTCACCAATCATAACCTCCTGTCTCCTGCACAGCACGGCCTTAGGAAAGCCCATAGCACTACTACTGCCCTCCTGTCACTAATCTCTTCCATTGCCATGGATAGGGGTGAGATCACTTGTGCAGTCTTCATTGACCTTACTAAGGCCTTTGATTTGGTCAGCTGCACCCAACCCAGAGGGAAACTAAGTGCTTTGGGCATCTCTTCCACTAACCTGTCATGGTTCGAAAGTTGCCTGGGTTATAGGTATCAGTGAGTTAAATTTGGTCATGCCCTGTCTGACCCAGCTGCTACCACAGTCAGGGTCCCTCCTTTTCTCTTTATATGTAAACTCAATTCAGACCAGCCTTAGTCACTGTTCTCCAATCCTATATACTGATGGCCTTGTCCTCTTCACAAGCTCTCGCAACATCCTGGATTTAGTGTCAACTCTCTTCAGACCTTCAGTAGGTGCAAGCATGGCTCCACTCAGGCAGGCTCCTTATGATCCTACTGAGACCCAAGCCATGCTTTTTGACTCAGCCCCAAGGATAAAAATGTACCGTACCCTCCTAGCAGTAGCATGCATTGATGGATCCTGTCTTACCCCAGTCTTCTCCTTCAACTACCTCAGAATTACACTTGATACCTCATTGGACTTCTCAGCTCATATCTCTGCTGCTTGTAAGGCTGTGAACACCAGGCTGGGTCTGTCCTGTAAGACTGGAGAACCCCTTACACCCAGAGCCCATACCGCCATTGCCCAGGACATCCTGCTCCCCAAACTGACCTACTGGATGGCAGTCTACTATGTAGCCTCCAAAACTGTTCTACAAAAATAGGATGTGGCCTATAACAACATTTGCAGGTTTGCCTTGGCATCAAACAGATACACACACCATTGACCTTTACACCAAACTAAGAAGGCTTCCTCTACCAGCTTTATTTATTTATTAATTTCACCAGGAAAGGCACACTGAACGATCGAGATTGCTCATCTCCCAGTGTGTCCTGGGGGAGAGGAAAGTGGGGAACAACATCATACTGTACAAGATGCCAAGGAAGGCAACATTAAATACATACATTATAAAATATACAATATGTAATAAAAACCGAGAACAGGTCATACAAATTGTGAAGACATGGACAATCTGACAATCATACAAATCAGTCAAAACATAACATGATAAGTGCTTTAAAATACTGTGGTAGTAAGGAGCATAACTTGTGTTTAGAGCATTGGTTATCGGATGAGACGAAGACTAATAAGTGTGTATAGGAGAGACTAGACAGTAGAGAATTTTGGGGTTGGGGACAAAATTAAGTAGGGTTAATTAAATTCTTAAGGTGAAAGGTGAGCAAGATTAGGAACTATAGGAGGGTGGGAACAGTATAGCTGGGTAAACAATTAGAGTGGGTGGGGAAAGAACAGCTTGGGTAAGCTTGTTAGGGAGATATGGGTAAATTAGGGGCAGGTAAAAGTTGTAGAGAGGAAGTTATGTAGGGCTGAGGAGATAGACATGGGGAGGAGGAGTGCCTTACATGGTGGGGTAAGGAGTTCCAGATTTTAGAGAAATGGTACGAGAACACCGACAGTCCTACAGTGGTAGTTCAGCGTAGGACCGTTAAAGTGTGCAAATTGTTAAATCTGAGAGAGTGGGAGGGAGAATGGATAGGGAGGAGGAAAGGTAGTCGGGGAGAGCCAAACCAAAATTTGGAGATAAATTTTGCACTATGGGAGTGGCGTCTGCTGTCAAGAGAGGGAAGTGCAAGACAGCGAGCGGTAGCGGTTGCAATGATGAGTGGGGGGGGGAGTTGAGAGCGAACCAACAGAAAGCATTGAAGAGGGTATCCAACTTGGCTAAGGAAGACTTGGGAGCTGCACTATATACTATGTCACAGTAGTCGAAAATCGGTAGCATCATTTTTCCGGACAAGCTCACACTTGGCCGATAGTGGTAGACAGCAATGATTCCTGTAAAGGGTATCAAGCTTGGGGCACAGCTTTTTCAGGATGGCGTCCACATGTCCAGAAATGTTGAGGTGTTAGTTGAGCCAAACCCCAAGGTGCCTGAAGGAGGAAGTATCCTCTAGAGTAGTCCCAACAAGGGTGTGGAAGGAGGACATGGAAGGCAGCCTAGAGAGTCTCTGCCTAGCTCCAAAGGTCATAGAGACTATCTTCTTGGCATTTAGGAAAAGATGATGAGAGCGTAACCAGTGCTGAACCTTATCAAACTGGTGCTGTAGTCTGGTTGCCACATTGGAGGGAGTTTGGCCTAAAATGTATAAGACAGTGTCATCCGCATACATGTGAATGGAGGATGTACAGACTGTCGGGAGTTCATTTAGGAAGATGGAAAAAAGTAGTGGGCCAAGCACAGAGCCCTGAGGTGCTCCAGTGTTGCTTGGGAGTGGGGGGATATCTCATCAGCAGTTCTAACTGATTGTGTCCTACCTACAAGGTAGGCTCTGAATCAGTTTATGGCAGAGTCAGCCAGGCCTGCTGATGTGAGGTTATTTAGTAGGAGGGTGTGGGAGACTGTGTTGAAAGCCTTGGTGAGGTCAACAAAGATAGCAGAGGTGATTAGACCACTATCCATCCCTGTGAGGATGGAGTCTGTAAGTCTAAGGTTGGAGGTTGTGGTTGAGTAATTCTTCCAAAACCCAGATTAGAAAGGTGTGAAAAGGGCAGAGTCCAAGAGGAATGAGGAGAGTTGGGAGAGGACCATGTGCTACTGTAATTTTACAAGGACAGGTAGCAGCTATATAGGGCAGTAGTTCCCTCGCGAGGAAGGATCACCACCTTTAGGTAAAGGGAGGATGGCGGCGTGTATCCAGGCATCTGGGACTACTGCAGAAAAAGAAGGAGAGGACAGTGTTGCGGAGACAGCTGGCGCAGCCAGGTAGGGTAGTTTTGTGTCGAGTTCATCAGGAGAGCTACCTTTTGAGGGGTTTAGTGCAAGGACAGCTGCAAGAGTGTCAGTAGGGGTGACCAGGGAGAAGGAAAATCTCACTGGTAGGGGAGGAATAGTGGATGTATTGGTAGTAGGGTCAGAGATGGGGGGCGGAAGAGAACAGAGCAGTGCTGAGGCACAGGACATAAAGTAGGAATTGAATTATGTGGCGATGGTAGGATGGTCAGTGACAAGGGAGTTGTTTACTTTAAATAGCAGAGTTGGGGGTTTGGGGGGGAAGAAAAAAGGGAGTGAATGACCTTCCAGAATTTTGAAGGGTTAGTTATATTATTTTGAAATGTGGAACGGAAGTATTCGGCCTTCGCTAATAGGGTAGCTCTGGTGCACGAGTTCCTAAGAGTCCGGTATTTTATAAAGTCCCTACGCTGCTTAGAATCTCTATGAGCTTCCCAAGCAAGGTCATGTCCACATTGACAGGCCAACAGTTCTGGAATGATCCATGGTAGGTGATTTCCATGGACTCTGGGGCGTTTTAGTGGGGCATGGCGGTTCCATGTTTTGAGAGCCTTGTGCAAATTTACCATGGGAGGTGTGATACATTCTGTTGTGACTAAGCGATCTCCCATGTCCCTTTCAGCACTACTCAAGCCTGATAGCTGATCCTATCCACTTAGGTCTAATGTCCCTGGCTCCTTAAATATACCCAAAAGCAAGATAAAACTAGGAGAAATGAACTTCTATTCTGTGCCCACACTTTGGAGCTCCATCCCGATCAACGTCCATCAGTGTCCTTCTGGTCAAATCTTAAAAAGAGAGTGCTGCACTCTTCTTAACCAGCCTTCTGTATGTACCTGCCCTTAGGCTGCTAGGAATTGTGTCACCTTTCCTATTGTGGCTGATCACCATCCAATGAATGTTACCTATCCCTGTATCTTGATTGTATCTATACTGTTGTACATAGCACTGTGTCATACACTGTGCCCCTCATATATTGTATCTTGTGTATTATTTCCCTTGCTCTATTTATTTCCTTGTACTACTACCTGGCTATATGTATTGCTCCCGGTTTTCTTGTTATTTGTATACCGTTGTGATGACCTCCTATGTTGTAATCTCCCACATCGTGCCTGAAAATAGGCAAATGTTCTGTCTTGTGCACCTATCTGGTAATTAAAAATGAAAAATAAACATCTGACAGTTCACCATTTACAACTACTCTGTGTCCTGTCTCCCAGCCCACGTTTCACCAATGCTACAATATGTTCTTCTACCCAAAGTCCCTCATTTATTTTACCAGCCTTTGGTGGGGAACCAAATCAAAGGCCTTACTGAAGCCTAGGTACATTATGTCGACTGCCTGTCTATCAGGTTTGTTTGGCATGACCTCTGTTTTGCAAACCCATGTTGTCTATCATCTTGTAACATGCTTACCTCGAGGAAATTCATTAAGTCCTCCCTTATTTGGTTCAATTTCAGTTGGTTACCATCTGTATCCCCCCCTCCCCCCGGTCGCCCCTGAAAAAGGGACTTCTAGTCTCAGTGGGCCTACCGGGTCAACAAAATTCAATAAATAAATAAATTAATAAATAAATAGACTCAAGTGCCTTTGCCACTACAGATGTCAAAGTGACTAGTCTACAATTTCCAGGCTCAAACTTCTTGATGCTTTTATGCAGAGGGACCACAATGGCAGTTCTCCAGCACATGGGGACCATTGAAACTGAGCTGCCCAGTTAGCCTGAATATCTTCAAGGCACTCTACGATCGCTACATGAAAGCACCATGCAAATGTTTTCCTCACTGCTTGCCCACTAATTCCGCAACTCCCCTTTTCCATCCTGACGCTTGCCATGTTTCTACCCCTGGCTCTCACTCTTTCCCTATTAACTCTTCCTGCTGCACCCACCCTTCCCTGTCTGCTCCAGCCTGGTTAAAGTCTCACCCCATCCATAGTAGTGTATCAGTTATCTACCCCTCCTCTGTCATTATCATAATAAACAAGTACACAACAGCCATCGTCACTTTCTGTGGTTTTAGCCCAATTTTTCCCCCAGTCGTCGGTAATATATCCCTCCTCTTCTTTACCTCTCTAACCTGCCACCCCATACAGGCCTCTTTCCCCTATATGTGTAGTTGCCAGCTGCCTCACTCAAAAGATCTCTGCCTATAACCGCTGTATGCCTATGTTTGATTGTACGTCTCCTGACTTCTTCAATTGTAAAATAATGCTGTTTATTTATTTCAACCTTGTACTATACTGTATACACTGTATATACTTTTTCTTCCTTGTATATTATTGCTTTTTGTATACCTGCTTCTGTACTGTACTTTGATTCATGACCAGGTCCACTTTGCAAATGAGCCTTGCTCAATGGTGCCCGCCTGGATAAATAAAGATTTTGATTGATTGATTCCAGAGAGCAGCTGAAAATGTCCACCAGTGGTACAGCTTGTACTTCCGATGCTTCCTGTAGTATGCTAAGATTAATCTCATCCAGCACCATTGATCCGTCCAGCCTCAGTCCCCTCAGCCCTTCTCAAATCCTTGTCTCTATGATATGGTTCTGCTTGACAGGAGTTGTAGCAACTAATCTTTTAAACTTAGTTTTGTCGGGACATCTAGTGCAAATCTTTGTTGTATTAGTACTCAATTCTGCCTGAATTGTGGCAGTGGTGAAATACACCCCATCGGCCTGCTGCTAATGTGTTTCATGTGCCTTTCCACATGATCTGGCTCCCAACATCTTGGTTTTGTACAGTACGTCAATGTGGGCAGCGAGATCACTTTTACGGTTGTAAGACTGGTCTCATGTGCATCCTTTGAAGGTGAGCAGTTCTGATACCCTAAGAATGTAAGTTAAACCAGTCTTAAAACTGTCATCTCTTTTTCTATTTCTGTTTATGCCCCCTGTCTCTCTGGCCCCTCTAGGTCCTCAGGCCTGCTGGCTACCCCACAAGCCCCCCCGGTCACGGTAACGCAACTCCATGGAGCTCTGGCTATGCCACCCAGGCAGGGTCAGAGTGGATCAGTTCCCTGAAATTCTGCGTCTCATCAGGTGGGCACCCTGATCTGCCAGGTGATGGAGGCCCAGGGAGCTCCCATGGGCTGTCATCATGGAGATGCCTGGGCCATGTTTCTGTAGTTTTTTCTCCCCAGGGGACACCGCCTACATGGACATCAATGTGAGCCCATGTGTGCCCGTATATGCATCCGCCCACCAACATCAGCCACGTACCTGCCCTCGTGATCCACCTCCAGACAGACCACCACCTGTGGTCACCCAGGTGGCAGTGTTATGGCAGAGATTGGAACCCTCCCACCCCTGGAGGAGGTGAGCATCCTCTGGGATACTCAATCCTCTCCCCTGGTGGCCCCGATGACCTGAGCTCATTCCCGAACTTGGGTCACTGACCTTGTCAGTGGTAGTTCTGCCACTCTGCTGAAGGGCTGACTGTCTCATTTTTTTCTAACTTTCTGTTTATGTCCCCATTTCCCAAGTCTGACTCCTTCTGTCCTACTCCACCCCAATCCCATCACCCTTCTTCTCTGGAATTTACCCTCATCCACCCTATACCCCTGTGACTTGCCCCCAAGTTGAGGTTTATGGTCATTTGGGCTGACTCATGTCCCTCAAGAACATTTCAATTAGCTTTTGGTGGATGGGTGCTGCATTTGACAGTGTGGGATTTGTGAACAAAGCTGGCATCTTCCTGCTGTGGCCCTGTTTTTTTTCATCGGTCTCCTCCTAGTCCCTGGAATATCAGCACTGCAACAGCCCAAGAGTAGGTGCTTGTGCAGTGGTACATCAACCATGAACTCAGCTGACATCCCTTCTCCCGCTGTACCGCTACTGCATTCCACTCATGGTCACTCAGGTGACAGACCTGCAGTGGAGGAAGCCACCCTCCTTACCCAGAAAAAAGGCATCCTTTGGAACACTAAATCCTCCTACCCCAGCTGTCCTAGCAACAACCTAAGTTAGCTCCTTATTTTCTAAATTTAGTGTGCTTTATTTCCTCCTGACTAGCCCCCATTGGTCCTGACACACTCACCGAGCCCCATCACCTGCCTTCTCCAGACTTACCTCTCTCCAGGGCAGGGCCACTGGGGATGAACCCTAGCCTCCAACCGAGCCTCGGTCAGTGTACAGTAGAGAGAGAGCCACAGTCCACGATGTGGGGCCTGCGGTGAGGGGTGGATG
The DNA here is from genome assembly GCA_016271365.2 of Neoceratodus forsteri. Classification (NCBI taxonomy): domain Eukaryota; kingdom Metazoa; phylum Chordata; order Ceratodontiformes; family Ceratodontidae; genus Neoceratodus; species Neoceratodus forsteri. Next base: position 347,310,436 of record CM057453.1, on the reverse strand, counting down.
TCCTCCTGCAGCAGTTGGGGCTCTTCTGTTGTTCTGGATTCCCCGCCCCTAGGATGAGGTGATGTGCTCATGATTGGATTTCAGCAAGGCCTTTGATTCGGTACCTCACGGGCAGCTGGGGAAAAAGCTGAAATACATAGGGGTGGGGCTAAGATGGCTAACTTGATCAAGAATTTGCTGGAAGATAGACTGCAACAGGTGGTTGGGGGGGACTCTCATCCCCTATGCCAGTGACTAGTGGTGTGCTGCAGGGCTCTGTGCTGGAGCCAGTGTTGTTTGGTCTGTTCATATGAGATATTACACACAGGGTTGGGAGCAAGATCAGTTTGTTAGCTGACAACACCAAGATGGGGGCTGTTGTGGATGACATAGAGGGATGGCAGAAGCTACAGGGTGACATAACCAGACTTGAGGAGTGGTCTGCAAGGTGGCAATTGGGGGCTGTTGTGGATGACAGACAGGGATGGCAGAAGCTACAGGGTGACATAACCAGACTTGAGGAGTGACCTGCAAGGTGGCAATTGGGTTTTAATGCAAAGACATGCAAAGTTATGCTCTTTGGGGCGAAGAACCCGAGGAGGGAATATTGGGTGGGTGGGAGGGTGCGTTTGGGTGTCACTGAGGAGGAAAAGGATCTAGGGGTCATAGTTACAGGGAGCATGAAAAACTCTGCTCTGTGCAGGAAGGCTGTGTCTGAGGCCAATAGGATGCTGAGATGCATTGTGCGGGGGTTCTCATCCAGACACATGGGTGTGATCCTGCCCACGCGTGTAGTACTGGCATGTGTACCTATTGAAGGATATCAGGCTGCTCGAGGCAGTGCAGCATAGGGCAACAAAAATAATACAAGGGATGGAAGGCAGAACCTGTGAAGAAAGGCTGAAACATATGAGATTGTACACCCTGGAGGAGAGAAGGGATCGGGGGGATATGATTGAAACTTTCAAATACTTGAGGGGGATCAACAAATCTGGCACAGAAGGGGTTATTTAAGCTGAGGAAGCAAAGGGACATGAGGGGGCATAGGCTAAGACTGGAGGGTGGCAGAGTCAGGAGGAAGATGAGGAGCCATTATTTTACTGAGAGGGTGGTGTTGAAATGTAACGCTCTACCAGAGAAGGTGGTGGTATGCAGGATGGTGGGAAGTTTCAAAACAGCATGGTACAGGGCAAGGGGGGGGCTGGGTAAACAACGCTGAGCAGTTTCCGAGGGTGAGAGGGTGGATGGGGGTGGGGCAGCTGCAGTATAGGGGAGCTAGCTGCATAATCGTACAGACTTGATAAACCGTGAGGCCTGTATCTGCTGACAAGTTTTGTATGCTCGTATGTTCATATAATGCATGCGCACATTGTGTGTGCACTGCGCATTGGAGAATGTCAGCATCCTCCTGCCCTGATCCTCAGTTCCAACTGTACCAGCAACTGTGGTCACCCAGGTGGGAGGTAGTGCAGCACAGACTGAACTCCCTCTCTCCCTGATGTGGACAGTCCCAGTCCCACTCTCATGTGGACAGTCCCAATCACTCCCTAACGTGGATAGTCCCAGTCCCTCTCTGACGTAGTTCTGATATAGACAGTCCCAGTCCCTCCCTGATGTAGACAGTCCCAGTCACTCCTTGATGTGGACAGTCCCAGTCTGTCCCTGACACAGACAGTCCCAGTACGTCCCTCACATGGACAGTCCCAGTCCCTCCCTGACGTGAACAGTCCCAGTTCCTCCCTGATGTGGACAGTCCCAGTCCCTCCCCGATGTGGGCAGTCCCAGTCTCTCCTTGATGTAAACAGTCCCAGTCCGTCCCTGACATGGACAGTCCCAGTCCCTCCCTGACATGAACAGTCCCAGTCTGTCCCTGACATGGACAGTCCCAGTCCCTCCCTGACGTGAACAGTCCCAGTCTGTCCCTGACATGGACAGTCCCAGTCCCTCTCTGACGTGAACAGTCCCAGTCCCTCCCTGACATGGACAGTCCCAGTCCCTCCCTGACGTGAACAGTCCCAGTCCCTCCCTGACGTGGACAGTCCCAGTCTCTCCTTGATGTGGACAGTCCCAGTCTCTCCTTGATGTGGACAGTACCCTCTGGGATGCTTATCTCACCTCCCCCAGCTGGCCCTCTGATGACTTGGGCTCGTTCCCAACCCTAGGTCGTCAGCGTCATAAGCAGTAGTGCTACCACTGTGCCAGGTGCCAGCTCCCTGGGTCAGTTTCTGCATCGACAGATTGATTCAGCGGGCATTTTACTACAAGAAATGTGCTTCAGACTTACTGTACAAACTGCTTTGAATCTCTTGCCCTTGGGATTTATGGGCCTAAATAGCATGTTCTTTTAGTTTTTATTGATTTTTATTGAATTTTGTTTATTGTTTTAATATCTGGGTGCTTAGGTGATCTACAGTATGTAGTGCCTTACATTATTAATACGTCATGCTAAAGAGCTCTGCAGCAGAATGCAATGCAAGACAAGGATAGCGTCTATGGCTGAAAGAGAAAGAACATTTTTTGCAAGGTTTTCCCCACACATAACTACTTCATACAGTCTCAAGTGGAGCTGAGTGAATACTGCAGTGCAAAAGAAAAGAAACAATAATTGGATGCCTGCCACGTGGTAGTCCCAGACATGGTGCTCTAGGGTATTTACTGCATTTCAGAGAAGGATTCAAATCAATTTCAAACTGCCCTTCCAGACTCCCTTTTTCATGGTCCCTCTGGACTGTGTGGCTGAAACATTCAATGTACCTGTCTAATGGCCCAATCGTATTCCTCGCTGCCTTGTGGTAGGAAACCAGGATCCATCAGGGAAGCTTTCAGGAAGAGATACCACATCAACACATTACCCAGCAGGAAAGTGATATGGACACCCCAGAGCTTGTTAAAGGAGACAGGGACAATCTGCAAAAGGAAGGCAGAGCAATTCAAGACAGTTTGATTTGTGTTTAGCATGCACAGAACTTAATTTGCATGATCTAACCGAAGGCCTGTCCAGTATACAGCCCAAATAAAGCAAACTCTTCAAACTGAAACTCAGATCTGATTATGCCACAGTGTAGATAAATACAGATTTAAATAACAAACATGAAGGGACGCTGCTGATAGCTACAAATTGCATTCCAACAGCAAGGGAGACAAGAGAAAGAAATAGTTTTACTCGTTTCTTTTAAAGAAGTTTTATCAAACTGGGAATCTGAATACCCAACTTCTAAAAAAGGCGTTTTAAAACAAAAGGTCCAATGACACAACCCTGAACTGCTATATGAACATTAGCAACTACACATTACTACACTACTGGAAAGAATACCGTTGTCACAGTAGCAAGCCAGTGGTAGGGCTGTGATATCACAGAAATACATTTGGATGCAATGCAGTGTGCTGTCAAATTCTATTTCATTAATCGTACTTTCTCTGTTCTCCATGGATGATTTGTTCATGCATTAGATTGCTGTATATTTAGTTTCTGGTCTTAAAAAGAGATTCTTTCATGTAAAGTATTTTGGGATATGCCTTCATGAAAGATGCTGTATAAAATAAACATGTGGAGCAATTTTGTTGGATTGCCTTGTTGGCTGGCATTCGTCAGCCACAGCCATATGTATTCCCATTTTCCAAGGCTCGCATAATGCATGTAAACCCTTGTTGTGGGTATCCCGTGACTAAACATGAACCTGTGTGTTGGAACATACCGCTGACCAACCTTATGTGTGGCTGGCTGGTTGCTTCTATTTGGAACAATGACAGGGATACTTCCCTTCAGTTGAATATGTGTGTCCAACAGCCCCTCAGGTGTCATGGGGCTACAATAACATTTGTAAAACAGCTCCAAGACCCAAAACCATTTGAGCTGGTCACGCTATCAGCAAAACATGGGAGGAGGTCATATTATTAGTTTACAGTGGAAAGTAAATCAGAGCAGTAGAAAAAGTTGGATACAGCACTATCGTACCAACAGGTCTGTTGTCACACCATCCAACCCCACCCCCAAACAAAAATTTGAAACAATGTCTGCTTTTTTTAAAGATAATGATTCACGTGTTTGGGCTCTGCACAGCTACCAGTTGCACATACAGCTTTACATTCCAGGAATGCAGCATGACCCTCACAGCTGTGTACATATAGTTCCCACCCTGGTTTGCACCGGCAGGGTTGAGTGCCTGTAACTGCAGGGCTGCGTGTCTGTATTACAAGTGGAACCTCCCCTGCAAATGGAGGTTCCCAAAAGTCTTCCAGGAACTTGCCTGAATGCTCCAAGTTTGGGCGGTGTTCGGCGTCTGAGCTGTTTAAATGTGGTTCCAAGTGAGTGCTATTTGAGCCTCCATGTATGGTCTCTTTAAGAGCTGTCTGCTTGCAGACTTCATTAGTTTGTATGGGGGGACTGTGTGTTCTAATGCCCGATTCCCGCCCAGGCTGCTGTCAATTCGCTCCGTTTCTGCCATTGCTACATATGCAGAGGGAGCCTTGTTGAAAGATATAACTGTTTGCCAGAAATCATTTAGAGTGACTGAGAAAATGTAGTTTGTCTAACCTGTCTTCATTTCAGCACGAACTGTTTCAGTGTAACTTTTTCATTTTGGTCCTGAATAGCTGACTTGGACCAATCAGGATGATAGGGAGACCCTAAAATGGAGCCTGTGGACAAATCGGAACTTGGACTCTCAATTTTGAGCCAGCCACAAGGGGATTGTATGGGCAGTGACTCTGGGAAATGTAGTTTTAACCTTGGCGCCTTTTTCCACCAACAGAGGGAGTCTTATTGTGAGTGACAGCCGAACAAGCCAACAGAATGTTGTGGAGCGAAAGGAAATGCCCTGCTCTGTGACTGGAAGGATTAGATCAGTTGTGACTGTGAAGAGAGAAGGTGCTCTGTGCTTCTTCGGTGCATAGTTTCGTGCGGGAATCGCGTGTGAGGCCCTGAGGTTCGGCCTGCAGCTGTTGTAAGTGCCGGTTCAGACTGAATCCAATTTGTGAGGAGAAAGAAGGAAGTCTGAAGAGTGGAAACCAGGCTCACCCTGTAGAAGCCTGGAGAAATTGCTGAATAGCGCTCGGTCTGTCAGGAATGGAAGCTTTTGTGTGTGCTCCCGGGCATTTTGCAGTAAGTGCGATCGGGATCAAGGAGCAACCTGCCTGGTACAGTACTTTCCTTTTACATATGAATGTGAGTAGTGCTTGTGGGGAATCGCTATTTCAAATCCCCTGTACTGTGTGCTGCGTGTTGAAGCAGGAAGCAAACCCCAGCTTGTCTCAGACTGAATCCATTTGCTATCAACTGCAGTGGGGTCAAGTCACAAGGACCTTGTCTCCATGCCCTGCTGTTCTCGCAGTCCAGAAGAACAGCCACCATCCGGTCCTTAGCTTGGGTATTGTGAGTACAAATCAGGGTATTCCCCTGCAGCCTGTTTTCAATCACAAGTGTGTTATCTAATTCTTGTTGTTTCACTGCTTCATGGACTGAGCCATCCGGCTCCGGATTACGACTGGGTGTTGTGCATATATTTTCTTCTACAGGGCCCTATCCATCTGTACCTGCTGGCCAACCTCGGGCAATGGACCTGGCTAGCTCCCCCCCCCCAATCTGGGTACCCAGAGTGTGACTTTTCAGACCCTGTATGTGTGCACAGTACTGTGATTTAATGCCACCAATTAACTTGATTTCCCCCTCCCGTGTTACTGTATCCTAAATAAATCAGATTTGTTGTTGTTATACTATATACTGTCTGTGGTGTTGGTACTTATGGAAACAGTATTGTATTTCGCTGTGTATGTTAACATAGAAACATAGACTTTGACGGCAGATAAGGACTGCTAGGCCCATCTAGTCTGCCCATTTCCCTACCTACAGGATAGGCCGCAGATCCTAGTTAACCAACAGCCTATATCTTCCTGCCCCCCACAAGAATTGCCTTATGTCTGTCCCATGCATTCTTGAATTCTCCCACAGTTTTAGACCCCACAACTTCCTCAGGAAGGCTGTTCCATGCATCCACTACCCTGTCTGTGAAATAATACTTCCTCACATTGCCCCTGAACCTCCCTCCTTCTATTTTTAAATTGTGTCCCCTTGTTCTTGCAAGTCTCTTTTTCTGAAAGATGCTACCCTCTTGGACTTTGTTGATTCCATTGAGGTACTTGAAAGTTTCTATCATGTCCCCTCTCCCTTCTTTCCTCAAGGGTATACATATTAAGCTCCTTTAGTCTCTCCTCATACGGCTTCTCTTGCAGACCCTGCACCATTTTAGTTGCCCTCCTCTGGACTGCCTCTATCCTGTCTATGTCCTTGCGGAGATGGGGTCTCCAGAACTGGACACAGTATACCAGATGGGGTCTCACCAACTGTCTGTACAGAGGGATAACAACTTCCTGTTTTCTGCTGCTGATGCCTCTCCCTATACATCCCAGTATACCCCGGCCCTCCCTACTGCCTTCTCACATTGCTTGCTAACCTTAAGGTCATCTGATATGATTACCCCCAGGTCCCTTTCCTGTTTTGTTGTTGTTACTACCTCCCACCAATTGTGTATTCTTCCCCTGGGTTCTTGTTTCCCAGGTGCATTATTTTGCACTTCTTTGCATTGAATCCTAGCTGCCATACGTCTGACCATTCCTCCAACCTTGCCAAGTCCCTTTCATCCTTTCCACACCTCCTTGTGTATCAACCCTGTTGCAGATCTTTGTGTCATCTGCAAAAAGGCATACTTTTCCTTCCAGTCCCTCTGCAATGTCACTGATGAAGACATTAAAAAGGACTGGACCCAATACTGAACCCTGCGGTACCCCACTGGTAACCACCCTTTCTTCAGAGTGGACTCCATTTACAATTACCTTCTGTGTCCTGTTGTCCAGCCAATGTTTTACCCAGGCTACCACCCTGGGACCCACTCCCAGGCTGGTTAATTTGACTAATAATCTTTTGTGTGGGACTGTGTCAAATGTCTTGCTAAAGTCTAGGTAGGCCATGTCCACAGCCCCTCCCTGGTCTACTACTTTGGTCACCCAGTCAAAGAAATCTTAGATTCGTCTGACATGACCTTCCCGCTGTGAACCCATGCTGCCTTGGATCCTGTGCATTAGATTCGTCTGACATGACCTTCCCGCTGTGAACCCATGCTGCCTTGGATCCTGTTGTTTCACCTTATTTTACAGGGGGTCCTCAGAGATGTGCTGCAGAATCAGTCTCGAGGGTAAGTGGTACCTTATGAGTGAACAGTGTGTATATGTGGGGTATTGGGACTGTAACTCCTGTGTACTGTGTGAGCCACTAGAGGGAATAAAAGGGTGTCTCAGTGTCCCAGAGGGCTGTGACCAAGCTAGTCTAACCACTACAAACCCTGACCTCTGGGTGGAGGCACATGCCACTGGACCTCGGCCCCTCAACCTGTTAGTAGCCAAGCTGGCAGGGGTAGTAGCCCTTCGGATAGTGCCACTAGGGGTTACATATGACCGTGTGTGTACACATGTGACTTAAGAATTACAAGAGCACATGTGCGTAGGGACTGGCCTGGGTACTCACAGCAAATCTGGAAGGAGGAATGTTTATTTATTTATTTTTTGTACTTATATTTTATTAATTTTATCATGATAAAACAAAGCATCATTTCCAGTCAGGAAACATTTTACATTCATGACAATATTGGGTACACTCTACAGGATATATGTATCTCCTAACAAAGCCCCATTGGTTGGGGAAATCTATATTTAAACTCCTAGCAAACTCTGAACTAGGCATGCTGTGGATGACAGCCCAAGAGCGCATGGCAAAGCTCTAAAGAAGTTACAGTTTGAACAAATGTCCAAAATTGCCTGCCCTTAAAAGGGCATGGTGCCATGCCTATCTCAAGTGAACATTTAGAAACTGCGACTGCTATAGGACACTGAACAACATCTGCATTTGTAAACTGGGATTACAGTACAAATAAAAACAAGCATTTGTCAATGCCGAATGTTTGCTTGCTGGCATTGGGATTGGTAGTGTAGGAGTTAGACAGCTGCATAATAGGAATGGCAGTGAAGTATTGAACTGAAGCCAACCCCGCCACCACCCTGCAGATACGAACAGGCATTGGGGTGTGCCTTTGGGTCATCAGGCATAATGGCCACGCCATTTCTACCACCACCCTGCAGACACTGACAAGTGTCACGGTGTGCCAGGATCTTTGGCCTTACACACCCCATTCCATTAGGAAATGCGGTGAGATAGGTGCGGTATAGGAGAATGGGGTGAACTTTGGGGCCAAAGAGTCCAAGGCATACCTCGATGCCTCTCAGTGACTGCAGGGTGTGGAATGGTATGAGCATCACAGGCAAGAATCCCAAGTCTCACCCCTGATGCCTGTCATTCTCTATAGGGTGGGGCATTATAGTTGAAAAGCCTAATACCTCAGGCATTCATTGGTATTTTCACTCCAAATTCTCAACATGTTTGTTTTGTGACCCCACCTCATGAACAGGTGGAATATCAGTTTGTTAGCCGAAAGCTGCTTATGCACAGTGACTACGGCATTTAGCACCACAGTTGCAAAAATATTCCGAACAGGATGTAAAAAATGACAGCTGTATTCTTTCATGGGGAGGTGTAAAAATTGGCTATGTTGCAAATGTGTAGTAAAAATATTAAAAAAATGGTGAAGTCGCGAGTGTACATAGAAACTGTACAACACAGTAATATATAGTTAGGTTGGGGATTTCTTACAGCAGATTGTCAACTCAGGCATTTTGGTGCCTCCGATCATGAACAGTGTCACTGTGATTTTCTTTATCTGTGCGAACAATGATTTCCCACAGCGACCACGCATCTCTGCACTGAAAGTGTGAAAACACACTTCAGCCATGTTGTGAAAAATGGCAGCTGTACTGCTCATAAGGAAGTGTGGAAAAATGCCACTGGTGAAAATCTGGACTGAAAATATTACAAAGTCATGAACTAACGAGGGTGCGTGGAAACTGTGCAATGCTCACTCGTAACACAGTCATTTTATGGACTTTTGTCACCAAATTTTCAACATAGCCATTTTAAGACCTCTGCTCATGAACAGAGCAACTGTGATTTTCTTAATCTGTCCTAAACATTGCTTTCGCTCACCAACTGCACCATTGTGCGCTACAGTGCGAAAACACATTTTGGGCTACATATGAAAAATTGCAGCTGTACTGTTCATAAGGAAGTTTAATAAAATGGACATGTTGAAAATCTGGAAAAATATTAAATTTGCAAACTTACGAGCATGCATAGGAACTGTGGGCATACTTGACTCGTAAAAGTCATTTTTAGAATTTTTCACCAAATTCTCAACATAGCCATTTAAGACTTCTGCTCACGAACAGTGTCACTGTGATTTTCTTAATTTGTCCTGTACATTGATTTCGCACACCGACTGCACCATTGTTCGCTACATGGGTGGAAACACATTTTGGGTGAGATGTGAAAAATGACAGCTGTACTGCTCATAAGAAGGTGTGGTACAATGGCAATGTTGAAAATCTGGAGTGAAAATATTGAAAATTTACGAACTAACGAGCGTGCGTAGGAACTGTACAACGCATGCTCATAAAACATTCATTTTTTGAAATTTTTTCACCAAATTCTCAACATAGCCATTTTAAGACCTCTGCTCATGAACAGTGTCACTGTGATTTTCTTAATTTGTCCTGTACATTGACCTCACACACCGACTGCGCCATTGTGCGCTACATTGGCAGAAACACATTTTGGGTGAGATGTGAAAAATGTCAGCTGTACTACTCATAAGAAGGTGTGGTAAAATGGCAATGTTGAAAATCTGAAGTGAAAATATTGAAAATTCGCGCCCTTACGAGCGTGCGTAGGAACTGCGCAATGCACGCTCGTAAAACAGTCATTTTTAGGACCTTTTTCACCAAATTTTCAACATAGCCATTTTAAGATGTCTACTCATGAACAGTGTCACTGTGATTTTCTTACTTTGTCCCATATATTGATTTCTAACACCGACTGCGCCACTGTGCGCTACATGGGCGGAAACACATTTTGGGTGAGATGTGAAAAATGACAGCTGTACTGCTCATAAGAAGGTGTGTTAAAAGGCAATGTTGAAAATCTGGAGTGAAAATATTGAAAATTCGCGAACTTACGCGCCTGCGTAGGAACTGCACAATGCACACTCGTAAAACAGTCATTTTTGGGAATTTTGGCACCAAATTTTCAACATGGGGTTTTTGAGACCCCTTCTCATGATTGATGTCACTGTCATGGCGTTATTCAGGTCCGAAGGGTGATTTTGCAGTCACTGTGCAGTCACTGCGAAATCACCCTTCAGATCTGAATAACGCCATGACAGTGACATCAATCATGAGAAGGGGTCTCAAAAACCCCATGTTGAAAATTTGGTGCAAAAATTCAAAAATGCCTGAGATATGCAATAAAGTTGAAACCCCTATCTGGCCATTATACAGCTTACGGCATTTCCTCAGTTAAATTAGCCTTTGAAGAGTGCAGAGCGTGTTCCGGTCACGAAGATCGTGCGCCGAGGTCGGAGGTAAGTATTGAGTGGCGGGGAGGAGTGGGAGGCTGGAGTGCGCAGTGGTGGGTGCGGATTGTGGGAGGGGCGGGGAAACTCACCGTTGGACCCTTTTTTCTTCACAGGTAAAAACAAAAAATGGGCGGCGTGGGGCGTTTGCCACGCTGGGGTGGGCTCCAGCATGGCACAGGGCGTTGGGGGCGGCCCGTTCAGCCGGCGGGGGATTGGGCACCCACGTTTAGCCTCCCCAGATTGCTTGCTCACTACTGGGGGAGGACAGTGCAGCCAACGGGGATTGGGCACCCCTGTCGGCTATATGATTAGTTGCCATGCTGGGGTGGGCAACCAGCGTGGCATTTGTAGCGTTTGGGGAGGCGGAAGAGCCAGCACAGCCGGCGGGATTGGGCACCCGTCAGCTATACAGTGCGATGCATGGGGGCGTGCGCCTGCGGGCGTCTGTGGGGGAGCTGCCACGTGAGGCAGCCTTATCTTATCGCTGCTCACTCAAAGCGTAGCTCCCCCTTTCAACTGTATGCCACTGCATTTTGGGCGTGTTATAGACAGCTCCAAAATGCATTAACAGGGGACGCCTGCCAGCACACTGACTGAATTGGAGGAGGAGGTGACACACCTCCGAAATCTCCGATGATGGCACTATGTTTCTTGCACATGTGTGCAAGCAAACATAAAAACTAGGAGACTCCCATCCCATAAATTCCTAGTATTTGTATTCCATAAATGGTATAATCTTATATAGATCTCAGTCAGGATTTAGGAGTCCCCAGTAAACAGAATGAAAATGTTAACAAAAGAATTCCAAGGAAGAAAATTTAAAATACTGTACATACCCCAGTCAATCTCACCCACATAAAACTACATTTCTTACAAGGATTTTGTGGTAGTCTTATGAGAACAATATATGGAACGTCGGTAGTCCCACTAGCTCCCCGATTTGAGGAGAAAAGAGTCAGGTACTCCTCTAAAGCGGAGTTTTAGTAGACAATAGAAACAGCACCCACGAGTTTTTCAACCCTCATCCAGCTCATCAGGGCTAGCCTCCTGCTCCCCTGCCTGAACTTGATGCACAGTCTGAAGCTTCGTTGCCCATAGTCCTGCATCAGACTGGTCCGTAAAAACATAAACCTTGTCCTGACAGACTATGCGAAGTTTTGCAGGGAACAAAAAAGCATGTGAGACCGACAAGTCCTTAAGTATACGCCAGACCCATCAAATCTCTTTCTGCGCTGTCGGGTAGCAAAGGAAATATCAGGAAATAGAAGAACTGGATTACCTTCGTAAAGCAAGGGGTGGTGGCATCTTGCTAGTAGCGGCAGCTGGTCCCGCGTAACCACTGACTCCAGAACTGTCATCACTATTCGAGGGACATCGCCATCGTGCCTTCCTCATGGTCGAATCCTGTACGCTTTTAGTATAGGCCACTCTGCAGGTCCATGGTGATCTTTCAGTTGGTCATTCAGCCAGGCTTTGAGGAACATAGGCAGATGGTCCCCCTCCGCTCCCTCGGGGAACTCCAAGAAACACACATTAGCAGCCCAGATTTGATTTTCGAGGATTTCCAGCTGACTTTGAGTGAGTTTGGAGTCTGCAGCATACTGAGCTGCAGCATTGCTACAGTGGTCCATCTGCTTTTCGACATCATCTATTTCTAATTTCAAAGCATCCACAGTAGTCTCCATCGTTACCATTTGGGAGGAAAGGGAGTCTAGCTTGTTATTCACAGCGAGACCAGTGCCAGGAGCTGTTGCATCTTAGCCCCCAGCGATTGAAGGGTCTCTTTCTGTGCCATTTCTGCCACTCCATTGTGCGATGTTGATTGTGTGCAGGGCCCAGGTATCCCAGACTGGGACTGCTGCTTTTTACCATCTGTTGCCCCTTGATTAGTCTCATTTTTGCCCATGATGGTCAGTGGAGTATTCTCTATCGACAGGTTCCAAATATTACAGTAAAAAATAAAGTTTTGTAGTTTAATTTTGCAGTTTAAACTAGATTCAGTGCACAGCTCTGCAGTTCAGTTTCCACTACGCTCGGGCTTCACAGTGCCCCCACGTCTGGGAGGGGGAACATTTAAAGGGGCTAGTGACACCAGACAGTTTTAGAAATGGTAAGGATGTGTCCAGATCACAGATTTAGCTTAAACACCATGCAAGTATACATTTTTTGCACCCAAATGCAATGCTGGAACAACCAGTGACTCATGTCAGGCACATGCACAGAAGGTCAACCAAATTAGCAACTGTATTGAAACACATGTATACATAGTAGGTAAATGAATTTACAAAAAAAACAAAAACAAGAACCTTTGCAAAATTTTGTCAGAGGTGCAGAAAAAAATAAAACCATAATGGAAAATGGTATGTGCTAAGAGTCCCACACCCAAATGCAGGCTGGTCCCAATTTGCACTATGTGCAAAACCATTTCCTTTTTACTTACTGTCTATTGAAGTATAGTAGAGTGGATTGTATCAGACTGCTTCTGCTAATGTACAAGATGACATTTGCTGTAACCAAAAATCCCAGAATCCCCTGTAGCTGTCATCAGTGCAGGAATGCAGCAGTGAGTGACTCAATAGCCTGAAGTGTATGTCAGAGATTTTATCAGCTCAGATCAGATGCTTGCCGGTCCCCACTGTCCAGTTATAGGGCTATGTACAGTCCTTTGTGACTGTTGTTAGCCCTGCGAGGTCAACGGGACAAGCAAACAAAAGATGAAGGCTCATAACAACTCTAACATGACTGCAGGCTAGGGAATCTCTCTCTGCTGCAGCCATGCAGGGGATTATGGGATGTGTGTTACAGCAAATGTCAGCATGGACATCAACAGAATCAGTCTGATACAATTTACTATAATGAAGTTGCAGTAATAAAAAAAAATGCTTTTACACACAAAGTTCAAATTAAGACCAGCCCCACACTTCGGTGTGGGTACTGTAGTGTTGACTGAAACCAGTTTAAAACTCAATCTCCTGGCGCCTTACCTCGAACCACACCGGCGACCTAGGTTCAGGAACGGACTTGGGTCGTCAGGTGCAGGAAAGGATTGAGCGCCTGAAGGACGGCTCTCCTCTCCTGGGGTGGGGGAGTGGGAGGCTTCACTCAGCAGCGGCCCCTAGTGGAGACTGGGGGTGCAGCTGAGGCGTTGCGATGCGGGAACCAGAAAACTGGAAAAGCGTCTCAGGTGTCCACTGGATGACAGCTCTCTGACTCCTGACGCCTCTGGAACCTCTAGGGAGCCACCTTGTCCTCGGCAGCATCCCTGGACCCTAGAATGAGTGCACTGGGGGATTGCCCCTCCCCCAGGTGCCTTCTCTCTCTTGGAGGAGGGGGACCTGCCCGGCAAATGGTTATGTCCGGTATATCCCAGGGACTGGCTGCGATATGAGGCCAAATGGAGAAGCTTGAAGAGAGGTTGGTGGAGGTAGTTCGGGGGGCTTGTAAAGCCCGAAGGAGTGGGGGTCACCAGAGCTAGGGAAGGGGAGTAAAAAGATAATACAAAAAAAAAAACTCAATCTCACAACACAAAAATTCTGTGGACATCCAGGGCTCAACTCTTAAAGTTCCCAGCGCAGAGCAAGAGGCTTGCATCCCAATGAATGATGCAAAGTGCCTCTCGCACCAAACAATGCACTGGGAGCGATTCTCAAAGGCAACTTGCATCAACCACAGGCTGCTTGCCCCACACTGGGCTCATTCCACCCATGCACCCAAAAATGGGCTGTTTCATGGTGCTAGGGGGCATGTGGCAGATGCAAGCTGCCATATCTCTGAATGTGAGCTTCTCAGAACTCGTCCCAGAGGGAGACATTCTAAGTACCCTTAGACCAGCCAGGGCTGGTCTAAGAGTATTTAGAAAATTCTTCTCTGGGAGAGTTTCCGGTTTGCAGTAATGTGCTATGGTCCCCCCTCCCCAATCCCTGATGTGACCCCTTATAATAATAATTATTAAAGCCCCCTTTCCTGGTGGTCGAGTGGCCCCCCACCCCAGCAGGTAGTGCCCACCACCCTGCTCTCCCCCATCCCGAAACAGCGCCAGTGACTGGCACAGCCCTCCTCTCACTTCCGCGGCCAGACGCTGACTGAACTGTCACTGAGCATGTACTGTAAAGTGTACGCACTGATTGATTAATCAATGAGCATTAGTCAAAGTAGCTTAAACAGCATAGTGTACTGGGTACGCTAGTTACAATGGTTCGTGGTCCTCCACCAAGGCCCATAAAAGTTCCATGGAGGAGTTTCATGACATGAATCTTTATGTTCATTAATGTTCATGAACACAGGAGTGCCATTCAATGTTCATGCACAAGTCATGAGCCTTCATAAGCAATTAGAAGCGTGCTTGATGAACATTCATGAGCTGTATACATGAACATCTGGGAATAATTCATGAGGCTTTCCACTGTGTCTATTCTACTATAGAAGACCTTGCCTGCTGCAAAGAAATGACTTAGTGCCCGTTTCCCCATTGTTTTATGCCTCTAATGTGAAAGCAGGCCTTCTTATGTTCACTTGTGCAAGAAACATTTAGTTATCCAAATAGCATTTTAGAGGTGTGTCACTGCCGAGCCAATTGCAGCTGAAACTGCAGTGGGTTTGGCAGTGCAGACGAATGACCAGGCACTCTGGTCATGATACACATACTGCTTGCTGGGCTGAAATTTTGTGTAGTTGAAAGCACTGAACCACTCCAATGTGAGAGTACTTCAGTGCTTTCATTTATATAAAGCCAGCCTGCAGTCAGCTGGTAGGTGCTGGTGTGTAGCGGTGTACAGTTGTGCTTGGGGGGGGGGGATCAATTCATTGGAATCTGTCTGACACCTGTGTGAATACAAGGACAATGCTAACATTTGCTGCTGTTGTCTTTGTCCTCGTTGCTGTTTGGGGGGAGGGGTGCATTTTCATGCTGGCCTGCAGCTCCGCTCCCCCATTTCTCCTGCTCTGCATTCCCTAACATTTCCTTTCATTCAAGCAAACATTTGGCATTGACAAATGCTTGTTAGTATCTGACAAGGCACAACACAGACCCTGTACTATGTCTGTAGCTACTAGATTCTTCTGCCTGTGCACGCATCAGACCAAAAAGAGGTATACTGTCGCTCAACTGTACATGCTTCATGCCTGTAGTGCCTGCAGTGCTGCTATGTTTTTGTCAAGTTACTCTATATACACACTTTCAGTCTCATTAGTCCCACTTTTAAGCAAACTACAGGCATCTGTTTTCAGACATGCTACAGGTAGCAGGAGAAGAACAGGCAGTATGCAAACACTAGACGGAATTGTTGTTTTTACCAAAGTAGCTGAAGGTCTGTAATGGGGGAAGAGCATGGCCAGGCAGTGGGTTTTAAACTTCCAGCCCCTATGGCAGCCTAAGCTGATCCTCAAAATTCAAGGAAGGGTTACATCATGTGTATGCTAGGGGAATTGTGGGTCTTGATGGTCACATCATCATATTACCTTAAATAACAGCTGAGGATAGCCGGCCATTTCATTGGACCACCATACGGTGAAGTTCTCATTTGAGGCTCCCCAAATAGACCCTCCCCTATAGAGATGGTCCAGTACCACCCTTTAAGGGGTTTAACACCACAGGGCCTGATGGCAGTGCTGGATCTATCAGGTTTGATAAGTGCATGAGAGGAGCCGGGGGAACTGGTTCCGACCTACTGTATAATAGGGTTCATACCAAGACCCTCAACTCTATCACACCTGTCTGTGTTCGACCCCTGACCTCACATCAGAGGTCCCCCTGGTTTGATGGGACTCTCAGGGAGATGAGGAGGAGGAGTCTAAGGTCAGAGCGGCATTGGCAGAGGACCAGTCTGGAGGAGGACAAGCTTATATTGATGGTCCATTATAGAGACTATCAATCAGCAATCTCCTGTAAGAAGGCAGAGTTCCTGTCCAAGGAGATTGCTACAGCAACTAACAAACTGGCTCAGCTCTTCCGCACTGTTGATAGGTTGTGCAATCCAGATGGTCTTCAGTCCGGGTGAGCTTTTTCACAGTCCAGATGTGATGAATTTGCTCTGTTCTTTGCTGATAAAATTGCTTCCATCAGATCGGAAATCCAGTCAGCGCCCTCAAATGGGCCTTGCAGTGATGGGCCTGAGGTCGCAGGCATTTAGTCTGTCTGGTCCAACTTTGACCAGTTAGCTGTCACAGATGTGGTGAAGGCCATCTGGGAGTTACAGTCAACCTACTGTGGTTTGAACCCAAGAGCAATGCGCCTCCTAGTGGGGTGTGTTGATGTCATTGGCCTGGTTCTAGCCAGGATAGTCTGATGTTCTCTAGTGACAGGGGTCTTTCTGGGGCCCCTGAAGAAGGTGGGTGTAAGGCCACTGCTGAAAAAACCTTCACTGGACCCGGACTGCCTAGCGAACTACAGACCTGTCTCTCACCTTCCCTTTGTGGGTAAGGTTATTGAGAAGGTGGTGGCCATTAAACTGGAGAACCATCTAGTAACTCAAGACATCTACAAGCATCTCCAGTCGGGTTTCAGGAAAAGGCATAGTACCGAGACTGCCCCGGTTTGGGTGCTAAATGATCTCCTGTCGGTGAGGGATTGGGGGAGATGTTCCATCCTTATACTCCTCGATCTCTCAGCAGCATTTGACACCATGGACCATGGGGTACTGATGGAGCACCTGTAGGTTTGTTGTGGACTGGCTTGTACAGTTCTCAGCTGGTTTAAATCTTTCCTCGCTGGCAGATCGCAGCATGTGGTGTCTGGGATTTTTTCTTCGGCACCCATGCCCCTGCCGTGTGGGGTCCCGTGGGGCTCTGTCTTGTCCCCCCCATTGTTCACGGTATATATGTTATTGCTAGGGGACTTTATAAGGTGGTATAGGCTGAGTTTTCACTGCTATGCAGATGATATTCGGCTATACATGTCCTTTGCACCAGAACAGCAGGAGATGGTCTCGGTACTGAACATCTGCCTTGCTGAGATCCAAGACTGGATGAGGGCAAACTGGTTGAGGTTAAATCCGGACAAGACTGAAGTACTGGTGCTGGAATTTGGTTGCCAGGAGACAAGGGTGCAATTTGGTCGAATCTCAGGGCTGAGGCTTGGGGATTTCCATTTGCTCACCTCTGATCGGGTAAAGAATCTTGGCATTGTTTTGGACTGCGGCCTGACACTTAGATCACAGGTTTTGGCCATGATCAGACCTCATTTTACCATCTGAGAAACATCACCAGGATTAAACATCTGATACCCCCAGGTGATCTGTTGGCACTGGTCCATGCCTTTGTGACCGCATGCCTTGATTACTGCAATGCCTTGTACCTGGAGCTGTTGGGGGTAGAGCTTCGTCTGAAGCTAGTGCAGAATGCAGCAGCCAGATTGTTGACCAGTCTACTGAGATCATGTCATATTACACCTGTGCTGCACTTTCTGCACTGTCTGCAGATTAGGTGGAGGATCTCCTTCAAGGTTGGTTTGCTGACCTATAAGGCCCTGCACTGTCAGGGGCCCGGCTACCTGCAAGACCTCCTGCGACCCTACTGCCTCACCCGCTCCCTTCGCTCTGCAGATGAGGGACTGTTAGAGGTTCCTAGGGTCCATCTGAAAACATCGAGGGCTTGTGCTTTTTCTTTTGCAGCCCCAACCCTGTGGAACTCTCTCCTTTGCCATTTTCGAGACAGCCCCATGGTGGATATATTTAAATGGGAGCTAAAAACCTTTTCATTTAGGCAGGCTTTTTTGGAATTAATCAAATATTTTAACTGATAAATAAGTGTGGTTTATTTATTTCTTCAGTGTGTATTTGTATTGTATTTTAAATGTTTTTAGAAGTATTGCTGTGAAGTGCATTGAGTCATAATGAGAAATGCACTATACCAAATAAAATTTGAATGAATGAATGAATGAATGAGTTTGATCAATATGTTAATGTTTCACTTTCTAAAATATAAGGAGTACAGTTTTCATAGAGGTGTATGTGTGTACATGCGCGCGCGCGTGTGTGTGTGTGTGTATTTACACCTGCCCTGCAGCAGGCAGAGCTGGTGCAACTCCTTTAAGGTCTGCCGTGGCTCTTCTGAATCTTACAGAACAGGGTTAGTAGAACTAGGGTTGAGCAGATATAATCTGTTACATTGCTGATAGCTCAGATAGTGATAAGATTCACCCAAAAGGATATCCACAGATAATTTTGTATCCAGTTCATGGATATCTAGTTTGGATAGACTGGACATAAATCTCCGATCCAATTCATGCCACTATTTGGCCAGAAAATATAAGGGGAACTCTCTCTTTAAAAAGAACCCCCAATGTATTTTACCCCCTTTTCCAGCCAACGGCGGGAGGAGGGGAGAGGGAGGGGGCTATGGTGCCCAAGAATGACTCTTCTCCATATATGACATACAGAAATAGACTAGTTGCTGTATTGGTCTTTGTAAGAATAGATCCATAAGCAAATGGTGTGATACCTTTTATTGGGTTAACACAGATGTTACAATACAGAAAATATTGTCTAAGCTTTTGGACCAACCAAGTCCTTCCTTGGAGACTCGTAAGTCATAAGTCACTGAGGAAGGACTTGGTTGCTCCGAAAGCTTAGACATTGTTTTCTTTTTGTAATATCTATATTGGTCCAATAAAAGGAATCAAACCATCTGTTTCTGGATCTCTTCCCCATATAGTCATTTAAGATATCCCTCCCACAGTCCTCTCTCCCTGCTGCCACACCCAATCCTTTACTTTGATAAAATTGTTCTTCAGAGGCCATGGTCCCCAGTCTTTGCCCCCTTCTACTTCTCCCTGGATCCATTTTGGGAGGGGGATCATATTCCCAGTAGTCATCAGCAGACAGTGTTCAGCTGACTGTGCATAGTGTGACTCTGTAGTTTTGGGCTGGGCGGGGCTGCTGTAAATGGGGCCTTGTACTGGACTGGTTAACTAGTTCCTGCCCCTGCCTAGTGCATTCTGGGACTAGGGAGCCACAGAGGGTTCCAGCATGAATCAGTAGCAGTGTTTGGCTCTGCGCTGACTGCTGATGACTCTTGGGACTTGGGCCCTCCAGCATGGATGCATAGAGTCAGGGAAGGGGTTGAGACAGGCCAACAGGAAGGACGATATCTTCAATGAAAAACACTTTTGTCAAGGCAGCCAATTGAAGGGGGTAACAGAAAATAACACATGGGAGGGGGTAACAGAAAATAACACATGGGAGAGGGTAACAGAAAATAACACATGGGAGGGGGTAGGAGGGAGGTTTTAAATTATGTTATCAGCACCCAGTAAGGTGACTGGGCAGGGCAAGACTTTATTGGAGGCCTGCCATAGCTGAAACTAGCCACCCCTTGGTGGCCCCAAAATTGGATGCATTAGATACTGTATTTCTTAGACTCCCACCCTGTTATCCTGGGGAGGGGGCAAAATACATCAACTTTTTTTTTTACAGAACACAGTTCATAATTCTACTGCAGACTTTGTTGAACATTGCAGCATTAAGCTTTCGCGTATAGGGCCCTAAATTACAGCATCTCAGAATCAAAAGCAACTGCATATTAACACATTGCAGTCATACTGTAAATACATATTGTTAGTACAATTTATGACTAATAGAAGCACTATGCAGCAGTTATTATAACCAGATGGTACAGTAATCTGAACATCTGGGAAAGAGAAAGAGCGAGAGACATAGACAGTGATACAGTACTGTATGTACTGAAAGAAGTGACTCTTGGTAACCCATGGGGTCCTCTACTGCACCTTCCTTTTTGGATGCTTTTAAATGTAGTATTTTCTGGTGTGAAATCCCCACAAAAGAACACTTACTGAATGCAGGTGAGAGAACAGAGAAAGACAAAGCAGGATGCAGTGCAGCGTCCTGGAGGGGAAGAACATGAGGAAAAGCAGTTGGAAAGAATCTGTCAGTAGCCGTACAGATTATATAAAGTTGGCAGTATATCGTAGCCGGTTTATGAGGTGGCAATGCTCAGTTAGCTGGAAATACTGACAGAGAAAGGAGAGCAGCTGGTGTTCATTGTTGGAGAGTAAAAAAGATTGCAACCAATTTTAAACATTAGAGTGGCCTTTTTGCTGCAGCTGGTGGGTTGGTAACTAACC
Organism: Neoceratodus forsteri; assembly: GCA_016271365.2. Lineage (NCBI taxonomy): Eukaryota > Metazoa > Chordata > Ceratodontiformes > Ceratodontidae > Neoceratodus > Neoceratodus forsteri. Next base: position 347,289,868 of record CM057453.1, on the reverse strand, counting down.
AGCTGGGTATGGGTGAATCTTTTAAAGTTTTATAATGAGAAGCAGAAACTTGCTGGTTCTGTTCGTGGGGGTCAAAACCACAAACTAAAATGGCAGAACCAGTGTTTTATCTTGTTTTTTTTTAATCACGGGGAAATTATATACTAAAAAAATAACAACTATCAAAACCAAAGAAAACAAGGGATTAGACCATCTCAGGATTCTGATGACATCATCAAACTACTTGATTATTACTGTAATCACAGCCTTGCTGTGCATGGCTTGATGTCTGCTTCATATCACATGTGTGATTATACCATATCCCCTAAATAATTCTATCATTTTGTATTATTAATAATGGTAACGTTTCCAAAATTTGGCCCACTGTAAATTACAATAAGTGTCTCAATGATTTATTAAGGCATTTTAACAGAACTCAGTTTACAATCTAAGAGCAGTTGGTTATGCTGTCAAACCATTCACAGCAATTAAGGAAGGTCAACGAAACAGAATTACCTCTCTTTAATTATTAAATCAGGTTATTTGTTGTCTGAGCCCTGTGAGATGCTTCTAATGCTATATGGAGTCAAAAAAATGAGTTATGGCACTCAGTTGTCATAAGACATTATGGCCTCCAGGAGTGTGAGGGCTCTGGGAGCCCTTTGACTGTGACCATGTAACAGCATGGAAATAAGTAACTGCCTCTAGGGTTGTTGAAAGCAGGTGTGAAACTGCATAACTGACATGCATCATCTTTTCCCATGCTGAACAACAGCTCGGGGATGACTGCTGCAGCAGCAGCCCATCATCTTGACTATATAGATGATGGTGCTAAGCTGTGAATTCACAGTTCTTGCTGGGCTCTGTTATTTGGCATGGAGTAGGTGCTGCATGCCAGCATGGCAATGTCCTTTTCCCAGACTGTCATATAAAATGGACAAAAGAGGTGGGTAAGTTGGTCTGTGCCTCTTTAACCACTGGCCACTTGCCATTTTTAAACGCAATCATTCAGCCAGCATGTTGACGCAGTGGTAGTGCCACTGCTCCTGACGACAGCAACCCGTGTTCGGGAATGAGCACGGTTAATCGGGGGTCAGCCACGGGGAGGATGCTGCCCCTTCTGGGGATGGAGGCAGCCAGGTCCCGTACATGACTGCCACCTGAGAGTGGCTCAATGGGAGGGGAAACACCAGTGCATAACATGCATCATGCTTGCGACACTGCACATGCTGGTGTCTCAGGGACAAGGAGAAACACAGGAACAGCAGTGGGCCTGGGGCTGAATGAGGGACCAACCCCTCACAGGCCCTGCACCAGCGACATTGTTGCTTCCTCTGAACCGGATTCTGTTCAGTGGCAGTTGGGGGTCCTGCAGCACCCTACCAAGAGGGGCAAGCCACGGTGGCAGACAGGGAAATGTGGTAAGTCCACGAGAAGCCAGCTGACAGGGTTGAAGGGGTCAGGCCGGATGGGGGATTACAAGCCTACCAGTAGGAGGTCCATATATAAATAAATAAAGTAATTCCCTGAACAGAGTATTTGCTGACAGCAGCTAAATAATTAACTGCCTCAAGAGGGTGTAGTCAGGGCTACCAAAATGATTAGCGTATGAGGGGGTAAAAGCTATAAGGTGAGGCTGGAGACAGTTAACATGTTCGCCCTGGAAAAAAGGAGCCTGAGAGAGGACATGATCTCAGTCTTTAGCATAGTCAAGGATATTGACAAGACTGAACACACTTGAGATGTTTCTTCTGGGATACCCCAGCAGGTCATAGCGGCATGCCTTGAAGCTCAAATATGGTAAATACAGGGGTGATGTTAGGAGACATTTTGTTCTCCCAGAGTGCGGTGAACCTAGGAAACAGCCTACCAATGGAGACAGTGGACATGAAGACAGTACTGGCCCTCAAGGTACCCAAAAATGTCTGCTTACCAAGGGAATCACCAGATACCCTGGGTGGTAGAGCAGATGGGTTTCCCTATAAATTAAAACCTGTCTGCACAGCACACTTATAAATTCCTGCTTATGAAGTGTGGAAAAGGGGTGGGCTACCTGATAAACCTAGAATCCCTTCTGGCCTTAAATTACTTTGGTAGTATGTTAATTTATTTATCACTTGACCTGCTTCTGGGCAAAGTAAACCAATGCTGTATATACAAAACATGAACAAGGTGCTTGCTAACTGGCTTGGGAGCAGAAATTAGAGTGTTGCAGTGGATGGGCACTATTCTGAGTGGAGAGAGGTACTAAGCCGTGCCCGTCAGGGACTGGTGCTGGTGTCACTGCTGTCAACACTTCCAGCAACAGTCTGGAAGCCTGGGTCACCAGCAGGCTACTTAAGTTCCCTGATTTTTATTTTAATTTTTTTTATCGATTTTCAAACAAATGAAAATAATGTACATGAAGTAATTCTTGGATCCAAGTTTAAGCACGTGTACAGTAGAAATATTTGAACAGTAACATGTCAGTCTTCATCCTTTGTTACTGCATACTGAGGGAAACCAAAAACATAGAGAATAATACATGGGTGGGTGTAAGTAACCAGAATTTTATACACACCCGAGGTATAGAATTTTACATAAACCCCGAAAGTGAAGCTAAAAAGCTGACAGTGTCCATGGTGGTAGTTCTGTTATTAGTGCTTGCACCGCACTAAGCATGAATGAGATTAACATGAAGTGGTTACAACCATCTGGTTGTAACTTAAAATTACAACTGGGCGATTGTAACATGATTTTAACAATGCATTATTTATATTTTATAAATGCTCTCTAGTAATTAATTACAATTGCATAAAACCTAAATTAATACAACACAGGCTCTTAGCAGCATAACCATGGACAATAGCTAAATGCATTTTTCGAGAAGTCCCTTCATAGTGCTGTGCCCCTAACTGACACTACATATAGTGATGTAATCAGTTTATGAGAGATATTTATTTTATCAACACACAAATATCTGATGCCATAATGAGCGTTACACAGTGAAATGGCAAACAACATCAAAAGGAAAAAATGACCGCAATTGTTGAGGTAATCTCCCCTCCCTTTCGGGTGGGGCTTACCTGGTTGCTCTGAGAAGCCCGTCTTGCTCCCATTCCCTGCTGCCTGTCTGATGCCAGTCCCGGATCTTGTGGCCCTCTAGGGCTCTGTCTGACCACCTGTAGGTGTTTCTAGTCATTTGGGGGCTGGAAGAGCCAGTCGCAGGACGGCCACAGTAGCTTAACAATTTAAGAGTGCCTGCGGAGTCCAGGCATGTGGGCTAACATGCCTGCAATTTCTCACCGCTCTGATGTCTTAGTAAGTGTCTCCCTGGTGGTCCAGACCCCCCATATTAAGTTAAGTAGGGGTCGGACACCTGCAGGAGGTCTATAAGAAGCCACCAGGATGGTTTATTTAAAAGCGCCAATAAGTGCTACTGTTTGGGGGGCAGGTATGAACAATAATGAACCTGCTATGAATATTAATGGGACTGATTGCTGCTCCGGGGGGGGCTGGTGATAATGGGCTAGTGGTGGGCAGCAGGGGGACTTGATAATTATAATTATGCAGTCGCCTGACAGTGGGCACAGACTGTTTTCAGACACTGGGGCAATCATTTATAAATACCGAGTATTTTGGCTGCAAAGACACTATAAAGTGGGGAAATTTGTGTAAACTGAATGGAACTGTGTACAATGGCAGCCATCTTTGTCACTTTGATCCCCTGTGCCAGCCAATCACTAGCTAAGGCACCAAAAGACTGGTGCACTGCTTTATGGGAGAGGTGTGCACTTTATTCCAGGTGCCAAAACCATTTGACAATCAATAATCGAACCATGTTGATGTTTATTAATATTTGTGAGTGGCAGCAGGATTCAACCAGTCAGAAACTGGGATTGTTGTGGGAAACTTTAGGAACTCTGGGCAGTTTGGGAAGTCTAGTCTGGGCTCTGATTGAGTCAAGAGGGGCTCAGACTGTATGTTGGGAAAGTTAGGAGGCCTTTTTCAGGACTTTATTGGTCAAACGGTCAATTATCGGAGAATTGGAAAAATGGATTTATTCTGGCTGAAAGGACTGTGGTGTTGCAATGGAACGTACAAGGCATTTAGTGAAAGTTTCTGGTTGTTAGGAGATCCAGCATTTGCGGTGAGCCTGCATCAGTGTGGTGAGCCCTGAGTCTATAAGAAGGGTTATTTGGAACTGTGCGTGCCAGAGCTAAAGTTGTCACTCTGCCTGAAACTGAGAACATTTGAGGAAAAAGGTTTGCAGGTATCCAGAGCTCAGGAACCTGTTGGTCCTGCTGAAATCCAGATGTGGAAAGGTGGAGGTCCGCTCTAGAGACTGTACATCACTAGCAAAAAGCCATCGGTAAGGTGGAGGTCGAAGAACTTGTTGCTGCACAGCGGAGCTGTTTATTTCTGCTCAGGAAAAGAGGCGAAAACTGCAATCTTCACAGCTAAACAAAGCAGCAAATGTCTGCACCACTCGAAGTGTACCAGAATTACAGCTTTAGTCAGCTGAAAAATAACAAACCACCATTAAAACATCTCCTGCATCAGACAAGAAGAACCTCTGCCGGTTTCACACAGTTAGGTGCATCATCTGGAGGCTGTGCCAATCAAAAAAAACACAGATCTTAACTACAAACATCCTTAAAGTGACAGTGCATTTAAAGTGAAGCAGCATATATAATGTAAGTGCAAAACATGCTAAAGTGTTATAAATGAATGTAAATAGTTAAAGACCCATTAAAATACAGCTCAGGAAACCAGAAACTGTTGAATTTTGGTATGATCACACCTGAAAACCAAAAAGTTTTCAACATGAAAATTGTCAAAGATCCACAAAAGTAATGAATCCGACAGGTCTCAACTCCAATAAATATGTTTTTGATCTGCTATAAGTACATGTTTATTGTGCCTTTAGTACTAATCCATACTGTTGTCTTTTCTGTCCTAGGGTACAGAGGATGAATACCCTTTGGTATGTCCAGCACTAAATTTATAGGAGTTGAAAACTGTCAGATTTATTACTCTTGTGTACATACATTACTCTTGTGTATATACATTACTCTTGTGTACATACATTACTCTTGTGTATATACAGTACTCTTGTGTGTATATACATTACTCTTGTGTATATACAGTGCCTTCAGAAAGTATTCACCCCCCCTTGGATTTTGTCACATTTTGTTGTGTTACTACCAGAATATTTAATGCATTGAAATGATTTTTTCCCCCTTGATTCACACAGCATACTCAACAATTTAAAGGGGTAAAAATATTTGTATTGTGTAACAAAAATATATGAAACATTAAAAACTGAAATATCTTGTTTACTTAAGTATTCACCCCCCCCTGAGTCAATACTTTGTAGAAGTGCCTTTGGCAGCAATTACAGCTTTGAGTCTTCTTGGGTATGTCTGTATCAGCTTTGCACATCTGAATTTGGGGATTTTCGCCCATTCTTCCTTGCAGATTTGCTCAAGCTCTGTCAAGCTGGATGGGGAGCGTCAGTGAACCGCAATCTTTAAGTCTTTCCACAGATTCTCAATGAGATTCAGGTCTGGGCTTTGGCTGGGCCACTCAAGGACATTCACCTTCTTGTTCTGAAGCCACTCCAGTGTTGCTTTGGCTGTATGCTTGGGGTCGTTGTCCTGTTGGAACGTAAATCTTGCCCCAGTCCAAGGTCTATGCAGACTGATGCAGGTTCTCCTCAGGATGTGCCTGTATTTGGCTCCATTCATTGTTCCCTCTATCCCGACAAGTGCCCCAGTCCCTGCCACTGAAAAGCATCCCCATAACATGATGCTGCCACCACCATGCTTCATGGTAGGGATGGTGTTACATGGGTGATGAGCTGTGTTCGGTTTGCGCCAGGCATAGCGCTTTGCATTCAGGCCAAAGAGTTCAACTTTTGTTTCATCAGACCAGAGAATCTTTTGCCACATGGTATCAGCGTCTGCCACGTGCTTTCTTGCAAACTCCATGCATGCTATTATGTGGCCTTTTCTCAGGAGTGGCTTCTGTCTAGCCACTCTCCCATAGAGGCTACATCTGTGAAGTGCTGCAGAGATTGCTGTCCTCTGGACAGGTTCTCCCATCTCAGCCATGGAACTCTGTAGTTCTGTCAGGGTGGTCATTGGGTTCTTGGTCACTTCCCTGACCAAGGTCCTTCTTGCCCGGTTGCTCAGTTTGGGAGGACGGCCTGCTCTAGGAAGAGTCTGGGTGGTTCCATAATCTTTCCATTTCCTAATGATGGACTTGACTGTTCTCCTGGGAACTTTCAACACCCTAGAAATGTTTTTATACCCCTCCCCAGATCTATGCCTCCTCACAATTCTATCACGGAGTTCTACGGACAGCTCCTTGGTCTTCATGGTAGAGTTTCTGCTCTGACATGCACTGTCAACAGTGGGACCTTATATAGACAGGTGTATTTCCTCTGAAATCATGTCAACCATTTGAACTGACCACAGGTGGACTCCATTCAAGTTTTAGAGTGATCGCACAAGGAAATTGGATGCACCTGAGCTCAATTTGGGGTGTCATAGCAAAGGGAGTGAATATTTATGAACTCGAGACATTTCAGGTTTTTATTTTAAATTACATATACAAAAAATCCCAGAAGTTTCATTCCACTTTGACATTATAGAGTAATTTGTGTAGATACATGACATAAAAATCCCATATAAATGTATTTTGATTTGAGTTTGCAACATCACAAAATGTGACAAAATCCAAGGGGGGGGGGTGAATACTTCCTGAAGGCACTGTACATTACTCTTGTGTACATACATTACTCTTGTGTACATGCAGTACTCTTGTGTACATACAGTACTCTTGCGTATATACATTACTCTTGTGTACATAAAGTACTCTTGTGTATATACATTACTCTCCGTGTACATACATTACTCTTGTGTACATACATTACTCTTGCGTATATACATTACTCTTGTGGATTCATGAAAATTTTCATGTTGAAAACATTTTGGTTTCCAGGTGAGATCATACCAAAATACAACAGTTTCTGGTTCCCTGAACTGTATTTTAATGGGTCTTTAACTATTTATATTCATTTATAACACTTTAGCATGTTTTTGCACTTACATTGTAGACGCTGCTTCACTTTAAATGCACTGTCACTTTAAGGATTTTTGCAGTTAAGATCTATGTGTTTTGACTGGCGCAGCCTCCTGATGAAGCACCTGACTGTGTGAAATTGGTAGAGGTTCTTGCCTGATGCAGGAGATGTTTTAAAGGTGGTTTGTTGTTTTTTCAACTGAATAAAGCTGTAATTCTGGTACACTTTGAGTGGTGTGGACATTTGTTGCTTTGTTTACCTAACTTTTGTGTCCAGCACACTCATTCCATGGTAGAGCTGTTTTGCTGTGTTTGTTTTAATCTTCACAGCCACAACTTGGAGCCAGGTAGGGAAACTGAAACCCCCTGAGTGAGGTAGACTGGGCTGCAGGGGGCCACATGCATGCACCCGAGTGCTAGGGTACTCTGGACCCATTTGGGGAGCCGGACCATGGGGTCTCTCCTGGGTCTGGGTTCTCTTGTGGCCTAGTAGGCTTTGCATTTGTGCTCTGTAATCTGGCCTGCTTGGTGGGCTGAAGGTGACAAGCTGCTAGAATGTTCAAGCAAGTCAGAAGGTAACAAGCTGCAAGACTCTTCAAGCAAGTCCAAGGTCAACCAGCTGCCAGTCATTGCTTCATCTTCCAGACCAGTAGTCATTGCCCATTTGCTTGCCATCCCTCGGAGTGGGTGTTCCTGGTTTGCTCACACCCCACTGTGCCAGTACCCAAATCTCAGTTTCTGTGGAACTGTGAGTAATCCAGGGCTTGCTCTGCCAAAAGGGATTTATTGAAAGCAGTTAACATTTTTGGTAAAGACAACTCCAAGGGCTCCAACGTTGGCCAACCCGCAACAATTGGCAGGCCTGTGCTAAATCTGGATACCCAGTCAGGACAAAAAGGACAACGGGGCACTGGTACCAGTGGGGGCTGGCACTGTTAATGTTCTGGCCTACAGGCCTCGTTAACTTAAACAAACCTTTATTTCCTTACAGCAAACCCATGTCCAGGTACCACTTCCCTAGTCCTACCCCTAAAAAATAAAGCTGTGTTTTGTTCTTTGCAATTCCTGCATTGTGAGCATATTATTAGCTATAGCCATTAAGTATATGTGTTCCACAGTACTGGCAAACAAGGTGGTATTCAGTGTGTGGGGTGAGTAGGTACAGCATCCCAGGAGGCTGTATTGTTCAAACACCTGGCCCACTGTTATCTCACTCTGGGTGGAGGCACCACACTATTTTTACTTCTGTTCTGGGAAAGAACCCCCTAGGCCCTTTAACCTGCGTGGTAGTCAACAGGCAGGGGTAGTAGTCCACTAGCTCATGGCGTCTGGGCTACACTGATCTTCCAGAATATCTTTATCATTCATTCTTACTAACGGATCTATGCCAGAGGTGCTAGGACCTGGTGGGAGCAAAGTCTTCTGCAGTTAGGAGGGGACCGATATTAGCTGGTGGTGCCACCCACAAGGCCAACATACTGATGTTGTGCAACGTGAGCTGGCCAGTAACCGATGCTGACCCCCACCATCCTCAGTTCTGTTTGCCAGTAGAAGAAACCAGTGGGAGATAAAAAAGAGGGCTACAGACTACTAGCCTGAAGGGTTAGGAAAAGGATATAGGATATAAAAATAATAACAAAATAAAACCTAACTACTAACTTAGAACTAATGGTTTGGCCCACTAGGTGGCACACGTGTAGCAGGTATAAAGACAGCCAGAAACCACTATCAGCTACCTGGACAGAAAGGGTAGAGATGAGAGAAATGGGCAGCAGCCCTGGCACATAGTCTTGGTATATACATTATACATGGACCTTAAAAAAGTCCCCTGTGTAATTAAGATGGCAGAATGACAACTGAAATTAAAAAACCAACCTTTGTACTCCCAAGAGGACAGGCTCACTTTAGTAGGGTAAGCCACCAGATCCCTCAAAACAGCCAGACAATAAATGTAACTGGTCAAAGGGGAATGGGGAAGGGGTATGCATGTATAATAATAAAAATAGTAAAGGAAGTTTAACAAGTAAGTCAGACTCAGAAAGTGGTGGAGGGAACTAAGCAGACCAGCAGTACAGGAAAGAGTGGAACTGTATACTCTCACATGCTACAAGTCTAAAAAAAACACATTTGGGGAATAAGTGACAATACTGCATGAGGAAACATCTGAAATTATGGGAGTTACAGACACATGGTGGTCATTAGAGGACTCATGGTGTAAAAATATGGGTGAGTATAGGCTGTTCAGAAAGAATAGAAAAGGGAAAAAAGGTGGAGGGATCGCTGTCTACATAAATAAGAGTTGGTGTACTAAGGAAGTTAATTTAACATGTGCTCCAGATAATGAAACGCTTCGGGTTAGAGTTGAAGTAAGAAGGAGTAACTATACAATACTAGTGTAACCCCCCTGCAAATGGGGGTTCCCAAAAGACTTCCAGGAGCTTGCTTGAATGCTCCAAGCCTGAATGGTGTTTGGCATTTAAGCCATTTATCAGTGAGTGTTTTTAGAACCTCTGGTACTGTCTCTTTAAGAGCTGTCTGCTTGCAGACATAATTAGTTTGTATGGGGGACTGTGTGTTTCTTTGATTGAGTACCACTCAAGCTGCTGCCAATTCACTCCATTTTGCAGTCACTAGGAGTGCAAAGGGAACCTATCTGAAAGATGTAACTGTTTGCCAGAAATCATTTACAGTAATAATGAAATTACAGTTTGTCTAACCTGCTTTCTTTTGCAGTCAGAACAGTGTCTACTAGTTCCCCATTCTAGTTTTGAACTGCTGAACTGGACCAATCAGTGTATGTAAGCTAGCTCTAAAATGGTGCCTTGGGACGAATCAGAACTTGGACTCATAATCTGAGCCAGCCACAAGAGGATTGTATGGGCAGTGACTCTGGGAGATGTAGTTTAGACTTCAGTGCCTTTTGGACCAACAGCAGCAGTCTATTGTGAGTGACAGCCAATCCAGTCAAGAACTGGGAGGAACTCAAAGGAAGTGCCCGTTTTTGTCGGTTGGAGTTTCAGTTGAGCTTTGGCAGTGAAGAAGGAAGGACCCTGTGCTTTTCAGTGTGCAGTTTTAGTAAAAACGTGTAAGGCCCAGAGTTCCGGTCTGCAGCTTGTTAGACTGAACTGTCTGTGAAAAGAATCAAAGAATCTCTGAAGAGTAGAAAACAGGCTCACCCTGTAGAAGACTGGAAGAATTGCTGAAAATTACTTTCGGTCTGTCAGGAACTGAATCTGCTGTGTGTCTCCGGGTATGTGTGCAGTAATTACGATCGGGATACAGATGCAGCCTGCCTGGTATAGTGCTTTCTTTTATATGGATGTGTGAAGAGGTTTGTGTACCTCAAGTGAGCCCTGCTGATTGAAGGACCCTATCTTATTTGATGTCGTGAGTACTAATTCAATTCGCTCCCTGTTGAATTGCCACATTAAATCCAAATGGAATTACTGTACTGCTGACTGTTTAATTCTCCTTTTCTCTGTGTGAAAGGCCCCTACCAGCTGCCACAGTTTGGACTAGCCACTAGGGCTTGGAGTACCCAGGGACAGTAACTGATAGGGATAGGCCTGTCACAGAGCCATAAATGAATTATTAGAGTGATAAGCTAATTAACCTGATTTCCCCTGTCCTTGTTATATCCCCTAAATAAATCAGAGCTGCTTGTTTCAGCAAAGTTATACTGCCTGAGGTATTTGTCTATGTTAAAGTACTGTACTGTGATTGTTGCACTGTATCTCATTTCACAGGAGGTCCCAGTGCGGAACCAGACCTGGGGTAAGTGTATACTGTGAAGGTAATTCTGATATATTGTGTGGGCCACTAGTGGGAAGAAAGTTGCAGTGTCCCAGAGGGCTGTGACCAAGTTAGTTTAACTATTGCAAACCCTGACCTCTGGGTGGAGGCACCCGCCATTGGATCCAGGCCCTCAACCTGTTAGTGGAAAATCAGGCAGGGGTAGTAGCCCTGGGATAAGCGCCATCTAGGGGTTACATCTTGGAGGCTCACCGCTGGGATTGTGTGTCCTCTAGTGGCCTTATTCGAACCACTGTTAAGAAAAATGGGTACCCGACAGAAGTGGCTGTACACGGCTGGTGGAGTGGTGTACTGGGGAGGAGATCGACCCCCAAAATGCTATGCTTATCCTGGACATCCCCTGGTATCAATACGGACACTGTGCAGGGAGTACTTTCCAAGGTGGAAGGTTTACAAAACCCTGTGGTGGTGGAGTCGGCATGCTAATCTGCTCACCCACACTTTCCTGGCCCTAGTAGAGTTTAAGGATCCCATAGATAGCTCCAAAGTGCCACAGACCATTACCCCAGAGGAGCCCTCACTGCTTGAGAGTGATAACTAAGGACAGTAAAGACCGGGGGAATCAGCCCCACCACTATCTGAAACTTTTGAGGAGAAATTTGCTGAATGGTTGCTGGGAGAGGGAAAACTGTGGAGGACTTGAAGAAACTATTCTTGCCACCTGGGGTGTTCCTCCCCAACACCTCTCCTGCTCCAGTGCCCGTAATGGTGGCTGAACCAATGCAGACTCTATTTCTGCACCTGCCATTAGTCACGACTCTTACGAAGGTTGAGGATCTTCTCTGGCACCCTCCCACCCCCAAGGGAGGATGACTGGGAGACCTGGATGAACTATGTTGCCCCAAGTGCTAGAATGGCAATGCTCGAAGGCCCAGCGAAAGAGGGGTAGTGAGAGCCTCCGAGGTCCTGCCCTGGCTACCATCCGTGCTAAACAGGGCCAGTAACCCTGAGCGACTGCACAGGCCTATCTTGAGGCCTTGGAGAATGTGTATGGAGCCCAGATTCTGATGAGGACCTATGGTGGAGAGTAAGAGATGCACAACAGTACCAAGGGGAGTTGTTGTCTGTGTATGTATCTCGGCTGGAAAAATTGTTGCAAGAATGCCTCAGAAAGGTAGTTTGCCAGCTATTGAACTGGACGAACCAGGCTGGACAGGATCCTTAAGTCTGCCCCTTCTCAGAACTGCTGTTGCTTCAATTCGCCTGGCAGATCGACTGGAATCCCACCTCCTATGATGAGTTAATGAGAGAAATTCGAGGAGTTGAGAAAAGGCGACCTCGGGAGGACCTGCACCAATAGCTCGAGCTCGGACCGAGTGACTGAGGGTGACCCATCAAGTGAAGTTCAGGGGCAGAGGTTGGCAGTCAATGAGTGCTCTGACAGAGAAAAGATATGTCACAATGGGCCGAACTGTTGAGAAGATCCAGGAATTCAAAAACAGTCCCTTTATGAAGGCCACGCCTGCAATACAGGCCCTGACCTATATCCGACTGCATCTGCTATGGGGTGGGGTACCCACCCATGTATCTCCTACTGATAACAGCTCGAACTCGATTCCTTGACCATGGAAGTGGAGAAACTGACGAGATGTCTCCAAATGCTTATCACGCCGCAGACAGAGATGGCACCAAGGTTTCCAGTTAGTAATACCCCGCCCTGGCTCCCAGTGTGGCGCTCGGCCAGCTCAAACTCCAGAAAGTATGTTTTGCTATAATTGTGGGAAAGATGGGCACATGAAAGGGAATGCCAGTCCCCAAAGACACTGACAAAGTTGCATATAGGCTACAAGGAGAGCTTGGAGAAGAAATCAGTGGTTAAGAGAGTGCGACATGATCCCAGTGAGGGCACCAAAAATGCTAATTCACGTCCTTTTTGTGGCAAGGTCAGTTGCCCAGGCCCCACTACCGCCTCTCCAGACTGGTCCAGAATAGTGGGTCCCTCCATGGAGACCACTGTAAAGGTGAATGGAGTGTCTACAAGAGCTGTGATGAGACAGTGGCTCCCAAGTGACAATTATGTTCCAGGATTGGTATCGAAGCATTTGTCAGGCGTACCCTTACAACCATTAGAAGGACTGCATGTATGGGGTTAAGTGAGAAGGCCTACCCTTATTCGGGTATATCCGAATTTGGCTGTCTTTCCCCACCTCCGTGGCTGGAGTGGCCGAACAAGTAGAGACCCTAGCCTTAGTGTGTTCCCCCACTGGACTGTATGATGGTGTCCCTTTGTTGATTGGAACAAATGCTCATATGTTCGGAAGGCTGGCACAGTTGTGTTATGAAAAACAGGGGTCAAAGACTAGTAGAGCTTTACGAGTTTCGGCTTTAATTAAGAAGGCCTATGAGGCACAGAGAGATGCTGAAAAAACAGAACCAGAGGAACCGGTCGGAATTGTATGGAAGAAGGATCCTGAGTCTCTGATCCTGCGCCAAATGCCCAGTGTACCTTACAGGGAGAGGTCCGTATCAGAAAGGATGTTAAGAATAAAATATTAATGTTGGATGCACCAGGCGATGGAAAATTGCCAGAGGGACTGCTGGTCAAGCCTAGTATTTTGCCCGCTAGAGCCCATGCTTATGCCAGAAGGGTAATGGTCCAAGTTCATAATGTGTCTGAAAGAGACATTCGAGTAAACAGAGGTTGCATCCTGGCTAATGTGCATTGTGCAGACACTGCAGTGCTACCCAGCAGCAGAGTTCAAGGAAGAATGACAGATAGCATACAACTTGTTTGATTTTGGCGACTCCCGCTGCCAGCTGAATGGAAAGTGAGGATCAGTGAGAAGCTTGCCCAGAGAGACCAGGTGTTTTCTTTAAAGGAATGGGATGTAGGATGCGTGCAAGGAGCTGAGCACAATATCCGGCTGCATGACGAAAGACCATTTCGTGAGAGGTCTCGGCGCCTGGCACCTGCTGACATAGATGATGTGAGGCGGCATCTGCAAGAGATGTTAGCTGCTGGTGTAATACAAGAATCCAGAAGCCTTTATGCTTCCCCATTGTGGTAGTGAGGAAAAAGAATGGAACAGTAAGGATGTGTGTGGATTATCGCACCTTAAACCGTGGACTATCCTGATCAGTACACAATGCCCGCATTCAGGATGCTTTGGACTGCCTAAGCAGGGAGCAGTGGTTCTCTGTGCTGGATCTCCGCAGTGGGTACTACCAGATCCCGATGGCCCCAGAGGGACCGTGAGAAGGCGGCCTTTATCTGTCCGGCAACAGCTTCTATGAATTCATGAGGATGCCTCAAGGATTTCAGGTGCCCCAGCCACTTTTCAGCGATTGATGGGCGTGCAGTGGGGGACATGAACTTACTAGAGTGCCTGGTATACCTAGATGATGTCATTGTGTTTGGCAGCTCACTGGAGGAACATGAGAGCAGATTATTTAGGTATTGGACCGACTGGAGGACTTTGGCTTTAAACTGTCCATTGATAAGTGTCAATTCTTTCAAACATCAGTAAAGTATGTGGGACACATAGTATCCACGAGGAATAGAGACCGACCAAGTAAAGTTGAGGCCTTGACCACCTGGCACAGCCCAAAATCTAAAAGAACTGCAAAGATTCCTGGGATTCTGTGGTTATTTAGGCGCTTCATCAAGGACTATTCAGAGTGATCAGCCCTTTACTTAACCTTACTCAAGGGTATCCCCAACCCACAAAAATACCAAAGTCAGCGTCCCTCAAGACTGAAAGAGTGTATTTTCATCCAGGTGAAGTATTTGGGGCCGCTGGACTCTGATTATTGAGACTGCTTTTCATGAGATCATATATCAACTTACCCATGCTCCAGTGCTGGCCTATGCGATCAAGAAAACCTTACGTCCTGCACACTGATGCTAGCTTGCAAGGGTTGGGGCTGTGTTGTACCAAGAGCACGAGAATGGCCTGAGACCAGTGGCCTTTGCCAGTAGAAGCCTGACCCCATCCGAAAGAACTATCCTGTACATAAGTTAGAGTTCCTAGCTTTGAAGTGGGCTATTGTTGACCAATTCCATGAGTACCTTATGGGGCTAAAATACTAGTAAAACTGACAATAATCCTTTGACCTATGTGCAGACCTCAGCTAAGTTGGATGCCACTGGCCATGAGGTGGCTTTCTGCATTATCTACATATGACTATGCTCTCGAATACCGAGCAGGTCTGAACCACATAGATGCTGATGCTCTCTCCCGGAGGCCTGTTCCCCAGAATGATTGGGTCCGATTGGCAGAACCTGACATTGGGCACTCTGCCGAAAGTTTGACAAGGAGGAACAAATGTCCCGGACATGATGGACTGCATGGTGGACTGCTTGGGGAGCCTCTGAAATTGCATACCTGCTGCTTATTGCCCTTTTCTGCAATAGACATTGGTGCACTGCCTCAGCTGGACAATGACAGTGGGCCGGGCTCAATCCGCGATCCCATGATCAAAGCAGCTTTAGAAGCCCTCTATGCAGGAAAAGATGTGTCCAAATCGCTCCACTGATTTGAGAACTGCACTGTTATACAAAGAAGGTCCTAAGTTGAAACTGATCAATAAACTGTTATACAGAGAAACAGTAGACAGAGGGGACAAGTAGACAAACAACAACTAGTGCTGCCCCTGCCTTTCGAGACTCAGTACTGAGGTCCTTGCACAACCACATGGGGCACCTTGGTATAGACAGAACACTTGACTTGGTGAGATCCAGATTCTATTGGCCTAAGATGGGGGCTGATGTGGAGCAACACATTCGAACTTGTAGTCGCTGCTTACAGAGGAAAGCTTTGCCCCAGAGGGCTGCCCCCCTTGTTAACATCACCACCAGTGCACCCATGGAGCTGGTCTGTATTGATTTTCTGAGTTTGGAGTCGGATCAAAGAAATATCAGTAATATGCTGGTGGTCACTGACCATTTCTACGAGATATGCCCAAGCTTTCCCACAAAGACCAGAAAGCATCCACTGTGGCCAAAGTACTTGTGAAAACTTTTTGTTCACTATGGAGCTCCACAAAGAATCCATTCTGATCAAGGGAGACTTTGAGAGTCGTCTGATCAAAGAGATGCTTTCTCTGTGGGGAGTGAAAGTCAGAACCACTCCTTACCACCCCAGGACCCACAGCCTGAGCGTTTCAACCGCACTTTGCTAGATATACTGGGCACCCTGCACCAAAGGACAAGCCTAGATGGAGCCAACAAATTAGCACCCTGGTACATGCTTACAACTGCACCAAAAGTGATGCCACTGGATTCTCCCCTACCTGATGTTTGGAAGAGAGCTCGACTACCAGTAGATGTGTGTTTTGGGGTCTCTCCTGATGGGGTTCAAGCTGACAACTATTTACAGTATGTGCAAAAGTTAAAGCCCAGCTAACTCATGCGCACTCAACTGGCTCAAACCATGGCTGCCAAAGAAATTCAGCAACAAAGAAAGGTATGATAAAAGGTGAAAGCACAGGAACTCCAGGAGGGAGATCGGGTATTGCTAAGAAATCTGGGACTGCATGGCAAGCACAAGATTGCTGACAGATGGCACCATCTCCCTCACATTGTAGTGGGCAAACTAGATGATCTGCCAGTGTACAAAGTAAGGCCTGAGAATAATTCAAAGATGTAAAAACAATGCATAGAAATCATTTACTGCCCATTGGACAAATCTTAATTGAGTCTGAGCCCCTAGAAGATGCCCCTCTGGACCAGTGACTAGAGCTGCTGCTAAGAAAGATCAAGAAAGTCTGCACCTACAGAAGCAAAGTTAAAGTGTCCCTCCACAAGTCCAGTTGAGCATGACTGTCAGTCCATATCGGAAGAAAGTGAGAGTGACTTTGAATACTATCCTTCTTACGAACTGAGTCAATTGTTAGGGCAATCCCTAGTCAATAGTGGAGACAAAGCTGGGCCTTCTGGACTGTCTAAGCCCCAGCTTCATCCCTGGAGCCAATGCTCCCAGAAAGTGAAGTGCAAAGCATCAGATCAGATGAAATAGAATCATTGTGCATGGTTGAACTGTTTGAGCTTTCAGGGAGAAAATGATAGATTGGGGCAGACTGGTGATACACCGAACAAGAAGAGTATTTGAGTGCCTGACAGTCCACTGCCAGTGTCCGAAAGCTCTCCATGAAGCCAAATGTTGTGGACTCAGAAACTGTAACTCCTGGAGCTGAAAGTGCCCCAAGTTCAGCCTCTCTACCCCATGGAGACTCCTCTGACAAGTGAGGACAATGCTGAAAATGAGGCTCAGAGTGCAGAGACTGTAACAGTTCCCCCTAGAAAGACTGGTCGAGCTGTAAAGCCTGTGGTGCACCTCAGTTATGATTCCCTTGGGAGGCCTGTGGATTGCCTCTCAATGTTGTCCATAAAGGTGTATGTGTCCCCGAGCTCATTGCCCAAACTGGCGTCAGTGCTAACTCAAGTTACTTGTGTTGCCCTCTAAGTATGGTGCCCTTGCCCCATCCAGCCCCAAGGTAACTGATAGGGAAGGCCCCTCTCTTCAGGTTTCATGTACAGAGGTAATAACTTGAGTTATGGTACAATGTGTATGTAATACTGTGTAAGAGTGACGTACTGCAATGTTTCAGAAATATGTTCTTGGTAAAATGATATATTGACTGATGATTACATGTATGAGCCTAATGCAAATGTATATGGTTGCAGTTAAAACTTATGGGAGTACTTGCTTGGCCGGGCGTCAAGCTTTCCCAAACCAGGAAGGTGTAACCCCCTGCAAATGGGGTTCCAAAAGACTTCAGGAGCTTGCTTGATGCTCCAAGCCTGAATGGTGTTTGGCATTTAAGCCATTTATCAGTGAGTGTTTTAGAACCTCTGGTACTGTCTCTTTAAGAGCTGTCTGCTTGCAGACATAATTAGTTGTATGGGGACTGTGTGTTTCTTTGATTGAGTACCACTCAAGCTGCTGCCAATTCACTCCATTTTTGCAGTCACTAGGAGTGCAAAGGGAACCTATCTGAAAGATGTAACTGTTTGCCAGAAATCATTTACAGTAATAATGAAATTACAGTTTGTCTAACCTGCTTTCTTTTGCAGTCAGAACAGTGTCTACTAGTTCCCATTCTAGTTTTGAACTGCTGAACTGGACCAATCAGTGTGGGGTAAGCTAGCTCTAAAATGGTGCCTTGGACAATCAGAACTTGGACTCATAATCTGAGCCAGCCACAAGAGGATTGTATGGGCAGTGACTCTGGGAGATGTAGTTTAGACTTCAGTGCCTTTTGGACCAACAGCAGCAGTCTATTGTGAGTGACAGCCAATCCAGTCAAGAACTGGGAGGAACTCAAAGGAAGTGCCGTTTTTGTCGGTTGGAGTTTCAGTTGAGCTTTGGCAGTGAAGAAGGAAGGAGCCCTGTGCTTTTTCAGTGTGCAGTTTTAGTAAAAACGTGTGTAGGAGGCCAGAGTTCGGTCTGCAGCTTGTTAGGACTGAATCCGCCTGTGAAAAGAATCAAAGAATCTCTGAAGAGTAGAAAACAGGCTCACCCTGTAGAAGACTGGAAGAATTGCTGAAAATTGCACTCGGTCTGTCAGGAACTAGAATCTGCTGTGTGTTCTCCCGGGTATTGTGCAGTAATTGCGGTCGGGATACAGATGCAGCCTGCCTGGTATAGTGCTTTCTTTTATATGGATGTGTGAAAGAGGTTTGTGTACCTCAAGTGAGCCCTGCTGACATTGAAGGACCCTATCTTATTTGGAGGTCGTGAGTACTAATTCAGGGTCGCTCCTGTTGAATTGCCACATTAAATCCAAATGGAATTACTGTACTGCTGACTGTTTAATTCTCCTTTCTCTGTGTGAGAAAGGCCTACCAGCTGCCACGGTTTGGACTAGCCACTAGGGCTTGGGTACCCAGGGACAGTAACTGATAGGGATAGGCCTCGCACAGAGCCATAGGTAGATTATTAGAGTGATAAGCTAATTAACCTGATTTCCCCTGTCCTTGTTATATCCCTAAATAAATCAGAGCTGCTTGTTTCAGCAAAGTTATACTGCCTGAGGTATTTGTCTATGTTAAAGTACTGTACTGTGATTGTTGCACTGTATCTCATTTTACAGGAGGTCCCAGTGCGGAACCAGACCTGGGGGTAAGTGTATACTGTGAAGGTAATTCTGATATATTGTGTGGGCCACTAGTGGGAAGAAAGGGGGGTTGCAGTGTCCCAGAGGGCTGTGACCAAGTTAGTTTAACTATTGCAAACCCTGACCTCTGGGTGGAGGCACCCGCCATTGGATCCAGGCCCCTCAACCTGTTAGTGGAAAATCAGGCAGGGGTAGTAGCCCCTGGGATAGCGCCATCTAGGGGTTACACTAGGATTACGTTATAGATCGCCCTGTCAGACAGAAATAGTAGGCGAAGCCCTTGTTACTGAAATTGAACAACTATCAGGAAGGAATACTATGATCCTCATGGGGGACCTGAATATACCAGGTGTTGATTGAGGCATGGCTGAAGGGGAAGTAACCAAGATAGACTGCTAGCATGCGACCAGGGGAAGTAATATCCTAGTTATAGTATAGTCCTAAGTAACCTGGGAGATGGTATAGTAAATTGAAGGCCAAGAGAACTGCTCAGGGAAAGCGAGCATCAAAATGTGGCATTCATAGTCAAAAAAGAGATCAAAAAGGTCAGAAGCCTAACTCAGTGTAGAAATTTTAGGAAGGTCAACTTTGGAGAAATTAGAAAGGCTCTTGCAAACTGACATTGGAGGCAAGACATGCAGGGGTAGGAGATACATGGCAGGTAGAATGCGTTTGTGGGGAAAATAAAGCAGCTAGAAAAGAAATATGTTCTTTTAACTAAGAAATATAACAAAGAAAGAAAAATACATGAATGGCTTAATAGGAAGCTACTTAACAAGATTAGGAGAAAGAGGAAAAAGAGGGAACAATAGGACAGTCAGATCAACAGGCGAATCTAAAATGTGGGAAGAACACAGACTTACAGCAAAAATATGCAAAGGTAAAATAAAGGAAGCAAAAAGGAATTTGAAGTAGCAGTAAATTCAAAATCAAATAATAAAGTCTTCTGGGCATATTTTAGATCAGAGAGGGGAGGAAATAAGATTATAGGACCACTTAGGGAAACAAATAAATTGTATTATAATCAGGAAGATATTGCCAACATTGCAAGTACATTTTTTGGGGTCCGTGTTCAAAAAAACAGAGTTAGAAAAGGTTGCAGTACTGGATCTGTGTTCAAGAAAATGAAGTTAGGAAAGGTTGTAATACTGGATCTGTATCCAGGAAAACAGAGTAAAGGTTGTAATGCTGAATGGTAATTTAATAGTTATGGTAGTCAGAAGTACTAAGTTTGTTAAAAAGCATGGGTATAAATGAATCGCCAGATCTGGATGAATTACACCCAAAAGTGCTGAAAGAGATGGGGTCAGAAATTGTTGGTCCTCTAATACTGCTGTTTAATGAGACCCTAGAATAGGGAGAATACCAGATGCATGAAAAACCTCAGTACCTAAACAAAGAAATAAAGCAGAGACATCAAATTATAGGCCTATAAGTGTTACCTCTGAGGTGGGAAAAGTGAGGTGCTCAAAACCCTCATTAGGGATAAGATCGACACGAACCTTAGGGATAACAATCTTTGGAATGAAACACAGTGTGGATTCACAAAGGAGCAGTCGTGCTTGATGAATCTGATGACTTTCTTTGAAAGGCTTAGTAGGACAATGGAGGAAGGTAAACCGGTGGGCATGGTATACCTGGACTTGAGTCAGGCTTTCGATACCATCCACCATGGAGAACTAGTAAAGAGCCTTGTACAGTAAATATTACAAATCTGAATTATAAACTAACAAACTGGATCACATCTTGGTTATCACACAGGACCCAGATGGTGAGAATAAATAGTTATGAGTCACATAAAGTCAAAGTTACAAGTGGTATACCTCAGGGCTTGGTTTTAGGACCTACATTGTTTAACGTATTTAACTCTAGATTGCAGGTTATAAAAGAAGGGTGGATGACAACATTTGTAGATGATGCAAAAGCTGGTCATATATTGGACACACAGGCAAAAATATTACTACTTTGGGAGGAACTAGATCACGTGTGTATATGTGGTTGAGAGACAGTAAAATGCAGTTTAAGCCAGAGAAATGTGTTATAATGCATTTCAGCCATAATAACATGACAGCAACTTACAGACTGGGTGGAGTAGTTTTACGGGACTCAAGTTATGTGAAGGAGTTGGGTATCATGGCAGAGGAAATGAGGAATCCCTTAAACATACAAGGAAATGTGACAAGGTTGTTACCAGATGCTTCAAAATCTTGGCACATATTAGGAAACACATAATTAGTATGGATAGAGACATAATATCAATGTAATGATCTATGATACAGCCAATCTGGAGAACTGTGGACAGTTCTGGGCTCCTCAGACAGGAATGACGTTGCATTTATTAAAATTTCGGGTAATATCTTTGAGCAACTGGGCTCTTTTATAAAGGTTCCGTGTCATGGACACTGCACAATTTAAGATAAAAACAGGCAATTAATAAAAAGTAAACATTACAGTATGGTTTCCTATACAAGGAGCTGCCAGCAGCAACTCTCCAGTTACTATTGTCCTTGCAGTGCCCCTAAATATGGAAATAAAAACCATACCGGTCAACTTGACATGAAAAGCACACAATTACTCATCTACACAGATATAACTCTAGCCAGAATAAGATATAGTAAACAGTGGCCTACCTCTTCAGATGACGGACAAGTGAGTGATTGGGGCTCATCTTCCAAAAGTCTATGCCCTGGAAGGTCCTGCAAACTTGAAGCAACTTGTCTTTGTTGGTGGTGGATTGTATCAGATACCTTGGGGGTACGGATTACATGCTTCCATACGGCACTGTACAAAAGCAATTATTAAAGAGCAGGTGTGCAGTTCAATTATCCAGCCCCCACCCCCAGTCATATATGATAACTCATCTACTCCTGAATCAATGTGTAGCAATAAATCCATTTAATTCTGTGTTTAAAAAGTTAAATCACTCTTAATTTACCCCCCTATAAGCAGACCACTTCCAGAGCTACGGCCATGCCCTACATGTCGACACCACATAGCCCCATTTGTGATGTCATAAAATAAAGGCTGCATTTGCATAACCTCATTGACTTGAATTAGAATTTGATTTTCTATAGATTTTACTAATATTTAGAGCTAAAGTTTAATAAATCAAAGTGACCACTTGACTAACAGGGGTCCCTGTTGGTCAAATGGTCACTTGATTTATTAAAATCAGAATCTCCAAATAGTGGTAAAATCTATAGAAAATCACCCCTATTGAAGTCATTGAAAAGTACATAAGCCTTCTCTCATTTTACACACATCACAAAACGGGCCGTATGTGCCAGTGTGGGGGTAAAGCCATAGGTTCAGGAAGTGGCTCCTTTTTACTTAGGGGTACATTTAGCTTATCAACTTTTAAACACAGAATTAAATGGATTTATTGCTACACATCAGTTCAGGAGCAAGTGAGCTATCATATATGCTGGGGGCTGGACAATCGGAACTGTGCACCTGCTCTTTAACCCCCTGCTTGCATCCCTGAAAGTGGAGTGTGACAAGTGGGGTTTCTGCAACTGTTCTTACTGGGCAGAATAAACATCATAAAATGTGCACCCTCCTAAAGTGTTTATATCTGTTCAAGACTCTACCAATGGAAGTGCCAGCCACTCTAAGTCTCTCGACTCTATTGTCCACACATTTTTATGGTGGGGCAAACTATCTCGTATCCGCCATGCTATCCTACATCTGTCTATGACTGCTGGAGAGGGTGCACTACCAAATTTTATATTATATTACTGGGCTACACAGTTGGATTTTATACCTACTGCAGGAGAGGGCAAAAGCCAGCCTGGTTAGAACTTGAGAAGGAAGATGCAGACCTGGAACTCTGTGGGTGTTACCTCTCCCCATTCCTGACCACTGTAACTGTGCAGGGGGTGGGGAACTCCTTTGTTTAAAATTTGGCACACATATGGGTAGCACTACATCAACATATTGGACACAAACCTGAGCTGTCTGCCAGAGGTGATATAACAGAGGTTTTTAAAGGGCTATGGGATTACAACAGTTTCATACATCAGGTATTCCTGCATTGGAAATGTGAAGGACTTTGTGTGCTCGGTGACTTGAGGGTGGGTGTATGCACTCATTTTTCACGTTATGTATGCTGAAGACACTCCAGAAGGGAATTTCTTTGCATATCTGAGAGTTATGCAGTGGCTCACCCCAGAGACGGATACACTGCCCTCCATGGCAACTCTATCCCCTGTGGAACAAATTCTTTACAAACTGCATCTCCCTTACTGCCTTTTGTAAATTGCTCCTAGCAGGTTGTCAATCCCCAACTGAGGACATTATTCATATGTGGGAGATGGACCTAAATATGACCATTTCCCCTAATATTTGAAAGACGGCAGCCACTCACCTTAGTAACTGCTCTCAAAGCAACTGCTCACGCCAAATTCCACTTTTTTTTATGCAAAACATATATAACCCCTCTCCAGCTGCACTCCTATAACCCAGACAAGTCTCCAAACTGTCCCAAATGTGAAGCTGAAAATGGGTCCTTTCTACATAGGTCCCTTACTTGTCCTCAAGTGCAACTATTTTATGTAACAATCCATTGGATAATGGAATAGGTCTTGGGCTGTACAACTCCCCAACACACCTTTGGAGTACCTATTGGGAGCTGCCCCCATGCTACGTCAAGACCATGTGGTCATAAGCAGCGTGGTCAACAACCACACCGCGTGGTCAGTGCAAAACCATGCAGTCCAAAACAGCGCTAGATTAGATGTACTAACTCCGAAACTGTGCAGCGCTGTTTGACTGTGCTGTTTTTGACCATGCGTATTTGCTGTCACAGTTTTGACTGGACACCCGCCATGCCATGATGTAATGCTCAGGGGGAGGGAAAGGGCTGTGGCACCTGGTCCTTATCAATACTTGAAAGGCTATAGCTCAGAAATGTCTGAGTTGTGAGCCCCTTTCTGTAGCTCTGTGCAGTAAAAATCTATTGCAGTACCTCAGACTGGAAAAGAACCCAGCTAAGTGCTAATGGGTGTGAAAGGAAATTTTCTGAAATGTTGAGCCCCCTCATTCTGGCTGTTGAAAATGACACTTCTCCCAATTAAACCCAGGGAGTTTATGGCCAGCTTTCCGGATATGTATGAATAATTCTAGAAAAAGGGGACCGCTGGAACACAACATATCACTGTCTATAATTGATGGCCTGAGTGACAGGCTATACTATATTTGGTTTACCCTTCACATGCCACATTTTGAGAAATGCTGTTTTGACATAGTCTATCCCTTCTCTTTATTGCACAGATTATTGACAGCGAATATAAAGTACATGGTTTCAGATATGCCTGACCAATTTTGTTTTGTTCTCACCCAATAAATTGTATTATGCCTTCATGTACACAGTATGTAACTTGTACCATGGTACTGTATAAATATCTGTAATGTTTCCACTGTATGTTACGAAGTTTCTTATTCAATAAAATACATTTATAAAAAAAATATGGGATAATGGGCTGTAGTATGATAACCACATTTACAGGACCCATAACTCGCAAACGGGAAAGCCATGAGTAGGTAAGAAAGCTATCATCTCTGGTGGAGATAAATACGGTTAACCCACAGCAGTCCATTATGCATGCCATTTTATACCACAACATTTTAAAAGCTATCCCAGTAACACTTTGCTTAAAGGAATACTTCAGCTTTTGTGAACTAGTTATAAAGTGCTAAAATCTGGTGCCTCTTGCCATATAAATGTGCACTGACTGCATGTATATGGGTAATCAGTAACATGATAAGAATAGCAAGGAAATATTTTTATAAAAAAAGTATATTGAGCATCCCAATCTTAACTCACTCAGTCCACTCCTCATGCATGTCCCCAAAGGAATATGGCACCAGAGCACCAAAAAACTCGTTCATGTGCGAGTTTGGACTTTTTCAAGACATACTGTTTTAAAGCAAATATACAAACCACGATGTCGCATCTGGGCACAACCACTGGGGAGATGAGGAGACCCATCCTCTCAACTTTTCAGCCCCATGATGTCCCCTTCAACTTTCAGGACAGGAAGGCTATGTATTTTATAGCTTCCAACTCTCCTGTTTTTCACTATTTCCTCCTGATTTCGGTCTGTTTTGTGGCTGGCTCCCAAATTTCATGTCTTCCCCTTGCTATCCCTCGACTTTGGTACCTTCTTAGAAAGTCAGGTGCCACATGACAAAGTTTGGAGTCTGCTGCAAAAAGGTTTTTTTCAGTCCCAGTTGTTTTAGGGTGGGCTGGGCTATGGCACGGTGTCCATGGCTCCACACTGCATCCTGATGTCATGAGCATGTGCCAGTAACCAACTGAAATGCTGATGGGTGTGTTCTCCCATTCAGCCTGTGAGTTTCAACGAAACAAGGAACAGAGAACTCAATCACTGCAATGCTTACCTGGCTCCTTCTCAGCACCTGACTCCTCCCTGCCTCTCCATCCCTTCCAGCACTGGACGCTTTCTTGCCTCCCTCCCAGCACTGGATGCCTCTCTCCCAGCACTGTGAAGCTTCCCTGCCTCCCTCCTTCCCAGCCCCACTGAAAGAATTGTGGACAAGCCCCAAGTAAGCTGAACAGCCAGCCAGCAAACAGAGCTGAACTGCAGCAACCTCAGCAATGGATCCCTGCCTCCTTCCCAGCACCCCCAAAACTGAGAGAGAGACTCACACAGGAGTCCCAGCAGCTTGACTGGATTGGTGAGTCATTTAAATACTGTGAACAGTTTTTGCTTGTCTTCAAGATGTGCTGCTGCATGTGGGATCTGCTGGAGGGAGGTGTTAAATGGGTAAACAGTCTTTTTATGTTGTCTTGCACGTACAGACAATATATTGGGGTTGCTTGAAGTGGAAGAGCAGGTTTTGGAGGCGCAGTTGTGTTGTGGCCAGTGGCGGCTACTGCTTTTTAGGGCTGGGCTCCGTGGCACAAATTAGATTGCACACTATCTATGACAGCAGTTGCAAAACGTGCCATCAACTTGAAACATTTTAGCCGCTGCAGGGAGTGAGTGACCCCTCATTGCAGGAAGTGCCTTTACTAGTGTAACATTTCAATAAACATATGAGCGGCGGCTGCTTACCCGCCACCTGCGCTCACAGTCCTTAGGGAAGCCGATGTGGGGTGGTGCACAATCCCCTGTTGGCATATGTGACCACTTTATTGATGTGGTCTGCCAAGTGGATGCCCAATCCCCACGGCATCATGCGCTTAACACAGATATGCTTGCACGGCGGGGGTGCCATCCCCCCTGTCGGTAATGTTAACTAACCTCCTCCTCATTTTCCTGCGCTGTCCCACCCCGACTGTGTGGCACACTGGGAGCCACTCCAGTGTGGCTAACATACCCCCCCAAAGAAATGTGCCACACTGGGAGCCCACCCCAGTGTGGCCAAATCTGTAAAAAAAAAGAAAACGGTCCATGGTGAATCTTTTTATTTTTGTTACCTGAAACAAAGGAAACGGTCCCTCTTCATCCTGTCCCTTCCCCCAGCCCGCAGCCACCCTCTGCGCACCCCACCTCCCCACACCCCCCTCACCCCATACTTACCTCTGGAGCCTGGCACGATGATCTTCGGTGGACCGGGAACATGTCTGCACTCTTTAAAGCCGACCGCAAACTGAAGAAATGCCGGTAAGCTGTATAATGGCATAAATGTTTTTTCAACTTTGGTGCATATGTCGGCAATTTATGTGAATTTTGGCACCAAATTTTCAACATTGGGTTCTTGGGACCCCACCTCATGAATTCAGTCACTGTCATCTCGTTATTCGGTCCCGAAAGGTGATTTTGCAGTCACTGCATGGAATCACCTTTCGGAACCGATTAACAAAATGACAGTGTGACTGTTCATGAGGTGGGCTTCTAAAAAGCCTATGTTGCAAATTTGGTGAAAAACATTCCAGAAATGACCGTGTTACAAGTGTGCATTGCGCAGTTTCCACGCACGCTTGTAACTTCGAGAATTTTTAATATTTTTACTCCAGAGTTTCAACATTGCCAGTTTTTCACACCTTCTTATGAACAGTACAGCTGTCATTTTCCACATCCTGCTCGAAATGTGTTTTCACACATCTGGCGCACAGTGGCGCTGTTGCTGTAGGAAAACAATGTTTGGGACAGAGTAAGAAAATCACAGTAACACTGTTCATGAGCAGAGGTCCTAAAAAGCCTACATTGCAAATTTGGTGAAAAATTAAAAAAAAAAATGACTGTGTTATGAGCGTGTGTTGCGCAGTTTCCACTCATGTTTGTAACTTCGAGAATTTTTAATTTTTTTATTCCAGATTTTCAACATTGCCATTTTTTCATACCTCCTTATGAACAGTACAGCTGTCATTTTCCATATCCTGCCTGAAATGTGTTTTTCCACATCTGGCGCACAGTGGCGCTGTCGCTGTAGGAAAACAATGTTTGGGACACAGTAAGACAATCGCTGTAACACTGTTCATCAGCAGAGGTCCTGAAATGCCTATGTTGAAAATTTGGTGAAAAAAATTCCACAAAATTACCATGTTGCAAGTGTGCATTGCGCAGTTTCCACTCATGCTTGTATCTTTGAGAATTTTTAATATTTTTACTCCAGATTTTTAGCATTGCCATTTTTCCACACCTCCTTATAAACAGTACAGCTGTCATTTTCCACATCCTGCCCAAAATGTGATTTTGCACATCCGGTGCACAGTGACACAGTCGCTGTAGGAAAACCATGTTCCGGACAGAGTAAGAAAATCACAGTAACACTATTCATAAACAGAGGTCCCAAAATGCCTGTGTTAAACTGTTGGTGAAAAAATTCCACAAAATGACTATGTTACAAGAGTGTGTTGCGCAGTGTCCACGTACAGTCGTAAGTTCGAGAATTTTTAATATTTTCACTCCAGATGTTCAACATTGCCATTTTTGCACACTTTCTTATGAACAGTACAGCTGTCATTTTTCACATCCTGCCCGAAATGTGGTTTGGCACATCTGGCACACAATGGCGCAGTCACTGTTGGAAATCAACGTTTGGGACAGATTAAGAAAATCATACTGCCACTGTTCATGAGCAGAGGTCCAAAAATGCCTATGTTAAAAATTTTATGAAAGAATTCCAAGAAAAGACTGTCATGAAGGTGTGTTGCACAGTTTTCATGCACGCTCGTAACTTCGAGAATTTTCTCAATATTTTCACTCCAGATTTTCAACATTGCCATCTCTTCACATCTCCTTACGAATGGTGCAGCTGACATTTTTATGCAGTGCAGAATGGCACGGTCACTGTGGGAAATCAATGTTCGGGACACATTAACAAAATCACAGCAACACTGTTCATGAGCAGAGGTCTCACATGCTTTCATGAGGTGGGGTCACAAAAAGACCATGTTGAAAATCTGGAGTGCAAATACCAATAGACGCCCAGGGTGTTAGGGTTTCTAACCATAATGTCCCACCCTGTACGGACTAACAGGCATCAGGATGTGCCTTTGGATTATTGGCTGTAATGCTCATGCCATTGGACCCCAACCCCACCCTGCAGCCACTGACAGCCATCCAGGTGTGCCTTGGACTCTTCAGCCCCAAAGATCACCCCATTCTCTTATGCTGCACCCATCTCAACATACTTCCTTATGAAATGAGGTGAGCGTAAGGCCTGACGACCCCAAGGCCCAACGTGACACTTGTCAGAGTCTGCTGGGTAGGGTTAGGTGAAATGGCATGAGCGTTATGGCCAACAACCCAAAGGCACACCCCAATGCCTGTCACTCACTGCAGGGTGGGGCTGGGTTGATGTCGGTTCTATACTTCAATGTCATTCCTATTATGCATCTCTCTAACGCCTGCACCACCGATGCCAATGCCAGCAAGACAACATTCGGCATTGACAACTGCTTGTTTTATGATGTTGTGCTGCTGCTGCTGTGGGCTTTGGCTGTGGGGGGGGGGGGGCGGCTTGGGTCCAAGATTAATAAATGGATAAAACAGTCTGTAGCGCCCCTACAAATGGAGGTTCCCAAAAAGTCTTCCATGAGCTTGCCTAAATGCTCACTGCCAGGCTGGTGTCCTGCGTTTTAACAGTTTAAATGT
Source organism: Neoceratodus forsteri (assembly GCA_016271365.2). Lineage (NCBI taxonomy): Eukaryota > Metazoa > Chordata > Ceratodontiformes > Ceratodontidae > Neoceratodus > Neoceratodus forsteri. The sequence continues at coordinate 347,260,883 of CM057453.1, read as the reverse complement.
GATTACCAGAGCTTGTATAGCCTCTGTGCACTGTCTCTTTAAGAGCTGCTTGATTGCAGCATAAGTAATCTGAAATGGAGCTCTGTTGAAAGATGTAACTATTTGCTGAAAACCATTTAGAATGATAATGATATTGTAGTTTGTCTAACCTACTTTCTTTGTAGCAATGACTGTTTTGTTTGTCTCCACTATCTTGGTCCTGGACTGCAAATTGGACCAATCAGTTCTGGTGGGACCTAAAATGTAGCCGGACTACAGGAGCTGTCTGAATCCTAAATCTATAGGAACTGTGGTTTGAGTTTTTGCACCTTTTTTGTAACTGAAGGGGGAGCTCTTGCTTTGACTGACAGCCAGATCGGCCAACCAAATCTTTTGGATCTTGGGGAAGTCCGGGCTGCTTGCAGTTTCCAGTTTAGTTCTGAGCTGGAAGCTCAAGAAGAAGGAGCTGAAGTAATTTTGGGCAGAAATCCTGAGTGGATTGCATGGGAGAAACTGTGAAAGGGCTGAGTTTTGGCTGCATGTCTGCTGCTGTTCCATGAGAGGGAGAGAAGAGAATTATTTTGGACTAAATCCAAGCTTGTGTGAAAGTAAGCTACTGAAGTGGGCCAGGCTCAACCTGAAGAAGACCGAATATTTTGCTGAATCACGATTGACCTGTCCAGGAGTTCCAGCTACTCCTAAGCTCCAGTGCGTCACGGAGACTTTGCGATTGTGACCGGGGAGCACTTTGCCTGGTACAGTAGAATTCCTGTACATGTAAATGTGCTATGAGCTGCTAGTGGGTTGTGAGTTAGTTCCCCAATGTGTGAACTGTGTTCTGCTTGCTGGAAGCTGTATCCAGCCCAAAACGGACTGCATCCGAACTTGTCTCCATGCGGTCTGGGCTTTGCCAGACTGGCCCAGCCAGACTATCCACTGCACAGAGAAGCCAGTGACGAGAGACCTGCCTGGGGATCAGCCCCCTGCTCCACGCTTGAACAGGAATGATGCCTCTGTGACTTGTGGGGGCCCTGCTTCTCCTGGCATTCCAGATCAACCACCTGCAGTCTTGATTTTCGTCCAGCCTGTGTCCAGTCTTGGGTATCGTGAGTAAATACCAGGGTAGCTCCCTGCACCAACAGCTTAATCTGAGTGTGTCATCTGATTATCTTGTTTCATTTCCTTTAGGAACTGAGCCCTCTGGCTCTGGATTACAAATACTGTGTACTGTGCATGTTGTGTTTTCCATCACAGGGCCCCAACCAGCTGCAACCCGGAGCAGCTCCTGGCAGCTGGCCATCTCTTCTCCACCTGGGTACCCAAAGGTGGACTGTGTGGGGACTCAAAGCGCATGCAGAACTGTTGATTGATATAACTTTAAGCTAATTAACCTGATTTTCCCTCCCTTGTTCAAGTCCCTGAATAAATCAGATCTAACTTTTACTGCATGTAATCTGACTGTGGTTCAGTTTGTGCTCAAAGTACTGTACTGTTGCTATTTTTGTCTTAACCTTGTTTTACAAAGGGTCCCAGGGTCAAGCCAGAGGAACCAGCCCTGGTGGTAAGTGCAGACAGTGTGGGTACTTGTGGTGTACCAGGGATATTAAGTGATTGTTGTACAGTATTTAGGCCACTGGGGGAAAGAGGGGTTACAGTATCTCAGAGGCTGTGCCCAGGTTAGCTGATCACTACCAACCTGACCTCTGGGTGGGCACCCATTCAGAACTCAGGCCCCTTAACCTGCTACTAGCCAAGCAGGCAGGGTAGTAGTCCTTGGGATAGTGCCACCTAGGGGTTACATCTTGGAGACTCACCACTGGAGTTTGTGTCTTCTAGTGGCCAAATTTACCAAATTGCTGTTAAAATAATGGCTACCCCAACAGAGTGGCTGTACACCAGTTGGTGGGGTTGTGTACTGGGCAGGAGATCGACCCCCAAAATGCTATACTTATCCTGGATATTCCCCTGGGTACCAATAAGGACACTGTAGAGAGAGTACTTTCCAAGCTTGAATGTTTACAAAACCCTGTGGTGGTGGGTCAACAGGCTAGTCTGCTCACCCAAAGTTTCATGGTGTTAGTAGAGTGTAAGGACCCAGTAGACAGTTCCAAAGTGCCACAGACTATCACCACCGAAGGAGCCTTCGCTGCCTGGAGAGTGATAACTAAAGACAGTAAAGACCCCGGGGAGAATGAGCCCCCCCCCCACTATCTGAGACTTTTGAGGAGAAATTTGCTAAGTTGTTGCTGGAGGAAGGGAAAACTGTGGAGGACTTAAAGAAACTATTCCTGCCACCTGGGGGTGTTCCTCTCCCAACATCCCCTCCCTCTCCAGCACCCGTTTCTGTCCCTCCTTCTGTGCCCATGCCAATGCTGGCTCCTATGTCTGTACCTACCATTAGTCATGACTCTTACGGAAGGTTGAGAATCTTCTCCAGCACCCTCCCACCCCCAAGGGAGGATGATTGGGAGACCTGGATAGATTGTGTTGCCCCATTGGTACCTGAATGGCAGTGTGCAGAGGCTGAGAAATGGAAAAGGATCATAGAAAGTTTGAGGGTTCCCGTCCTAGAGGCCGTTAAATTTCTCTCGAAGGCAATTTTGGGAGCACTGAGTCAGGGGAGAACTTGATGTGGAAATTTCAAGGTACAAAGCAATGGCCAGGGGAAAGTTTGTCTGCATATGTTACTCGTCTGGAAAGAGCGCTGCAAAAGGCTTACCGAAAAGGTGGGGTAGCTGCTAGTGACTTAAACCATGTGAGGTTGGGGCACATACTGCAACATGCAAAACATTCTAAATTGCAGCTCCTTCAATTAAGGATCTCAGATGAGAGGGTAACCCACCGGACTATTGTGACTTAAAAAAAGAACTCTGGGAGTTGAAGATGAAGAGGGATTATGAATTCTAGGGGTGGCGCAGCCCAAGTGATCACGGCGGAAGTCCCATCTCAAGTGAGGGACCAATGAGGTGTGCCACCATGGGATGGTGCTGAGGAGTTCAGGAAATAAAAACAATCTTTTATGAAGGCCACTCCTGCAAGTACAGGCACCGACCCTTATCAACTGCATCTGCTATGGGGGTGGGGGTGTCCACTCAGGCATCTCCTGCTGATGACAGCTTGAAACTCGATGCCTTGACTATGGAAGTAAGAGAATTGACGAGATGTCTCCAAATGTTTACCACACAGCAGACAGAGATGGCACCAAGGTTTTCAGTTGGTAGTACCCACCTCAGCTCCCAGTGTGATGCCTCAGCCACCCCAAATCCCAGAAAACATATTTTGCCATAATTGTGGGAAGGATGGGCACATGAGAGAGAATGCGGTCCACAAAGACCTAGATAAAGTTGTATACAGGCTTCAAGGAGGCTTAGGAGAACAAATCAGTGGTCAAGGATACCCAAAGTGCCAAACAGTAAGGAGTTCAAGAAGTAGTAACTCAAATCCCTATGTAGCTAAATCATCTCTCAGGCCCCTGCTGCTGCCTCAGACTGGTCCAAAATAGTGGGCCCTTCAATGGAAACTACAGTGGCTGTGAATGGTATTCCTACTCGGGCTGTGTTGGACAGTGGGTCGCAAGTGACCATTGTATTTAAGGACTGGTATGACAAACACTTATTTGCTGTGCCCTTACAACCCTGGAAGGCCTACATGTGTGGGGGCTGAGCGACAAGTCTTATCGCTACCTAGCATATGTCCGCCTCTGGTTGTCATTTCCTGCAGCTGTAACTGGTGTAGAGGAGCAAGTCGAGACACTGACCTTAGTGTGTCCCCCTACTGGACTGTATGATGGGGTTACCCTGTTAATTGGGACCAATGCCCATATGATCAAGAGGGCCTATGATTTGCAACAGAACCCCAAAGGAGTGGACCAGGATGAACCGGTGAGGAGTCGATGGAAGAAGGATCCTGATTCAATGGTACTAGCCCCCGAGCCCAGTGTACCGTTCGAGGAGTCCACCTCCGCAAAATGTCAGACAAATCGATGCGACTTAAATGATGGAAAATTACGGAAGGTTATTAGTTAACCCAGCATCGCCAACTAAATAACATGCCTATACACGATAGTGATAGTCAGATTCATAATGTGTCAGATAGGGAGATCCGGGTGAACAGAAGGATGCACCCTTGCTATGGTACACTGCGCAGACATTGCAGTGTTGCCCAGCAACAAGCACCCTGGCAAGACAGATAGAGTGACTCCTGATTTGTTCGATTTTGGTGACTCCCCTTTGCTATCTGAATGGAAGACTGGAATTAACCAGAAACTTGCCCAGAGAGATCAAGTGTTTTCGTTGAAGGAATGGGATGTGGGATGTGTCCAGGGTGTGGAGCATACACACGCCTGCACGATGAACGGCCATTTAGAGACAGGTCTCGATGCCTAGCCCCTGTAGACATAGATGATATGAGAAGACACTTGCAGGAAATGCTGACGGCTGGTGTGATACAAGAATCCAGGAGCCCATATGCTTCTCCCATTGTGCTTGTGTGTAAGAAGAATGGATCTGTGAGAATGTGTGTTGATTATCGAACTCTGAATCGGCAGACCATCCCCGATCAATACACCATGCCCCATATACAAGATGCTCTGGATTGTTTGAATGGGAGCAAATGGTTCTCGGTGTTGGATCTTCGCAGAGGATATTACCAGATTCTGATGGCTCTGGAGGACCATGAGAAGACAGCCTTCATCTGTCCTTTGGGGTTCTACGAATTTCTAAGAATGCCACAGGGAATATCGGGTGTCCCAGCCACCTTCCAGTGACTGATGGAACGAGCGGTGGGAGACTTGAATTTGCTGGAATGCCTGGTGTACTTGGACGACGTCATTGTGTTTGGGAGCTCCCTAGAGGAACATGAGAGTCGACTGTTCAAAGTATTATACCGACTGGAAGATTTTGGTCTCAAGTTGTCTATCAACAAGTGCCAGTTTTTCCAAACCTCTGTGAAGTATATGGGGCACATAGTGTCTACAGAGGGAATAGAGACAGATCCTGGTAAAGCTGAAGCCTTGACTACTTGGCCCCAGTCCCACAATTTGAAAGAACTACAACATTTCCTGGGATTCTGTAGCTACTACCGCCGGTTCATAAAGGACTATTCCAAAGTGATTCGGCCACTCTTGAATCTTACCCAGGGTTACCCTCCTACCAATCGGAAATACAAAAAAGGGTCCATCAAAGAACCAGACAAAGCATATTTCCACCCAGGTGAACTTTCGGGTCCCGCTGGACACCTGACTGTGAAGCAGCTTTCCACAGGCTACAGCTCATGTACCCTCACCTCCCCTATGCTGATCCCACCAAACCCTATGTGCTGCATACTGATGCCAGTCTGCAGGGTCTAGAAGCTGTACTATATCAAGACCATGAGGATGGTTTGAGACCAGTGGCATTCGCCAGTAGGAGCTTGACCCCGTCAGAGCAAAACTACCCTGTGCACAAGTTGGAGTTCCTTGCGTTAAAATGGGCCATTGTCGACCAGTTTCATGATTACCTCTATGGGGCAAAAATATTGGTGAGGACTGACAATACCCCGTTGACCTATGTACAGACTTCAGCTAAGTTAGACACCACAGGGCAGCGGTGGCTTTCTGCATTGTCAACATATGATTATGCTGTCGAATACAGACCAGGCCTGAATCACATTGATGCTGACGCCCTATCTTGGAGGCCCATTTCCAAGAGCAACTGGGTCAGGCTGTCTGAACCTGACATCTGAGCATTGTGCCAAAGGTTTGATAGAAATGAACAGATGTCTACGGACACAGTGGACTGCTTAGTAGATTGATTGGGCCCCTCTGACACCTGCATACCGGCTGCGTATTGCCACTTCTCTGCTCTAGATATTAGTGCACTACCTCAGTTTGACAATGACAGCACTCAGTGGGCTCAATCTCGAGATCCTATGATTCAGCCAGCACTTGATGCCCTTCGTGCAGGAGAAGATGTGTCCAAGTTGCATTCCTCTGATCTGCGAACCGCTTTATTGTTTAAAGAAGGCCCCAGGTTGAAGCTGCTTAATCAGTTGTTGTATAGAGAGGTTGCAGATTGGGGTGGCCAAATAGACAAGCAACAATTGATCCTGCCCACAGCCTTTAAAGATTTGGTACTGAGGTCCCTCCACAAACACATGGGGCACCACGGTATTGACAGAACCCTTGACCTAGTACGATCTCGCTTCTACTGGCCCAAAATGGGGGCCGATGTTGAGCACCATGTAAGGACTTATAGTTGCTGCCTGCAGAGAAAATCCTGGCCTCAGAGGGCTGCCCCCCCATGTCAACATTACTACCAGCACCCCAATGGAACTAGTCTGCATAGACTTCTTGAGTTTAGAGCCTGATCAGTGAAACACTGGCAATGTGTTAGTGGTTACGGACCATTTCACATGGTATTCACAAGCTTTTCCCACCAAAGATCAAAAAGCATCTACCGTGGCCAAGGTGCTAGTGGAAAATGTCTTCGTCCACTGTGGTGCTCCCCAGCGAATTCACTCTGATAAGGGCCGGAACTTTGAGAGTCAGCTAATCAAAGAAATGCTCTCACTATGGGGGGTGCAAAAGTAAAGAACCACCCCTTATCACCCGAAGGGGGATCCTCAACCTGAACGCTTTAACCGCACCCTACTAGACATGCTAGGCACCCTCCACCCAAAAGATAAGCATAAATGGAGCCAGCAGATTAGCACCTTGGGACACGCATACAATTGCACAAAGAATGATGGTACTGGGTTCTCCCCTACCGCCTCATGTTTGGGAGAGAGGCCCGGCTGCTTGTTGATGTCTGTTTTGGGGTTTCTCCTGATGGGTTCCGAGCCAAAGATTACCTACAATGGCCCGGATATTCAAACTGCGCCAGGCTGTAGTGCAAGCCTGGGCACAGCTCAACTTTGTTGCGCAGGGGTGTGGCCTGGGCGATATTCAACGGAGCTGCGCTATGGTGCAGCAGCTTTGAATATCGCACCCTGGCCACCCCCACTGTGCATGGCACAGTGGCACTGTGCCTGCGCAAGTGGCCAGAGTGGAGCATGGAGATGCGCTGGCGCAAGTGCCATTGCGCCATGCACAGCACCTGCGATATTCAAAGGGACATGCATTCATTCACATATCTGGACTGGTAGTACAGTATGGCTGCCGTCCATTGGCTCATGCTGTGAACCAATGGGCTGCAGCCGGCTATCAGTCGGCGGTCGGCAGTAGGGCGGCAGGCGGGTGGGATGCTGCCACTCGCCGGCTGGCGAGGGAGGAGCGGGCGGTGGGGCTCAGTGGGTGGGTGGGGTGGGGAGTACACTAGACCACCAGGGTAGTAGGGGTATTTGATGTGGTACTGATGCCCACGATCGGGCTCATGCGTCCACTGGACCACCAGGGATATTGGACTTGGGAGGGTTCTATTACAGATGCCCGCGATTGAGCTCAGTCTGCGGTCCACTGGACCACCAGGGATATTGGACTTGGGGAGTTCAACAGGGATGCCCACGATGGGGCATGGGGGGGGGCGCCGTCAGGTGCAGCAGGAACTTGGGTGGCCACCACAGGTGGCAACTGCTGTGTTGTGCCCTGCAATGTGGCAGCTCACCTGTGGGTGGCCATCACTTGTTCTTTTTCCTGGTGTAACTTTGTGCAGGGCGCAGGTAAGGGTTGCGCATGCATGACTCTGCACATCCGGGCTGAATATCGGGCTGTGTGGGTTATGCATGAGCGCGCGCCCCACCTGTGCTGCCATACATACTGATGTGGCCCGCGGTGATCAGGATTTGTGCGGCGACTTTTCCTTTTGAATATTGCGCCAGGGCGCATCAGTGGATTGTGCATGGTGCAACACTGTTGCGCCATGTGCAACCCTTTTGAATATCTGGGCCACTATGTACAAAAACTTAAAGCTCAATTGAACCATGCCTATCAACTGGCCCAGACAATGGCCGCCAAAAGAAATCTAGCCAACAAAGAGAGACATGATAGAAAAGTAAAGGCTCAAGAGCTAAGGCCTGGAGACCATGTGTTGTTGCGAAATTTAGGATTGCATGGTAAACACAAAATTGCTGCTTGATGGCACCATCTTCCCCATACTGTATCATAGTTGGAATGCTGGATGATTTGCCAGTGTACAAAGTGCGCCCAGAGAATAACTCCAAAGCTGTCAAGACCATGCACCGTAACCACTTGCTACCTATTGGTGAAGTTATAATTGAAGCTGAACCCACCGAGATTGATTCCCCTGGACCAGTGACTTGTGCTGCTGCAAGAAAGAAACAGAGTCAGCCTGCCCCTGTGGTTGCCGATTTAAGACTTCCCCTGCAGCAGGCCCAGAATGATAGTGACTGCCAGTCTAACTTGGATGACAGTGAGTGTGATAATGCTTATTACCCCTCATATGAACTGAGTCAGTTGTTTCATGGAAATCCTATGTTGAATTACAGGGATGAAGCTGGGCCTTCTGGACTGCCTAACGCCACGGCATCATCCTTGGAGCCAATACTCCCTGAAGGTGAAGTGCAAAGTATCACGTCTGAGGATGCTGAGTCTTTGTGTATCGTGGAACTGTATGATTTGCCTGAAGGAGAGGCTGATGGTATGAGTCTTTTTGGTAACATGCCAGAACTTGAGGAACACTATGAGAGTGCTGACAACCCCCCTTCAGTCCCAGAGTGTCTTCAAAATGAGCCAAGTGTTGTAGAAACAGAGACTACAGAGCAAGGGGCTGACAGTGCTCCCAGCTTGGACATTTCCCTTCATGCAGAGGCACCCTTCACAAGTGATGAAAGCTCCAAGACCATTGCTGAAAGTACAGAGACTGTGGTTGTTCACCCCAGAAAGACTGGCCGAGCTGTCAAGCCAGTGGTGCACTTCAGTTACGATTCCCCCGGGAGGCCAGTGGATTTGCCTCTCAATGTAGTCCACAAAGGTGCTTATGTCTCTCAGAGCTCACTGCCCAAACTGAGCTTGACGGCCCATTCCAGGTTACTTGTCCTGCCCTCTCACCATGGTGCCCCTGCCCCATCCAGCCCGAAGTTAGCTGATAGGGAAGGGCCCCCTCTTGCATTTTTTAGAGTACAAGAAGTTATTACATGATTCTGTACAGTAATGTTTAATTTACCTGTGTGAAATATGCATAATGTATTGTCAGAATGGAAATGATATAGTGGAGTACATTGAAATGTATAGTAAAGTGACAAGTTATGCCAACTGATGAATCAGATAGTACTTGTATAGCATGCTAATGGTATAAATATCTTGTATATGTTGCATTTTCAATGTTATGATGGTACAGACTTGACATGGACGTCAAGTTTTCCCAGGCAGGGAAGTGTGTAACCCCCCCCACAAATGGGGGTTCCCAAAAAGTCTTACATGAGCTTGCCTAAATGCTCACTGCCAGGCTGATGTCCTGCGTTTTAGAAGTTTAAATGTGATTACCAGAGCTTGTATAGCCTCTGTGTACTGTCTCTTTAAGAGCTGCTTGATTGCAGCATAAGTAATCTGAGATGGAGCTCTGTTGAAAGATGTAACTATTTGCTGAAAACCATTCAGAATGATAATGATAATGTAGTTTGTCTAACCTGCTTTCTTTGTAGCAAGGACTGTTTTGTTTGTCTCCACTGTCTTGGTCCTGGACTGCAAATTGGACCAATCAGTTCTGGTGGGACCTAAAATGTAGCCGGACTACAGGAGCTGTCTGAATTCTAAATCTATAGGAACTGTGGTTTGAGTTTTTGTGCTTTTTTTGCAACTGAAGGGGGAGCTCTTGCTTTGACTGACAGCCAGATCAGCCAACCAAATCTTTTGGATCTTGGGGAAGTGCCGGGCTGCTTGCAGTTTTCAGTTTAGTTCTGAGCTGGAAGCTCAAAAAGAAGGAGCTGAAATAATTTTGGGCAGAAATCCTGAGTGGATTTGCATGGGAAAACTGTGACAGGGCTGAGTTTTTGGCTGCATGTCTGCTGCTGCTCCATGAGAGGGAGAGAAGAGAATTATTTTGGACTAAATCCAAGCTTATGTGACGAAAGTAAGCTACTGAAGTGGGCCAGGCTCAACCTAAAGAAGACCGAATATTTTTGCTGAATGCGATCGGCCTGTCAGGAGTTCCAGTTACCCTTAAGCTCCTGGTGTGTGCAGAGACTTTGCGATTGGGAGCACTTTGCCTGGTACAGTAGAATTCCTGTACATGTAAATGTGCTATGAGCTGCTAGTGGGTTGTGAGTTAGTTCTCCAATGTGTGAACTGTGTTCTGCTTGCTGGAAGCTGTATCCAGCCTAAAACGGACTGCATCCGAGCTTGTCTCCATGCGGTCTGGGCTTTGCCAGACTGGCCCAGCCAGACTATCCACTGCACAGAGAAGCCATCGATGAGAGACCTGCCTGGGGATCAGCCCCCTGCTCCACGCTTGAACAGGAACAACGCCTCTGTGATTTGTGGGGGCCCTGCTTCTCCTGGCATTCCAGATCAACCACCTGCGATCTCGATTTTCGTCCAGCCTATGTCCAGTCTTGGGTATTGTGAGTAAATACCAGGGTAGCTCCCTGCACCAGCAGCTTAATCTGAGTGTGTCATCTGATTGTTTTGTTGTTTCGTTTCCTTTTCGAACTGAGCCCTCTGGCTCCGGATTACAAATATTGTGTACTGTGCATGTTGTGTTTTCCATCACAGGGCCCCAACCAGCTGCAACCCCGGGCAACTGTCCTGGCTAGCCCATCTCTTCTCCACCTGGGTACCCAGAGGTGGACTGTGTGGGGGGACTCAAAGAGCATACATAACTGCTTGACTGATATAACCTTTAAGTTAATTAACCTGATTTTGCCCTCCCTTGTTCAAGTCCCCTGAATAAATCAGAGCTAACGTTTTCTGCATATAATCTGACTGTGGTTCCAGTTTGTTCTCAAAGTACTGTACTGTTGCTATTTGCTGTGCTTAACCTTGTTTTACAGGGGGTCCCCAGGGTCAAGCCAGAGGAACCAGCCCTGGTGGTAAATGCAAACAGAGTGGGTGCTTGTGTGGTGTACCAGGGGTATTGTGAAAGTGATTATTGTACAGTGTTCAGGCCACTAGAGGGGAAAGAGGGGGGTTACAGTATCCCAGAGGGCTGTGCCCAAGTTAGCTTGACCACTACCAACCCTGACCTCTGGGTGGAGGCACCCGTTTCAGAACTCAGGCCCCTTAACCTGCTACTAGCCAAGCAGGCAGGGGTAGTAGCCCTTGGGATAGCGCCACCTAGGGGTTACAAGTCTTTTTCCCTGTTTTTTTTTTTTTTTTTTAAAGATGTTCTGCTTCTGTGGGCTCTGGCTGCGGGTGAAAGGGTGGATGGGGACTTGGGCTGTGGGTCCTGGGTCCTTGGTCCTGGCTCCAGGAAATGAATGGGTAAAACTATAAAACTAAGTCGTACTGAACTGACTTCACTTTCTCCATGTTTCACGTTTTAGAAATGGGCACACAAAAATCTCCTGATTTTTACTTGTGAAATCGAGATCTTCCTCATTTCAGGGTTGCTGTCTTGGAAGATCTGGTAGTTTTTTTAATAACACAGCTAAATATCATTGCAGTTAAACTGCCGAAGTTCAGTTCCCATCTGTCTCCCCCCTCAAGTCCAGACCAGATCATGCCCCCCCCTTCGCTCCCATCCCAGTCCCAGAAAGTATGCATGCACCAGCAGCACTTGTATGGCACAAATAAGGACAGTGTGCAGTCCTTTGAGTGCCACGGGGGGGGGGGGCTTTCTTTCCAACCCACACAGTAGTGAGCAGGCGACTGCGATGCAAGGTTGAGGTTGAGATTGGCTGTGCTCACCCTGATCACCTGATTCACTGCCAGAGGTTCAATTGAGCTGGAACAGTCCAGAATACCATTCCACCTCCTAGGCATGCCAGCAGCTGCAACTAACCTTCACTTTCCAAGTCCTGGAGAAGGGGAGAACATGAAACACACAGAACTGCATATCTCCAGTCCCCCCCCCCCACATCCCAAAGATGGCAAATGTATGGAATTAGTTGGCGTCTGATATATAGCCGTATGCCCTCCCACTCCACCTGTAGTGGCCAATTCATTTGGGTCATCGCACTTGGAGCCAGTCACTGGCAGTGATTTTGCACTGTAGGAGCCATTTGCATTGGCGGCCCATTTAAAAGTAGGAAGTCTACACATCTGTTTCTTTTCTCTGCAGTGCATGCTGCAATAGAATTGCCGGCTCACTGCCACTTTCATGGAGAGATCAGAGATCTCGCCAACAGACCAGGACCCAAACACCTGACTCAAGACCACCTCACCATGCCGCAGCCTCCTGGCTACAACTGGCCCTCCCTCACTGCTGCTGACCTGTGCCACTACTAGCACCCATGATGGACCCAATCCAAGCTGCTTCTCCTCCGTCCTTTGACTGTGCTGCACTTGTGCTTTTCAGTAACACCGCTGATTACCGTGAGTTTTATTTGTACATTTTCCTTGTTGGCTTTAGGCAGGGCAAGGTTGGGCATCATAGTGGAAATAAAAGATTTTGAAATGCTTATGTGGGGAATAAACACTAAAGCATTGCAATGTATTTATTGAATTTAAAGATTAAATTAAGGGCCATGGAATGGGTGCAGTTGAGGGTTCATGGTGGTGGTGTGTGTGTGTGGGGGGGCGGGATATGAATATCTAATCATCAATGCACTGGGCTTCTTAGACTGCAACTCCAATGACTACTGTGAGTTTTACCTTTTTTTGCAGGTTTTGGGCAGGACAAGGCTGGGCACCACACCACTTAAAGGAAAACAAAGGATATTGATAAGAGCAGCAGCAGTAGTTGCAGAAACGACTAATTAGGGCTTTTAACATGATTGTAATTTTTTTTTTTCCATTTACCTTGTACTTGAATAATATTGCAAAAATCCAGCACTGAGCCGAGCCACCCGCGGCCATCCACTACTCACCAGGGGGCATCTGCCGCATGGCATATGCTAATGAGGGCTACCAGCTACCAGCTTATGTAGCCCCCCCCAGCTACAATATTGTTTTTCCCCTCCCCCTAGTCTCACACGGTTACTTTGACACACTGCCAGTGATATTATTTCACACATTTTAAAACTAAAGGGCAGACCATAGACTTCTTGTTCCAAACATCCTAGTAGGAAGTTTTTGGAACTGAGATTTTGTGGTGTGCCCTTTAGTTCCTTCCCACTAGGAAGAAAGCATAGTGTTTTAGATTAGAACTGGGAACCAGGCAGTGCAACAACTGATGGATCCAGGACCAGGTATTATCAGAGCAGAAACTGGGTGCCCTTTTATTTCGGGCAGAACTAAATGAGAATCCTGCATGAACTGAACAATACTGCAGTAAATGTTCAATAAATTTTAATTTTTAATTAATGGGATGAGTTTAGCTGTGCATTAAAGCTGCTTGTTATTGTGAGTGTACGAAATTGCAAAATTGTACAGTCAACTTTAGTGTGATATCTGTGAGGGTACGCACTTGCATAACTGTACAGTCAATTTTACTGTGATATCTGAAAGGTGCACATTCATTTTTGGGGCATAATTATTTATGCACTGTTCCAGTCTAAGTCAGAATTGATGTATTTCCCAGGGAGTTACTTCGAGCTGTGGTACTACTAGTAAGGCACTTTTTTAAGTGTTTTCAGGTAAAAGGGTAGAGTATATTTTTGAAATTGATTTTGAGGGTTGACTTAAAGGAGTGTGCTTATTAGTGTGTCACAATGTTGAAGTTGTTTTAATGCACAAGTTATTGTGCAAAGCTTCGGGGGCCCCCCAACATAGGGACTGGCCCAGAAGAGGAACAGAAAGTGTGTAAGGCTGCATGAGGGTCTATTTCCAAAAAACAGCCACAGAGACTGGGTCTGTTTGCAATAGACAGCCGGAGACACTAGATCTAGTTCCAAAAGACAGCCGCAGACACTAGGCTTGCTACACGGTCTGGTCCTGTTCAAAAAAGGTTTGGAAGGAACACAAAGACAAGAAGGGGGGAAGTAAGATAGGGGGTATTCTTTCTTTCTTTTAAGACTAAGGTGATCAAATGGACGAACAGCGAAGTTGGAGGGGTAGCCTGGAAAGGGCTAAGGCAGGTCTTGTGTATGGTTTCTGGGCCAATAGGGCAGAGGGCAACTTTGGGAGGGTGGTAGGGTGCAACTGGTGTGGGACGGCCATGGTGTTGGATATAGCATGGAGGCTGGGGGGCTGCATGGTGTGTAGACAGTTTACACATGTAACCCCCCCGCAAATAGGGGTTCCCAAAAGACTTCCAGGAGCTTGCTTGAATGCTCCAATCCTGAATGGTGTTTGGCGTTTAAGCCATTTATCAGTGAGTGTTTTTAGAGCCTCTGGTACTGTCTCTTTAAGAGCTGTCTGCTTGCAGACATAATTGGTTGTATGGGGGACTGTGTGCTTCTTTGCTTGAGTACCACTCGAGCTGCCATAATTCACTCCATTTCTGCAGTCACTAGGAGTGCAAAGGGAACCTATCTGAAAGATGTAACTGTTTGCCAGAAATCATTTAGAGTAATAATGAAAATACAGTTTGTCTAACCTGCTTTCTTTGCAGTCAGAACTGTGTTTGCCTAGTTCCCATTCTAGTTTGAACTGCTGAACTGGACCAATCAGTGTGGGTTAAGGTAGCTCTAAAATGGTGCCTTGGACGAATCAGAACTTGGACTCGTAATCTGAGCCAGCCACAAGAGGATTGTATGGGCAGTGACTCTGGGAGATGTAGTTTGGACTTGGCAGCCTTTTGGACCAACAGGGGCAGTCTATTGTGAGTGACAGCCAATCCAGCCAAGAACTGGGAGGAACTCAAAGGAAGTGCCAGTTTGTCTCTTTAGTTTCCAGTTGAGCTCTGGCAGTGAAAGGAAGGAGCCCTGTGCTTTTGTGTGCAGTTTTAGTCGGAAACGTGTGTAAGGCCCTGGAGTTCCGGTCTGCAGCTTGTGTAACTGCTTGTTAGGACTGAATCCGTCCTGTGAAGAGAATCAAAGGATATCTGAAGAGTAGAAACCAGGCTCACCCTGTAGAAGACTGGAGAAATTGCTGATGCGCTTGGTCTGTCAGGAACTGAATCTGCTGTGTGTTCTCCCGGGTATTGTGCAGTAATTGCGATCAGGATAGAGAAGCAGCCTGCCTGGTATAGTACTTTCTGTTTACCATATAAATGTGTGAAGAGCTTGTGTACCTCAAGTGAATCCTGCTGCCATTAAAGGACTTTTGCCTGTTACTGTTTACCATATAAATGTGTGAGGAGGCTTGTAGCTCAAGTGAATCCTGCTGCCATTAAAGGACTTTTGCCTGTTGCAGTTTGTCATATAAATGTGTGAGGAGTCTCTGGAGCTCAAGAGTAGCCCTGCTGACGTTGAAGGACCCATCTTGTTTGGAGGTCGTGAGTACTAATTCAGGGTCGCTCCCTGTTGAATTGCCACATTAAACCAAATGGAATTACTGTACTGCTGACTGTTTAACTAATTTTTCTTTTCTCTGTGTGAAAGGGCCCCTACCAGCTGCCATGGTTTGGACTAGCCACTAGGGCTTGGGTACCCAGGGACAGTAACTTGTAGGGATAGGCCTGTGCACAGAGCCATAGGTAGATGAATAAAGTGATATGCTAATTAACCTGATTTCCCCCTGTCCTTGTTATATTCCCCTAAATAAATCAGAGCTGCTTGTTTCAGCAAAGTTATACTGCCTGGTATTTGTCTATGTTAGGTATTGTACTGTGATTGTTGCACTGTATCTTATTTAGGAGGTCCCAGTGCCTGAACCAGTCCTGGGGAGTGAGGTGTATACTGTGAAGGTAATTCTGATATATTGTGTGGGCCACTAGTGGGAAGAAGAGGTTGCAGTGTCCCAGAGGGCTGTGACCAAGTTAGTTTAACTATTGCAAACCCTGACCTCTGGGTGGAGGCACCCGCCATCGGATCCAGGCCCCTCAACCTGTTAGTGGCAAATCAGGCAGGGGTAGTAGCCCCTGGGATCGCGCCATCTAGGGGTTACACACAGTTAAGGAAGGAGGTGGGTTGGTTGACGTGGGCACTAAGCAGGGTGAGGAAGAGAGGAAGGGGAGAGGATTGGAGGAGGTTTAAAGGGAGTACCAGCTGGGTGAGTGGAGGAAGCGAGAATATAGGAAGGGCTGCAGCGGTGTTAAGAACAGGTGTAGTAAAAGACAGGAGAAGAAGGGGAGAGGACTGGAGGAGGTCCAAAGTATGCACTAGCTGGGCGAGAGGAGAAAGAGAGAACATAAAGGGGGTGCAGGGAACTTAGGAACAGGTGTAGTAGAAGGCGAGAGGGGTCAGGGAGAGTTGCAGGTAGTAGGATCAAAAAGAGCAAAGCAAGCACAGACAGGGAAGGGGCAGAAAATAGGAGTAGGCACACCAGACAGTAGGCTGCGAAACAAGGTCACAGAGCAGGAAAACAGATTGGCATCCCTGGGGATGCATGAAGAGGATGAGAGAAAGGAGAGCGGCGGTGAGGAGACCATAAGGGATGGAGGTGGGGCTAAGGTAAAAGAATGTTCTGGAGGAAGAGGAATGGGGATGCACCTTTGGAAGGGAACCTAGAGATAAATATCCAAACAGGGAAAGATGTGGGGCTGAAAAAACTCTTAAGGGGGACACACCCCACAAAAGAGACTACAGTAAGCTCAAGATGGGAGAGGATCAACAGGGGGAAGGAGGAGGGTACCTGTTCACAGAGGAAATCAGAAAGTAAAGAGGACAAGCGCAAAGGGAGGGGACAGTGCTTGTGAAATGGGAGGCAAAAGTGGGATTGCTGGTGAAACCAGAAGGAGGGAAAAGGGGGATGTAGTCCAGGGGGACAGCAGAACTCAGGGGAAGGAGATGGACAAGGGGGAAAATGTGAACAGGGAAGTAAATGGGATGCCAGGAACGGGGTGTAAGCTAGAAAACCAAAAGTACAAGCAGCGGGAAAGGAGTAGCAGGGTCTTGCTCATAGGGGACTCAGTAATAAGGGGAATCAGATGGGGGGCAAGGGAGACAGGAGCAGTGTAATTTGGGTTGAGTGTATGCAGAGAATAACGGCACTAGAGATAAGGCACATTATACCCTCATGGGTCAAATGGCAGGATGGGAGGCCACACTTGGCGATCCACCTGGGCACCAATGATCTGGAGGGGAGTAGTCTAATGGAGGAGCTGGCAAGAGTCAGGGAGCTTGCTAGGTTTTGTAGTAGTATGGGGTTCCATTCTTTTGCTTTCTCAGAGGTACTGCCCGTGTCAAGAGCAAGGACATCAAGGAAACAGAAGATTGAGGATTTCGATCAATGGCTGGTGGGTTGGTGCAAGGAGATGGGGTTTGGGTTAGTAGGGGACTGGGGATCAACATGGAAGTATGAGAGCCTATTTGCGCTGGACAGACTGCACCTGAACAAGGAGGGATCAGCAGTACTAAAGATTAAGATAGGGGAGTTTATTGAAAAAAAATATAATTTAAACTGAATTCGAGGGGCGGGGGGTTAAGAAAAAGACCACTCAAGGAGACAGGAGAGATGGGAGGCTACCCCCAGGATGGAGACAGAATGCTGGCTGGAAAAAAGCATGTACAAGGGAAGGTTGGAAGGGGAGGGCAGTGGGGGTGGGTACATGGTGGAAGGGATTATCAGCTAACGCCAGGAGTTTGGGGAACAAAATGGTGGACTTGGAGGCCATCATGGGGGACGAGGGTCTTGACATAGTAGCGGTAAGTGAGACCTGATGGAGAGAGCATCATACCTGGGAGACAGTTATCCCAGACTACAGACTGTTTAGGAGAGACAGGACAGGAAAGGGGGGGGTGACATTATACATCAAGGATGACATTAGGGCAATGGAAGGGCAGGAGGAGGAAGGAGAGACAGAGCTCCTGTGGGTCACACTGGATAAACGGACTCGAGAAACATTGAGTCTGGGGGTGGTATACAGACATCCTACGCAGGGGGAAGAAGGAGATTGACAGCTGAAGCAAGCAGTTATATGGATGGCACTCAAGGGGGAGTTTCTGCTAGTGGGGGACCTAAACCTCCCTGATGTGGACTGGGAGATCCCGGCTGTAGTATCGGCTAGGAGCAGGGGGATCCTAGAGGTGCTACAGAGTGTATTCATACAACAGCTGGTTAGGGAGCCCACTAGGGGAGATAACCTGCTGGATGTGGTCCTCACAAATGGGGAAAGTGTGGAAGAGGTAGTGGTGGGGGACAGTCTAGGTACAAGTGATCACAGGACTATAAAGTTCAGGGTAAGGACAGGGAGGGAATCAAATCAGACCAGTACAAGGGCTATGGACTTCAGGAGGATGGACTTTAACAGAATGAAGAGGATATTTAGGGAAGAAATGGCAGGAAAGGGGAATATAGGGGATATGGAATAGTTATAGGAAACTATCAAAGGGGGGTACTGAAAGCCACTGAAATTTGCATTTAGAAGGTGAGGAAGAACAAAAAAAGGAGGAGACCACTCTGGTTTACAAGGGAGGTGTAGGGGTGGTCAGGGGAAGGAAGAGGGCATTCAGAAAATATAAGATGACACAAAGGAAGGAGGATAGGGAGGTTTATAAGGAGAAGCAGAGGATAGCAGGGCAGAAGATAAGGAGGGCTAAAGCTGACACTGAAGAAAAAATAGCTAGGCAGGCCAAAGGGGAAATAAACCTTTTTTAGGTATGTGGGGGAAAGAAGGAAGGCAAGGCAGGGGATAGTACAGTTGAGGGGGAAGAGAATACAACTTCAGGGGGACTTTGAGAAAGCAGAGGTGCTGAATAGCTACTTCTGCTTGGTCTTCACAGAGGAGGGAGGGGGGTAGGGGACCTGAGTTGAGGGGGAGGGGTAGGGAAGACAAAAAGGTAGATCCTAGCCTGTTCAATATAGACAGGATTAAGGAGGAACTATGGAGGTTAAAGGTGGACAAAGCAATGGGGCTTCACGGTTTGCACCAAGGATACTCCAGGAACTGAGGGAAGAGCTGGCTGCCCCAAACTTGTCCCTTGATACAGGGTGGGTGTAAAGGGACTGGAGGAGGGTGGATATGGTGCCACTGCACAAGGGGGGTAGTAAAGAGCTGGTGGGGAATTATTGCCCGGTCAGCCTCACCTTAGTGGCACAGCTGGTTAGTGCATTCGGAATGGTATTCTGGGTGGCCTGGGTTCAAGTCCCAGCTAAGGCACTTACTTCTTTCTCACCTCTGTTTGTATGTGTTCCATAAATATGCACACCACACTCCTGGGTGACAGTTACAAGGTGATAGAGGCCCTAATAAAGGATAGGGTGATGGACTACCTGGTGGATAGTGGCCTGCAGGATGATGGGCAGCATGGCTTCATGAATAAGAGGTCATGTCAGATGAGCCTGATAGAGTTCTTTGACTGGGTGATACAGGTGGTTGACCAGGGAGGGGTGGTAGACGTAGTCTATCTGGACTATAGTAAGGCCTTCAACACCGTCCCTCACAGAAGGCTAGTAAATAAGCTGGAGAGCTTAGGGGTGGGGTGGAAAATAACTAGGTGGGTGAAAAACTGGTTGGCGGGCAGAAGCCAGAGAGTGGTGGTAACTGGGGTGCACTCCAGTGTGAGGGGGGTGACGAGTGGCGTGCCCCAGGGGTCAGTACTGGGACCCCTCCTTTTTAATATCTACATTGTGATATAGTGGATGGGCTGGAGGGAAGGGTGTGCCTACTTGCAGATGATATGAAAATCTGTAATAGGGTGGACACCCGGGGGGGGGGCATGGAGGCCATGAGGCAGGACCTGAAAATTCTGGAAGGGTGGTCAGAAACGTGGCAACTGAAATTTAATGTCAAAAAGTGTGCTGTGATGCACTTGGTGTAAAAACCTGTGAGCAGCTTACACTTTAGGGTGGGAGGAATCAAAACAACAGAGCGGGAGCGGGATCTGGGGATTATAATATCAGGCAGCCTTAAGGTAGGTAGCCAATGCAGAAAAGCTGTGGGGAAGGCAAATGGAATGTTGGCATGCATTGGGAGGGGCACAACTAGCAGAAGGAGGGAGGTATTGATGCCTCTTTACAAAGCCATGGTGAAACCGCACCTGGCGTATGGGATCCAGTTCTGGAGACTGCACCTATGCATGGACAGAGATGGGATAGAAAGGTTTCAGAGAAGGGCAACCAAGATGGTGCATGGTGTGCAGGGGAAGCCATATGAGCAGAGGTGTAGGGAACTGGATCTGTACCCATTGGAGACCAGAAGGGAATGAAAGAACATGATTGAAGTACGTGAAGGGGATCAATAAGGTGAAGGAGGGGAGCTTATTTAAAAGGATGAGGGGGCTAAAACTAGAGGGCATAGCCTAAGATTGGAGGGAGGAAGTTATAGAGGCAATGTGAGGGGGTGATTCTTCATGGAGAGGGTGGTGGAGGCCTGGAACAAACTACCAGAGGAGGAGGTGGGGGCTGAAATGGTGGAGGGATTCAAGAGGGCATGGGACAGAAATATGGGGTTGGTAAGTGGGGGAAAGGGGAGGGCCCGTGGAAAAAGAGATGAGTGGGGGGAGGAAGGGGCAGACTCAATGGGCCATTGGGGTCCTTTTCTGCCATCAGATTTCTATGATATGATTCTATGATAAAAGCCCCAAAACTCACCACTGAGCATCTAAACCCTCAGAGCTTCTGGGGGATCTAGCGGCCCCCAGACCCCTAGCTTTTGTATAAAAATTTTCACTGGACATTGCAATAATGCTCATGGTGTGAGTGGTTAGTTGATGACATTGTTAGTCAGCCAGTTGGAACTTGACCCCTGCCCCCCCCCCAAATAACAGCTGCGGACTCTAAGGCCACCCAGCGTCTCCCAGTAAAATCATTTTTTTCCTGGAGTCAGGGGTAGGGAAGACATAATAAAAGTGTGTTTAAAAAAAGCCCCCAAATCACACCAGAGCATCTAAACTTCCAGAACTTCTGGGGGCTTAGTGGCCTCCCCAGACCCCCGCCTTCATACATTTAATATCTGTAGTGACATGTACCCCCAACCTTTTACCAGTGGTTGCATCCCTGTGTACACTGAGCTGGTCAATGTAGGTTATTTTTTTAAAATGAACACGATCCAAAATTAAAATTTGGCTTTGAAAAGTAAAGACGTGACTCAGGGCATGTGCAGAGGTCTTTGCAAAACAGTAAAAAGGAAGAATTCAGACGCATGTTTCTTTTTTGCAGGCCAAAAACTTTAACCTTTTACTTGGAAAACAGGACAGGGCTGGACTAGCATAGTCCTAGAAATATCGAGTAAACCCCCAAATGCTGGCATGATGGGTTGCACTTTTTTTGATTTTTGATTTATTGATTTGATCACCAGATGAGTATCGTGGGTCACATGACCCTTTTATAGTCACAAGCTGGATAAAAACAGACATACAAAATACTAAAATAACCAAATTATGAAACACTTGTACAAGAACTCAGTTACAAGGATAAAATGAGTAACGAGACTGTAGTTTAAAAGTACTTTCACTTTTAGTGTTATTATGTAAGTAATAATACCCGACAGGGTGGGAATTATTGGGATATAACGGACAGCCCTGGGGCGTGATGAGGCCCGACGCCGCAGGCGGAGGGCCTTATAGCCCCTGGAAGGTCTGTTGTATCCCATAACGCCCACCCTGTCGGGTATTATTACTTACACTCGGAAGGTATTATTACTTTTAGATAATGGGTTACAGATGGTATTTTTGGGAAGAATATATAAGAAAAAAATTTATATATAAAAAAATAAGTAAAATCTAAGTAGAAGTAATGTTTGATGTAAAGTAGTTCTTACAGTGTGAAGTGCTGGAATCACCACAGGAGGTCGCTGCTGTGTATTTTTTTATGCTGTTTAGAATTAGCTTGCCCTCCTGCTTCGTGTCTCTCTCACACACACACATCCCGATTGAAAAACATTCGAGAATGGGAGAAATGTATACTGGTGATTTTTTGTGACAGGTACTTCAGTTTTAATGTGATATGCTTTAGAAGTGTGGCAGAAGCATGTAGATGGGTTTAACAGTGAGAAGACATTTCACAGGGAGCGCAACAGTGAAGGGAAATGGAACATGGAAGAGTGGGAGGTTTATATTACGAGAGGTGGAGCAAGCTGAGAATGTAATTATTTAAAAATGAACGTTTTGGTTTTTTTTTCAGGTGGTGGTGGTGATGAGGAAGAGAGTGAGTTTTGGAGGCCGTATCGGGCTGTCGGTGGCATTTTAGTTTAGGAGTATGGTGGGGTTCGGGTTGAGACTGCCGTCTCAGTAAGTGGATAATAAAATGGTGGGTGGCAAGTTTCGGTTCCAAATGATCGAGCTGGCACTTTTTCTGAGCAGGCTTTGTTAAGAAATAACGGCCCAGGTGGCAGGGTGTTTGAGCCAATCAGGAAGCGAGTTTTATTTTCAGCATTATCTAAGTTTAAATTAGTAATTGCTCACTCTGCAAAACAGAATGTAAATGAAACCTATAGAGTATTTACACATTGTATCCATGTAAGCAGTTACGCAGCAGTTACATGGTGAATATACTTTACAGTGTGGTTACAGAAATTTGATGTGAAGTGTTACTGATATATAGTACCATTTAAAAAGAAAAATATTCTTTATGCCCCCATCTCTCTGGTGTGGCCCCACCCCTGGGACGGGCCAGCCCCATCCCCCCATGTTCCCAGCAGTTACCTTTCTCCTTGCTCCCAGCTTTCCCCCTGCAGTGGGGCCTGTTACAGACAGGAAGTATTGTGTGTCCCCTCCTGAGTTCAGAGCAGCAGAAGTCTTGGTGGCAGGGAGGCTGGTGGCAGGAAGTGGGTCCTGAGCATGCTACAGGTCATCCTGCATGCACCAGGGTTTCCCTATTTTCCAGGTCCCCACTTGGGATGTCTGGCACACATGGGGCTCCAAGCACGCACACACACACACACACCATTGCATGCTTGTGTGGTGCTGAACTGGCATTCCCCCCACTCTGCAGTACCTACAGTGCACTAACTCCCGTGGTCACCCAGGTGGCAATGTTGCAGCGGAGACAGTAACCCTCCCTCCCAGAAAGAGAAGCTCATCCTAAGGGATGCTCAGTCCTACTCCCTGTGGGAAGCCTCCCCACGAACCTGGCTCGCTCCAAACCCTGTTCACTGATGCTGTGAGTAGTAGCTCTACCACTGCACTGATAGGCTGCCAAACACCATACCTTTAAAATGAGCACTTTACATACAAACTGAGAGGCAAAATGGCACCATTAGTAGAAAAGCCTATCAGAATGTCCTACAGTAGACACCTGGATTTGCAGTTTACAACCTGCACTGTGTTTGAGCACATGGCCCCTGCACCCCACAAGGCTGCCACAGGTGTGGAAGATGCGTATTGTGTCAAATTATACAATGGGTCTGAAAAATCCTGCCCTCTGACTGGCTGACTGGCACCTTTTCCCCATAATAACTCCTGCGATTTATCAACGGAAAAGGTGCCAGCCGCCAGTGAGCCTCATCAGGAACTCCCCCGAAATCACTCTGACAATGACCAACCCAGGAGTGGCAAAGACAGAGAAACTCCCCACTTGTTAGTGGATGGGAAACTGGGGGAACTGGAGAAAGTGTCTGTAAATGAGAAACGATGTTTAGAAGTTTTAAAAATCACGGCTGAAAAGTGAGCCATTACACTGGCCACGCAGTTATGCATGTTAATATCCCCAGTAGAGCAGCGGTTCACATTTAAAATCTGCTGCCACACATCACAGTCCTGCTCAAAACATACAATGGCTGTCACAAGGAACACTTGAATTGCTTCTAAACCCCAAACCCAGTACCTTAAGTCCTGTATTCCCTACAGTCGTCTGCTTGCTGCTTTCCTGAAATGACCACTTGTGCCCCCCCGCCCCCGATGCAGAGCATTCCCGTGAAGCTGGTGGCTTCTCTCTTTTTTTTTTTAATTCAAGTTTATTGCAAAACTCTGCACAGGTACAACTGATTTGGTTCAATCACATATTGTTAAAACATCACATATATTATCTCAATACAGGGATTCTTCCTTTTTTTATATATTAAAATTACCTGGAGAAATTACAATACATCATGCTATCTCAGTATCCCCGCAGCTTCTTTCTCATTTCATTATGAGGTTCTGGAGTTATCACCTAATTCATTTGTTTAGGCAATTTCGATAAAGATCAGCATCCCCCCCCCATTTCTCTCTTGTCTGTCTTTCTTTATACTTTGAAGCTATCTCGCCAGATCACCCATTGAGCCCACCTGTGGGTGAAGACTTGCGTGTGTGAGGCTATTTTATGAGTCAGCTCCTCCAGCTCCTGTATGTCCTGGACTATATTTATCCAATGTTGGACAGTGGGGGACTCAGAATCCAATCACTTCCTGGTAATGGCTTTGTGTGCTGCCGCTATCAGGATATTCCATATATAGATTTTGTCTTTTCCCCTAACCCCTCTAGGAGGCAAACCCAGTAGCATTTGCTTTGATCCCACTTCTTCTGAAACTGATAGTATGTTCTCCGTTTCTTGTTTAATTTGGTACCAGTATGGGGTCAAATGTGGGCAGTTCCAAAACATATGGAGATGGGTCGCCCTTGGCTCCTGACAACCTGTCCGGCAAGTTGCTGGGTATTTTCCATACCACTTATTCTTTATAACTGGGGTGACAAAGAAGCAGGTTCTCACCTTCCATTCAAAGTCCCTCCACCATACAGAGTATGTGGTTGTGCTTGCTTATAGGAAGACTGTTTCCCACTCTTTGTCAGTCAGTTCCCTTCCAATTTCGCCCTCCCTCCTCCTTTTAAGGGGATTTGAGTGTTGAGACCCCTTTTCCCTTAGGGCCCCATAGATAGCTGAGATGTGCCCCCTGCTTCTCTGAAGGGTTGTAATACTTTCTATAACTTCCAATTAGCCCCCTGTATGCTGGTGTTGTTCTACCTGGGCCTCCAACATTTGGGTGTGACATCTGATCTGTAAGAATCTAAAGTGATCAATTTGCCTTAGTTGAAATTTCCTTACAATTTGCCCAAATGTCAGTGTAGTGTTCCCCTCCTGAAACTGTTTTAGGGTGTGTAGCCCTTGCTTCTCCCACTTTCTGAAGGTAAGGTCCTGTTGTGCCGGGGTGAAATCTGGGTCCCATGCGAACCATCTCAGTGGCCACAGTTCCTTGGCAAGTTTGTACTTAGCCCCGAGTCTTTGGATTGCACCTAGTGTGTTTTTAACTGTAATCAATGTAATATTGCTGTATTTTTGTGTAAGTTTGGGGTTTGTTACCCTTGCCCCCAAAGGAGCCCCCTCTGTACTTACTATCTCTATTCTCTTCCAGTGAGCTGTATATTTCTCTGTCGACCACAGCAGTGCGTTCCTAATTGGGCTGCTAAGTAATAGTCTTCTAAGTTTGGTACTGCCCTACCCCCATGTTTTTTATTAATGAGCCATGACTGCCTCCCTGATTCTGGGTCTCTTGTCTGCCCAAACAAATTTCATAATACTATTCTGCCAGAGCTGTAGTCGGTTGTGATGTATTTTAACTGGAAGGCACTGGAAAAGGTAAAGAAATCTTGGTAGCACATTCATAGTTATCAATTGAATCCTATCATATAAGGGAAGGTTAAGGAGGCCCCATCCTTTCATATCTTATTTAATCTGATTTACCAAAGGGTCAAAGTTATGGGAAAATAGGGTTGCAATGTTTTTGGGGATTATTGTACCTAGATATTTTAGTTTTGGGCTGTTCCAGTTCAAGGGGATCAACTGGCAAATCTGAGGGAAGGGGGTTTAATATTTTTTAATATTTCTGTTTTAGGGCATACCCTGAGTATAGGCCAAATCTGTCAAGCAATTTCCACAATTTTGGCAGTGAGCTCTTGGGATCTGTCAGATATAGAAGGACATTGTCCGCATAAAGTGATACTTTATGCTCCGCATCCTCTATCTTGACTCCATAGATCTCAGGGTCTTCTCTGATTGCCTTAGCCAGGGGCTCTATGTAGACAGCAAAGAGCAGTGGTGAAAGTGGGCAGCCCTGATGGGTGCCCCTACCCAGACCAAACCTCTGCAATATGCCCCCATTCACCATTACATAGGCCTGAGGGGATGCATAAAGGGCATTAATTGCCTCTGTAAATGCTGGTGAGAAGCCCATCCCATCAACGACTGCAAATAGAAAGCTCCAGGTAAAGCTGGCGGCTTCTTAGCATTTGAAATTTGTCTGACATCCTCCTGCTGCTGTGCTGTACAGTTGGTGTTCCACTGACAGTTGTTTCACCTACTGTCAAGAAAGCTGGCATTTTTAGGATATTCTGAATTCCCCGAAATTGCTGCTTTCCCAAAATGATCGCTTGTGCACCCTGTCCTCCAAGCAGAGCGTTCCTGTGAAGTCGGTGGTTTGTCAGAGTTTGTTAAATATTTGTCTGACTTCTTCCTGCTTTCCTGAAATGACCGATTGTGCCCCCGATACAAAGCGTTCCTGTGAAGTCAGTAGGTTCTCAGCATTTGAAATGTGTCCGACTTCCTCCTGCTGCTGTGCTGTGCAGTTGGTGTTCCACTGACAGTTTTTTCACCTGCTGTCAGGAAAGCTGGTGTTCTTAGGATATTTAGAATTCACTGAAAATGTTGTGTCAGTAGCTGATAGGTGATGAGCAGGGTTCCACGGTGCTGCTCAGTGTGCCGCTTCAGGGGCAAGGGAGGGCAACCCAGTTCAGCTGCTTGTTTCAACTACATTTTTCGGCACAGTGACAGCACCCTTGTTCTTCACCAAATATGCCATTTTTTGTGTAGTTTCAGATTCAAACTTTGCTCAGCTGTCAACTTGAATACTGACTCTACCATCCCTGGCTAATAACTTCTTACATACACGTTGCAAAGCATTAAAAAACACTTAATTACACAAGTGTTTTTGTTTCCTATGAAAGAAATACAGTTCAGTACCAAGTTAAAATTACATTACAGTTTATTTCCTGGTTTTTAAAATACTTCTACTTGCTATAAAATTTAACACGTTGTGTCCCACACCTGTTAAACACCTATACAGTTGAAGGACTATTTTCTTTAGCGTAAGGATATCAATAGTATTATTCTGTATTAAAAGCAAAAAAAAAAATGCATTTATCATGAAATCTTGTCTCTTTCTGCAGAAGGACATTGTATAATCACAATAAACCACTCCAGAGTGTGGGTTATGCTGGGATTTACGCATGCCTGGCATGGTTTGGTCACTCGGCCTGCGGCCTTGTGACAGAACCACACCAGGTATGGGTAAATCCCAGCATAACTCACACCCTGTCGTGGTTTACTGCTTAAACATCATTAGGTTTACATCCTTTAATAACCCCCAAAATGGCAGAGAAATTAAACTAAACTCTTCCATTACTCGTGATAGTGAGGAGGTTTGTTTATTGACGGGGGTATTTTAAATGCCGGACGAACAAAAAGGAAACTGAGGTCTTGACTGGCAGAACATTATGGGTTAATCTGCAATGGTATTAGGGAATATGCCACAGCTGCATGTTAATGAATCAGAAAACAAAGCTGCACATAAGGTGAAAGCTGTTGGACTAGAAAAGGTGTAGGGAAATCTTGGTGGGGGGGTGGCCGTATTTTGAAGCGTATCTTAATAGATGTGAACAGTATCAGATCTACACTCTGGGAGTCTTTGAATGCCATGGTTTAAATGATAAATTGGGTATTAAAACATTTTTGTAAAAGTCTCCTAATAGTCTTTGACAGGTAGACTACAGTGCTACTGCCATTTTCTGCATGGCAAGACTTTTTTACTGGTTTGAACTTTTGCATATAATAGTCACCTTCTGGTCGTCACTTGCAGTTTTCAGATATTCATTGCCATGCATGATAATTTCTTATTATATCCATTTTAAATACTTTGTATGTGCAGGTCACACTCCTTTATATGTGATACTATGCCTCCAGTTGAGTAATAAATGATTTACAGTTTCTGTTGTTATACTGACAGCCAGTATTACTAATGTTTGGCTGTTCACTCTGTTTACATGCTCTCTCCTGTACCTGCAGGCCTTCACTGTTAAGATCACACAGTTCTTAAGGACAAATTAGCCTTAGGGCATGGTAAATAGTATGGGATTATTTTATTTTATCCTGGTAAATTTGTCCCTTTTCCACCCTTTTTGTATGTGTGCCTTTATACTGGTAGCAGACTGCCTCTTTTTGGAAGAAGCGGCTTTACTACTGTGATCTAAAGCGTATTTGTTCCCCCGCATCTGCTTAACTGTTCCACTGTGGCCTTATGATGGGTACCCTTAAACTGACTATGTTACGCAGATCTCTTTATATTTATGACGTGACTCTGTTATGGTGGCCCTCCAGACCACTCAGTGTTAACTTTAGCAGTAAGGCTGTTGTAATAACAAGGATGCACCACTGTGCCCACAACATGTGTATTTATAGATTCGCAATATACTTCTACGTACTCGGTGCTTTTGCGATCCATATGAGCTTGAATGGGTACCTTGATCCATATCTGTGCACACTGATCTGAGTTTTTAAAAGTGTATGTAAATATATTTTATATGAGTTTAACATTTTTTGTTTGTTTCTTATGTTTTCCAGATTTGTGAGCTTTATATTGGTGTTTTCCACCTTGGACTGACAGAATGTATCAGCACGGCTTGGGGCTTGCAATTGATTGTTATTCATTGTGCTCTGCATGTTTGCAGTAATATCTATGGCACCACCAG
This sequence comes from Neoceratodus forsteri, assembly GCA_016271365.2. NCBI lineage: Eukaryota > Metazoa > Chordata > Ceratodontiformes > Ceratodontidae > Neoceratodus > Neoceratodus forsteri. Next base: position 347,232,293 of record CM057453.1, on the reverse strand, counting down.
CTGTCTTCAGTATGAATTGTAATGACTACATTTTTTGTATTTAAGTAATGATAGTATTGGTGGACATTACCGCTGACAAAGCTAAACATAACACATTAGTTTGTCCCACAGGGCACTGGCAGTCATACTTCTTAGTGTTTTTATAATGTTTGTACTTGCACTATTATTGACTGAATAAAGAGGCCATTTTACATAAGTGGTAATACCCTGTTTTATTTGGGGGAAAGTGCTATATCCTGTTTTACTGTTGTAACTTATTATGGAGATTTACTACTGGGACAGATTGCAATGGCTATGTTTTTTTTCCGATAAAATCTGATCTATTTCATTTTGAATTGAGCTGCTGTTGAGTTCTGCACAAAGCCACTGCGATGTCATCAGTCATTGTGAAAGCTGTTCTCTGATTGGTTAATATATTTCATTATTACATATAAACTGTGGATTGGTTAATGTATGTCATTATTACATAAAACTGTGGGAGTAACATACTGTATGTCAAACAGTGAAGATAAATCTAATATTCAATAGTTATAGTGCTCTTCCTAGACACAGAGCCCTTCACAGTCAGCAAGTTAATACAACAAAACAGAAACAGCATAGAAAACATATCGCACAAATTGAAACAGTTCAGGAGCAAACATTCTGGAACTAGATGATGTACAGAAAAGTCTTGGACAAAAGATGCCGGCGCAGTCTGTTTTTTAACATAGCAACTGAAGAGGCACTTCTCCTTTTTAACATGGCAGCTCTTCTGATCTCCCACAGAAGAGCACTCAACAAAACAGATGAACACACAGTGAATGCCCTATGCCCTGCTGATTTCAGAAGATGTTATGGACACACTGAGCAGATTGCGCCATGAAGCTCTAGTTTGTCCTGGTCCAAGGTCGAACAGAAGCTTATGGAACTAAAAGGGTCCTCCTTAGTCTTTCAGGGCTTAAAAAGTTAAACAAAGGACTATGAAGTCAACATGTCGCCTAACAGGTAGCCAGCCCAGAGCATGCAGTGAGAGGATGATATGCTCTGATCACTGAATGGAGGTCAGTAGCCTCCCTGTTGCATTTTGGATCAATTACATGTGGCATAGCTGGCTGTCTTCTAATGTAAGGTGCCCAGAGTTTCTGGAATTGGGCACCCTATAAATAAAATTGCCTTACCGTTCCTAATGAATGATCACATGATCAGTTGGTTTTACTATTACACAGAACATGAGTGTGTTCATGCATTAGAAGACAGGTGGCTGTGGAGAAGGGTGGGTTGTGCTGGTCACCTTTTTGGCACACTACGTGGGTGCTGAGGGGGAGAAGGGTGGAATAATGGCACTGCTAGGGTGGGGAGACAGGGGAAAGACTTGGAGGATATTTTAATGCAGTACAAACAAGTGCTTTTTTCTTGATCAATATGGTGATTGGTTATGGACATGAGTGGGTTGTGCCGGTTGTCCACTGTGGGACAGAAGAACATTTACTTAGGAAAAATACTCATTCTTGAACATGAATAGTGCCCTATTCAGGAAGGGCTCCAGAATACTCAGGAGTCCAACTATTTGTAGTTTTTGGGAAATATTATTTCCTCTTTACTATTACCCTGCACACTCCCAGTGACTACAGTGGGAAGATGGGTAGGTACAACATCTCAGTGGGCTGTACTGGTCTGTCACCAAGCCAACTTAAATTTTTCTCTCTGTGGAGGCACTGGGCTGTTTCTACTGTCTGGATACGAATCCCCCCTCACTTGTCAAGGGAGACTTTTCTAGTCCTGGAGACACTGTGACATCTATGGCAGCCTGGTGGCAAGTATTGTTGCTGCAACTCATGCATAGAAGGCAAATGGGAGGGCAAATGCCTTATAAAGCGGAAGCAGTGCTGTGATTATTCTCCTGCTACATCAAGTCCCTCATGTGGCCAACCAATGTGGTGCAAGACCAACTAGTGCCCCCTGAAAAGTTACAAAATTGCTTCAAGTGCAGCGGCCTTTCAAAAAGTAGAAGGTTGGTGCAAGGTGGAGGTACTGGACCTCCATGAAGGTGTTTTTGGTGATAGACATCCCCAAATGACTGAGCTAGGGGAATGTTGTGGAGATATTGAGCAAGGGCTTAAAGCAGGTCAGAATACTGAAGACACAAACAATGATGTAAGCGGTGGGCACCAAAACACTCAACCACATAGTAGAAAGTGGCAGGAGTTAGATCCCCTCAAATTGCTTAGCACTCTGAATTCAGAAGGAATAGAGGATACCTGGCAGTTACTTAGCTTGGGGGAAGTGACCAGGATAGCAACCCTGACCCCAGACCTGGGGCAGATTGGAAAGCTGGTGTAAAAGACTGACTTTCTAAGGAGGGCAAGACAGTCAAAGACTTGAAGGAATTGCTGTTGCCATCATAGTCAAAAGTGGCCTTGTGGAGGTGCTGTTGGTTGCAGTAGGGTGGTTGATGGAGAAGATGCCCTGCCCCTCTAGTGAGGACAAAGAATATCAATATCTCAGGCATTTTTCAGGGACCAGACCTGTTCCCCAAGGGGAAGAAGACTTTGATACTTGGAGTGAACAAACCACCTTGATGGTGCAAGAACTGAAATTCTCTGACCATAAGAAAAAGTTGTGGTTGAATAGGAGTTTAAAGGTGATAGGAAATGATTTCTGTCAAGTTAACCGCAGCAGGAATTTTATCTTCTAGAACGACTGCACCAGAAACTGCTCCTGAACGTCAAAAAAACAAAAGTGATGCTTTTTTCTCACTTTTCATGCATCAATAACCCCACAATTCAAGGTAATATTCCTCAGATCCCCACTCTTCTTGGCAAATCGCTGGAATATGTTACTAAATTCAAATACCTGGCGGTGTAGATAGACCAAAAGCTTTCCTTTTGTGATCACATTGAGGATCTCTTAAAGAAGCTTAGGCAAAGGCTTGGCTTCTTCTGTAGGATAAAAAATGTTCTAACACTGGATGCCAGGAAGAGATTGATCCAAACCACATTTCTTACCTTATTGGACTACACAGATTTCCTTTACAGCCAAGGCCTCATGTTTGCCCTGACTAAATTAGATAAACTCTACCATCACGCCTTGAAGTTCATAACTGGTCTCCCATACTCCACACATCACTGCTCCCTTTACGCCACAGTAGGTTGGTCATCGCTTAACTACAGAAGACAGAGGAATGCAGCTCTCTGGACATTTAGGGCCATCATGAAAATGCTGCCTCCGTACATCTCAGATCGTCTTCCTCTAGGTGTGATAGGTAAATATGCCTTAAGGAGTTCCTCCGTTATCTCTCTTGCAGTACCGAAGTTCAAGTTGTGCTTTGGCAGGTCTGCCATATCTCATGCTTTACCCTCTCTCTGGAACAACTTGCAAAAAACCCTGAAGTTGGCTTACCCAATCAAACTATCACCTTCAAAGCACTTTATTCTCTCTCTCTCTCTATCAAGGAATCCTGTAACTGCTTCCCCTGATGTCACCTTCCCCTAGCTGCAGCGCCGTCTGCTCCAGTGCATCCCTTCACTGGTACTTATTTCCCACCTCTCTTGGGCAATGTTACATCCTATAAGAACTTATCTGACTGCCCCTTCTATCCCGACCCTGTGTTTTTTTCCTTATCGCTAGTTCCTTTTCCATGTCCCCCTGGCTGCCACCTACACTCCTTGCTTATCCCCCTTGACACCGTCATGGTGTTTTGCTTTCCACTCCCTAACTGTTGCCACCCTCCCTCCTGCAATCACTACGTGACCTTGTGGGCATGTACCTCTCCTTACTCACCCTCTTGCTTACCCCTCCCAACCCCTCCCATGCCCCACCAAGCTCCTTCAATCAGTAATTGTGTTCAAGGATGCTTCAAATACACACCGTAAATATAGTTGCGTAGATTTAACCTGTATATACTGTACTACAGTTGCTATACTTTTTAGCTGCATACGCTTCATGGTCTTAGCTTAATGGCTCTTTTTAATACTCTATTTCGTGTGTATTATAAAACTCCTGTGTATAATTACTGCTCTATGTAAATACTATGTAAGTGTGAATTCATTTTGTATATATCGTCTACCCAATTATGATGTAACTGAATATTCCTTTGTATGTATTGTTAACCTCTCCTTTCCAGGTCCATCTTGAAAATGAGTTTGCTCAATGATGCTTACCTGGTTAAATAAAGATTTTGATTGATAACTGCCCTTCCATTTTCCTTTCCATCCCAGTTATGCATTCAGATATGCCTGGACCAATTTTTGATAACTAAGTAATCCAGCTTTGGGGTGCCCTCAGATCTACACAGAGTTCCACTGTCCTCAGCAGCCACTACATTTCCTTTTCACATTTTGAAGACATTCCATGACATCAGTGACACCATTATATGTGTCATAGAATGTTCAGGCATTACGAAAAGAGAGAACAGCAACTGCTAAAGAGAAAAGGATTCAGCGTAGCAACAAAGGCAAACCAATCAAATATAATCTTGACCAAAAAAGTCAGTACACATCTGACTATTGGATAGACCATAAAAAGAAAATAGGAGGGCATTCAGAGGTGTTAAAAACTGGTTCCTAGCACCTTTAAAGGGACCAGCTTTGGGCACCATAGGGGACCTTAGGACTTCCAAGACTAATGCCACTGCAGGAGAGTATCTGGCCACCTTGGGATGTATGTAATGTGAGACCACTTGGACAAGACACTGTACAGAAGGTTATATTTGTGTTCATTTTATTTTCGCAATTTTAGCTATTGGCACATTGCCAGCGAAAATAAAATGAACACTAATATAATGTGAAGCAACACACCACACAAACTGTATGCTATAGCCAGTTTAATAATGCTTAATACACAGCAAACCACATGGCAAATGAAAACAAATAAAAATAAATAAAACTGCTTGTCTCCAACAATCATTCTCAGTAATGGGGTCGGGAGAGGTTCAGTATCGGGATCTGGTCTTGGTTTATGCAACTTGACACATCATCGCACACTGACACTGCTGCTTGTTTCGTTTTATGTTTGTTCTCTGGTGCTTTGGTGCTTTTAGTGTATCTATAAGGGACAGTAAAATATTGATGTTTTCCTTTGAGAACCACCAAAGAACAAACACATTTAGGAAGGTGATTAATCACAATGACTAAATGACTAAATGTGAAGAACTGAAGTTGTGTACTTACATCGCACAGGCAAGTGAGATGTGTATCATAGATCCCTGCTGGTTGAAAGCCGCGAACGACATCCTCTTTATGGCTGCTCAGCAGTCGGTAGCTAGTCTCTAACCAGTGTGAGTGGTGCTCTTTAACGGTTTGCAGTCTTAGGTTGATACTTAGGTTGTCCGTACCACCACCAGATGCAATTTTGTCAGACACCAGCCCAGCATACCAGCTAGTAAACCACGATTTTAAGAAGTTCTTAAAGATCTTATTGACAGACACGTTTAATGGTTGCAGTTCATCTGTACAAGATGACGGCACGTAAACAGGTATAATACCACTTGCCTCCAGGTGTTTAATGACCTCCGCCATGGTATGTGCCATGTAAAGGTCCAGGATTAATAGTGCCTTCTGCTCTTCTGGCACCACTTGCTTTACTTTGATGGACTCCACATCTGGCACTAGAACACAGTCCACAAACTGAATCATTGTCTCCACATTGACCCAGTGGTTTTCAGAATGTTAATGTGCCACTTGTCAGGGAATTTATGGTTGGGGTGACATGCAAGTGTTCGGCCCTTGTAGATTAATTGTGGTGCAATCATGTATCCTGAAAGGCTGCAGGCAGGAATGGCAGAGATTTGCCACTTATCCTTGAGCCCTGCGACAGAAACATGTTTAAATCCTGTAGCTGCCATTGTCCACTCAGACACTGGGATCATATTGACCCCTGTTTCATCTAGATTAATTACAAGTGCAGGGGGTATATGCTCCTGCACACAAGCACAGGCAATTCTGTTCAGGAAAGCTTGTTTTAAGTTTAGGAAATCACTCAAGGTTTTGCAGCCGATCTTCATTCCCTTACGTTTACTAAAGCCCATACGACTGAGGAAACCCCAAGCCCACTTGGACATCAAATTTAAATGTCCATCATTTTTGATTAGGGACTGGGAGGAGTTTGCCTTAACAATCCCTAAGGAAACAGCATGTATGATGCCGGCATTCACCACTGTACCCTCAGTACGCAGTGACATTACAATTTTTTTTAGCTGCTCCTCAAAGTTTGCCTCCAGATGTGTTGGACAACCACAGGGCTTCTTGGGCAGGATAGGGGACATTGTGGTTAGGTCGGGTGTTTTTTTGCTTCTGACAGGTAGTCCAATTTAAATTTGTGAACTGTGCTTTCATTTAGAGCCTTGCCAGTACTGGCATGGTGCTGTTGATCTGCTGCCATTACACCGAACTCAGCGGTGTGCTTCCCCAGTTGAAAGCAGGTCTCGGGAGGATAACTAACATAGGAGGCTGGTAGGCTTTTCTTAGCAGGCGGGGGGGAGTAGCTGACATTTTTTTTGCAACTGCCGCCATCACTGAAATGTCCACTTCTGTATTCTGGGCTAAGTCATCAACTGAAACATCCGTAACATGAACAGGATACTTGCGTTTAACCTGCGATGTCCGGATCCACTTCAAGAGCGCCATTGGTTGGGTAAGGAAATATCACTGCAATATCACTGTCAGAACCAGTCACTGCAAAAATACTGCCCGCATTGACTGATAGGGTCTCTGTAGCGGCTTACAGAACTACTTATAAAGCATAGTGCTGCTGTAGGCTGCTGTCAATTAAGAGTAATCAATCAGTGCCGCTTGCACATTTTGGTACTGTAATGACAAGTATACTGCAAAAGCTAATACTATTGGATGTGAATAGGTGCCACATGTAGACATCTGTGAAATAAAATGGGCATGATTTCAACCTACTATACAGTACCCCATATGGAGACTTGGTGGGGGAAGTACAGGAAGAAGAAACATGGCTGCAGGCTGTTACACTCTCGAGCCACTGATGAGCAACCGCACCCACTGGAGCGGGGAGTGCTCTGTTATCAGCCCAAGACATCTCTGGAATGTTGGAGCTGATGACCTGGGTGGAGAAGTTGACCCAGGTCATAATAATGCAGCAGAAGGATGTTGGAGGGCCGCTGATAATGGCCATCTACATGGATGCCATTCCATGGAGGGAGAGTGAAGGCTCCGAGCTAGGGTACAAGGGGCCCAGGAGGACTGTATCTGTTTCGGGAGTTGAACATATGAACACCAACGCTGGAACTTTTGCAATTTGGAAGATCTTCATAAGGTTAGCAAGAAAGGCTAATTTGAAAGGTGGTGCAGCAGAGAAATGCCAGCAGAGTTCAGTAAGGGAGCGCACTGGAGCCTTGTAGGCAAGATGCTTTTCTCAAAATGTCACCTGATCTACTGCCAAGATGGACAGCAAACAGCTGCTGGATTTGGAAAAGATAGTCGGACCATTGTCTGAGATCTGAGATCCAAGTCAAGGTGGAAGGACAGTGGATTTCAAGTAACCCTGAGACTGAAGGACTTTTGTGACAAGTACTTGACTCATCTCCCTCTCTGCCCTTATAAGGACTGGATGTGTGGGGATTAAGTGATAAGGCTTATATCTGTTTGGAATGTGTAGATATGGATTTCCCAGTAAAAGTGATTGGGCATGGAGGCCCCACAGAGATGCTGGCGTTAGTGCGCCTGGAGCCTGGAATGCATGATAACATCCTTATGATAACTGGGACGACTGATGTTTGGGAGAATGAAGCTACCCTGTGGTGGAAGAGGGAGGCCCAATGGGAGGGAAGGGGAAAAACACTGGTTGGGAAAGGGTAGCACCTATTGTACAGGAGACCAACAGCCATACTCTGTATTGCACAATGTCGAGTGGTGGTAGGGTTCGTGTTAGGCTTGTGCCTTGCTGTGTATTTTTAGTAATGGCCCGCTAAGTGTTTTATTGGGCTGCATCTACATATGTCATGTAAAAAGAGGCCACTGTCTTTGAGTGGGGACTATATAAGGTGCACCACACCTGAAGTATTGTGTCCAGTTCTGGAATTTGTATCTGAGGAAGGATGCAAAAAGGCTGGAAGCTGTGCAGAGGAGAGTTATGAGGATGATTCAGGGTCAGGAAAGGAACACATATGAGCAGAGACTGGTGAGCATGAACATATACTTACTGGAGACCAGGAGGGAGAAAGGGGACAAGACTGAGACCTTCAAATACATGAAGGGGGTCAACAGGATTAGAGAACTTTCTTACTTTGGCTATTGGCCCCCTACTTATGCACTGCAGCATTCTGTTGGCTTTCCTCACTGCCTTACTGCATTGTACAGATGGCTTGAATGAGCTTGTGATTGTTATCCCATGGCTTTTTCTTAATCCAATTCTGTGGCAGTGATCCCCCACAGCCTGTACTCAGCCCTCAGGTTTTTCCTCCCAATGTGCATGACTTTGCACTCTTTGCACTGAAGCCCAACTGCCAGATTCCAGACTACCTCTCCAGTTTCTCCAGATCTTCCCTCAGTGCCCTGACCCGCTCCCCACTATCAGCCCTGCCGTAAAGCTTGGTGTCATCCACAGAAAGGCAGATGTTGCCCTTAATTCCCTCTCTGATATGAAAGAAATAAGCCATGATGGGTTGTGAGTTGTTGTCCGATAAATGCACATCCCCAGGTGCATAGTGAAGCATGAGGCACTTGCACCAAGTGCCTTCAGCACCTGAGAAGTGCATTTATCAGACACACAACCTACACCCCTGAGTGTCTGATTGCTGTTAAAAAATGGGTCCCTCTTAAATTTTAAATAAAATAAAATTTACTAATATGGTACTTAAAACAGTAAAAAAAAATATATTAAATAGAAAAGGAGAAAAGTAATCCTTTCACCCGCTGGAGGTCAGTAATAGTGTTGCAGTACCTCCTGCCACCCCTCCCCGCTCAAGAATTTCTTTATTTTTGTTTTATTATCTGTGTGCTGCTTTTGGACTGCAATTCCAAAAAAGATCTCTGTAAGTTTTTAATTTATTTTTTTTTAGTTGGTGTTGTTTCTGGGGGCCCCTTGTCTAGCCATCTGACGTCCCCCCTTCGCACCGACTGGGTATCAGACCCCTTCCCCTTCAGCCCCCACGACTTACCCCTCATGGCAGGGGGGTGAGGAGGTGCTCACCCACCAGTCTGGATCCAGTTCAGGGGAGGTGCCCTCCCGGCGGCACAGTAAGGGGGAACCAGCGTCATCCACTGCAAGGACTCCATTTTTTCCCTGTTCTTCCCTGACGGCTGTGACTTGCAATGACGCCAATGGTCAGGAGCACGCACACTACCATAATGCACTCCTTCCCTGGCATCGGCCCCAGCATGTCCCCCAAGTCTTGCCAGTGTCCTGCACTCGCCCCCACCCACTGCTAGAGGCCACCAGGACACCGATGGCAACTCACCCCCCTCCCCGGAGAAGGAGAGCAGTCCTACAGATGCTCAATACTTCTCCTCCCCTGCCAGCCCCCGCTGACCCAGGCTCATTCCCGAACCCAGGTTGCCGGCGTGCTGCAAGGTGCGACGTCCAGTGCCTCAACCCTCAGTGCCACCGGGCCAGCCATACGTTTTTAATTTAGACTGTGCATAGGTACAGGAAGGATGCATTGCCAACACAGTTCCTGTCAACAAATTCTATGCTTCTAATTTACAGCCAAGCAAGTGACTTTCAGGTCTGCAGTTGACTCAGAATGTTGCAGTCAGCTTTTTAAACTGTTGGCAATTGCAGACTGTGTCAGGGAGTTTAAAATTTAAAATAAAGTGTGAGTTTCAGGGGAAGATGCAGGTGGGTGGTCTGGTGTTGTGTGGTATCGAAGCCGTGGTGGTGGCAGCATGGCAGGGTGGGTGGCAGTGTGGGCAGCGGCGGGGATACACTAAATGATGGCAGCAACTAGGGGCAATAGATCATAGGCCTGAAACAAACAAAATTCCAGGAAATTGCGAAAGAAAGTTAGTTTGTTGTGAAAAACTGTTTCTTTTTTATGTGCCTTGTGTTCCTTACTTGTGTGGGGGGGGGGGATAGATATTTTTAAAGGTGACTGGATGTTACTTTTTGGGTTACAGCAGGTTATGGGTGGTGAGATTTTTTTTGTTACAGCAGTAACATGGCTGCCAGAAATTGTTTTGCAAAAGTTTCTGGTAGGCATGGATATGTGGGATGTGCTGTGACCTGACTGCCAGAAAGGTGCACCTTACAGGACTGTTTTACAGTTAGTCTGTTTATCTCCCCGCCGCTGTGCAGGCAGCTCCTTCCATCGACCCCCCACCTAGCCCCGTCACAAGACATTCCAAGGACAGACCCGCAGGATTGTTGATCTATAAATGCAAGCCTGGGGATGGCTCCTGGCCAATCAGAATGCAGCAGTTTCTCTACCAGTTTCATAGTCCTTATGAGTACATGTTTGCTGTTAATGCCATCTGCGATATCCCTAATGAATACATTGCTCCATTTGTTTGTATATTTACTATCCTAACTCCACGATGCCATGAATCATGGGTTCAGTGAAATTTAGCATTAAAATAACATTTAAAAAAACCTGCCCCGATTAAAACCTTGGTCTCATGGTGACAATACAGAAATGGAAGATTTCTACCTAGCTTTGAACCACTGTGTTGGGGTGCACACTTGCTAACATATCCACTGTGCCACAAGACTGCTCTGGCAGCTCCTGTGGTGTACAGAGGTTATGTCACAGACCTAACAAGCATTTGTCAATGCAGAATGTTTGTCATGGGAGGGGAGAGGGGATGTTTGAAAATTGCTTCAGTGAAGTTGTTAGTGAAGTTGGGTCCCAGAAAACATATTCAAAATTTTGGGCAAAAATATTTAAAAATGGCCAAGTTATGACACTAAGTTGAAAACCCCATTGAAATACATTGAGGCGCTTACCTCAGCTCGCAGTTGGGCTTTGAAGAGCAAAGACGTGCCTGCAGTCCAAGGAAGATCACAACGACTGACCTCCAGTGGGTAAGTATGGGGTGGGGTGCTGTGGGGTGATGGGTCTGAGTGGGAGGGTGGGAGGTTGGGTAACAGCGCAACAGACAACGATGGACGGTTTTCTGTTTTTACAGGAAAAAAAACCCGACGAGGGACACGTTTCTCTTATTTAGGGAGTTTGCTGAACAGATGAGGATACTGGGGGATTGGGCACCCCCAGTGTCTGTATACTGTTTGGGGGGGTTATACAGTGGACAGCAATGGATGGACAGATGAGGCTACTGGGTGAGTGGGCACCCCCAGTGTCTGTATACTGTTTTGGGGGGGGTTACGCAGTGGACAGCAATGGACAGACATATGAGGACACTGGGGGATTGGGCACCCTCGGTGTCTGTATTCTGTTTGGGGGAGGGGAGTTACACAGCAGACAACAATGGATGGAGAGATGAGGACACTGGGGGGATTGGGAACCCCCAGTGTCTGTATACTGTTTGGGGTGGGGGATTACACAGCGGACAATGATGGACAGTTTTCTTTTTTCAGTATAAAAAACAAACATTTGTCAATGCTGAACATTTGATGCATTGGAAGATGTCTGCCTCTGCACCCTGTTTATGCCTCAAAAAAACATCAGTCCAAGAACACTCTATATTGGACATGGGGTGCTCAAACAAGGGAGTGCATTAATACCCCAGAGCTGAAAATTCTTGGAGCAACAAAAACAAAAGGCAGGGGTCAGCACTTAATAGCAAAATGTAAAAAAACCTTTTATTGCACATGAATAAGACACACACATGAAAGAGCTGATCTCACCCAAAGCAGGCATACATAAACCAGTAGTCTCTGGGGTCTCATACTTTTACAATCCACGCTGTGCTGGCGAGCGTTACCTTGAAAAAGCCACAGAATAGCCACAACGCAACCCGAATTGCAAAAACTGCAAAGAAATAAGAGTGCAGGGCTACAAAAAGTGCTCTAAATAACGCTAAATAATGCTAAATAAATCAAATAAATGCCAAATAAACACTCGTGGTGCAACCGAGACGCCAAGACCAACAGCTCGATGAACAATGGGAGTGCTTACGTATCGACAAGAGAGGCAGTCTTCTTCAGAGCATCCCACTTCCCATTCAAGAATACCTTTTAAAGACGATCACCCAGTGCAATTTAAAGAAACAGAGAGCAAATGGTGCATATAAAAAAGGAAATATTACACATGAAAAAAACACCACGTGAAACATAATAAAATATTCAGCATTAGCTCATAAACCAGTTACTAAAAAATACATCAGGTTTAAATACATATGGAAAAAATTGGGGGGGAGGGAGGAGTAAAGGGAGGGAAGGAGACAGCCAAACAACCCATACATATCACTCAAGCAAGTATTAAGAATACATTAAGGAGCAGAGCCAGCAAGTCATATACCTCTCCTACAAATTACTCAAATATATGATAGAAAAAATATAAATAAAGGAGCAAAGCCGGCAAGTCATACTCCTTATTAGGTACTTAAATAACACTTATGTTAGATAAGGGAGAACTGGCAGCAACAGGATACATGGAAGGGCAGAACCGACAAGTCATAAACTCTCACTGACCATAACACTCATGAGTAATGGTCAGTGTATTGCTACTGTAACTAAAAATTACATTTAGCCAAAGAGCCACAGAGAAGGCAATTTTTATATATAGCTATACAGGGGAATGTCATCATTGAGCCCATGCGGAATCAGACTCTCCAATTCAAATATCCAGAATGCTTCTCTTTGCAAAAAGTCATGTACCTAGATCACCACCTTTAAATCCAATCTCCACCTTTTCAAGTCCGACAAATTTCAAAGTAGCTGGAGATCTATGGCATGCTGCTTCATAGTGTCGTGCCACGGCATAATCCATATTCAGATTCCTAATGGCACCTTTATGCTCCCCAATATGCATTTTCAAAGGTCTTTTTGTTTGGCCCACATATGACATACCACATAGGCACATAAGCATATAGATAATACCTGACGTACTGCAATTAATAAATTAATTTATATTGTACTTATGGCCAGATCTTGGATGATTAAAAGTTTTAACATCTGAGGTGTTAGGACAATGCACACAATGACCACATCTATAATTTCCCTTCAGGGAAGGGGGAAGCCATGTCTGTTGTATCCTTGGTTTAACAGGAACGTAAGATTTAACCAACGTGTCTTCTAAATTCTGGCCTCTAGTATAAGTTATCATTGGAATCTGTTTGGTAATTTCCAACAGTCTCATATCTGATTGTAAAACAGGCCAGTGTTATATAATAATTTTCCCAATCTTAGATGCAAAATGATTACATTTTGTAACAAAAATCAGTCTATTCTGTTCTTCGTTCGTATGTCTGGGCTCTAACAATTCATCTCGAGTCAAATCATCAACATTACGTATCGTGTCAATCAACAAATCTGGCTCATAACCCCTTGCAACCAATCTGTCTGTCAAATCCCTCTTGGCCTCTCTAAAACCATCTTCTGTTGAACATATGTGTTTGGCCCTAATGTACTGTCGCTTCGGGATATTATTCAAAATACTTGCTGGGTGACAACTGTGTTTAAGAAGAAGAGTATTCCTTGAGAGCGGTTTTCTATATAAACTTGTAGTTAGACCAGAACCATTCTTTGAAATCAGAATATCTAAAAAGGGAATGCATTTTAAACTTTCAAATGTAAAATGTAGATGTGCACTGGTATGATTAATGTATTCTATAAAATGATTTAGTTGCACTTCATTGCCAGTCCAGATCATCAAACAATCATCGCTGTAACGTTTCCACAGTTTAATATATTGAAAATAAATGTTCTTTTCTCTTGAATAAATGTTGTTTGCTTCCCATTCGCCCATATACAAATTGGCCAAACTCGGCGCAAAAGTAGTGCCCATGGCAGTTCCTTTTTTCTGGATATAAAACTGCCCCTGAGACCAAAATTAGTTCTGTTCTAGGACAAATCTAGCTAATTCAATAATATACTCAGTAGGTGGTTTAATTGCAATCCTCCTTAATAAACTGTCTTGTATTGCTGCTAATCCACCTTCATGCGGTATATTGGAATAAAAACTTTCAAAGTCTATAGTTACTAGAAAATCATCTTTTGTCACCGCAACATCCTTTAAAAGTCTCAACACATCGGTGGTATCTTTCACAAATGATGGTAATAGGGGGACTGTTTTCTGAATGAAAAAAATCATCGAATTTCATCACGTTCTCCATAATGGAACCATTAGCTGAGACAATTGGTCTTCCAGGTACTGGTCTAGTAGATTTATGTACTTTAGGTAACAAGTAAAGCACCGGTTTCCTAGGATAATCCACTCTCAAAAAATCTGCTTCTTTTTTTATAATAAAGCTGGAATCTTCTCCCCATCGAATCAAGGCATCAGCCTTATTTTTCACCATCTCCATGGGATCTTTATTAAGTTTTTCATAGAACATCGAATTACTTAATTGGCGTTCAACCTTCTACGTTGTACTCGTCCAATTCCCATACCACTACTGCACCACCCTTGTCTGCCTGCTTAATGAGTGCTCCCTCCAATGTTTTTAATTCAATAAGAGCTTCTCTCTCTTTTTTGGTCATATTATCAACGTGTGGTCTGTATTTATTCTTTTTAAAGCTAGTGATACATCTGCATATGCACTCCAGCATGCCACTGGCCATCCTTGCAACATTTGTGCTCTGCTTTGACAGCTTCAGGTCATCAGAACTGATAACTCCTAGGTTCCTGTCTTCCTTGGTGCTTGTCAGCACCCCCTATCTCCCTAGGTTTCCCTCTTCCCAGGTGCATTATTTGCACTTCTTTACATTGAACCTCAGTTGCCAGTCCTCAGACCATTTTTCAAACCTCTCCATGTCCCTGCTCATTTTTGCCACCCCTTCTGGAGTATTCACTCTTACAGATGCTGGTGTCATTTGCAAACAGGCAGACAGACCTTTCCTTCTAGACCTGTGATGATAACATTGAACAAGACTGGTCCCAGGACTGATCCCTGAGGTACCCCTCTGGTCACCCCCTCTCCCTAGATTGGATCCCACTACCACCACTCTCTGCCTCCTGTTTGTCAGCCAGTTTCTAACCCAGTTTATCAGCTTGTGCCCTGTGGCCAGACTACCCATCTTGTTAATCAGCCTTCTTTGTTGGACATTGTTGAAGGCTTTGCTGAAATCAAGGTAGGTGACATCAACCGTCCCTCCCTGATTTACTTGTAATGAGGGCATTAGGGTTTCAACCTAACGCCCCACCCCCACTCTGCAGAGACTGACAAGCACTGGGGGTGTCCCTTTGGGTCGTTAGCCATAATGCTCACGCCATTCCACCTCCACTCTGCAGACTCTGATAGGTGTTGTAGTATGCCTTGGAATCTTCATCCCTAACGCTCACCCCATTCCATAATGAAATAAGCTGAGGTGGGTGCCATATAGGACAATGGGGTGAACGTTTGGGCCAAAGACTGCAAGGCACACCCTGATGCCTGTCACTGGCTGCAGGGTGGGGGTGAAATGGTGTAAGCATTATGGCCAATTACCCCAAGGCACATGCCCAATGCCTGTGAACCTCTACAGGGTGTGTGTGTGTGTGTGGGGGGGGGAGGTTATGGTTGGAAACCTTAACGCCCCAGGTGTTTGTTGGTATTTTCATTCAAAATTTTCAACATGGGTGTTTTGGGACCCCACCTCATGAACAGTGGCACTATCATTTTGTTACTCAATCCCCAAATACGATTTTGCGCAAGGACTGTGCCATTCGATGCCACAAGTGTGAAAACACATTTTGGGCAGGATGTGAAATATGACAGCTGCACTGTTCATGAGGAGGTGTGAAAAAATGGTAATGTTGAAAATCTGGAGTGAAAATCAGAAATATGTGAAGTTACTGAGCGCACATAGAAACTGAGCAAACACACTGCACGCGTGTCATTTTTGAATTTTTTTCACCACATTTTCAACATGGGCATTTTGGAACCTGCCCTAATGAACAGTGGCACTGTGATTATGGTTAATCCATCCCAAAAGTTGATTTCGCACAGCGACCACGCCATTCTGCAACACAGGTGTGAAAACACATTTCGGGCAGGATGTGAAAAATGACAGCTATACTGTTCATAAGGAGGTGTGAAAAAATGGCAATGTTGAAAATCTGGAGTGAAATTATTAAAAGTTGGTGAAGTTACAAGCATGTGTAGAAACTGCACAACACTTGCTCCTAACTAAGCCACTTTTTTGAATTTTTTTACCAAATTTGCAACATGGGCTTTTTGGAACCCCACCTCATGAACAGTGGCACTGTGATTTCATTAATCAGTCTCGAAAGGTGATACTGTGCAACGACTGCAAAATCACCTTTCGGAACCAAGAAACGAAATGACAGTGTCAGTGTTCAGAGGTGGGGTTCCAAGAACCCCATGTTGAAAATGTGTTGCCAAAATTCCTAAAACTGGCCAAGATATCAACCTAAGTTGAAAGCCCCACATTGACCCCAATTATACGGCTTATCTTTGAGTCTTCAGTTTGCTGGTCAGCTCTGAGGAGTGCAGACGTGTATCCCAGTCCGGAGAAGATGACAGTGCTGACCTCCAGAGGCAAGGATGGGTTAAGGGGGGGTGTGGGGAGGTGGGTGTGAAGAGGGAGGGTTGGGATGGGGAGGGGGCTGGGAGACAACGAAGGAGCGTTTTCTTTTTTACAGGTCTAAAAAAGAAAAACATGGCGGGGGATTGTTTTCTTTATTTTAGAGAGAAAAAATATTTTAATTTATTTAGGCACACTGGGGTGGGCTCCCAGTGTGCCACAATAATGGTGGTGGGGGACATTCTGACACAGGGACTGGGCACACCTATGTCGGCAAAGGAAATAGATGGGTTTGGGGTGAGGGGGGCATATCTGACACCGGAAGTGGGCATCCTGGTGTTGGAAACATAAAAAAAACATTATTTCGGCACACTGGGGTGGGTTGCCAGTGTGCCACAATAGCAGTGGTGGTGGGGGGGCATGCCGACATGGGGATTGGGCACTCCGATGTCAGGGCACGGGAACGGGTACTGGAGGGTGTGGGGTGGACAGCACACAGTGCGAGGGAGAGGAGTTTTATTTGTTGCCAGGGGCTGGGATGGGAGTGGGCAGAACAGCACGCAGTGGGCAGGATTGGGAGAATTGTCCGCTTGCCCGACTGATCAGTCTGCCTGAACTTCAAAGGACAGAGCCGCGCTGCTACTGCGTCGGCTCTGTCCTTTGAAACTTGCAGAGACCAGTCCCCTGACAAAACCAGTGTCATCAGGACACTGCCTGCTGATTCGCCTGCCTCAGACCAGCCCCTACAGCACCGCTCTCCATTGGGCTGGCACCCCCCCTCACACCCCTCTCTAGCAACTCTCATATCAACACGCTCATCTGCGCTTGTGTGCATGATGAACATAAAAAGCAGACATCTGGGTTTAAATCCATGGCCGTTCTTTTGAGGTAAAAATATAAGAAAAGCAACCTACTCATTGGTTGGAGACTCCTGCCACTCATATTCATGTAGCAGGACCATAAATAGTACAAACTACAAAAAACACAGAATGTTTCTGCCAAGAAAATGACATGGCCCTGTACCTTTCTGCATACTGCACTCAGCTTAGAAACAGACTTCCAGATCTGAAGTGCTTGTTCTTAACCTTCTGTAAAAATCAACATGGTGAAAGAATTCAACTTTCAAAATATTTTAATTAGTTGAGTGATAAGCTTTCTGAATGCTTAATTAAAGCTTCTCTTTCAGTAGAGAGATACATAATTTGTAGCAAGTTTGTTATCAACTCTGCTTTTAATTTTTTTAAAACATAGCAAGAATGGGATTTACACCTGGATCAGTTTTGGCATAGCAGGCAGAGTACTTACCACTGAGCCACCAGGCAGTAGCTTAATTTCTGGGTTTCAAAGATGTCCCTTAACATCTCAACCTCTACAGAAAGTCTACCAAGACTGTAAATACAAAATTTAAGGTTCCTGCTTAGATTCAACCCCCTGAGCCCCCATATTAAAAAGGTTAGCACAACGCTAACTGCGACTAGCATCATGGAATGTGTCTGAGGTCATATTCAGTGGTCCCCGGGTGTGGCGCTAACCCGGTAGAGTGGAAGCACACAGTATACCCCTGCATCATGCAAATGAGGGATCTCCCTTGCAGACTGGACACAGTGGTATATTCAGTGGTTTTGAAAGCACTGAATTGCCTCCACCACCTTGCTGTTTAACACTTTCAAAACCCCCTCTTATCACTGCATTCCAAGATGTGTGAACACCCCCAGGTCAAGTATTGGGTAGCTGACTGATAGCAGGAGCCATCAGTCCCTGCCAGCATCCACACCCCCCACTAGGATCACCGATCTGTGGACATACAATATGTTCCCAACCCCATCCCTGGCATCTAATAATCCCTCTCTCCAGTTGCCCACCTAGTATAAGAAATTGTCAAGTGACACTTCTTGGTGTCCAGTGCCCCCCCCATCAACTGTCTGGTATTAGAAATTGCCATTTCCTGGTGTCCAGTGGTCTCCTACCCCCCCATTGCTCATCTGGTATATCAAATCTTCATTCCCTGATGTCTAGTGGTTCCCTCCTCTGATCATAGACCCCCTTCAGTGGACGGTGACCAGCACAGACCCTCCGCTCACCACCTAGACAAGTCACCACCTAAGTGAATGGAAGCAAGCAAGCACACGCCTGCTATACAATATGTGGGGGCCACTGGGGGAGGGGTGGAAGGACTGGAGAAGGAAGGATAGGGAAGGGAGTTCTGTGATCAGATGGGAACCACTAAACACCAGGGAACGTCACTTCATTATACCAGGCAGGCGACTGGAGGGAAAGGGGACCACTCTACACCAGGGAATTCCAATATCTAATACCAGGTGGGTGACTGGAAGGGGGGGAACCTCTGGACACTAGGAAATGTCACTTTCTTATACCAGGTGGATGATCGGGGGGGATCACTGGACACCAGAGAATGTCAGTTTCTTAACCAGGTGGGAAGGGGGGGCATTTGACACCAGGGAATGTCAATTTTTTGTATTGAGTCGGTGACTGAGGGCAACTAGATGCCAGGATGGGGTTGGGAACATAGTATTAGCAGCTCAGTGACTGTGGCATGGCGAGCTGGCACAGCTCGGCAGAATGCCTCCAAGCAGTCTTGAGCAGCTGCATTGTGCATCATGCTAAGCCCACCATGGCATGCAAATGGTCCTGTGGTGCCTTGCATGTCCTATGGGCTTATCAGCATACCATGGCTGTTCAGTTCAGTAAAGTTTACTGATCGACTCATTACAAGTCTGTTAAAGAAAGAAAAAATAAACATCATGTATAAAAGAGTAGTGCAATATACACAGATTTACATACAAACACACTTAGCTTAAAATTCCTTATCTGATAAATAGTATCATGGTTATACCAGAATTAGGTTATAAACAATACACCAATACATTCTTATGTTTGATAGGTTATATCCATTGAGGTTACAGTTACACATGAAACTCCAGCGCCTTATGACTTTGTTTTAATTCTAGCTAGCAAAACTATCTGTCCTTTAAAGGCAATTGCTTTGACAAAGCTCTTTGGCCTACCACCTGCCAAGAAGATTATTTGTCCTTTAAGAGAGATTGCTTTAAAAAACTCTGTGGCCCATCACCTGCCGCTGAATATATACAAAATGTATCAGACTCAGAAAATCTGATATTGTAATCATAAAATCATAGAAGCTTGACAGCAGAAAAGGACCATACCGGACCATCTAGTCTGCCTCCCCCCCCACACCTCCCCCTCCCACCCAGCCTCAGCCCTCCTCCCGATACTCAGCCCCATATGCTTGTCCCATGCCCTCTTGAATTCTTTCACCGATTTAGCCCCCACCACTCTGTCTGGTAATATGGTAATGTGCTTGTAATCACACATTTTCCTTTACAGGAGTAAGAGTATCCTAGGATGCAAAGAAAGCAAGTTGCTTATAGGACTGGAATTCATAAAGTATATTTAGCTTTATATGTTCTGGATATAACAGCATACAACTAGTGACGATATTTAGCCACATCTCTTGCAATAATATCTGAACATGGGTTTATTAAAGTGCTGAATACAGTTTTGTCCACTGATCCGTTATAAACCAGATATGGGGACAAGCATTCTAACCTGATGTCACTTCTGGTGATGTCTCCATCTAAGATGGAGCGTTAGAGTTTTTGCTTGGCCTGCAGATCTGATTTTTTCCTCCTTACAGCCAGCTAATTTAACTTTGAGTACTTATTACCGTAGCTATAGGTGCAGGTTTAATGTTATTTTATTATCATATACAGTATGTTTGGTTCTCCTTTTAACTTGTATATAGTCGCAACCCTCCCCTGACCTTCCTCCCTTGCTACCTCCCATCTCCTCTCCCGCCTATTCCCCTATCCTGCTGCCATACCTCCCCTACCCCACCCCCCTCCTGTTCCACCCTTTTTTCCCCTCTCTGTCCCATTCTTCCTTCCCCCTCCTGTCCCACCCTTCCAGCTCTTCTCCTCTTTCGACACATTCCCCTACCTTGCCTTGCTCCCTCTCCTTTTTTCCACCTTTGTTTTTATCTCCCTCATTCCCCCCTTCTCCTCACCTCCTCCGTTGTCCCTCCACCCATCCTTGGGTCAATTTCCCCAAAGCTGGCGCTCACCCTCCTTCTCACCCCACACTTTTCCCCACCTCTTTCACCCCCCTTACCCCTACCTGCCTGCTCTTGCAGCCCAATCCTAGCACTTCCTGACTAGATCTATATAGGACTGCTACACTGAAACTGCAATTTTATCTCCTTTTATCACACTGAATGTAACATTGCTATTATTTGTGCATCCACCCTGTTTGTACCCACATTTGTTGTATCTCCTTCTGATGCAGAATCTCTGTAAAAGAACCTCTGGTTCAAAGATATTGTAATCCTAGTAATAAATAAATAAATAAATAAATAAATAAACAATATTTTTGGGCATTTTGTTATGGAAAGTAGGTTTAAGGTCCTCATACATGTTATGCCCCAGTTATTCATTTCTAGGTTGTTACTGGCATACCGATAACTAGTCATGCTTAGATCTTACTTCGAGACACAGCTCTTGCAGCAGGTTACACCATTAGGACTGAAGCCGCCAGGCGCCAGGACCCCACGGAAAAATTCTAGCTAGCTAACTACAGCGGGGACAGCCCCCGACGTCGGTCCGCCTCCGGCGTCAGGCATGGTACAAAAGGGGCGGTCCCGTAGATTCCCAGTTCTTTCCCGCCGATCGACTTAGCTACCTGACCCTTTGGTTACCAGTCTAGCGACGGTGAATAGTTCCTTTTTCGATAAAATTTTTGAAACTCTTCAGACCTCTTCAAGCAAGATCTTGATGTCATCACCAACCGGGCCATCCTTCAAAGTCGCTTATGGAAGCAGATCCCGTTCAAGGACCCCCTGCGACCTCGTCCATTGCCTAGGCCAGACCACGATACCGGGCCTGTCCTTCTTGCCAAGGGTTCAACAGCGATACCAGGATCCGGCGTCAGAGGGCTTTGCGAGGCGTTTCTTCTGGAGGAACAACTGAGACCATGTCCTCAAGAAGCTCCAGGGTCCACAACGCAGCGGAGAAGAGAAGGAAAGGCCCTTCCAGGTCCCCTTCTAGGGGTTGAGTCCGTAGCTCGGTTCGAAATCTCCCGGCTGCAATCAAGAAACCTTCATCTCAGGAGAAATCCGCCAGGCCTTCCTCCCTCCAGGGCCTTGGCGAAGTCGGGGAGCGACACCATCACCACCGCAAGTCGGGTTCCGCTCCTCGGTACCCGGCGTCAGGTCTTCGTCGGTGCCTCCACGCAGGCGTTGGAGCTCCGCCTTTAAAAGGCCTGCAGCCCAGACGCCGGCTCGACAGCAGTCAGCCGCGGCGCCTTCTTCCCTGGAGAAGCCGTCGGCCCGAGCGACCGGCGCCGGCCATTACATCCCAGCCGGACGCCCGGTAGGGGAACCGGCGCCCGCCCTCCTGAAAGAAGAAGGCCCTGTTGCCTCCGACCGACATCGGTCAGGAGCCTCTATCGGAGGAGGACCTAGAGCAGCCCGAGGACCAGGCAGGCGACCCGGTTCCGTGGGTACTCCCAGGGATCTCGCCATTACCAGAGCCCCCTGTGGAGCCGACGCCGGGACCCGACGACCGCCCACCGGCACCCGGGCCGTCGTCGGGCCTCTCTCTAGTGGAGGTGAAAGATCTGTTCACCTACTGGTGGGATACCATTAAAAAAGACATGGTTCCCCCCCCTCCTCCTACTCCTCCTCCTCCTCCTCCTCCTACTCCGGTTCCTGCCCCCCCCTCGCCATCGGGGTCGGCAGGCCGTGTTCCTCCTCCCCGGGAGCCTAGAACCCCTCCCAGGGGGAGACCTGATAAACGGAGACCTCCGTCGAAATCCTCTTCTGGATCACCCAGCCCCAAGAGATCCAGGAGACGCCGACGTTCGCCTTCAACGGAGGACACGGGATCAGACTACTCCACCTCTAGATCCCCATCTCCACTCTCCATCCCTTCTCCGGACCACGTGAGATGCCTAGATCTCCTCCGGATGATCCCTCGTTCCTTGATATTATGAGACATATACAAGAGAACATGGGATGGGATGCTGAAGACTTAGACCCGAAGAGTGCGACTCGCCAAATATCTTGGCAAAAGGACCCCAAGCCTGTGGTGGTACCACCCTTGGTTGACACTTGTGGGCGTCACCAAGGCTGCGTGGGCGTCCACACTGGCTCCGGCGAGACCAGAAAGCTGATCGCTTGTACAAGGCTCCTAAGGCGACCAGTACTTGACGCAGCATCCTCAGGCCGATTCTCTGGTCATCACAGCCTCACATGACCGGTCACAGAGGCCACAACATTTGAGCACCCTGCCACGGACCCAGAGTCCAAACAACTGGATGCATTAGGTAGGCGCCACGTATGCTTCCGCTACCTCGCCATCAGATCCCTGAACTATTTAACCCACATGGTTCAGTTCCAGAGCGCTTTATTGGGAACAGGGTCTGAGCGGCTGAAAAGATGCCCGAAGGTGAGCAGAAGGAGGAGATGCTTCCAGCTCCTCCCACGCAGGTTCAGGCGTGGGGACCCAAGTGCTAAGAGCAGCGTTGACTCCGCGGACTCATCGGCCCGAGCAGCAGCTTCTGGCGTTTGCCTCCGGAGACACTCTTGGTTGCGCGTCTCCGGTTTTACCCCGGATGTCCAAAAGAACATCTTGGACGCCCCTTTTGAGGGAGAAGTATTGTTTGGTAATCCTACAGAAAAGATCCTTACCAAACTCCAAGAGGCCGGGAAGGCGGTAAGGTCGGTTCAGGCCATGTACCGACCTAAGCTTGGTTCCTTTCGTAGGAACCAAAGCCGTTTTCGTGCGCGGACGCAGAGGCAACAGACCCACTCCGCTGCACCTCAGAGGGGCTCTGGTTTTCGTAGAGCCCAGGGCAAACACCCCGCCAGCCGAGGCCAGCGTTCTCCTAGGCAGGCCCAGCCAGCGGGTCCATCTGCCGCCACAGCCTGACTCCTTGCGGCCCCGCCCTCAGGATCAGCGAGTTTATAGTCGAAGTGCATTGCGAACTTCCTGCCGGGATGGCAGGCCATTACCACCGACAGGTGGGTTCTTCAGTTAGTCAGTCTAGGCCACTTTATAGAATTCGCAGGAAAGCCACCCTCGGGGCCTCCTTTGCTCTCCCGGTATCAGGGTCAGCACAAAGCCTTGATCTGGCAAGAAGTACTCGCTGCTACTACGAAAGGGAGGCGATAGAATCGTCCCAGAAGAATCCAGAGAGGACTAGGATACTATTCCCACTTCTTCCTGGTTCCCAAGAAAACAGGGACCTCCGTCCAATCTTGGACCTCAGCGACCTCAATGTGTCAGTCACTTACAAGAGATTCCGCATGGTGACAGGTCTTATCCCATGCTCAAACAGGACGCCTTTTAGCGTCTCTAGACATGCACAGGATGCCTATCTGCACATCCCTATGAGCTCAGGGCACAGGAGGTTCCTGCGCTCGAGTTTCGACCACCACCTTCAGTTCCGAGCCCTTCCTTCGGACTGTCCTCCGCACCGAGGTCTTTACCAAGTGCATGGCAGTCGTGGCAGCGTCTCTGAGGAGACAGGGCCACTACGTGTTCCATACCTGGACGACTGGCTTCTCATGGCGCCTCCAGAGGCGTTGCTTCTTGCAATCAAGAGCACCCAGGATCTGTTTGATCCCTGGGCATCCTCATAAATTCTGAGAGTCTCTCCTGGTACCGTCGCAGAAACTGCAGTTCATAGGAGCAGTTCTGGACACTGTTCGAGGAAGAGCCTTTCTTCCGGCCGACAGGCGGAGAGCGCATCAGATCCCTCATAAGGGACCTATCACTAAGCAAGGTTGTACCTGCCAGGTCGGTCCTTGCTTGCTCGGACACATGGCTGCGGCCATTCCTACTGTCCCCTTCGCAAGACTCCACATCGCATTACTCAGTGGATGCTCAAAGTGCAATGGGACCAAAGGCAAGACCACTTGCAGCATCCGGTCAGACTCACGAATTCAGTGATTCAAGACTGGCAGTAATGGCTAACCCAAAGTAGCTCTCATCAGGCGTCCCGTTCATTACGCCGTCCCGGAGTCACCCTCACCACAGGCGCTTCCGGTCTTGGGTGGGGGCACACCTGACGAGGTAAAGATCCCAGTACGTGGACCCAGATGGAAGCTCACCTTCACATCAGCGTGCTGGAAATGAGAAGCGGTCCTCTATGCCTGCAGGCCTTTCAGTCAGTTATCCACCGTGTACTCTTCTACTTCAGACAGTCAACACGGCGGTGATGTATTACCTCAACAAACAAGGAGGCACACTCTTACCCCTTTGCAGGAGGCCATGAGAGTGTGGGATTGGAATAATCAGACACGGCAGCGAACCTGATCACTGTGCACGTTCCCGGAGTGGACAACACGGTTGCAAGGCGGCCTGAGTCGTTCTCAGGCCAGAGTCCACGAATGGGAACTCCTTCAAGAGGTAGCAGAGGATCTGTTTCTTCGATGGGGAACTCCAGATCTAGACTTGTTCGCCTCCCCATCCAACGCAAAACTGCCCAATTTTTGCTCGCTAGATCCAGGGCCTGGTGTTTTCTGGCGAGACGCGTTATCCCTCTCCTGGGCCAACAGATTCCTCTACACTTTCCCTCCTTTCCCGTTGATCCAGAGAGTTCTTCTCCAACTGCGCAGGGAGCACGCAATAATGATCCTAGTGGCCCCATTTTGGCCCAGACAGATTTGGTTCCCTTTGTTGATTCAACTATCTCCGAGCCCCGCTCCGTTGCGCTCAGCTCCACTTACTGTCTCAGGAGAAGGGTTCACTTGTCCACCCGGACCTCGTTCCTTGAACCTGCATGCTTGGCTCCTAGAGACATAGCCATTTTGCGTCCCGGGTCTCGCAAGAGGTTGCAGAAGTCCTTTCTGCAGCCAGAAAGCCGCGCGCTCGGCGTACACCATGAAATGCGCCCGTTTTGTGTGTGGTCGCGAGCACGCGACCTTTCCCTTTAAGGTTGTCCTGTGGGAGTAATATTAGAATGTTGCTCTCCCTCTTTCATTGGGTCTAGCCTACTCCTCTATTAAAGTGCACCTCTGTGCCATTTGACTTACCACCTCCGGTGGAAATCGTACAGTGGCTCAGGTGGGCGCCTCTCCGGGATTTCTTAGGGGAGTGTTACCTTAGGCCCCTATTAGAGACCCTGTGCCTCCATGGGATTTGCTTTTGTCCTTGAACAGCTCACGCTCCCCCACTTTGAACCTGCCGCGGATTGCGAGCTACGTTTTCTGTCGTGGAAAACGTTGTTTTTAGTTGCTGTTACCTCGGCAAGAAGAATTTCTGAACTTCACGCTCTCATGTGCAAAGAGCCTTATTTAGTTTTCCACGGGACAGAGTATCCCTGAGGACGAACCCTAAATTCTTGCCTAAGGTGGTTTCTTCACTCACTCTGAACCAGGATATCGACCTTCCGGTCTACTTCCCGGACTACTCTAATAGAGGAGAGGCTCTGCTCCATACCCTGGATGTTCACCGCAGCCTGAGGTTTTACCTCAACAGAACTCAGTCCTTTCGTAGTTCTGAGCAGCTTTTCATTTCCTTCTCTGAGAGAATGATGGGCCAATCAGTATCCAAACAGTCCCTTTCTCGCTGGCTTGTCCAGTGTATTTCTCACTGTTATGGTATCAAACAAAGCCCTCCGGGTTCAGTCGGGGTCATTCCACTAGAGGGGTGGCTACTTCCTTTGCAGCGCTCAAAAATGTTTCCGCTTCTTCTATATCGCTGCAACTACTTGAGTTCTGTGCATACCTTTATCAGGCATTATAGCCTGGACATCGCCTCTCGGCGAAAGGGCTGATTTTGGTTTGGCGCATTCTTCAGGTCTCCTTGGTCCTAGGTTCAGGACCTGGTTTTTATCCTTTAATTTCCTCCTCCGGATTTTCTGACAGCGTTACTGCTTGGGAATCAGTCCTAATGGTGTAACCTGCTGCAAGAGCTGTGTCTCGAGTAAGATAGTACAGTTACGTAAGAACTTACCGTAACAGTAGATCTTCGAGAACAGCTCTTGCAGCATACTTCCGCCACCTTCCCCCTTGGAGGAAGCATGGCTCCAGTCTTTCTGAGCAGGAATTGTTATCTTTCTGTCTTCTGCTGAGAATCCTAGGTCTCCCATTTTGATGTCAGCCTGCAGCAAGAAGTCTCGGCGGAGAACTGGGGGAATCTGTGGGGACCGCCCCTTTTATACTTCCACGCCCTGGCCGTCGGAGGCGGGACCCGGCGTCGGAGGCGGTCCCCGCTGTAGTTAGCTAGCTAGAATTTTTCCGTGGGGTCCTGGCGCCTGGCGGCTTCAGTCCTAATGGTGTAACCTGCTGCAAGAGCTGTTCTCGAAGATCTACTGTTACGGTAAGTTCTTACGTAACTGTACTTTTCTGCACCGTTAGCTTTAGATAAGATATTTGCATTCTCCTGGCTTTCTGTGGGACACGTACACTTTTATTCTCAGTATGAATTATTCAAATAGCCCGATCTGGGGACACAGAACCTAGTTTTTTATGCTTTCCCTTTGTACAGTTGTTTTTTTGTTTACTGATTCTTTGCTATAAGTTGTCCCTCCTGTTATAGACATTGTATAGCTGATTTTAATGTTCAGAAGGCCATTTCTAAAGGCCCTTAGGGCATTAGCCCCCCCCTTTCCCTTACTGTTTTTTCTTTTCTTTCTTATCTTTTTCCTTTCTTTTAATTTTTTTCTCACTCTTATATACTCATTGTCTATAGGATGGAATGTTGCAAATTTGCTCTATATAGTTTTGAAATTTAATCAGCTTTGTTGATTTTTAAACTATAAAACCAAAGAAAAAAGAACACGTACAGATCGGCAGTGTAACAAAGACCAATAAACAAATCCAGAAAAAACAAGTCCCCTAAGTCCCAATCACCCCAACCCCCTCACCCTCCTACCACCCACCTCCCCCCAGAGTGTACTAAGTAAACTATAAAAAAACATTAAGTCTTGATGAATGTGGTTGAATACAAGGTATATTAGGATTCAGGTGGGGTGCTCAGAGAATGCTTTAGAACTCAAGGTAAATATAGGGCATAAAGCTTACCCCATTTCTTATTAAACAGGGGCAGTCGGTGACGAAGACTGGCAATCAAACGTTCAGTCCGAAGGGAGAAGGAGAGATCCTGAAGCCATTCGGAATATGAAATGTTGGATTGATCTAGCCACTGTCTAAGAATTATCCTTTTTGCCATCAAGGATATAAGGGCCATATGATATTGTTTCTCTTTATCTGGGAGAAGTCACCGATAACACAAATTTCAGGAGAGAATAGGCCAGAAATTCCTAAGAGGGGATCACTCTGTCTTTCTATTTGTTCCCACAGGCGGGAAACTTTCTCACAGGACCAAAAGACGTGTAAGAGACTGCCATCCTCTTTGCCACATCTAGTACAAGTAGGACTGGAGAGGCGACCCATTTTGGCTGGTTTGACAGGGGTATAATACATGTTATTTAGAATAGGGTACTGCATAAGTCTTAACCAGTCTTGGGAGATATAGAGGTGGAGGTCTTTCCACAGCTTTGGCCAGTTGAAGTTGGCACCAGGGAGTAAGGTTTCCCACTCTTTAGAGCCATTTGGGGAAAGGGAGGGATGAGCAGTAAGCAGCCACAAATATAATTTATATGTGCCATGGGGTTTGGTAGCCCATTCTATTGTTTGCGTGAGGAGGTCCTTGAGACTAGAGGGATTTGGGGCGGATCCAAATTGTTGTAATATTAAGTGACGTAGCTGGTAGACCTTAAAACTTCATACTGAGTCTAAATGGAACTTCCCCATTAACTCCTGAGATGTCAGGAGGGAGGACTGTGAACAGAAGTCAGCTATACTGACATCATGCAGCTGGGATAGCCAACTCGGGTTTAAAGGGATGTCCACCAATCTTAATGTTGAGGTTACAAAAAATGGGCTGTGTGTGATCTTTAGCTAAGGAAATTTTCAGGTGGGAGCATATTTGAGAGAGTACCCTAAGGAAAACACTGATTGAGGAGGTAGCGTTTTGGTCTGGAAGAGCCTTCCATGGGGTGAATGGTAAGGAAGAGGGTGGAATATTATGGAGAGTAAGGAGACGAGATTCAATCTGTACCCAGATTGGGACATATCCAGAATCATTTCCTGCACTTGTAGAGATGACTAGCCCAATGATAAAATAAAAAATTAGGGAGCTGGAGTCCACTATAATCTTTGGGAAAACTCAGTTTAAGATAAGAATGTTTAGGAGATTTGTCATGCCAGATGACGATAATCAGAGAGAGAATACATTTGAAGAAAGAGAGAGGTAGAGTGATATTAAGCATGCTTAGGAGGTAGAAGAGTCTGGGAAGAATACTCATCTTGATAATATTAATCCTACCCCAAAGAGAAATAGGAAGGTCTTTCCATCTGGACAGGTCTTGCCTAACCACAACCAGGAGGACTTCTAGTTTCAATTTCACTAATGAGGAAGAGTCAGAGGTTAGGGATATGCCCAAATATTTAAGGGAATGGGGAGACCATCTGATACCAAATGGGGCAAAGTCTATACTATTGGTAATGAGATTAAGGGGTTAGATTTCAGTTTTACTAAGGTTAAGCTTGTAACTGGAGTAGCAGCTAAACTGGTCTGTCACATTTAAAGCCTCTGTGAGACAGGAAACTGGATCAGACAGATGTAGTAAGATGTCATCTGCGTACACAGAGATAGAAGGAGTTAACTCCAGGATGGGAATACCTTTGATGCTAGGAGAAGACTTAAGTTGCCTAATCAGCAGTTCGAGGTACAAGTTAAACAAAAAGGGAGATAAAGGACAGCGCTGGCAAGTGCCAGAATGTAGAGGAAAAATGGAGGAAAAGACACCATTGCAATAAATTGCAATAAATGTTGGCTGATGGGGAAGAGTAAATCATTTTGAGCCATTGAAGGAATGAATCTGGAAATGCCAAGTTTTGCAGGGTGAGCCATAGTAAGGACCAGTCCACCCTATCAAAGGCTTTTTCTGCGTCGAGAGAAATTAGAGCCATTAACAGGGGGAAGTTTGAGCTGCCTGAAACAGATGACTAAGCTTACGGAGGTGGTCAGCCGAGGATCTACCAGGGACAAACCCCACCTGTTCTGGGCTTAATATACCAGACAAAACATTCTTGATACGTGATGCAAGAATTTTAGCTAAAATCTTAATATCACGGTTTAATTGGGAAATGAGTCAGTAACTCGAGAAACAAAGGGGAGATTTTTTAGGTTTGAGAAGAAGGACTATAGTGGCTTCAGGGAGGGTCCACTTCCTTCGTGGAAAACAAATACTGGTAAAGCCGGAGTAAGATGGGGGATATATATTTATTAAAATCTTTATAGAAGTTAAAAGGGAACCCATCTGGCCCAGGAACTTTGTCCAATGCAAGACTATTTATGGTGGTTTCCACCTCTGTTATGGAGATAGGGGCTGATAGGAAAGCACAGTGATGTTCCATAAGGTGGGGTAATGGGGCGGAATCTAGATAAGATGACATCTCTGTGGTAGTCGGTGGTTGGGAACGAATGCCATATAAGCTGGAATAGAAATTTTCAAAGACCATCGCCACCTCCCTGGGAAGGCTCTTCAACAACCCATCTGGGGCCGAAATTGAAGGAATGATTCTAGAGGACTCCAGTTGTTTAAGTCTGAGAGCCAGCAGGCACCCTGCTTTTTCACATTGTTCAATATACTTCGATTTAGTTTTGAGAATGGAATATTCAGCCTTGTCCTGAAGAAGAGAGGCATATTTAACTCTAAGGGATAATAACTTCCTTAAGGATTACATGGAGTCTGTGGAAGAAGGTGAGTGCTCAAGTCAGCGAATTAGAGAGAGAATTGTTAAAGCTTCCTCCTCCCTACGATGCTTCTGGGTGGAAGCTAGCCTGATAAATTCACCTCTTAAAAAACATTTCAGAGCACACTACTCATGGTCCAGCCTTTTAACCATGCTCTGACTAGTAGTGATAAAGGATTGAATGAGACTGGAAATCTTGGAAGCAACTTGTTCCTCTTTAAGAAGTTGAGTGTTAAGTTTCCATGAGGTGTCTCGCTGCTGGTTGGGGCATGGAGTAAGGAGGATCCAGGCCACCATGTGATCAGAAATTACAATGGGCTCTAAACCAGCATTACAGAGGGAATGAAGTAG
This sequence comes from Neoceratodus forsteri, assembly GCA_016271365.2. NCBI lineage: Eukaryota > Metazoa > Chordata > Ceratodontiformes > Ceratodontidae > Neoceratodus > Neoceratodus forsteri. The sequence goes on along the minus strand of CM057453.1, from coordinate 347,201,611 downwards.
GGAGAAGCTAGTAAGCACATAATCAATTCTTGAGGATGTGTGATGGAGCATGGAGTAAAATGAGTGGCTGTGAGCTAAAGGATTGAGAATTCTTCATGGGTTGCATAGCCCTAACAGGTCCATAAATTCTCTCAGTGCCACTTGGGTTGGAGAGAGGGGCTTAAGGGAAGTCGAGGAGCGGTCGAGGTCTTGAGTAGGGGGAATATTCCAGTCCCCACCCAGTATGAGGGAAAGGTTGAGGAAGGGTGAGAGTTTGTCCTCCAGTTCCATAAACAATCCAGGGTCACCTCCCATAGGTCCATATACACTCCTCAGGATCATCCCTTGGCAGTCCAGAGTGCCTGTGACAAAGATATATCTACCATGAGGGTCTGAAATAATGTGTTCAACCTGAAAGGAGACAGCATGAGCTATTAGGATCAATACTCCCTTACTAGAGGTTGAGTCCCCGGAAGTGAATCCCTGGCCCATGTCTTGTCTGCAGAGTTTAACCACCTTTTGAGGAAGAAGGTGGGTTTCCTGAAGAAAGCCAATTTGGGTGTGGAGAAGGGAAGGATGTTTTAAAACTTGTTATCTTTTGAACACTTCTCTGAGCCCCCGCATGTTCCAAGACACAACTTTTATACAGTTATTAGCCATATTTAGTGTAGTCAGAAAGACTGATATTACAATTATGCAAAAAAGAGCACACTCCAACCCACCCTCCCCTTCCTACTCCCCCTGACTTGTAGAAGTGCCAGGTAGCCGAAACATCAAACCCAAACAATGATTACATATTATTGCAATGTAAAAAATCTGCTCTATATATGAGGTGGTGGTAGTGGGGTTGGGGGCTGTTTTTTTTTTCTTATAGATTTTTAATTCAAGAAAATATTTGGTGACGGGGGGGCGCCAGACTTCGCTACACTTTAGTCTTGGATCATTTTATTAGTCCTTGCCCATGTGAACTTAAGTTATATTTTGGGGTTGGACCAGTAACTCATGCTCAAGCACTGGAAGCTCTTCTTTCAGAGGGCGGTGTGTTGGGGGAGAGTGTGCTGAATTGGATGCTCCCTCTGTTACACATTCGGACTTGGGGATTGTTTCCCCTCTGTGGAGAACCCATTTGGTTCTCATAGGTCTTTGTTTACTATCGGTGACCTACTTGTGTACCTGGATGATACTGGCCCCTAAGAGGCCTGGGGGAGGGAGGCATGGGGGATTGTTTCTTTCAGCGGGAGTTTATCATTCTGAGATTAGGGGCTTTTCTTCACACTTGTTTGGGTATTGGTTTAACTGCTTTTTCAAACCCCTTTGAGCCCCTTGGCAGTTATGGAGGGTTTCAGTTTTCCTTTTTGCATTATTAGTTACATGATAAAGAAGGAGGGTATGTTTTATTCATTTGATCTTTAACTTGTAGACTGTTTGGGGTATTGGGGTTGGGGTTAGATCTTGCTTGTTAGCATAGGCAGGTAATGCTTGGATTTTCTCTGTTCTACTTTTTTTTTATAGACTATATGGGAAGTGTTACTATTGGTTCTTTGAATGTCATGGTATTCATAATGTTGTAAAGTGAGTCAAGATCATGCAGGAATTTAGCAGCCACAGGTGCGATGTGTTTTTTTTGCAGGAAGCGCATTTGTCCGAAGTGGAGCATGCTAAGCTCCGAAGATAATGGGTGGGTAAAGTCTTCTTCGCTTTGCACCTGTCAGCAAAAAAAGTTGGGTCCGCTATCCTATTGCAGAAGGGGTTCCCTTTTCACCCAACAAAAGTATATTCTGATCCAGAGGGTAGATATGTGGCGGTTACAGGTATCCTGCAGGGCACTCTTGCTCATTTGGTCTTGGTTTATGCTCTGACAGCTCCTTCGAAAGATTTCTTTTGACAGTTTTTTGCTTTTCTGGCTACCCTTCCAGATGGTCAATTAATATGTGGTGAGGACTGGAACTGCATTGAATATCCTCACTTGGATAGAGCCCCAATTCCTCAGAAAGGAGATGGCACTGCATCCGAATTATTACATACTTTGGTTTCGGAGCAAGGTTTAGTTTATCCCTGGTGTCAACAAAACCCTACCTCTAGAGACTCCACTTTTTTCTGTCCACCTTTGAATTCATATGCCCACCCGGACCATTTTTATGTACAACAAAATTGGGTATCAATGTTTCAAAAGATTACTACCTACCCAATTTTTATTTCAGATCATGCCCTACTAACTGGTCAGGTAGTATTGGGACCCATAAAGAAAACTGGTTTGTGGTACCTTAATGCTGGATTACTTCATGACAAGACTTTTATTTCTCATATTAAAGAGGTGATCCAACATTACTTGGAAGACAATGTGGGGAAGGGAGTCCCAGTGAAGTTTGTATGCGATGGTCTTAAGGCGGTAGTTCATGAGCATATGATTTTGTATGTTTCATTTAAAAATAAGGAGCACTGAAGGGTGTATTCCAATTTAGAAGCTGACTTAGCTAAGTTAGAAAAAGAAGATCAGCAGACACAGGACCCCCAGCTACTACCGCACTTGAAAAAGATCAGGGAAGAGCTTGATAAACTGGCCCTTTTGGAAGGTAGAAAATTCTCCTAGGTTTGTTAATCAAAAACATTATGCGGAGGTGGGGGGATAAGGCAGGTAAGCTGTTAGCAATGCGGCATAGGAAGCAATAGGCAGATTGGTATGTTCTCCACATTTCCCTGACGCCTCCCCTTATGAAGCCCATACAGACCCACAAGTAATTATGAGGGATTTTCAAGACTATTATACGGGTCTTTACACTGAGGAACGGGACTATGATCATGAACTCCAAGTGCGTAATTGTTTGGAGAGAATCTCCCTCCACTCTCTTACCCAGTTTCAAAGGAAGAGTTCAGAGGCTCCTTTTGCGGAGGCTGAATTGCAGACTGTCATTACTCAGTATTACTCAGTTGCTAAAGGTGGAAGAAGGCATGTGCCCATCGAGAACACCTTCCCTGCACCTGTGGGGCGTATATTAATTCCCAATGCTAAAGAGATAGTTATCTAAAGCATTTTTGAATTACTCAAATGAATTAATATCAACCAAATAAGAAGGCAATGAGTTCCAAAGTTTATACCCCCCGACAGGGAAGAAATTTCCTTGTGGTAGTGTTAGGCTACACCCTCAGCTGTGACTGATGGACCACTTTTCTATCTCCTTATTTCCTAGCTACCAAAACTTCTGTTGCACAACATTTAACGCTTTTCTCTTTGCTTTTCTTATTTTTCCCCTACCCTAGGTTGGCCACCTAGCGTAGCTCTTTACAATCCCTACTAAACGTCCTACTAGTTCTCTTCTTTCATTCTTTTTCCATTTCCATCCATCCAGTCTCTGGAATGATGCCAAACACCCGAAGAGGTGTTGTGTAAAGTGCATAAGTGCATTTTGTGTAAAATAAACATGAAAGCTATTTTAGATAGCAGGTATGAATACAGTTAATAAAGCCTTTTTAAAGAAAAATTATTCAGAAGCCATGTCAAAATAATAATTTCATGATTAGTACAGTTATAAGAAATCCTTAAGTTATTTTTCTAAATTCACACTATAAACCTGTTACTGTATAAGGTTCTTTGTATGAGACTGAACAAAAGAATGTGGTATGCTTTATAAAAGTGCTTAATCACTGTGGATCAGAGATATAGAGAATCAGTATCTGTTGATATATATACACTGTACCTTTAATTGAACTAGGAAGTCCCCTGGAACAAACAAATTCCCTTGTTTTTGAAACATGTTCAGACTTGAAACAACATGTCCAGACATGTAAATAGGAAGGGCTCAGTCAGGTGACCCCTACCAAAAGATATAAAAACTCTTCACTGAGTTCACTTCAGTTCAGTCTAGTAGAATTCAGTCTTGAGAGTGAAGGAAAGAGGTACTACTGTAGACAAGCCATTGAATGCAGATGAAAAGGGTCTTAGGAGCGCTAAGATCCAGAACTGTATTATGTGAGAAACTACTGATGTTAAGTAGTGATTTTCTTTGCAATTTTTTTGTTTTCATTTACTATTTTTTGAACTTTTGAAAAATAAATATCACACCACGGTGTGTTTTAAACCTGCAAATTTGCCTTGTCTGTTGTTTATTCCCGGACGCTGTGACAAACTTGTGGGATAGCACTGGTTGTCCAGAGAAACAAGGGGGGAGACCACCCAGATACCAGCCCTGGTATCCAGACATAGGGGGCAAAGAGCAGGATGGCAGATCTCCAGAAATCACTGGATGCCAAAGGTCTGAAGCAGGAGGAAGGCCTGCCAGGTGTGCATACCAGAGTGCAGGTGCTGAGGACTGGAGAGGACCTTCTACCTGGCCTGGAGTTCGGAGGGACGAAGAAGAAGACGGCGACAGAGATGACGATGGGCGCAGGAATTGGAGAGGACGAGGAGGAGGAACCACCGTATGAGGACACACCACCTGAAGACATCAGTGACTTGTTGAAATGGTTGGCAGTTAAGCAACTGGATATGGAGAGGCAAAGAGAGCAGGAATGGAGATGCTAGGACCAGAGGTTGGCAGACACCTTGCAAGCTCTCCAACTAACTGGACAAGGACCACTGGGAGCAGGACCACCAGGTAATAATCCAAAAGACATTAAATTGACTAAAATAGCAGCAACCAATGATGTATAAGCATATTTAACTACGTTTGAGAGGGCTGCCTGAGCCTGTGGATGGGATCAGTGACAGTGTGTAGTAAGCTTTGCTCCGTACCTTACTGGGGGAGCACAGTTAGCGTACAGCAATATGGACAGCAGGCATGCTGAAAATAATGACCTGGTAAAAAAGGAGATTATGAAAAGATATGATATAAATGCAGAGACTAACAGGCAGAGGTTTTGTTCCCTTAAACACTATCAGAACGAGTCCCCTAGAGAAACCTTTACCAGGTTAAGGGAACTATGTTTAAAATGGCTACAGCCTGAGGGGAGACCTGTCATAGACATTATTGAGACTTTAGCAGTTGAACAATATCTCCAAATATTGCCCACTGAAATACAAATATAGGTGAGGTAACATCACCCAGAGACAGCCGAGTTAGCCATCACTTTGGCAGAAGACTTTTTATCTGCATGGCAGCCCCTGAGAAAAGATTATAGAACTGACCCCATTGCACCTGCCCCCAAACAGCAAAAGTCCCTATTGTTAATTAAGCCCCCAATCAATATACTTGTAGAACAGGGGGAAGACTGAATCAAGGAGCCAGACTGTATAATCCAGACCCCCTCTGCTGGAATTGTCAGGGTAAAGGACACCTTGCTAGGTTTTGTACACAACCTAGAGCTGATGCCACCAATTTGTCCTTGTTGAGTGATGGGTACTTTGTGAGAGACATTTCTGTTAACAATCAAACTGTGTTGGGCCTGACCGATTCTGGCAGTAGAATACTTTGATTCATCCAGAACCGGTGACTGATATACAACCAGGAGGGCCTGACATGAGAATTGTGTGTCCATGGGGACATGCACCACTACCCAACTGCTACAATAGTGGTAGATGTAGAAGGACAGAACCAGGTGGTCACAGCAGGACTGGTGCACAACCTACCGGTGCCTATGGTTATAGGTCATGATTTCCCAAACTTTCCAGCATTGATATCTGAGCAAGGGATAGTCACAGCCGTGACTACCAGGGCCCAATACTGAAAAGAGCAGACTTTGGGAGATAGCTTCCTTTTGAAGGGGATGTTATTGAGGACCCTGGTAAGGTTAGGAAACCCCTGAACCAGAAGAAAAAACAGCAAAAACAATGGAACCAGACTGTAAATGGACTTCCTGAAACAAAAATCCAGGCTATGTTTAACAGCATTGATATAGCTGCTGAACAGAAATGTGATGTTTCTTTAAAACCTTTTTTTTTCACAGGTTGGTCAGGAACTGTCAAAAGAGGCCCCTATAATTATATTGAAAAATTATATATTGTGCAGGTTATGTACCACTCCAGACACTGGAGAAAGTGTTGAACAGTTATTGGTGCCTGAGAAGAACAGAGAGCCAATAATGTTTTTACGACATGATCTCCCATGGGCTGGCCATGCAGGGTGGGATTGCACCCTGAAGTGTATTCTACAGAGATTTTATTGGCCAGGGTTATATGATCAAATAGCCAAGTATTGCCAAACATGTGAATAGTGCTAACAAGTGGCCCAAATAGGCAAAAAGGACATGGTGCCCCTTATGCCCCTACCCTTAGTTATCAACTCTTTTGAAAGAATAGGTATGGACATTGTGGGACCCCTGTTAAAAAGTTCTACAGAGAACCAATTCATCTTGGTGATATGTGACTACACCATGAAACACCCAGAGGCCATACCAATGTGCACAGTCACTACACCAAGGATAGCCGAGGAGTTGGCTAAGGTGTTTAGTCGCCTGGGTATCCCAATAGATATACTTACAGACAGGCGCACAAACTTCAATGCAGCCTTATTAAAAGAGGTCTACAAGTTACTTGGGATAGTGGCTGTTTGAACCTCCCCTTATCATCCCCAGTCAGATGGACTAATGGAGTGGTTCAATCAAACACTGATGTGAATGCTCCGTAAGTTTGTGCACGAGGAAGGGAGGAACTGGGATACCTTTTTGCTGTTTCTTTTGTTTGCCTATAGGGAAATGCCCCAGGCCTCGACAGGTTATTCCCCATTCTCAATATCATATGGGTGCAATCCCCAAGGCCCATTAGATGTAGTTAAAGAAGTTTGGAGGAAGGGACCGATATGCGACATTTAAACATTGTTAAATATATGGGACAGTTGCGAAAGAGGTTTACCACTTTTCCCACCAAAAGCCATCAAAACTGTGGAGGCACAAAAAATCCAGAAGGAACTATATGACCTAAAGGTGGGAGACAAGACATTTAAACCAGGGGAGAAGATGTTATTATTGTTGCATTCCTCAGAGCAGAAATTGTTAATGAAGTGGCAAGGGCCATATACTGTAGTTCATCAGGCAGGCCCCGTCACGTATGAGACTGAGACCCCAGAAAAGCATATGGGTAGAAAGATTTACCATGCCAACTTGCTGAGAAAGTGGCATGAGAAGTCAGCAGTACACCTGAGTATGACAGTGATGCCAGAAAGTGAATCTGAAGTGGATACTACCTATAAGAGATTGGACAGTCATGAGGGACACAATGAAATAAAAATAAACCCTGCACTGTCAGATGCCCAAAGAAAGGAAGTACAGAGTCTGAACAATTCTTTTCCAACAACGTTCACAAGTATGCCTGGAAGGGCAATAGGCATAAAACATTATATTAGGACCGAGTCCCCTCCCATCAGGCAGAAGTCTTACCGGCTACCCGAAAGAGTCAGGGTAGAAGTCAAGAAAGGAATTGACAAGATGAGACAGCTGGGGATCATAACACCATCCACTAGTGCGTAGGGGTCACCGATAGTGGTTGTCCCAAAGAAAGAGGATGGAATCCGCCTTTGTTTAGATTTTTGAAGGTTGAATCAAGTGTCCCAGTTCGACGCATATCCCATACCCCGCATTGATGACATCATGGACTGCACAGGGAATGCAGCATGCATCACAACATTGGATCTGACCAAGGGGTATTGGCAGATTCCATTAGACCCACAGGCAAGGAAAAAAATGCCTTTAGTACCCCTGTGGGGGTGAATGAATTTGTTACAATGCCGTTTGGGTTGCATGGAGCTCCAGCTACATTTCAGCGGTACATGGACTGTATACTGGCACCACATACTGGATACTGTTTGGCCTACTTGGATGATGTGATGGTATACAGTCCTACCTGGATTATACATATGGCACACGCTGAGCTGGTTAAATCAATAAAAACAGCAGGGCTTACCATTAACCCCCAAAAATGTGCGGTTGCCATGATTGAGACCCACTATCTAGGCTTTCTATTAGGTAACGGGCAAGTCAAGCCCGAAATAGATAAGCTGCAAGCAGTGGCGAAGTGCCCCATCCCCATTATAAAGATACATGTGAGGTCATTCTTAGAGCTTGCAGGGTATTACCAACACTTTATCCCAAACTTTGCATAGATTGCTACACCTCTGACAAAGAAATGGTGTAGCAACATGGTACAGTGGGACCCTAAGTGTGATGAGGCCTTTCGAGACATCAAAGCCGCCCTCTGTTCATCCCCTGTATTAAAGAGTCCTAATTTTGAGATGGACTTTGAGGTACATAAGGGTGACTTGGAGATAGGAATGGGGCAGTGCTAAGCCAAACAATTGATGGGGAAGAACACCCAGTTTTGTACATATCAAGAAAACTATACGAAAGGGTGCAAAGGTACTCCACTGTAGAGAAGGAGGCTTTGGCAGCTAAATGGGCAATAGAAGCCTTAAGATTTTATTTGTGGGGAGCCAAATTCACCTTAGTTACTGATCGTAATCCTTTATGTTGGATACATCAAATGAAGGATAAGAATGCTAGAATAATGAGGTGGTATTTGGCCCTTCAGTTATATAGTTTTGTGGTGTGACATAGATCTGGAACCTTACACAAGAATGCTGATTTCCTGTCCCATCATGGAGCAGTGAGCGAGGAGTTATGAAACAGAATGTGAAAACTTATGTTTAGTCTTAGGATACTAGGCAGTATCTGTGTGAATTAAGCCCCAGGGTATGTATTTAAGAAGGATGTCTGTATAGTGACATTTTGTCACCCTTTGTTTGTTTATTGGGACCTTGGGGTGAAGCTCTCATAGTGAGTGAGAGAAAGTTTCAACCAATCCCCATTCTACTGCTTTGGTAGAATATTTATGACTGAGAGGGGGTTCTTGAAAAAACAGTATAGTTTTGAGAGCTGTTTTTTTCTTAAGGAGGGAGGTGTGTGACAGAGTTAGGCTACACCCTCAGCTGTGACTGATGGACCACTTTTCTATCTCATTTCCTAGCTATCAAAACTTCTGTTGTGCAACAGTTAATGCTTTTCTCTTTGTTTTTCTTCTTTTTCTCCTCTACCCTAGGTTGGCCACCTAGCGTAGCTCTTTACTATCCCTACTAAACTTCCTACTAGTTCTCTCTTTTCATTCTTTTTCCATTTCCATCCATCCGGTCTCTGGAATGGTGCCAAACACCCGGAGAGGTGTTGTATAAAGTGCATAAGTGCATTTTGTGTAAAATAAACATGAAGGTTATTTTAAACAGCAGGAATGAATACTGTTAATAACACCTTTTTAAAGAAAATTATGGAATCGGCTGCCCTATTCCAAATAAAGCTATCCGATATCCTGTTTATGGATTCTGTTAACCTTAACTCATTGAAGGTTACCAATCTGTTGGGCTGATCTTACAATTAAGATTTGGTACAAGGCCTGTAAAGCCCTTTGGTTGAGCCTAAACATATGTGGTGAAATTACCCTTTTTTCTTGTTTGGACTTTTCTCCCTTCCATTCGGATATTGGTTTTCAATGTTTGGTGACACTGGGTCTCACCCGGGTTCAGCAGTTTTTTGACAGGGAGGTCTTTAAATCTTTCACTCAACTTAAGGATGAATTTGACCTTTCTTCCACCAAATTTTTTTGCTATCTACAAATTTGCCATTACTTGACAAAATCCTTAAAGATCACGGATTTGATGTCTGAGGACAATCCCTTAAGAACATTTTTTCTTGCACTTAGCTGGCAGTCAAAGGTAAAGGGTGTCATCTCCAAGTTATATAAACAGCTTAGGGACTTGAAATCAGATCTTCTTATTCTCCTTAAATGTAAATGGGAAGATGAAGTTGGACTTTCTTTATCGGAGACAGACTGGGCTCAAGTTTGGCAGAGAATCCATAGTACTCCGGCATCCCCCTCCTAGAGAGAATTCCACTGGCAGGTGGTGGTTCATTTTTTTTCATATGCCAGCAATAGTAAAACATTATGGGAGCTTTTGCTCTGACTTATGCTGGTGGGGCTGTGAGATGATAGGCAGCCACGAACATATCTTTTGGGAATGTCTGCAGTTTGTGACATATTGGTGTACAAATAGCTGAGCAGGTGGGCTGAATGTTTGGTTTAGAGATTCCAGTTCATTTTAAAGTATAGGTTCTAGGTCTGCCCCCATTGACTATAGAAGGGAAAGGGGCTAAATACCTATTTTATATTTTAATAGCTGCAGCCCTTCAGACCATCACACAATTATGCTCACTCCTACTTTACCTTCGGAGGATATGTGGTTCCATAACTGTCTTGGAATTCTAACAATGGAATGGGTGACTGCCTTACTTAGGTTACAGAAGGAATGCTTTATAGTAGATGGTGACCCTTTTTCTACTTTATAGCAGAAAAGAAGGGCTTGATGTGATAGAAATCCTGGCTTGCTATAATTAAGTAACGGTTATAATTGTTATGCTTGTGATATTTGTAGCAATTGATTTTTTGGTATACTTCTTTTTACAATTATTTGAAAAAAAATATCTCTTCCTGCACAGGATTTCTCAAATGTTTGCATTTGGAGTTGTCATGTATAATATAAATTTTTAATGAAGTTTAATTTAAAAAAAATTCTAACCTGATGTCACAAAATATTTTGCAGTGTAAAAAATGTAGTCCAACGTCTCATAATCTTCAAGTCCATGACTGCACTTTAAATCAGTGTAAGAAGAGTGGGTTTTATTTCTGTATCTGAATTTCAACTCAGAGGGAAATGTTTCAAGTCTAAAATATAGAAATATTCTTCTATCTGTATGTTCAGTTAGAAAGATGAGATATGGTTGTAAGTTATGAGTGAGTTTAGAGTAACATTGATAACTTTTGAGATTTCTCAGTCGTTCTACTTTATGTCTTCATTTTGTGACAGATTTTGTAATTTTCGTTTAATTTCTGTCATATATGTGGGGATATATTACCAACTTTCAGCCAATCCATCCATAAATGATTCAACTGTAGTGAAGAAAGTATTGCTTGTATTTCATTGAGCCATGGAGATTCAGAATCTGCAGACAGTCATGATAGCTTTTCCATTTTATCCAATAGGATAGTTTCCTACACCTCATTAATGTTTCTATTTTCCATCTTTCCAACTCAGCACTTACAATTTCAGCTGGTGTAGATTTTGCTCCATACAAAATTACCCTATATAATTGATTAAATGGGAGTTAAATATTTGTACAATTATGTGCTGACCAAATTTTAGCCATGCATGGGGCTCTGTTATTCAAATTCATTTCCATGACCCTTAAAACAGGTAACAGAGAAGATCCTCCATATTTTACATTAAACCATAGTAAAGCATCCTTCATTTAAATTAATTTACTTCTGATATATAGTGTATAGTAGAACACTGTTGAGCATGGAAATCCGTGCTCAGAACAGTGTTGTTGGTTTATCTCAATGCGTCATGATCCTGTTGTGCTGCACTGAATACATCACCAGTGCAGCACAACCGGTGCAGCACAACAAGATCGAATACATTCACGCATGTGCGATGTTGGACCGTGGAGGTGACAGTAGATGAGGAAACAAGCGGTGCATGAATGAACTGCGCCAAGAAGGTACAATGCTGCTTAAAAATGGTATAGATTCACCAAACACTATAAAAGATTGTCTATGGTGAGTCATTCACAGACAAGGATATTCTTGATCGAGAGGTCTCATTGGCAATGCTAGTTTATAAAAAGACTGAATGGCAAGGATGCCAGTAAACACCCCTGTTTGACACCTCTGTTTGAAGGAAAACTTTCTAATAAATTACCATGAAGAAAATATAAAACTGTTGTCCAATTGTTTGTTTATAAATTCATAATAATTTGAAGAATGTGTTTTATCCATCGATGTTTGTGATAGTTTTATCCACAATATCAGCCTGGATATGACATCACTTAATGATGCATTCACAGACCTCAGCAGTGTACTACCAGCAGACTACTTTAATCCCTTAATCCCAGCTGACCCTAACACAGTACAGCAACCACCCTCCAACAGACCGCTCTCCCATTTCAAAGTAATATCCAAATCTGAAGCAAGAAAGTACTTTGTGTGAGCTCTGGGAAAATCAAGACACAGCGGAGATACCCTGGACCTTAAATTCTTCAGCATGGCACTGGAGGAAGTCCTCAGCTCTCTCACTAAGATTATCAACTTCTCCCTCTGCCACTCCAAGTTTCCCCTGTGATGGAAATTGGCATCAGTAATCCCTGTGCACAAAGGAGGCGATCAGACTGTACACAACAATTACAGACCTATCTCAATACTCCCCCTCTCCAAAGCTCTAGAGCAGATTGTAGCAGATCAGCTTGTTGAGTATCTGAACCAGTACCAACTCCTCTGTCCTGAACAACATGGCTTTCGACCAGGTCACAGTACCATCACAGCATTACCGGAATTCACAGGTTACATCCACCACTCCCTAGACCAAGGCCTTCTGGTAGAAGCAACATTTATTGACCTATCAAAAGCTTTTGATACAGTGCACCATGAGCTCCTTCTGAATCAGTTGTCTGCTCTGGGCTCTCTCCAGAATCCATTTCATGGTTCAACAGCTACCTTCACAACCAATTGCAAAAGGTCAGGCTAGGAGACACCACCTCTGTTAGCAGACATGTTCTCTCCAGGGTCCCACAGGGATCAGTTTTGGGTCCCCTACTATTTAGTCTTTATTTAAAGAATTTCCAGCGAAGTCGCCAAATCTGCCTCTGTGGGTCATTTCGCAGCAAAGTTTTCCTGTTTATTAGAAAAATCAAAATTTAAATACTTGTAAATTTTCTTTCTCTGACAGCTGGTCTCTGGGCTTCATTACACACAGGCTGTACCTCCCGATGCTGGTTGGAAGGCAGGAACCAAAAAAATATGCAGCAGGGACATCAGCCCTCCGCTTCCAACTTCCCTCAGTAGTTCCGAAAGCAGTCCAAATGTGGTAATACTATAATAACTTGGAAACAAAACACAAGAAAGTTAAGGCAAACATGGCCCTGAGGCCAGCCAACTATGTACATTCTGGGAGGGAATCCGAAGCCCAGAGACCAGCGGTCAGAGAAAGAACATTTACAGTTATGCAAATTTCGATTTCTCTCTCCTAAGCTGGTCTCCAGGCTTCATTACACATGGGAGATACAAAAGTAGTACATTCCCAGATGCCCCGGGTTGGAAGAATGTCAAATGCCCTTAAGGGTCCACCACCGCCTGAAGCACTCAAAGGCCAAAAGATGCCTCCACCGAGGACATCACATCTAGTTTGTAAAATTTTGTAAATGTGTGAATGGATGGCCAAGTGGTCGCCCTGTTGGAGATGCTTCTGTGAAGTTTGCCCATGAAGTAGCCATAGTTCTTGTGGAATGGGCTCTCACTGGGCCAGGCAGAGATACCCCAGCCTGATCATAGGCCGTGGTGATGACTGATCTGATCCATCTGGCTATCGAGTCTTTTGAAGCTTTTTTACCCATATTTTGGCCTGTAGTTAAAATGAACAGACTTGAACTTTTAGGGATAGCCTCTGTTCTCTTGATATACATTTTTAACACTCTTCTCGGGTCTAGTGTATGAAATTCCCTTTATTCTTCATTTTTGGGGTGCAGGCATAAGGAAGGAAGGAAGGAAGAATTAGCTCTTGGTTGCAATGGAAAGGAGCCATAACTTTGGGTAAAAACCCTGGATCTGTACGGAGCACCACAGAGTCCTGATGAAAAACAGTGTACAGCTCTATGGTGGACAATGCTCCTAGTTTGCTGATTCTCCTTACTGAAGTAATAACCATGAGAAAAAACACCTTCATTGTGAGATGCATGATGGAAGTTTCCTTAAGAGGTACAAAAGCTGCTTTGGTTAAAGCCTTGAGAACCAGGTTAAGTCTCCAAGGTGGTACCATTGGTTTGATTGGAGGGCATTTTAATGTTGCTGCCCTTAGAAACCTCCTGACATGAGGGTGTGATCCCAGTGAGTCCCCTGAGTCTACCAACAAAACTGCCCCCAGAGCAGAGACCTGAACTCCTAAGGTGGCCGGTTGCAGTTCTTTGTCAAACCCCTCTTGAAGAAACTGTAATAGCACAGATAATGTTATTGGATGGTCCTGTATATCTTTGGATTGAAGCCAGAACAAGAATTTCCTCCAGATTCTGTAATACACTTTAGAAGAGGAGGGGCGATGTGAGTTCACCATCATTGCGAAGACAGGAGCTGTATAGCCTAGCTCCTTGAAAGTTTCCCACTCAATCTCCAGGCTGAGAGGGACAGGTTGTTCAAATTGGAGTGCAGAACTGGACTCTGATGGAGAAGGTCCAGGCTGAGTTGGAAAGATACAGGTGGTCCCTTTGACAGCTGAATGAAAAGTGGGAACCAAGGATGGCGAGGCCATCGGGGACAGACTAGGATCATCTCTGCTCCATCTTGGGCCACTTTGTGCAGGACTCTGGAAAGCAGTGGTATCAAAAGGAAGGCACACAAGAAGCCAAACTGACCCCAGTATAGGGAAAAGGTATCCAGAGCCTCGTCCCTGGCCAGGGAGCAGAATTGTTCTGCCTTGGAGTTTCACCTACATGCAAAAAAATCTACCTGGGGATTGCCCCACTGCTCTGTTAGGAGGTGGAAGGTGCTGTCCTTCATCTCCCATTCCCCTGGCATGATATCTTGATGTCTTAGCCAGTCTGCTGTGACATTTTCCTGTCCTGGGATGTACATGGCTCTTATACTTGCCAGTTGTGGCTCTGCCCATTGAAAGAGAAGAAGTGACTCCCAAAGCATTTTTTAGCTTTTTGTGCCTCCCTGATGGTTAATGTAGGCCATTATTGTTCAATTGTCTGTTAGAATCAACACATCCTGATTACGTACTTGCTGATGGAAGTGTATCAGGGCTAGGCGAACTGCCCTCATCTCGAGGATGTTTATACTGTACCTTGATTCTACCAGTGACCACTTGCCTTGTGCTGACAGCTGATGCAGGTGGACCCCCCCATTCCCTGAGGCTTGCATTGGTCGTGATTCTGATTTGGTGCGGCTGTCCCAACTCTCACCCCCTCATGACATTTGTCCTCTGAGACCACCACCGGAGGGAGGATTTTATCTGCTGAGAAACTGGGATGTGCTGGTGCTGGCTGTGTCTGGACTGGGACCACAGCCTGAGCAGATGGGCTTGAATGGGCCACATGTGCACTAGAGCCTAGGGGACTGACTCTGCCAATGACACTAGAGTCCCAATTAGTTGCTTGAAGGACTGTGCCTGCAGCTGGGCTGCTGTGTGAAATTTCTTGATGAGCTTCAGCAGGTTCCTGAATTTTGATTCTGGGGGAAATACCCTGTTGGCCTGTATCCTGAAGTCTGTCCCCCAGGTGGTTCAAGTTCTGGCTCAGAATTAGGGAACTCGTCTTCCACCTGATGACAAATCTGTGTGTCGAGGGGCACCAGACTACCTCCGTCACTGCCTGTGCTGCTTGGCTGAGCTGCGGGGCCTTGCTGAGGATATGTCCAGGTAAGGTAAAAGCTGTATCCCCCTGTTCTGAAAGTGAGCTATGACCACTATCAGCACCTTCGAGAATGTCCTTGGGGCTGCCGAAAGGCTGAAAGGAAGGGTTTTGAACTGGAAGTGTTGTTTCCCCACCGTGAATCTGAGATATTGCCTGTGTAGCCTCTGAATGGGAATATGGAAGTAGGCATCTTGCAGGTTGATAGATGCTAGAAAGTCTCCTTGTTGTAATTCCCTGATGATTGATGACAAGGTTTCCAACTTGAAGGGTTTGCCGTGCACAAAGCAATTCAGGAATTTGAGGTCTAGGACTGGCCTGAAACCCCATGTGTGCTTTGGCACAATGAAGAATAGGGAGTATATCCCCTGACTGAACACTTCGGGGGTAACTTGTTTAATCGCTCCCACTTGCAGAAGGTCTGTGATGGTCTGTAATGTTGCCTGTCTTTTGGATGGGTTGCTCGAGATAAGGGAGGGCACCACATGAGGTAGGGGTGGCTTGGACTCGAATTCTATCAGGTAACCCTTGCTGATAATGTCTAGTATCCATCTGTCTGATGTCATTTGGACTCATTCCTCGAGAAATTTTGAAAGTCTGCCCCCTACTTGAGGATGGATCCGGATTACTTAATTGCGACTTCTTGTTGTTGTTGCCGGTGTCTCTGTTGCCCCTCCCCGGCACCAGATCCCTCCCTCTAAAATTACGCTGCTTAGGTGAGGGAACCCGTGTTCTTTTCCCGGAAAAGTTAGGGTTTTGACCCTTGTTGTAACCCCAGTCATGAAAATTGTGCCTGGATCCTGAGGACCATGATTTGCCCCCACCCCTGGACTGGGGCATGCGTACCTTGGCTGTCTCCCCAGATTCCTTCACTGCCTCCTTCAGGGCTGAACCGAACAGGAGATTTCCTTCATAGGGCGTATTCACCAAATGGCTCTTTGAAGAGGTGTCTGCTTGCCAGGCCTGAAGACAGAGGTTGTGGCAAGCCGAGATTTGATAAAACATGGTCTGTGCAGTGCACCTGACTGCCTCCTCAGACACGTCATCTGCATAGCCCCATTAACTGTAGCAGATGAATAATCGGAGAGTTTTTCTCTGGGTCCTCTGCGAATTGAAAGGCTAGATCCAAGGCCCAGGACAGGGTGGCTCTGGCCAAGAAGAGATTTGCAGTTGCTGTCTTAAGAGAAGTCGCCGAAGCTTGGAAGGCCTTCTTGAGTGAGGCATCCACTTTTCTGTCTACTGGATCCCTTAGTGATGCTCCTCCTTCAGCTGGGATGACTGTCTTCTTGGTCTGGTTAGAAATAAGGGGATTGATTCTGGGGCAGTCTAACCACTCTTTGGATTGCTTCTTGTCGAACTTCAGAAGTTTAGAGATCTGAAAGGGGACCAGGTATGTGCATTCTGGACCTTGCCATTCCTCTTTCAGTAAGTCTTCTATGGGGGGGGTAGGGAAGGCTGTGGCCAGTTTGGAGGTAGATGCCAGGTGAAAAGTCTGTTTTGGCTGGGAAGGGGCTGCTGGAGAAGATCCATGGTGGATTTCGGATATGAACTTTTTAATGAAAAATCTAGGTCCTCCAGGCCAAAGTTTCTGGCTGGGGAGTCTTCCAAGTCTGATGATGAGCCTGTGACACGTCGACAGCCAGTTCTGAGTACACTATAATTTTTTGTAATATAAAAATGTGTTATGGACTGTCTCTCATGAGAGATGCTGAGACACCATGTGAGTTCACGCACACACACACACAGGTTTTAGATACAAGGTGTTACCTGGAAGGCCAGAAGCTAATTACAGACTAGAACAGGCCCTAATCAATAATCTCCTGTTTTTCTAAGTTAAATATAGCTTTAACTGCTAAGAGGGAAATCAGTATCCATTTTATGACATTTCGAGGAGGACACCAGGTTTGGCACACTGGTGCAAAATCATAAATGCTTTGATGTCTGTGTGAGAGAGGATACTGCTCATAGATGAAAGGAAATTTACAGACTTGATAGGGGAAGTCGCATAGGAAAAGGAGTTTCTGCTGATGTAACCTTAATTATCTTACCTTCTAATACAATAAAATATCCTGGGTGTATGATTTTTCATAAACAGAGGAGGAGCTAGGTGACCTCACACAAAGGGGTTGGCCAAGACAGTTTTTTAAACAGATTCTGTTTTTCTTCAGAGACGCTTTTATCTACACTCTGACAAAGAAACATCTTTGAGCACTTTAAGCAAGTATACAGGTAGAGAGAGACAAAATCTAAGTACTGTAGTAGGAACTGCACTGTTAAAACCTTGTTCTTTTAAAAGATTGTATGGTTGTGATATACGGTTCTGTTTTTATGTTTTACATACTTTTATCTTTTTTAGTAAAATTTTAGAGCCTACTTGGTCTGTCTTTGATTTTCTTTTCTTTAACAAGTGAAGTATATATGGTTAAAGCAGACACTGTGCATAAGCTTGAATGGTGATACCAAACTGGAAAAAGATAAGAGTAATCTGAGGTCTTTTATTAGAGTTTTAAAGGGTTCATTTCTGTACACCTGGTTAGGTACCCATAGGCAAAAATATCTGACCCCCCGTGCATTAGGTATGCTAGCAAGAGGTTCACAGTTCGAATCCCTCCAAGACTTGAGACCTAAGGTTGATTTGAACCCACAAAACAGACAGGAGGGTTACCCTGTTTTCTGTTAACTGTTCACAAGACTACGCTTGGAGGTGGGCACTTTGGGAGCAGAGGGCTGACCTGCTGAGTGGGTTTGTGACAGAGCCCACTATCTCCCCCTCTTTGGGGAAGAGTTGGCATCTGAGGAGTCTGGGGAATGTCCCCTGCAATGTTTTCTCTTGTGGGTGCCCCTAGATGTATTTCAGGAACGAGACCTTTTCTTCCTCATGTGGTGTGAGGAATGATGATCTTCCTCATCTGATGATCTGTATCTGTATTGGGATTTTCTCTTTTTGTCGTAGCAATGAGAGGATAACTGCCCCTTGTCGGATGAGGATGGGAAGGGGGTCCTTTTCCTTTTTGCCTTTTTGTGGAGCTTCATATCTGGGGACTGTGGAGGTTGCCAGTCAAAGCATGTAGGGTCCAGAGCAAAGGCCCTGTTTAACTTGTCTGTAAGGTCTGGGGCCAGGGTGGGGGCTGCAGCCTTCTGGGCATCCCTGGTTGCCGTTACTTTCTCTGACCTAGAGGTAGCCACTTGCTCAGACCTGTCTTGGCTATCAATCTGGGCTGAGGGAGAGGTTGCATCCGTAGAGTCCTCCCTGTTTACGGACGCTGCCTTTTAACATGTTAGGCAAAGTGAGCCAGCTACAGTGATCAGAAGTGGGGATTTACAGCGCTGGCATTTTCTGCCCCTGGTAGGTTTTTCTGAGGCCACGATCCCAAAAATGCTCCTTTGTTCAGTGTACCCCGCCACGGAGGTCTCCTAGTCCGATGCAGAGTTGTCGAGCTGGCCCTTTGAAAGCCACTTAGTGCTACCTGCTGTCCTTTGAAAACAGTAATTGCTGAAAGATCTTATGAGTCCCCTTCTTTTTTAGTGCTCCCTGTTTGAAACTATCAAGGTTTTCAGGGCTGGGGGGGCTGCAGGCACTGCTGGTCCGCCATATGGATCTTGGCCGTTTCCCCTGAAAAAACGGTTGTGCTCCTAACGCTCCACAGTGCTTATTGATGAGAGAACTGAACGTCGACAAGTGGTCTGTTAGTGCTGTGGGTTCACCATTGAGCTGCACTGTTGATGAGTGGCTGAAATCTTCAAAAAAAGTCAGCCGTTGACGGAATTCACGGAGCTATCATCAGAGCTCCTGAGAAGCACTCCGGTACTGTATTGTTTCTTTCCCACTAGCCTAAAAAGGCACTGGAGGAGTCTGTTTCCCTCGGGCCAAAACTGTGGGGAAAAAACGTGTAGCTGAGAAGTGGGGCCAGTCTGTGCAGCTTGCAAGACTGAGACTGGAACCCACCTTTGAGCACTTGAATACTGCTCTTTTTCAAGAAATTTTAATCCAGTAAAGAATATGTAGACTTACAGTCTGCTGTCTTCAGCTCTGCCATGTGTGACAGAGCTCTGCTACAGAGTACCTGCTCCACTGAAGGCAGGAAGTAAACTGAGGGAAGTAGGAAGGAGAGGGCTGATGCCCCCTGCTGCAGATTCTTTGATTCCTGCCTTCTAACCAGCATCAGGAGGTAAAGCTCATGTGTAATGAAGCCCGGAGACCAGCTTAGGAGAGAGAAGTTTTTATTTGTAATTTTGCCTTTTTTTTTTAAAAGTGCAAATTGCACTTAAAAAACAAAACAAAAGCAAGGCAAAGTTAGAAATAGCAACCCTCCTCCCCCCGCTGATTGCTGGCCCGATCTTTCACTGGTGTCTAGTTGTCCTCCCCAGCTGCTGATTGTTGGCCTGATGTAGAATAAAATTCCCTGGTGAGGTGGCCCCCACCACCACCAATCACCGGCCTAATGTATAACAGAATTCCCTGGGGTCTAGTGGTCCCCCCTCGCCGATCGCTGGCCTGATGTAACATAAAATTCCCTAGTGTCTAGTACTCCCTCCCACTGATAAGTGGCCCAAAGTGCAGTGGACCCTACTCCCTATCCCCGATCTCCTGTAATAATAAAAAAAGGTGGTCCATTTTCCCTGGTGTCTAATATACACCTCCTTCCCTATCCCCGATCTCCTGTAATAATAAAAAAGGTGGTCCATTTTCCCTGGTGTGTAGTGGACCCTCCCATCCCTGATCCCCTGTAATAAAAAAATGGTAGACTCATTTCCTGGTGTCTAGCAACCCCCCACCCTCCCACTACAGCAGGTAGTGCCCCACCACCCCACTCACCCCCCCATGACACCAGGTGACTGGCACAGCTCTCTGCTCTCCACATCAGCTGGTCGCCTGAATTGTCAGTGAATGAGCATGTGCTCCTGTGCATTCATTCAGCTGTGTTGGTGGTGCAGACAAGAGCAGATGGCTGTTCTGGTCACCAGCAGGGGGGTTGGGATGAGGGGGAAATGATGAGGTGGACCCTACCATGCCATTCCCCCTCATCCTGACCCCCTGCTGGCAATGATAACAGCCTTCTACTCTTGTCTGCGCCACCAACAGAGCTTAATGAATGAGCACGACCTGGCCTGTTAATGAATGAGCGCATGCTTGTACAAACACGTGCTCATTCAGCAGAGGGCTGTGCTGGTCACTTGGGGTCAGGAAGGGAGCTGGGGGGGGTGGGATCCACCAGACACCAGGATCAGGGTTAGGCAGGGGGGTCTGCTAGACACCAGGGAATGGGGCTACAATTTTTTATTACAGAGGATCGGGATGAGGGGGGTCCAATGGACACCAGGAAAGTATACATTTCTATCACAACTGGCTGGTGATCAGTGGGGGCACTAGACACCAGAATATTTATATTACACTGGGCCAGTGATCGGAAGGGGAACCACTGGACACCAGAGATTATAGTTGTACACGCCAGTGATCAGCGGGGGGGGGGACCACTAGAGACAGAGAATGTTATTCTATGTCAGGTGGTGATCGGCGGGGGGGGCAGAGCTCTGCCAGAGGAGTTCAAACTCTGCATTTTGTGGAGTTTGGGGGGGAGACGAATCTGGGCTTTGCACCATGGATTAAGTCAGCAAAATGAGGAAAATCCATGAATTAATCCGAGGAGTGGAGTTTCCCAACTTCGCCCATCTCTAGTGGGGTTAACAACCCAATGAACCAAAGAACTTCTTTTTTCCTGCATTTGAATTTTTGTATATAATGGACTATATATTTGTATATAAGGGAAGCCAGACCACCACCACATGGTTTGCCAACTCACATCATTTGTCTCCCCACATGTGCCATCTTTATTTTTCCCTGTTAAATCCTTGGTTTCCAGCTGCTATTATCTTCTTCCCCCTGGTGGTCTAGTGACTACAGTGTGTGGGTCTGGAAGTGAAATAGTCCTGTCGGGGCATCAGCTTTACTATAGATTGTAACCTAAAAGTTGCAGCACCAGCAATTATTATTATTTAATAGGCTCATTCGTTGAAGCATAGAGGGGGTTCTATACCAAAGATGTAGGATTTTGGTTTGTATTAAAGAACTATGGGCATCTTTAAAGGTATTATGTGCAATACGCCAACAATTACTCCATTGTGCATCTGAAACATTGTAGTTAAGAAGAATACTCCATTTATTTTTGGCCTGTATAGACTGATCAGGTAGATTGTCAATAATGTCTTTGTAAATGGAGCTATTTAATTTTACTGATAAATTAGTCTAGTGCGAGATGCATGGGTTTAGAAGAGTATGCCTATACACTAAACTAGAGAGAGAGAGAGAGTTATAAGCTGCTCAAATTTGTAAAAACTTCCAGAAGTCCTGTTTAGGAAGTTTCCATGTGACCTGCAAGTCTGAGAATGATCTAAGAGTGAGTGAATTCTGGTCCAAGATATCTCCGAGAAAGAAAATGCCTTTGTTCCTCCATGTACGACAGAAAATTGGGTGATCTTCTAGAGTCAGCAGTGGATTGACCCATAAGGGGGGCATAAAACCAGGGTGTTGGATTGGATTTCAGTAATTTGTGGGTTAGTTTCCAATAAAAAACAGAGGATGATATAGTCAGGTGAGATTTTAGTTTAGAGGAAATAGGATTAAAAATGAAGGAAGTGGGAACTCCTCCCAGGCACAATGCAGATTCCATTGCAACCCATAGTGGTAAGTGAGGGGAGGGTTTCTGAAACCATTTAATGGTTTGAGCCATTCGGAAAGCCCAGAGGTAGCCTTTGAATCAGGGGAGTCCGAATCCTCCTTTTTTCCAATGTGATCGAAGTTCATTGCTTTTAAATCTCAGTGGTTTCCCATCCCAGATAAAGTTACATATTAATTTTAGCAAAAAAAAAGGAGGATGGTAAGAATAAAGGAATATTGGCAAACAGGTAAAGAATCTTGGGAGAAATGGACATCTTAATGGCTGTAATTTTCCCTATGAAAGAGAGATTAAGAAGCTTCCATCAGTCCAGAATTGTTTTGATGTTATCAAATAAGGGGTTAAAGTTAATGTCCCATATCTTCCCTAAGTTACTAGTAATTTTGACTCTCAGATATGTTATGCCCTGTGGTGACCAGCAGAATCCAAGAGGTATGTTCATAAAGGCTTTACATGGTCGTTAAGGGGCATAGTTTGTGATTTGCCATAATTCAAAGCAAGGCCTGAAATTTTAGTAAAATTATTAAGCAAATCAACCAACAGGGGCCCAGCCTCATTCAGGTTTTTGAGTAAGATTAAGAGGTCATCTGCATAGGAGAGAGAAACATATCTTGAATTGCTCACAGATATGCCCATAATGCCAGAAGATTGACGTAAACAAGCAGTCAGGGGTTCCATGGCTAAAATAAACAGGTAAGGTGACAGGGGACAGCCTGGTCTAGTTCCCCTTGCTAGAAGAAAGTAAGAGGAAAGGGTGGAATTAGTAAGTACTTTAGCAACAGGGGAGTTATATAATAGCTTGATCCAGGAGCAAAAGGTATGAGAAAGACTGAAATAAAATAAAATTTTGATGAAGGTAGTCCCAGTTTAAGGAATCAAAGGCCTTCTTGAAATCAATAGCTATGGCTGCAACTGGTGTCTTGAGGGATTTGGCTTTGTGAATTAAATTAAATAAGGAACGTAGGTGATCAGAACCAGATCTATGTTTAATAAAACCAGCTTTCGAACAACGAGTTAGCTTGGGAATCAAGGATTCAAGTCGAGAAGTTAGTAATTTAGCAAATATCTTCCCATCCGTGTTTAATAAAGAGATGGGCATGTAACTTGCGGGGTGAGTAGGGTCTTTTTCTTTCTTAGGGATTAGGGTTATAATTGCTTCAGTGCAAGATGGGGGAAGCTTGCCAGTATTGGAAGCTTCTTGATAAACATTAAGAAGAAGGGGACATAAGGTGTCAGAAAACATTTTATAGAAATCGACAGGGAAGCATGTTATTTTTGCTAGGGTACTCAAAGCAACACATTTTAACTATGGGCTGTTGGAACAAAGCAGGCTTGTGCAAACATATTATTTTGCAAAGCAATTTTCTCTATCCTAGATTATGGTGATACTATTTATCATCATGTCTCTGCTTCACATCTTCTCCCATTAAATACTGTTTATTATCAGTTACTTTGATTTATCCTAAAATCAGACTGGGATGAGCACCATTGCACTTTATTGCATCAATGAAACTGGTTGTCACCTTCTTCAAGGCACGCTTTTCATTGGTCATCCCTTACTTACAAAACTGCAATCAGACCCTTACTTTTTATCTGAAAGACTATTCATTCCTGCCCACAAACAGAGCCTCAAAGATGTGCCTCAGTGTGTTTTTTTTCTTGCCCAAGTTCCATACACACTTTGGGAAAGAATGTTTCTCATATGCAGCTCCATTTTCTTGGAATAACTTGTCTCCTCAGCTCAGAATTTCGGCTACCCTTGAAATTTTTAAACATGGTTTAAGAAGATAGTTGTTGCAGCAGGAACAATCCATTTGTACAATACTTTGTGTTATTAGTTGATTTTGTGTACATTAGTTTATGTTGTTTTGTTGCCATTGTGGCTTGGGACCTTCTGTAAATGAGACCTGTCTCTCATAGAACTCATCTTGTATCTTATGCAGCTTTTAAATAAAAGTAAATAAAATAAATATTTAACATTGCATCTATGGTATTTGTCTAAGATTCAGAGAGAACAGATGATGATACATCTGGTCCACAGGGAGCATATGGTATACACAATCAAATTCTTAGTAGCATTTAGAGTCACTGAGAATCAGCTTAGCATCACATAGTGAGACCCCATACCCCCTTTCAGCTACACCCTGCTGACTGGGTTGGGGGTGTGCAGATGTCTGTGTCAGGTACTGAGGATGAGTAATGACAAACACGACCGATACTCCATTTTGTGCCATATACGGGTACAGAAACCTTGGAGGGCATGCAAGTAATGCAGTGGAACATTGCAGAAATCTGTAAAAAACTACAAGATCATGCACATGTGGAATGGAACATATCGTATGGCTTACCTCTAGCAAGTAGGTTGGGTATCCCCAGAATAATAAACAACCGCAAAAGAAAATGATGGCTCCTTTTGATTTACCGGGTGGACCAAACACCAGAGTGCTGGAAAAAAAAAGTAAATAAGGCAGACTCAGCATGAAGTTCATTTATAGAATCTTGCAGAGCATGGTTCCAGCACCGTGTTATACATAGGAAATACAAAGATATTGAGACATACAGCATTTTTTTTTAAAAGGTGTCAACAGATGTGAAACACTAGTTTTATTCTCATCTTTGAGTGAAAATTCTAAAGGTTTGTTACGTACGGTACCAGCAAAAGCAGGAATGTAAAAGAATCTTCCTGAGCCTCACTAAGAGGATTGCATGACACTGGCATCGGGACCTCACAGTGGACGGTTTAGCTGGGACCACTAATGTCACCATACATCCCAATATACTGTACAACGTCAGATGAATCGGGAGGAATTTTCCCCCTGGGGGCAACGATGTTGTGGCAAGTATGGGTGGGTAAGGAGGCACTTCCTATGCAGAATATTACACCCAGCTTCTCTTAAAAAGGTTAGAATTCATAGGAAATCCTAAGGATTTCTCAAATCTGTCTTGAGGTTACAACACTTAGGAAAACTTAGATTTTTTTCAGAGCATAGAAGTCCTTGAACCCCCAAGTTTTTCTCAGCTTTCTGAAGCTTGGATGTCCAAGAAAAAATGTTGTTCTTGGAAATCTTTGGACTTTCAGTATAAGACGATAAGCCAGTAGGATTAGCAAGAACAAGACTGGACAAAATATTTACACTTTAGCAGCCTGTGGGGAATTTAGGGTCAAGTGCTGAAAAAAGGAACGATCACAGGAATAAAAAAAGATTTCTATAGTTCATTTGCAATGAGAGGTGGAGTGTAGATTTTGGGTGTTTGGCTGAGAATATATGTTCTGCAATAATAGGTTTCAGAGCCCTGAATTATACATTTCTGATTGTATCTGCCTATTTTCATATATAATAAGAATCATAGCCCTAATAAATATATTACAAGTAGTAAGGGTTGAGGAATCTTTAGAGAACTGGTATGAAAAAAATGTTGCATATTAAGACGTTGTGATTTCATAATGTGTAACAACTGCTTAACATTCAGTTTGCTGTGCATCAGATAAAAATATACTTTTTTCTAACTTTCTTAGCACTGCTTTTCTACCTCACACTAATAAATAACATCCCAAATTACACTGTCCATCCCTTTAAATTTATATTGTAGCTTTAGTACAGTATGAGGGGAGAAACCGAACATGGATGCTGTCTTAGACAAAACCACCACAGAAGAACTGAGACTGCTAATGGGAAAAGCTCAGAAAAGCTGCGATGAACAGTAGAAGGACGTAAGGTATAGCTATGCTAATAAACAGCTCTGTCTAAATAATATAGTGGGTAAAAGCACAGGACTACAAATCGACAGAATGCAGGTTCAATTCTCCCCAGATGCAAACCATGTCACCTGAGGCAATCTGTGGAAATGCTTGCTGCAGTAAACCTTTTAATAAGTTACTACCATACAGTAGCTCAGCAAAGTTTAGACTGAGACTTACAAATAATGCAACCTTTTCCTAGGAAATCCAAGTGCCAGCTGGCCCTTTTGGCATAGTGGCAACACTACCACTTGTGATGCCGGTGACCCACATTCGGCAAGGAGTGCTGCCACTGCGGGCTGGCTAGGGTAGGAAGGACTGCTCAAGGACTGCTCTCCTTCCTCATGACTGTCACCTGGTGGAGACCAAATGGGAGTGCAGGTGGGGAACACATGGGAGGGGAGATGTAGCTGACAGATGCCTTGCTTACATGTGTGCACAGGTCAGTACATGCCGGCACTACTTAGGAGACAACCAGAGCAATGAGAAAAAAAACTGGTCCACCATGTACTGCCACCCACCGCAGGCTCTCACATGACTGACACAGCAAGCCACCCGGTAAAATATGGTCCTAGGGAGGTGGCTGATAACCAGTAGGCCCATGAGAAGGTTGGTGATGGGACTGAATGTGCTGTTGGGAGGAACTGAAGAGTGAGAAAAACCTCTATGTAAAAAAGAAAATCCAAGTGCCAGTGCCATCATGCTCTAGCTTTTCAAGGCTTTTCTTTCTGTATGAGTTCAAGGAAAATAGCAGGCATACTAGAAATTCTAAGCTTTTCCAAGCCAAGCTTTTCCTTGTGTAGCAGGCTGAAGGCTCCCAAACAATTTTAAGACAGGCCAGATGAATCTGGAAGGAGAGGCAGGAAGCTTACTCAGTGACCAAGATGCAAACAGTTTATTTGCAAGGGTCAATAAAAACAAGATAACTTGTTTCTACAACAGTACAGGATAATGAACAGCAAAACAATGCATTGGGACTAACACTTGATCAAACCTAGAACAGGGGTTAATCCCTTTTTGTTCAAGTCCGGCGTGCCTTGGCCAAAATGACAAGCGGCAGATGAACCAAGCTTGGGCTTTCCGATGAGTCAACTGATCAGCAAGTGGGCATTGACCCCACAAAGCCCTTTTGCAAACAGACCATAAAGGGGCATCCCCTGACGAAACAGACACAATGAGGAACACTGCTAGCTGGCCAATGAAGAACCTGTCGATCCTCTGCGGCTCTGGCAAGAAGCTGAAGACTTCTGGTTGGCAGGTGGTTCTCTAGACGATCTGCAGCAGTGACCACTGGTAGGTCCCCGGCACCCAGGACACCTCCCAAAAAGAAGACTGCTGGTGATGTGACTCTCTGGCGGCCTCACTGGTGCAACAAGGGCAAGTGCAGGCTTCTGGACAGTCGGCAAAATAAGAAAAGGGCAAGCACGACGTTAACTGTGGCTCCTCAAGCTTGATCCTGGGCAGCTCCTAAGCTGACTCACTACTGGATACCTCAGTAGCAGCTCTCTACCACTTACTGTTGTAGGGCTGATGCCGGAACACTTGTGGTGGGACTTTGGCACAGGCTGATGTCACTGGAGGTGGTTCTGCTGCAGATGGTGGACGGGACGAGGACCTCAGCGTCAGGCTCTGGCGAAGCTGGTCTGGGCAACAAAGGCAAAGCTGGATGTCAGGTACACAGGATGGAATTCGATAACAGTTATGGTTGGAAGCAAACAGTTCAGTTGCGTAAGTAGACAGTTCAGTTCTTGCAAAGGGTGCAGTGTCTAGGGGCATCAGGCAGGCAACAACACAGTTTGGGTGGGGTGGTGCTCAGAAAACCCTTACAGAAAACCGTGGGCAACCCAAGGCAACTAGGACCATTCCTTCTCCTCCCCAGAGGGTACTGTACCTCTAAAGATGTTTTCACCCTGGCTGTCTCAGCAGTCACACTCCTCTATTATCAATATTACTATTTCTATCTCCAAGGTCTATGGGACTCCTGGGCCTGATACCACCCTCCTAATAACTACCAATGAAGGCTGCCCAGCCCTACCCACTAATCAATATACCTGAGGACCTGGCCACTGAGCCTGCACAGTCAGCCCTCTCCCACCTCTCGGGGCTTTTGAGTCATGACACACCTTTCCTTTAGTCTGGGGACAAGCTGCTAACCAGCTCAGACTGCTTGCCCCCCTGGAGACACTCTAGACAAAAACAAAAGGAGGAAACGAAAAAACATGTTGTGGGCTCTGACTACAGCTGGGGTCTCTCTCTCTCTCCCCTGGGGCGCTCAGTCCCCTGCCCCTTTAATACCTCTCCCTTCAGGGCTGGTAGCTCCCTAGGAAGCCCACTGCACCCCCTGTCCTTACTAGGGCGCTGGCACTTTAATTTTTCCTTTTCTTCCCTTTCCCTCTTCCCCTGCCCAGCACCTGTGGTGCAACTATAAACAAAGAAATGGGCACTCAGCCCATTCACCACCACGGCCTAGGTCAGCTACTCTGCTGGGGGAGGGAGGAAAACCAGCCAGGAAGTTGCACTACCACCCAACTTCTCTCATGCACTGCTGCAGCTGCTAAAGTGGAACAAAAAGGTCTGGGACATATTTTCCGCCTGGACCTATTTTACCGCTGCGCTCTGGGGTCCATCCCACCAAATCTGTTCCCAATGCCACAGCCGAATGGATCTATGCACAGAACCATGTCGAGGAGCTGCTGCTCCACCTGACTTCTCAGAGCTTGCTGTAGCTGGCCTGATTCAGGAGGGGAGTGACACCAGAAAAGCCATGGACCCACATTTAGGTATGTCTCCCTGCCATGCTCCTCGCGTCCTCCACCCTCTGCTCTGTGTTGCCGAACCCCTTGGTGACCATGCCCTGGCCCCTTCATAGGGCAGGGGAGGTCCTGGCTTATGGCCAGGGGATTGGTCACCCAAGCCCTGCAGGGAGGGCCTCCTGCCCACAACACCCCTTCCCAGTGCCAAACAGCATGAAATTAAACAAAGGGACTGGGAGGGGTCAGTGGAACTTCACATAGGAGAGAGGGATGGAACAGAGGGAGCTGGAGGGCAAGGAAAATTCCACACTGGGGAAAGGATCCCTGTTTCCTTGTGGTGCCCCATACTTTGGGGGTACTACAATTGGCCCCCCCTTAAATATACATGTCCCCATGTATGGAGGTCAATTATTACTCTGAATTTTAAAACACAAACAACATTTTAGTACTCTTAACTATTTACCTAGTTTACTGTATGCATTGATGCTTACTTTGTGTACTGTCACATTTTTAACCTCTCGTACCAAAATGACCCATGAAGTGGGATGGACAGCCTCAAAACGCCTTCTGGGGGTAGTTCTTGCCTCTCCTTGTTGATCCATCCATCCATCTTGACGGAATCCAGGCAGGACCTCAGCTGAATTCAGTGTAGTAGCTTTTGGGTTCCATTCAAAGCTTGGACCTGGTAGGCATGCCATCCTGGCCATGGGCTGTTGTCTATGATGACATATGGGTCAAGATCCCATGTCCCACTATGTCACTCTGACTTTGCCAGCACTCGCTCTCCTATGAGCAAGGGTGTTTCTTTATCGTAGGCATCGTTGAACACTTCCCTGTTGTCTTTTTCGGTACTCCCTTTTTGGCTGGCTGGTGACTTAGTTTCTTCTTTTCCTCTTGATGGTGCCATTTAACTACCAAGTCTGGTGACTGGATGGGGGGGTGCAGTTATTGTGGCTCTAACTGGATCTGGTTTGGCCTTGGGTGCCAGGCGAAATTTGGGGGCCTCCATTTGGATGGACTTTCTGGAAGTGACACAACAGCCTAGTTGCTCTGCTTAATCCTCTCTAGCTCCCTTCTGGTGTCTTCATACAACTGGTGTCGAGCTCTTTGGATTTCACCTTTTCTGGCAGTTTTCCCCTTACACAGCTGCTGTGTGGACCCACTATTTCTTCACCTGGGAGTATGGACCTGCCCTGCTCCACCCTCTGATCTGGGTGCTTTTGACCACAGTTCCGTCTTCTTTTAGGCCAGTGTGGACGCTGCACTACTGGGCACACTACCTCTCACTTCAGCTCTGCCACAAGTGCCGCCATTTTTCGCACCCAACATGTTAAATGTGTCAGTTCCTCTCTCTCTTTACAGCACGTGTCCCCTTCCTCTTGGGAATGACCAGTATCCCGACTGCACCCAGGGACTTCCATGTGAAGCCTGGGCCACTCCTTGCCCCTTACCGGCATGCCCAGCTATCACGCTGGACTGCTACTCCCAAGTCTCTGAGGCTCAAGTATCCTGATGACCTTCTCCTTGAAATCCACGTATGCTACCTCAGGATGTTGCTCTTGTAGCATGCGGAGTATGATTTGGAGTGTTTCACTTTTAACCTCTTTGACGAATTTGTCTATCAGGATTTCATCCAAATTGGGGAACACTTCAGGATCAATCTGCTGGACATCATGGAGGTCTTCCTGCAGGCTGAGGGCATAGTTACAGAGGGTCTAGGCCTCTCCCTGTACTCTGGAAAAGAATCGAATCATTGGCACTGACAGACTCTTGGGACCAAAGATGTGGTGTAACCTTTTAAAAATTTGTTCTGCAGTAGCCTTTTCTTCAGTTGGCCAGGATGATGCCTCCCGGTGGGCTGTACCTTGCAGTTGTGTGAGCAGGACCTAGACTCTTTGAGCTTCAGGCAGGTCATACAACTGGAAAAGGCTTTCAGCTTGTCAGTGAACTCATGCAGCCTGTCGGTGTTTGGATCCATTTCTTCTCCGACAAAGCATAGGAGCCATGGTGCTCCGTAATAGCAGGGAATCATTAATGGCATGTTCCAGACTTCTTCTGTTAGTCTTCCTTCTCTATTAGGACAGTTCTGTTCTCCCACAGGCATCTTGGTATGGGTAGCTTCAAGCTTTGGACTCCTTGATGTTATTACACTGCTCGCTGTGCCAAGTTGTAGCAGGCCAAAGGTTCCCAAACAATTTCAGGATAGGCCAGATGAATATGGAAGGAGAGGGAGGAAGCTTACTCAGTGACCAAGATGCAAACAGTTTATTTTCAAGGGATAATAAAAACAAGATAACTGGTTTCTACAACAGTACATGATAATGAACAGCAAAACAATGGATGGGAACCAACAATTGGTCAAACCTAGAACAGGGGGTTAATCCCTTTTTGTTCAAGTCCGGCGTGCCTTGGCCAAAATGACAAGCGGCAGATGAACCAAGCTTGGGCTTTCCGATGAGTCAACTGATCAGCAAGTGGGCATTGACCCCACAAAGCCCTTTTGCAAACAGGCCATAAAGGGGCATCCCCTGACGAAACAGACACAACGAGGAACACTGCTAGCTGGCCAATGAAGAACCTGTCGATCCTCTGCGGCTCTGGCAAGAAGCTGAAGACTTCTGGTTGGCAGGTGGTTCTTTAGATGATCTGCAGCAATGACCACTGATAGGTCCCCGGCACCCAGGACATCTCCCAAGAAGAAGACTACTGGCGATGTGACTCTCTGGCGGCCTTAACGGAGCAACAGGGGCACGCGCATGCTACTGGATGACCGGCAAAATAAGAAAAGGACAAGCACGATGTTAACTGTGGTGCTTCAAGCTTTAGCCGGGGTGGCTCCTAAGCTGACTCACTACTGGATACCTCACTAGCAGCTCTCTACCACTTACCATTGCAGGGCTGATGCTGGAACACTTGTAGTGGGACATTGGCACAGGCTGATGTCACTGGAGGTGGTTCTGCTGCTGATGGTGGATGGGTTGGGGACCTCTGTGGGTCTGCGTGAGGCTCTGGCGAAGCTAGTCCGAGCAACAAAGGTGAAGCTGGACATCAGGTACACAGGATGGAATTCGATAACACAGTTACAGTTGGAAGCAAACAGTTCAGTTTTGTAAGTAGACAGTTCAGTTCTTGCAAAGGGTGCAGTGTCTAGAGGCATCAGGCAGGCAACAACACAGTTTGGGTGGGGTGGTGCTCAGGAAACCCCTACAGAACACTGTGGGTAACCCAAGACCACTAGAACCATTCCTTTTCCTCCCCAGAGGGTACTGTACCTCTAAAGATGTTTTCACCCTGGCTGTCTCAGCAGCCACACCCCTCTATTATCAATATTACTATTTCTATGCCCGAGGTCTATGGGACTCCTGGGCCTGAGCCCACCCTCCTAATAACTACCAATGAAGGCTGTCCAGCCCTACCCACTAATAATATACCTGAGAACCTGGCCGCTGGGCACGCACAGTCAGCCCCTCCCACCTCTTGGGACTTTTGAGTCGCGGCGCCCCTCTCCTTTAGTCTGAGGACAAGCTGCTAACCAGCTCAGACTGTTTGTCCCCCTGGAGACACTCTAGACAAAACAAAAGGAGGAAACGAAAAAACATGTTGTGGGCTCTGACTACAGCTGGGGGTCTCTCTCTCTCTCCCCCCTGGGGCGCTCAGTCCCCTGCCCCTTTAATACCTCTCCCCCTTCAGGGCTGGTAGCTCCCCTAGGAAGCCCACTGCACCCCCCCCGTCCTTACTAAGGTGCTGGCCCTTTCATTTCTCCTCTTCTTCCCTTCCCCGTCCCCTGCAGAATGCCTGTGGTGCAAGTATAAACAAAGAAATGGGCACTTGGCCCACTCACCGTCATAGCCTGGGTCAGCTACCCTGCTGGAAAACGGAGGAAAACCAGCTGGGGAGCCACGCTACCATCCGGCTTCTCTCATGCATTGCTGCAGCTGCTAAAGCGGAACTAAAAGGTCTGAGGCACATTTTCCCTCTAGACCTATTTTACCACTGTGCTCTGGGGTCTGTCCCACCAAACCTGTCCCCAATGCCATGGCTGAATGGACATATGCACGGGACCACACTGGGGAGCCGCTGCTTCACCCGACATCTCAGAGCTTGCTGCACCTGGCCTGATTCAGGAGGGGAGCAACGCTGGAGGAGCCACGGACCTGCATTCAGGTATGTCTCCCTGCCATGCTCCTCGCATCCTCCACCCTCCATTCTGTGCGGTCGAACCCCTTGGTGACCACTCCCTGGCCCCTTTATAGGGCAGGGGACATCCTGGCTTATGGACAGTGGATTGGGCATCCAAGCCCAGCAGGGAGGGTCTCCTGTCCACAACCCTGCTTCCCAGTGCCGAATGGCATGAAATTAAACAAAGGAACTGGGAGGGGTCACTGGAACTGTGGGTAAGGGAGAAGGATGGAATAGAGGGAGCTGGAGGGGAAGCAAGATTCCACCTTGGGGAAAGGATCCCAGTTTCCTTGTGATACCCCATACTTTGGGGGTACTACACTTGCATAAATAAGGATTTCCCACTTTCAATTGATACTGGTTGCCTAAGAGAAGGTGGAATGTTAGGGGGTCCCCATGCCTGATACTGACTCCTAGACAATGTGTAATGCAGGAGGTGCTGTGTGGGTGAGTCCAGCAAGCCCCTCCGGTCTTGGTATTGCTCTCCAGTGTGAGGTCGGTTGTAAAAAAAAAAAGAACAGTTGCTCACCGTAACAGTAGATCTTCAAGATAATCTACATTTGGCCACACCTTTGAAACTGTAAGCTGTCAGCCTCAGGACCACACATAAACCTTTGCTAGCTGGGGTCCTCCCATGATGGCATGCATCTTCAGTGCCTATATAATTGTGGGTGGCCCCACTGCTCCTCAAGTTACCCGCTGGAAATAAGTTGTACCATGAGGAACCAGGAGAACAGACAAGTACCAGGCACACAAGAATAGGAATGGACTGGAAATATAGTATACATTAGGCACTTATGGACATTTCCAAATGTATACCTCCGAAAGGGGGAAGAAGAGTGGGTGCGCTGCGGCCCAGTGGAGGAGATTCTCTAAAGGTCTACTGTCACAGTGAGTAACTGTTCTATCTTCATTGTGGATATCTCTTCTACTGGATCACATCTTTGTGATGATTCCTAAGCAGTACTCGAAGTACACAGGGAGGATGCCAATGTCTGCTATGCAGTCAGGACAGAAGGACTTGCAACACCACAAGACCCTAGCCAGCACATCTATGAGAGACAATGTCTAGACTGCAGTGCTTACCGAAAGTACAGTCAGCACTCAGATATCCGTTGCCTGTTGTTCTTAGGTCAGGTGACGGATATCTGAGAGAAATGGTTAAGTGGAAACTGGATGCTTCGGTCTGCAGTTGGATCTATGGCTGCTGTGGCTGTTTAGGTCTGTGTCTGCTTTGGTTTGTGACTGCCTTGCCTGTTTTGGTCTGTGGTTTTCTGTACAATACTCAACTGGGGATGAAAAGGGTCAGTTATCTGAGAGTAAACATTGAGATCCACATAGGAGACAACAGGCAGGATGGGCAACGGAAATGGATAACGCGAGGGATGGATAAACGAGAGTAAGCAAAATTGGAAATAAAAAAATCATGCAGTCAAAGACGGATACATGAGAGAAACGGATAAATGAGAGCTGGTTAAACAAGTGCTGACTATATACACAATGCTCCATGTGGCATCAGCACACCTTTCAGCTGCAGAACATTCTGAAGCCAAGCATGAGAAGTGGCCATACCATGTGTAGTGTGTCCATGCACAGTATCAGGAAGTTTCTTATCGTACTTCCTATAACAAACACAACACAGTTAGCCAACCATTTGGACAAGCACTGTTTAGATACAGGGGTGCCCTCTTTCCCAGGGGCTAATGGAACAAAAAGCTACGGAGGTGTTTCTGAAGTCCGTAGGCAATCAAGATAGAAATGTAGTATTCTTTGTACATCAAGTCTATGGAGCAATGCCTCACCTTTGTTAGCATGCTCTGCATAATACACATTATAAAATGGGGAGAGAAATCCTGTATTTTCTATTGGCTAAAAGCAGTCAGCTGACCATGCATTGATGCAGCATGCTGCATAGTCATCCTAGTATGTAGTTGCATTACATATCCCCATACAAACTTGGATTTTTTTTTAAATGTACTTGGTAGCCATTTTTTTTCTCACACGCTAAACTAGTGTCATAACACACCATCTGTGTTTTCCCTTTCTCACTTCACTATACCACACAAGCACAGATATGCACACAACACAAAATTCAGGTTATTCATTATTACTTTGATATTTTGATATTTTTAATTTTTTTCTTTGCCTGGTAATGCACCTTGCAATCATTTAAGTCACTCTGCATTTTGAGCCTGCTGCTGTTTATGACTGGGCACATCCCCAAACCCACTCTGCACATGAGTCTAAAAACAATCCTGTCAGCAGTTTAAATAAAATGAGTATTTTCTCCTGAACTTATCTCCAACTCTGCTGTACCTCGGTTTGTGTTGCCACCCTCAGCTGTGGTGAATGTAAACTGAAAAGAAAAAAAAAAGATCATGGGGGGGAGTCGATTTGGGACCTGGTGACCAGTGCTCATCAGTAAGCCTGCTCGGGATTAAAAAAAAAAAAACAGAAGTCCTGTTTGGTGCAGCAGTAATCTCTCAGCACATTACAATGCAAGATGGATTCTTGCCGGTCCACTATCACTCTGTGTGTGTCTCCGACTTTTGCTTTTGGTCTGCAACAGTTAGCTGTCCGCAACATGCATAGCAGTCACCTGGAACATTCTAGGCCATCATTCTCTGTCTTTCCCCAATAGCCTAAACAGATAAATAGACTAGATTAAAAAAACAAAAAACAAAATATAATGTCTACATCGTTTGGGGGGGTCAACAGACACACACCACAGTAAAAAAAAAAAAAAAAGAAACTACAACTACAGTGGCCTTATTAGGCCAAAGTAATTAAAGCAAAGCAAATATACAAGCAAGATCTAACAGGTGGAAGAACAATTCCAGCAAACATTCAGACACTTATTTGTATTTTTAATATACAATACCTCTTTAATTTGTCAACACATTTAATAAATAATAATAATCTCATTTTATAAGTGCAGTAAGACACTCCGGGGGTATCCATTGTATTGAGATAACCACTCTTCCAGGGCCTGAAGTTACTCAGCTGCTCACTACACCCCTGGACGTGCTGTTATCTCAAAACAATGGACACCCTGCTATGTCTTACTGTGTACAGAAGGTGTATGGTCTCCTACAATGTAAAATCAGACACCACTTTTGGTAGAAAACAAGGATTGGTCCGCAAAGACACCCTGTCCTCATGGAAAATCAAATAAAGAGGCTCATGCATCACAGCCCGAAGCTCAGAAACGCTATGAGCAGAAGGCATGACAACAAAAAACAGCATCTTCCATGAAACACATCTCATAGGTCACAGCAGGCTCAGATGAAGCTAGGGTTAATTTTTCCAAAATGAAACTGAGGTCCCATGGTAGAATCAGTTTGCAAACTGTGGGATACCCCTCAAAAATGTACGGACACCTCTAGCTGTGCCACTGTGGGCCCAGCATTAGGGACATGGAAGGCCGAACCGGCTGTTAAGTGCATCGTAATGGATGAGTACTGGAGACTGGAATCATACAGGAACAAGAGGTAGTCCAGTACATTATTCAGAGGACACAAAAATGGGCCCACTGAATGGGAGGCAAATCATATGGAGAAGGGGTTCCACTTCAAAGAACAGGTGTGTCTTGTAGAAGGCTTTCTAGCTGAAAGCAAGATATTAGCTACCTGGGGAACCCCAAAATGGGCAACGACTATGTCTTCAGGAGCCAGGCATGCAGATGCAGGGACTGCAGGTCTGGATGAACCAGGGGCCGCTAAGCCTGCAACAACAGACCCCAACAAAGCGAGAGTTAAACAGGAGGCTCCACTGCCAGATGCAGCAGAAGAAGAAACCAAATTTGATGAGGCCAGAAGGGAGCCACTACTATGAAGGTGGCATGCTCTACTTACAGCTTGAGCAGAACCCTCTGTATGAATGGGATAAGAGGAAAGGTGTAAACGAACCTCCCTTTCCAGTGCAGTGACCATGTGTCTTGCCAAAAATACTCCATGCCTTGGAGCAAGTGAGCAGAAATGCAGTAGTTTTGTGTTGTGTGGGGATGCAAAAAGGTCCAACTCTGGATGACCCCATCTTGCAAAGAAGTCATTTACCACAGAGGTCTGCAATTCCCGTTCAGGTACCAGGGACTGAAACCTGCTTAGCCCGTCTACCAAGATGTTTTGGCCACTTGGGAGAAACACGGATGACAGTTGAAGGCCATGAAACACTGCCCAGTACCACACTCTCACCACTTCTTTGCAGAGGGGGTGAGTGCTCCCCTTCTTGTTTAGGTTGCACATGACACTGACATTGTTTATTCCAGTCAGCAAGGGACCAGAGTTGAGGTGCTCCTGGAAGTCCTGGTGACCAAGCAGAACAGTTTCTGCAGACAGGAGGGCACTGCACAATGCTGTGTTCAGCACCGCTCAAATATACTGGAGGCCCTGACAAGGAACAAATCCAGATTTTGGTAGGTTTATCATAGCACCTAGGTTTCAAAGGTCTATACGGGCCAAGAGTGACAATGCCTATAACAGCTCACCAAATCAGAAAGAGTAGCCTGTAATATTATTCCCTATACAGTAATCATCTAATCTCTTTTTAAAAACTCCATGCTGTTGCTCTCTATGACTTCAGCTGGCAGTGAATTCCACCTAGTTCCTCGAAAAATTCTCATTCTGGACAATGTGTATAGAATTGCTTCCATGGATGCAGCCTTCAGGAGCCAGTCATCCAGTCATAAAGCTCTTCCTTCCTGAGGGCTGCTGCCACAGCTGGTAAGTATTTGGTAAATACCTGCAGTGCTGAGAATACGCCAAAGGACAAGACTCAGAACTGATAATGGCTGCCCTCCAGCATGAAGTGGAGGTACTGCCTCTGGCACTTACGAATCCTGACATGCAGGTATGTGTCCTTCATGTCCAGAGCATAAAGCCAGTCCCCCTTTTGTAACAGGAGGATGAGAATCTGAAGAAACACCATCTGAAACTGTCTGTATTTGATGAATAAGTTAAAGTCTCTGAGGTCCAGAACAGGACACAGATCTCCTGTCCACTTTGGAACCAGGACGTATGTGGAATAGAACCCTTTGTTTCTTTCTTGGGAAGGAGGGGGTTTGATAGCCTGCTTGTGTAAAAGTGACTGAACCTCCTCTAGCAGAAGGAACAAGTGGCCTGAAGCATAATGACAAGGAGGCACAGGGTGAATTGTAGGGGTACACAGCAATTTCAGAGCATGGCCATTTTCCACTATTTCCAGGACCCACTAATCCATCACAATCTTCTTCCACTTTGACAGATAAAGGAGATCCATTCCCCCAGCTGCACTCCTGGAGGAAACAGTGAAAGGAGAGGAAGTGGGGAGTCAGAAGGTACCTGTGGCAGTAGGGGCACCACCTTGACTGATACCTTTGGGTGACTTTGCATGGGCGCCGAGGGGAAGGGGACCCAGGAGGAGACCACCACCACCATGGTTTAGTGCATCGGACTGCTGACATGAGGCACAGCCAAACTGTGCAGCAGGCCTGAAAAATGAGCCCCTATCATATCCTGGCAGGTTCTTTGGTCAGAGATTGGAGTGATCTGAAAGTCATTCTGGAAGAGTGAAGCTCACATTGAGCACTTTCAACATCTCTGTTAAACAGCCTGGAGCCAATGTAAGGGGTATTTAGCACAGCCTTTTGTACATCTGTAGCAAGTCTAGCTAGCCTAACCCATAAATATCTCTGAAGGCATATGCTAGAAGCTGTAGCCCTGGCAGAAGCACCAGAAGTGTCATATGCAGAGCGTAACAAATGCCTTCCAATATTCAATTCAGCTGAGGCGGCTTTAAGCAAGTCTGTCTTGGCAGGACTATCAGGAAGAGCCTGAGTCATAGACATACAGTAGCAGATTTCCACAGGCTATTCTGATATTTAATCAAGTATGCCTAGTAGTTTGCAATTCATTGGTCCAAGGATGTAGAGGCATAAATTCTTTTACCCATAACATCCAGCCTCCAGGAATTTTTGTCAAGAGGCAACATGCTCATGTATTTAGGGGCTCTAGAGCTGTCATGAGCAGCCATGATAACCACAGAATTGGTTTCAGGCAGGAAAGCATAATAAGGCTTAACAGCCAGAGCAGGGTACTGTTTATCAGCCTTTCTAGGCACTGCAGGCAAGGTATTAGGCCTATGCCAAGGAGTAGAGGTAGCATCCTGTAAAGCAGGATATACGGGAGGAATCACAATGGAAGGCACAGTGAGAGCCTTCAAAAACTCAGTTTCATTTGCCTTACTGGAGTCCTCTTCTGCTTCAAATTCAGTGACATTTTGAATTTGTCTGAGTAAAGCCTGAAAAGAGGGATCCTCAGGAGGTGATCTGGGGGTACACACCACAGAGCCCTCACTGCAGGAAGAGAAGGTATAGCTGGAAGGCAAACCTCCCTTATTGGGATCATAAATCCCTTTTGTCATCCTCTAAATCCTCCACCATATTAGGGAGATCAAGTCTGTATTCTACCTCATCCTCTGGAATGATGATGGGAAC
The DNA here is from genome assembly GCA_016271365.2 of Neoceratodus forsteri. Lineage (NCBI taxonomy): Eukaryota > Metazoa > Chordata > Ceratodontiformes > Ceratodontidae > Neoceratodus > Neoceratodus forsteri. Next base: position 347,162,446 of record CM057453.1, on the reverse strand, counting down.
AATCAACAGAGCCGGTGACAGACGTGGCAGCTGTGATGGAGGAATGAAAGGCATGCATCTGGATCCCATCTACGATGAGGGTGCCAACAGGATATCTGTTATTATAACATGGGTACTGAAATCCTCAAATCCTGATTGGCTAGAACCAGTCACCTGACTGTGCATTAATGCAGTACTACCTGTGGTGAGCTACCCCACTGCTAACCCTTATTTGTAGATATTATTATGTTGTATATTTTTTTCTTATTGTAATTCTACTGTATGTACATGCTAGTGTCAGCAAAGGCACACAGAGAAAAGACTGGATTTTTTGTTAAAAAGGGGGTTGACCTTCTTCTGACCCAAAAGGCCAGCTGCTTTCAGGAATCTGACAAGTTCTTGCCAAAAAGCTTGTGGATGCATGATCAAAGGGGTATTTCCAATAGGAACTGACCAAGAGAAACAGAAGTAATACAATCACCTGTATAATCATAAAACTTACAGGATCTTCCTTATAACTAATTAAATTAAGCCATTTCAATGCCCAGGTGTTTTAACCAGAAAAGATCCTTTGAACAGGCCTGAGTGAGGTAATAGAAAAAGAAACACATCCTTATAGCATACCTGTGTGAGACTGTAAAACCTAGGTTAACTACAGTATGAGAATCTGACACCAAAGGTTATCAGGAAAATAAGACTTTTGGGGAAATCGCAAGAGTGACACCCAGTAGCCTAAAATGGAAGAGCCAACCTCTATTCACCAACCTGGAAGGGCCAGTCTTGATTCACAAACTGGGGGGTGGTGGTCTTCCATATAAACTCCACAGCACGGACACTCAGGGCCATCACACACATTTTGCTTGGATTCTCCTGACCACAAGATAACAGCTCCCAGCACAGAGCCTTCCTAAGAACCAAAGGCTGCTACCAAAAGACTGAAACATTTTTGTAAACCAGCAGTTCTCTGGACTTTGAAATCTTTGTACCTCAGGTAGACTTACCTAACATGTCTTAGTGCATTTTTCTGTATACTTTTCCATTTTGTTTCTTACACTGTAACCTAATTTAGTATACTGTATGTTCTCTTGTAGTTGTAACTGCATTTAATTATTTTAGTAAAACCTTTTGCTTCTCTATAGAAATTCTGTCTGTGTGAGAGTTCTTATATTGTATGTGTGACTGTAGAAGGTTTATTAATAATCTGTGACAACTGTTAATTGCTTAGAGGGGCCACCATAAGCAATCAAATTGAGAAAATAATATGTAAAGGGACATCTGGAAGGATAGGGAGAATACTAGAGTCTACAAAAATTTTGAACTAGGCTATTGCATGTCCTGTAGGGAGAAGGCCAAATCAGGGATTATGCTGCTACCCCAAAGAGAGTGTGACACATGGGTCTTCTTCCTTTGTGTAATAGCCTAGCAAAGGCTCCTATTTGGCCACAAGACTCGAGACTGGTATTGTGCCCTTATCCAGAGCTAGAGGGATGCCAAGGGATCCTCATGGCAGAAGTGTAGTCGTGACACCGGCGAGCATTCTAAAGGACAAGGAGGGTATTATCCCTGTTCCCCCCATCATGGATTGCACTTAAGGGTGGGCACTGTGAGCTCAGTGGGCCTGACTCCCAAGAGAGGGTTCATGACACTACCTATGGTCATCCTGGTATTTAACCTCATCACAAATCAATCCTCAGTTAACATTCCAAAATTAAAAAAGTTTGGCAGCCATTTTTTCCTCGACAAAACCAAGATAAAAACTGCCATCTACCCCAGATTAATGCTAGCCCAAATCACTCATAAAACAATGAAACACCCATCATACTTGATCAATACCACTCCTCTTTGGTATTCCGTTACTGTTTAAACTGTACTATGACACTGCTGCCACATGCTAATCACATACTACAGTACTCACCCATCAAACTACAAAAGTCTCTCTCACATATGGTTTTACAGTCACTAAACAAATCTACTAGAACTAGCCAGGTTTCTTGAGCTACTGAAAAAAGGAAAACCAGAGCTCAGCTCAGCACAAAAAGGCATGGACCAGAAGGACAATACTAAGTGGCTGTTTGCCTATTACATCCAGCAGGTGAAAAACAAGCAGCAGCTTTTACACTTTTTTGGTTACCAAGTTGCTTACCAGCAGGCACAGTGGTGTTTTTTTACACTCTCCATGCTCAGATGTACACAAAACTGTAACACTGCTCTATGTAAAGTCCATTTTCAATTATAATAATGAAAAAAAAAAATCACAGCACAGTGATTGGAGTCACTTTCAGTTTCGAGATCACACTGTCTTGGTTTGTCTATCATGCAGTTCACTCTCCCCAGCAACACAAAAAACATCCTAAAAGTAATTAGCAAACAAAAAAAAAAGGGCTAAAGACAAACGAAACACAGTGACTCCCGAGCAGTTCTCATGTATATCTGTGTCCATCTCTGGCATATTAACAAGCCTGCATTTAATTAAAAAATGAGGAATGCTAAAGCAACAGCAGTGTTTTTCAGTATGTAAATGACGCTGTATCTCTCGCAGCACCCTATCACCCATAAACCAGCCTTGTTTTATAATTATAGATTGTGTGAGCATCTCTGACCAATCACAACCCTTCCTTCATTGTGCATGAGGTACTCTTATTACTGTACATCACATGCTGAGCTACTATAGTGGGTTTCTTGCTCACTGCTTGTGCCATCAGCATTTTAAAAAAAGAAAGGATTTTTTTTATTAATACCGCTAGTGATCTGTAATAATTGTATGAGTTCATTTGGAGGGACTCTTATGGATCTATGAGTGTTGCCTCTTGTGTCCCTGGGACCACAGAACTGCTCACCTTTGGTTCACAGTCCTCTGGTCCTAGAAATGTGTGAGACAACACTTATATACATAAGAGGGCCTCCAAACGGACCCATAAACCCACAATAAAAAAAAAGGAAAGCACAAAAAAAATGGGCAATAGAAAGCCTTTCAAACCTTTATCACAGCATACAATGATTGCAGTGTGTGTGGGTTGGGGGGGTGTCAGACGGGGACCTGCTACTAAACTGCAACTATAGAATCCATGTTAGGTCAAAAGACTTAAATCAAATAAGGAAATGTAATCTACTCCCAGTGGGTGGGAGGACTACTTCAGGTAAAAGCCACACATTCATTTCAATTTTTACATGGTAAAATATGTGAAATATAATTATTTAAACCTAGTTAAATATAAAAGTCCATTTTATAAGCACAATAAGACATGGCTGGGTGTTGGTAGTACTGAGATACCCACACACTGAAGGGCTGAAGGCACGTGGCCTGTGGCCTGATGACTCACTACGCCCCTGGCTGTGCAGGTATCTTAGTACTACCAACACCTAGCCATGTCTAATTGCTTACTCATTGGTGGGAGTGATAGTAAAAGGTGTCTAAATAGGGCAGAGAACAATTCGAGCACAAGCTGAGAGCCAATGGCACCCTGTACAGGGCCTGGGACAGTCAACACTGAAGAGGTAGAACCCAACGTTGAGAGCTGCATACCTTCCATAGTAGGTATGGCAGCACCAGATCCAGAACCCAGCCTTGCTGTCTCATCGACTCTCAGGAGGTGTAGTCATCGCTGCCAGAGTGGACGATGACATGGACTTACCCTCCTTTAGTGGAGATCTCGACCTCACTGGTGAAACAGGAGCTTTATCCTTATGCTTGTGTTGATGGCAAAAAGATGAGGACTTCAGTGATGACTTATCCTTGTCTTTCTCCTTAGTCCTTGATGATCGCAGCGGGTAACAGCATCACAAAGTGCTGAGGAGTTCCTTTCCTGGAGGCAGTCAAGCAAGAGGGAAAAGCTGACTTGGAGCCCACAGCCTTGGCTTGAGCTTCCATGGCTTTAATGGCAATGAAGGTTTCTAGAGCCTTATTTTGGCATCTCCTTGTGGCCTGGTTGAATCCCTGGCAGATCCTGTAGGCCTCGATGTCATGGGACAGGCTCAAACAGCAAACAAAAACACCTTGACTGCCATCATTGTACATCTTGTGACCACAGGTACCAAACCTAATTAAAGGTTCTTTTGATGGTGGCATAAAAAAGAAAACATCGATAAGGTAAAGTATAGAGAATAATAAAGTCATAGAAACAACAGCTTTGTTGCTTCACAGGTCTAAAGAGAGGCTGAGGGCAGGAGAAAGAACTGAGGAGCAATAGGGCCACCCATGATTACATAGGCGCCGACGTTGCATGTCATCATGGTTGGCCCCCAGCTAGCATGGTTTCAGAGTGGTCCTGACACCGACAGGTTACAGTTCTAAAGGTGTGGTCCAATGGAGGAGATATCCTCGATGAAGATCAGCTACTATTAGGATGTTGCCTCTGATTCACAGGTCCTCCTAATATGTATCACAGAGATCTGGTTAGATGACTGTGCTGGACCAGTGCTAGTGGAGATGGTCTCCTCAGGTTATGAATGGAATGCAAAAATGGTGGCACCGCCTTTTGATTTATAAACAAATTGGGTTGTGTGGTGTAACCTGTCAAAAGGGCTAGGTCCTTTGAGTGGGCAGCCCTTGAGTGTGCCACTGGCCTGTGGTGTATGATTTTTGTATTCTGCTGCCCATTGGAACTTCCTTCAGGAATTTGCTGAGAGGCTGTCAGTTTTGGCCGTGGAATCCACAAAACTTCTTTTCTTGGGGATTCCAATGTTCATATCAATGATGCCTCGTATTTAATTGCAATCAAATTCCTCCAGCTCATAGAACAGCAACCAGACTTGTCTGGGTAATCATGGTATCTGTAGAAGTCACACTTTTCCCTTCATTTCTACAACTAGATTTTCAAAATTGCCTCACAGTGGCTTATTAACTGCATGGAGAGAAAGAAATAGGAAGTAATTTGAGTTGAGAGACTGGCTAGTTGCTGTTTTGCAACACCATAAAAGGAATGTTTCAAGGGAAAACTCAGGAAGCTTAATGACTTGGGGCTCCTATGGCTCAAGTGGTTAACAGCATGCCACGGAATGGCAAGGTCCCTGGGTTCGAATCCCGGTAGTGTACACTTTTCCTTTCATTTCTACAATTAGATTCTCTGACAAGAAAGATTTGGCCTGAGATGTGTCCAGCACAGCTGTGATGTACCATAACCTGTAAAAAAATAGGTAAGAATGGACTTCAGTACGTTGAACAGGACACCCAACTGGTTCAACAACTTCCTTGTTATGTTCACTGTTTGAGGTCTGCTGAGGACCCCTTCAGGAGCCAATCTTTCAGGCAGAGAAATACATGCAGCTCCTCCTGACAAAGAGCTGTGGCCAGCACTGCATAGCATTTGGTAAATAAATGCGGTGCCAAGGATAAGCCAAATGGTAACACTTGAAATTGAAAAGATGCCCTTCCATACAAAAGTGCAGGGGCTGTCTGTGGTAACTCTGGATTTGTATGTGCGGATATCCGTCCTGCACATAAAGTGTACACATCCATTTTTCATGGAACTGCAGGGGAAGAAGTGACCCCAAGAAAAGCATGGAAAACTTATTATTTTTTTTTTTTTTTAAATAGCCTGTCTCTCCTCCTCTGTGGACCAGACAGGGGCTACAACCTCTCACTCAGAGAGGTACATCTTCTGACCCCACCAACTGCTCCTGCCCACTCTCCCCTGAAATTCCCCTGCAGCTTTCCCCCCACGGCAGGGCCAGGGCAAGGAGTGCCAGTGAGCTCCCCCCCAAGAACACAGTAATCCAGAATCGGAGGCAGCCGCACAGGAGTGATCAGGGCCATCACGGGTCCTGCCAGGTCCCATTTTTTCCTCAGTTTTTTTCTCCTGCATCTAATGCCCATGCAATGGGTGGGGTGGCTGTCTTCCCCTCTGCAGAGGCAGCCAATCGCCCTGGGCATGGGTCAACCCTTCCATCTGCACTCAATGTTTCTGAACCCAGGTCACCAGCTAGGCATGAGGTGCGGCATCCAGCGCCTCAACCCTCAGCGCCACCAGGCCGACTACATGGAAAACTTCTTGTAAGCAATATGTTTGTTCAGTGCTCAAAAATCCAGGATGGGCATCCTGTCTTTTTTGGCACTAGAAACGTCTGGAAGAGAAGAGGCCACACCAAAGCCACGGGCAGCAGCATCAGTGGCAAGGCCAGTACCTGTGCAAGTAACTGAGGCAGCAATCTCTTACCCGCTCAGAGAACTGGGCCCAAGCAGTGGCACTGCCCTTGTTGATGCTGGTGGGCACTGCTGAGG